>CM033473.1:114391152-114991152 GCA_019447015.1 Hymenochirus boettgeri
TGGGACACTGGTGGATAACAGTGAATGGGACACTGGTGGATAACAGTCAAAAGGACACTGGAAATAACAGTCAAACAGACACTGGTGGATAACAGTTAATGAAACACTGGTGGATAACAGTTAATGAAACACTGGTGGATAACAGTCAATGGTAAGCTTGTGTATAATAGTCAAAGGGACACTGGTGCATAACAGTCAAACAGACAGTGGTGGATAACGCTGGATTTCGATATAACATTTCAATAATAAAACAAGATATCATGTGAATTAATAATGATAAAAATATGTTATTTGTATTATAATCTATACTGCATAAATGTCATTAATAAAACGATAATAAAAAAATATATCTCAAAACTATGCAAAACATACAATGAAACTCCACCTCGCTGCCAGGCCCTCTGCTTCCGAGAAAGCAAGCAGAGGGCGGGACCGGCAGTCGCGTCTGCGAATGGCTGAGCGGAGCCAATCACGGACACAGCTGCCAGGAGTTCAATGCGGCGTAGGAAAGAGAGAAGGTAAGTAATGTTTGGACATTTTCTGATAATACAATATAGCGGTTGGGGATAGGGGGATGTTAGTAAAAAGATTTTACACTAGGGGGAGGGAATCCTAATGTGGAGAGGAGAGGAGGGGGGGAGGGAGGGGAGAAGGCTGCAGTACGCCATGCCAAACTTCTCCCGGAGGCAGATAGGAGGCAGAGTCCTATATGGATCTGCTATCCTGCCTGGTGGCAGATTTTGGACTTGGGGGGGGACTACAGGAGAAACCATATGGAGCTGGAGAGAGGTAGGATTAAACTACACTACATGATGGGCCAGTAGTGTGGGGGGATTATAGTTTTTGGGGGTGGACATGCCCTTTAATAGTAAGAAGATAAGGACTGAAAATGTGGCCCATTAATTAGGAGGATGGTGAGAAGGCAAATGTCTTGAATATTTTTTTTTTACCTCTGTATACACTATAGAAGTTCCAAGTACAGATATCATATAGTATAGTTGAATAATGGTATAAAAGATGCAAGTTGCTCTTAGGTTAACCGGGATATGGTAAAACAACTAAATAAGGTAATATTAATAAATCTCCTTGACCGGATAAAATACATCCTCGGTCCTTAGGGAGCTACGTTCAGTTTTATCTAGCCATTGTTTCTTATTTTTGCAGATTCGCTTATAGCTGATGTTATTCAATATTCAAAAAGTAGTCATTCACAGCCGGGTAATTACAGGCCTGTAAATTTAACATCAGTGGTGGGGAAGATACTGGAAGGGAACATATTCTGGAGTATGTTTCAAGGACTGACCTTATAAGTAGTAACCGCATGGAATTCGAAGGAATAGTTCTTGTTAAACTAACTTGCTTGATTTTATGAGGAAGTGAGTTGAAATTGCATAGCAGTGGATGTGTATACTTGGATTTTTGCAAAGTTTTTGATACAGTCCCCCATAGGAGACTAATGTGTAGCTAAGGTCTCTTGGTCTGGGGTGGCACATTGTACAATGGATACAAAAGTGGTTTAATGAATAGGATGAGAGAGTAGTTGAGTTGTTAATGGGGCTTCATCAGTGTGGACTTAAGTGCTAAGGGTGCCACAGAGATTCTGTGCTGGGGACACTTCTATTTAATCTATAAATGACTTGGAAAGGAATATTGTCACAAGGTTTCTGTGTTTTTGCTGATTACACAAAGTGTGTCAACCATTAAAGCTTCAAAGGATGTGCAATTGTTGCAGGTGGATCTAGATAGATTGGTCACAATGGGCTACTAATGGCAGATGAGATTCAATCTTGAGAAATGTAAGGTGATGCATTTTGGACTTAAAAATCCTTGTGCTGCTTGAGTTTTGGTACATAACAAACTTAAAGGTAGCAAGCAGTGCCAGGCAGCAACAGCTAGAGCCAGCTAGAGCCTCTTGTATAAAGAGGTATGGATTCAAGGCAGAAAGATGTATTCTCCCTCTTTACTAAGAATTGGCCTCATTTGGAAATGCAGTGCAATTTTGAGAAGGCGACTAAATTAAAAATGGATAGTGAGAACTGAATATATAAAGAGAGATTGGATAAGTACAACTATGTACACTAGCGAAAAGGTGCTTGCATGGGGATATGATTACTGTGTGTGAATACATTAATGGGCACAAGGACATCCCTAAGACTTGAAGAAAAGAAGTTTAGTCTTAAGTTTGGAAGGGTTTTTCACAGTGAGAACGGTACAGCTATGGAATTGTCTTCATTGAACATTGTGATGGCATTGGACAGTAAAAAAAAAAAAGTGGATGAGTTTCTGCAAACAAGGAATGTTGCAAGTTATGGTATTGATACATTAAGTAGAGTTGATCCAGGGATATTTCCGATTGCCACTTGGAGTCAAGAAGGACTTTTTTCCCTCTTCATAATTTGGTGGTGGTGGTGGGGTGGCAGGGGGGTT
The DNA here is from genome assembly GCA_019447015.1 of Hymenochirus boettgeri. Lineage (NCBI taxonomy): Eukaryota > Metazoa > Chordata > Amphibia > Anura > Pipidae > Hymenochirus > Hymenochirus boettgeri. The sequence goes on from CM033473.1 coordinate 114,393,580, forward strand.
GCCTTCCTCTGGATAACAGTTAGGCAGGTAAGGAGGGTATTGCTAGATGGGTTGGACTGGATGGAATATGTCTTTATTCAACCTCAAATACTATACTATATATACTATACTAAATGAGCTATGTCTTACCTCCCTTCTTCAGCAAAACTTGCAGGAGAGAAGCGAGAACTTACCCGTGAACAGTCCAGCGCCGCTGACAGACCCCCAACGACACTGACAGTCTCCGATGTATTCACAGTACTTTGAAATGTGTGGCATGCAAACACATTGCAAAGGAGCGTGGATGCGTCGGGCACTGTCATTGAGAAGCCAGCACTGGACCATTCGTGGGTAAATTCTGCCTTTTTTACAGTAGGGGGTGCATTATTCACTATATAATCTATAATTGAATACATGTAAGTAGCACTTACTCTGATTTGTATGTGTTGCTGCATGTCTTCAATCCAGCCCACGTTTTGTTTAGAACATTATCACCCCCCCTCTTTTAACCACTCCCATTTCCACCCGACCTGACTTTTTTCCCAAAACCCAAACTGTCAAGCCTGCACACAGCAATACAGCATTCCAACTGTCAAAACTCTGTCAATATTCTAGCTACAGTAATAAAACCACTCACAGAGAATAGTTTTGAGAGCAAGGAACTTGATTGACAGCTGAAATATAAGAAAGTTTTAGATTGGATATCTAAAGAAATAGGGGGCAGATCAACAAAAATTATAGTTTCCAGTTATGGTCAATTAAAATAACCTATTTTTCGGTTAAGATGCCATTTAAATAGGAGTACGTGTCAGGGAAGATGGGACCAGCACGAAGGAACCCCAATGAAAGTATCCTTCTTTTGCTTAAAGTGTAGCAAGGGTTTTAGGTGAAGAAGAAAATGCAATTAAATTTATTTTAAAGGTGTTTTTAAGGCTAGAAATAGTAATTAAACAGTGATTGACCATTGCCCAACCAATACCCACCACTAACACTTAAAACCATTACACAGCACATAAAATATTCTAGCATCCCAAGCCAGACAAAAAAAAACATTTTTTTGAAACCATACATTCCACTACTTAGTTCTGGCTCTGTAGAAAGATGGATTTGCAACACATGTTAAAGTGTTCTGTACATTCATACGCAGATAAATACCATGGATCAGGTGTTAAGCATTGGGTTTCATGTAAGATTTGTAGAATCTTTTAAGAATCCCTTTAGAGAGCAGAGATTATAGATTCTGAGTTGGTGTAAAATATTTCCTACCAGCATTACCAGCATTAGTGTTTTGAATTGTAGAGCAGAAAACTGAAATAAGCCTGTTATCTGCATGCTTTCAAAAAACTCCCTGTTGGTCTTTTTTTTTAAATAAAAAAACAATATTGTTTTGGACCAATACATAATCATAAATAACCTGTTGTCTGCAGATTATTCCTTCTTCTGTAAGTCAATGTGTGTTCAGTCCTGTTGTCTGAGCAAAAGGTGTATGATGTGTACCCACCTTATTTATATTAGTCTGTAGATCATTATTCTTTCTATTGAAAATAGGAGGAATTTAATTGATATACAAAATAGTTGCAAGCCTTGTACAAAGCCAAAACTATATAAATTTTTTAAATTGAAAATGTAATGTCTATATAAAACTATTTACTTATTGTGAATTGTGATTCTCCCAACGTCAACTGAATAAATTTGCCACTTTATAATAAACAAATGATATATCTTATATAGGTAAAAAATCCATTATATCACAAATTTCTGAAATAATTTTTGTCCATAACATTTTGTGGTCTTCAACCCTGATTCTTTGAATCTGATTGTTTATTTAGTCTTTTAAATAATGTATTTATGTTACGTTACGTTGATCCTTAAACTAACATTATAAGCTCTTGTCCTCTGCCTCCAAACATGAAGAAGGCCCTCTGATAGTCCATTAACCGTAGGGCAACAATCTTAAAACAGTATTGTCACAACTAAAATTTTTTTCATGTAAAAATTTTGTGTGAGTTATTTATAGAAGTACACATTTAAAAATTTTAAAAAGGAAAACAATGCATCATGTTTGTCCTTTAAATATAATCCACAGATACCGCATAAGGACTCCTACAGGGGATATTAAGTCATAGAATTCAGTAGGTAGTTCCAGTGTATAAAAGTGAAAAATTAAAAGGTATCGGTTGTTTGTGGATATCCGCAACACTAGGACTAGGACTATTTTGTGATGCAATTATTTAATGAGAATGGCAATTTAGTATTCGGACTGAAAATTCTTAAAAATAGATTTGTCGTGTTACTATCCATGACACAGCAGAAACAATAGTGTGTACTAATTTTCTATTTTCCACATGCTTTGTGGGAAGCATGTGGACAAACTTGGACAAGTGTATTTTAAATAACATGAAAGAAGTAGCATGAAAGAAAATTATTTACAAAGAGCTATAACACAGCAAACAGCGATATGTGCGCTGGTTTAAAATTTTGTAAATCTTTGTAAATTGAAAACATTTTGAAAAAAATAGCACTTTCTTTGTGGCTAGTGTTAAAATTCAAAAAAATCTGGTGTAACCAATTTTGCTTGTGCTAAATTTGCTTGTGCTAGCTGGACGGATCACGCTCTAAAAGTATCAAATCCCTTCTTAAAGGATCATTATACCCTTACAACAACTTACCTCCACCTAAATCTAGGGAGGAGGCAGGGCATGCATTCCTACTTCTCATTCTGCTATTTTAAAAGTCCTCCCTATTTAAAAGCGATTGGGAGAAAAAAAAGCTGTATCTCTTAGTTTTAATAGGCCATACAATTTATATGCCAGGACTGGTTAATAATTTTGGTTGAAATTCCTCCATAGTAGAAAGGTTTGCTTTTTTTAAAATAATCTTGAATGAACCAGCACCACATGTCAAATGTATACTAAATGTCTATAAGCAATAAGCAATTTAATAAGTGCTAAATACGTTTTTTTTGTTGTGCACTCTAAGCTCCATAATGTTTCTGTTGTGCAATGTAAGCTTCATATAATCAAGTTACATTTTTTAAATAAATTCATATTGCAATATAACGACTCTTTCAGGGTTATTCAATAAAAGTTCTTATCGTTTAAAATAGTGCTAATTTTGCCCCAACCAATCGGATCTTATTTAACATTTGAAAGCTAAATCTGATTGGTTGGAGCAAAATTAGCACCATTTTAAACAATAGAACTTTTATTTAATCTCCCTGTTTATGTATAAACAGCTGAAGAAAAGGCCCAAGAAAAATTAACTTGAAAGTAAAAAAAAGAAAGACTTTGGGGCCGATTAGCCCAACTACAGGGCAAATATATGGTGTTAAAGTTACGCTAACCTGTCCACAAACGGTTAGCGCGACTTTAACTCCATACGCAAAAATCAGTGCATTGCGCTTGCGATTCAATATCGCATTTGTGCTAGTTTTATCACAGGATTTTAATGCCACCCACCCCGCAGTGGGAAATCCCTTACGGGATTTACCCACATTCTCAAATGCGACATTAAATCGCCAACTTTTACCCACAGGACTTTTACCCACAGCGATAGTGGCTCTGGGTAAATGAGCCTGTTTGACTTTCCCTAAACCTGTTAGATAGGCACAATTTATAAAATCAATATAAAGCCATCAAATCTGCCTTTAAACATAATCTGCCACTGCTCGGCACAGACTGAGCAGCCTATAATATATACTAAAAGACAGCTGTAAATATGCACAGACCGCTGAACCTATTTGCTGGAGCGCCACCTCACAAGTGGAGGGATGGAGGAGGTGCGTATAGGGGGGAGCGCGCACTTTGGAGGAATTCTGCGACATGGGAGAACAAAATTTCCAACCAAACATGGTTTTGATTCAGAAATGCCGGTTTCAAAAATCTGCACATCCATCAGATTTTTTAAAAAACGTTTTTAAAAAGTCTAAAACTAGTTTTTAAAACTCTGAACTTATCCTTAAAATTCAAAATATCACATCAATTGCGTTTGAAAATTCAAAAGATTACGATTCAATTGGGTTTGAACTGCTGTTGGAATGAAACTCAACAGTTTTGATCATTTGTACTCAGGATCTCTAACAATCAGACGGATCACTTAACAAGGTCAGTCTAATTGTGTACACACGTGTAGATCATTTTACTTCTTTGGAGTAACTGGGAAAAAAATATATCAAATTCTGAAGTAGAAGTCTATTAAGATAATGTAAATGGTATATTATTACTCTAGTTTACATACATAATATGGAATAGTCCTTCCTCTTTTGCTTTTGACATTATATGGAAAGAGGGGACTAGTTGCATTTCTGGTGGTCCTGCCCACTAGGAACATGACCTGGTGATTTGCTAAAACCTGATTGGAAATCCTGTAGACAATATTCTTCTCTTTATGGAGCATAGAAGGGATTGGTACCATATTATGTATCATTATATTAAATTCATACTATAATTATATATTCGTATGGAAATCTGTATAAACTGGCACCTTTTTTTGCCTAGTATGTGCCATAGTTAGAGAGGCTGTATAAAATGTACTATATATATATATATATATATATATATATATAATATATATATATTATATACAATACGAATCTATGGTTTCTAACATTTGCTATAATTTGTTGTAATTTTATAGTATTAGAAATTATGGAACACAAAAACCTATGTATTTCTTTGTTCTTGCACAAAAATGAGTGTGTATTAACATGTACAGTAATTCAGCAGTAATTACCTTTTCTAAACTTTTTTTTAAAACTCTTCCTTCCTAGCACCTACAAAAATGTATTAACTAAGGGGCATATTTATAAAGAAGCAATGATGATTTTTTTGGTGCAATAAATTCTAACAATTTAAAATAAGGCTTTTTGACACTTTTTCTCTTTTAGGGGAAAAAACACCTTTATAAAACTGCAAAAAAAGTCTGGCGTTAAAAAACTGAAACATTCTCAATAATTAGAAAGCCACAATTTCATGATTAATATTACGGTTGTGGCAAGGTAAACTTGGGACTTACCATGCATTACCAGCTGCTGTTAAATATCATTAAAATATATTAAAGAGGAACTTAGGTAACCTGATGGTATTGTCCATGGAAAAGCACATTCACAAATATACAAGCTGTCGCACCTCTTCCTTTGCGGTTGTTGTTTGAGTTATGTAATTATCTTGTCTAGAGGTCAACTCCATACACTCTAACAATAATGGGTAATTCGTTGCGGCACGATTGACTGTGTAGGGGCCCGGGCTCTTCCCGACCAATTGTAGCTCCGCCAAATGATCGTATTCGTCATTATGGTCAGTCGGGAACGCCGGAAAATTTCTGTCGGTTGGTAGGGCGACCAATCCCAATGGGGATCAGTCCGGTCCGTGTGTGGCAGTCCCCACAGAATGTGTGCCGACATACCAATGTGATCTGTCAGCATACATGCTGTGGAGATGCATGTGTATGGCCACCATAAGTTTCAGCGGTAGCAGCCTTTTTAGACCCTAGAAGCTGACAGCCAATCATGTTACAACACAAAAATTCTGACTCTTATCAGACACCAGACACAGAGTAGGGATTTTAACCGTGTTCGGTTGTGTTTGCCATCTACACATTCCTTTGCTTTTCAAACGAAAAAGAACCTTTTGCAGTGTATTTCCTATGAATGCATGAATGTCAGAAATATTCTCGCTTTATAAAAGCGGAGAATTAATCCACTAACCCACTAGAATTAAAACACAGAAAACATGTACATTTAGACTAATTCAGGAGATTCCGCAATAGCTCTGGGTAGTTCTCCCTTTCGGGATTCGGCTGTGGGCAAATCCCAGAAAGGGATAAACCTACAGCCTGATGTGGGTTATTAGCAAGTGTTAAATTGTTGTGCTATATGTAGTGCAAATTGCATATTTAATTTGTTGCAGCAGCTGCGTGGGTTTTTTTTTGCAATACCCCTACAGCCAGCACAAGGAAGGGGTCAAAGTTGCTCTAATCGATATTGAAACGGTTAGCATGACTTTAACTCCAGAGAAGAGCACTGCAGCACAGAGTAATTTTTATTAATAACAGAATGGAATCAAGAAAAGACTGTTAAGTATTGTTCCTGGTAGGCTGTCTTCCAATCTATCTTTCTGTCATTCCCTGTAGCTTTCAAAGTCTTATCGAGGCCTTCCATATTGGTGTGGAGACATTTATACAAAATACTCTGTGAATAGAACACAGTGAATACTGTGCAATCTACTGTAGTAGTATTCTACAATGCATGGGTTTCTAGGGAGGAAAACATTAAGGGTAAAAAAAATGAAGGTTTAGTTCTCCCGAAAAATGCTTGCAGTGGTTGCAAGTGACTTTTAGAAATCTATCAGCAGGCAATTCCTTCTCAGAGTTACATAACCCTTTGTAATTGTAATACCTCTGTGCACAGATAGATTGATATCACCTGGAATGTGAGGACACAATCACATTTGTTTATTCAAAAAAAATTTGTGTGTGCACGCACAGCTTACAGGAATATTGGCTGCAGGGACCTTTTAAATGCCTAGTATCATCTTCTGATATGAAAAAGCAAGGCTAAAATCCCAAGCTAACCTATTTGCGGCAATATACAAAGGGAATTGGTTTGATGTGCTTGCGGCAGTATCTGAAGATTTGGTACATTTTCATATTCCAAGATATGCAATACATTTTGAGATTCATTTTTTCAATGCAATTAGATGACGTGTGTTAACCCCTTCAATAAAATTTGGTACTATATTGTTAATGTATCCTGCTGCTTGGGACAGAAATTGCAATGTTAGTATTTTGTCTCCATTAAGTTTTGAAGAAACTTGCTTCCTCTCATTTCCATAGGCTATAATGTTTTTTCAACTGGTAAATGCTGATGAATAGTTCTGGGTCAAATGATTCCCCACATTTAATTATTTCAATATTCACAATCGTATTCAAAAGGAGGAAAAAGACATCCCATTGAATGTTATTTTGCCGTATATTGCAGACTTTATAAATTAGTCATGTTTTCCAAGTAACATTTTTCCTAGTTACATTTAACATATTAAATAGCAGCATTTGCCTCTTTAGAGTTTGTGAATTGTGGTGTTAAAATAAATCACCTAAGAACGTTAAGACAGCTCTGATAGAAATTACATTCCTGTTGAATGAACGATGATTATATGAGGGATATTGCTATAGACAGTATGGTAAATCCTGCTGACATATCTTTGTGGTGTAGACAAAATAGGAATAATGTATTTCATCCGTGACCACCTTAAACAATGCTGTGTGCTGAACCAGTCATTTTGTACAAAATGCCATTGCACAGGATTTTTTACCTTTTCTATCTTTTATTTATACATCTGACATGTGTTTATTGCTCCCTCTGAGGTGTCAGATTTATTTTTCTTTCATTTATGTTGATGCAGTTTTTTTTTTATATATAACAGTGTACGTATTGTCCATCCAATCTCAAGTCTCTGTATTTATTATTTTACTGTGTGGCCATAGTTAACCAGCTGGACCATAAAAGGGGCTCTAGCATCCTTTGACACCTGCACATCTGAAAGTGAACTGTACCTAGAAGTGTTTTCTACCAGAGTTAATCTACAAGCTGAGCTGGTGAAGCGAGTCTGGAAGTTGGATTTTGTCAGCAAATTAAAAGATAAGGTTCCCTGTATCTAGTGCAAAATGTTAAACACAATCACAACCAGAGCAGAAGGACCAGCTGTGAAAGGAATACGTGGATAAGAGCAACGTTTAGCATTTTGCACTTGTCCTCTGCAGCGTACAAGGATGACTGTTTAGTCTCATTCAAACCCAGAGCTTTATATGTCAATAGAGAAAACTACTGACACAAGTGATAGTACCACTGGATTGTGTCTAGTAAACTCCTTCTGACAAACATTCACATATATAAAAAAAAAAAAAGGTTTGTAAATTGTAATCTACCATTTTAATGATTTAGATGAAAGTATTCTTGTCTCTAATTAGAATCGACCTATTTAAACCCACCTTTAAAGGGCCTACTTTCTAAGCTGCTAATTATTATTTCCTTTTTAATTACCTCTCACATTTTTTTTTTCTCTTTGGTGTCTTTTTATATGTTGTCAAGTATAGTTTAATAACAGACATAGAGTAACACAGGAATGAATATCAGTATATTGTAGTGTATAAAACTTTCGGTTGGTAAAATAATAAAAAGTAAACTTTTATTATTAAGGGAGATGTAAAAAAATATTATTGTGAGTTCTTATTGACACATATGCACCTCTGTCTTGTCAATATCCATTATTTGTGTATCATTGAAATTCAACCAGATCCTAAACTCTCAAGGTGATTGTAACTAACTTTCCTAATATGGATGTACAGTATTAGGGTGGGGTGTTGCAGCCCACTTAGTAAACTGACAAAGACAAAGAAAGGACAAGGTCTCTCTCTTTCTCTCTCACATACCTACATAAATTTATATATACACATAATTCAGATTTCAACATGATACTTTGTAACTTTTTTTATCTGAAATACTGTAAGCTGTCAATTATATGTAACTGACTTTGTTAAATACCAAAATCTATTCCTTGGTGAGTGAGGTCTTATGATCCTATAACTTACACAACATATGCAAATGTAGACACATATATCTTTTCTACAAGAGAATTACATTAATAGGCACAATGTGGGGAAAGATCATCCAGGTGAAACAAGTTCAGCATCCTTCTTGGTCTCCTTTGTCTGCCTCAGCCTAGCCAAGTTACCATATACAGCTCCTTGCTATAGGCTTTAACTGTATGTGCAGATTAACTGAGAATTGACAGTGGGTTATTATAGGTTAGGAAGGCTTTGGTTTCCTTTCCTGACTTTTAAATGCTCTTTATGCTACTGTTATTTTGTCTGTTCCTTGTGATATTTAATAGTATTTAAAAGTAATTTTTATCTCCTTTTAATACGAAGATGTTGGAGTGTGTCTTAGAGGTTTTAAATAGAACCTGCAAACTTCATAGCACTAGTCAGAGAGACCCGAATCTGGAAAATCAACTGTTAAGCTGTTAAAGTAGATACTTGTACAACAGCACCATATCACAATATATAGAGGTATGCGTAGGCTGACGCAGAATTGACCTTTAAAGGGGAACTGTTGAAAAAAGTTTCAAACAGTTGAAACACCTTTCAAACAAGCCTGGGATGATATCTATAATTGTTGTCAATCCAAATTATAGACTTAAAGCTTCTCCTCCTACTCTGCAATGTCTCTATGACAGGCCTATGTTATAGCTGTGTCAAAGCCCCACCCCTAAAACATCTTTCTAAAGGTACTTACAGGCTTGCAATCATCATCGTGCTTTCTTCTGCCTATGGGCACCTTAGGGAGAGAAGAAAAATATATTCAGGCTTTTGGCTAGCTTTGCAGCTACAAGCTTTATAAAGATGTTCAGGGGCAGGGCTTATGATGCAGCTGATGATGCAGTAGGGATACAAGTGGGCATGTTTAAGCCAGGAGCATGATGGTGACACACACTGTGTAAGCAGGAAAAACCACCCTTTACACTGCTGTAAATTTTGATAGACTGCAGGTGATCACAGTTCCCCTTTATTGCAAAGATTTTCTAAAAATAGAGAAAATAAATGGACACTTTGGGGCTCATTTACGGGGAGGCGATTCAATATCATTTAGCGTGACTTAACTACTTCTTTGTGTAGGCTGCGTGGGTATTTAATATAGTGGTTGCGCCTTTTTGCGTGAATTTCAACACCAGCAAATAGCTGCATTAGAACTACGCAACAGGTAATGCCAGTTTATGATTTACCCAGAGCTGCAATTGCTATATTAAATAATTAAATTGCCAGGGGGCCGTCAGTAAATATGACCCTTTGTCCATTTACAAAGCACATTTCTGAAAAGTATTTGATTAAGAAATAGCCTACAAAAACACTGAGATCTTAAAACATGAACACTCATTTACTTTTTTTTCACTGAAATTATCATTTATATCTTCTATGTGAATGCAATTCAGTTGAATAATATGGATGTTGATTTTTTTTTTGAAGACACATCTTTATTTCTGTTTATTTCTTTTCTAGGGAGGGCTTTTCATCTCCCTGTTCTGGCTCAGTGCAGTGTTTGTACTAATTATATTACATGTTTATCAACCTATTCTGATGTGTCTTTGTCTTCTTTTGTTCTGGACTAGCAAGTAGGTGGAGAGGCTGAATATGTGCTATATATGTAACAGCCTCCACACTGATAGTTACCAGATAAATAGAGCCATCTACTGTGATAAAGTCAAATTAATATATTTGTGTTTTTAGATGAAGTGTTCTGTGCATACAAAACTCAAAGATCATTATGTTAAAAGTCTATTAATGTTAATAATGATGCTGCTAGTTTAAAGGACGTGGTTTACCGACAGATGCATGTGTTCATTGTTTCCATTTGCCCCTAATTGGCAGAATTCAGAAAAATCTGCATGACCAGCTATTTGTTTTTGTAGATTTGTAAACTGGTGGAAACCCTGGAAATCAGCATAGTGATTAAGAAGGAAGGATTTCTACAAGAAAATAAGTGTCATAGTCTGTGAATTGCACTGTGACCCTTGAACAAGGCCATACATACAGGACTGGAACAGGGCAATGCATTAGTTATTTGTGAGGGACTCATAGTGTCTATATTTGTTTATGAAATGAGCAAATTAGCAAATTTTGACTGTTTTTAACTGTTAAACCTTGTACAGTGCAGACAGAACATACTGCAAAAAGGAGACAGCTATGACATTGCTTCACCGGCTGTGTGGTTAACTGTCGCATTAGTCACGTAACTGCCGAAAATAACATCGGTATGTGTGACTTTTACCCATAGCAGAGCATTGCACCTCTCAGTGCATCATCCAGAATGCATCTCTTATAGCTGGGCAGCCAGCCAAGAAAAAACAGGGGTAAAATGTAACTAGAAAGGGAAAGTTTAAGTTAAACTTTGAATATGGCTTGAAAGGCCGCATTTTAGAAGGGAATATGTGTGTTTATGTTTGTGGAGTAAAAAACAACAATGTGAGGACATTGTTGTTTTTTACTCACCCTTTTAATATGGCTGTCACATAAATTAAAGGTAGGCCAGTTGGGTGTGTTCTCATGTCAGGTTGGGGATAAAGGATTTCATTAAGTCAATTACTTGAGAACTTTTTAGAGAAATCTTAAGACATTTGGGAAGACAGAAGTAGTTACTTATATAATGTATTAAATAGTATGTATAATAGAAATAAAGAGATGAGAACAGAAGTTTGATCCTGCCGTGTTTTTTGCACACCAAGCCACATTAAAATGCACATTCCAATTCTCAGACTTTTTTCTTTGACATCGACTCCCATACACCCATAAAGGGCACTAAACTGACTTGTTTAAAGGGTCACTATACTCTCTTAAACAACTCTTACTTTTCAAACTACAATTTAAGAAAAGTAAAATGGTGGTACTCATATTTATCTGTGATTGCTTTATTATTAAATGATTAATGTTTACTGAGTGCTCCTAATTGCCCCACCCTCCCTTACTCACTGCCTCCTTGTAGTGTCTGCAACACTTAAGTTCTGCACAACCTCACCATGACACTGCTCAGCTTACATACTCCCCCTCCCTCCCCCCTTCTTTTTTTCTCTGCTGATTCTCTCTCTCCAGAAATATACTTTCCGGAAGCAGCAGAGAGGGGCCTGTGCAGCCACGTCTGTGATTGGCTAGCTGGCAGCTTTAGGAATGAAGGAGTGTAAGTATGTTTCTGGGGCTTGTTTTACATAACTAAATACGGCGGGTTGGGGTGGGCTGAGGAGCCCTATACTATGTAATATCTCCTTTTATAGGTATGGATCAGGAGCCTGAAGGGGTCCCTGCGCATGTCACAGTCCTCCATGAGAACAATAAAAAAGCAGGGACCGGATGACACACAGACTGCTCCTACTCTTCACTTTTTGCAACTTTGTACAGACACTAATGGAGAGTCACAGGAGCAGAGGAAAGAGGTAAGGAATTTTTTTTTGAAGAAGTGGGATCTTGCTATATGTTAAAGGTACACTTTTAGAAAATTTGAAACCCTTTAAAGTAAAGTAAAGATAGCCTTTAACACTTTTTTTGAAATGAACTCTATGATTCCAAGGGAGGTAATTGGGATTGTTTACAAGCCCCAATCTTGAGGTAAAATATCACTGTGCCTGCAGTCTGGCGGCTCCTCTCCTCAACACAGTCTCCCGACACACTCCCTTTTCTCAGCTATTCCTTATACAGCATTCACCAACTCTGTATATACTTACTTTATTAACTTGCTAATCTGTTTTTTTGTAAATCAATACTTATTCTTATCATATGAACAAAATATCAGAATATTATCTTCCAGTAAAGCTAGGTACACATGTTTCAATTTCTGACCGACCGTTCGAGACTTTGACCGGTCATCCAGGAAGAGGCAAAAGCAGCAGCGTCCGACAGTTACCGCCAACCATGTGGTCCATAGAGGACTGCACGACTGGTTGTGGTTTTCCGACCTGTCCGATCCTGCTTTCTTCTGATTCGGACAAAGAGAGCGATCAGTCGGAGCCACCATACAATAATTCAGCACAACCGACTGAAACACTGAAATGTCTGTCTGGCTGAATATTGTATCGTGTGTACCTAGCTTTACTGCTGTGTAGAAAGGGGATAAACATTCAACATTTAAAAACTTGGATTTGCTATTCAGGATATTATATTAGTATATAAAGCCAAATACAATTATACAACCTATAACTCATAACATATACTTTAGTGGCGTGTTTGAAGGGGTTACTGATGCTGCAATCCCCCTTTTCTGCTTACTCAGTGAAGTCAGCTGTTTTCTCCTGGTGCCCATAGTTTGTTACATAGATTTTACAGTGTCAGTTGAGCTGGGAGTGAGGAGGAGCATCATTTTTGTTTTAAAAAAGTATCTAGTCTGTCATGTGATTGACAGCAGCATATGTAGATACCTGTATCAACATTAATCTGTAGCTGCCTGAGGTGATTGCTAGAGTGGGGTTTAGATGCCACCACCTGGTGGTGGTTGCAGGGGTGCTTATGAGTCAAAATTTGGAAAAGCAAGGTTAACGTGGCTTCCTGTTGTGGGCAGGATAAACACTTTACAATTTCAACTAATGGTTAACATCAAAAGGATTCTGGTGGATAACTGGGAAAGGGATGCTGGTGGAAAACTGGGAAAGAGATGCTGGTGGACAAAATCAATTGGAGTCTGGTGGATAACTGAAAGTAACACTGGTGGATAACAATCAAAAGGATGCTGGTGGAAAACAATCATAGGGAGTATGGTTGATAGCAGTCAAGGGATGCTGAGGATAAATCAAAAGGAGGTTGGTGTATAACAGTCAGAGGAGCTAGTGGATAACAGTCAAGGAGATGCTGGTGGATAAAATCAAAGGAGGCTGGTGGATAACAGTGAATGGGACACTGGTGGATAACAGTCAAACAGACACTGATGGATCACATTGAATGAGACACTGGTGGATAACAGTCAAAGGGACACTGGTACATAACAGTGAAACAGACATTGGTGGATAACAGTGAATGGGACTCTGGTGGATAACCATCAAAGGGACACTGGTACTTAACCGTCAGACACTGGTGGATAAAAGTAAAAGTGACGCTGGTGGATAACAGTGAATGGGACACTGGTGGCTAACAGTCAAACAGACACTGGTGGATAACAGTCAATGGGACACTAGTGGATAACAGTCAAAGGGTCACTGGTACATAACAGTCAAACAGACACTGGTGGATAACAGTTAATGGGACACTGGTAAATAAAAGTCAACAGTAAGCTTGTGGGTAACAGTCAAAGGGACACTGGTACAAAACAGTCAAACAGGCACTGGTGGATAACAGTCAACGGGACACTGGTGGATAACAGTCAAAAGGACACTGGAAATAACAGTCAAACAGACACTGGTGGATAACAGTTAATGGGACGCTGGTGGATAACAGTCAATGGTAAGCTTGTGTATAACAGTCAAAGGGACACTGGTACATAACAGTGAAACAGACAGTGGTGGATAACATTGGTGGATAATGCTGGTGGAAAACAGTGAATGGGACACTGGTGGGTAACAGTGAATGGGACACTGGTGGGTAACAGTGAATGGGACACTGGTGGGTAACAGTGAATGGGACACTGGTGGATAACAGTCAAACGGGACACTGGTGGATAACAGTGAATGGGACACTGGTGGATAACTATGAATGGGACACTGGTGGATAACGGTCAAGCAGACACTGGTGGATAACAGTGAATGGACATGGTGGATAACAGTGAATGGGACACTGGTGGATAACAGTCAAAAGGACACTGGAAATAACAGTCAAACAGACACTGGTGGATAACAGTTAATGAAACACTGGTGGATAACAGTCAATGGTAAGCTTGTGTATAATAGTCAAAGGGACACTGGTGCATAACAGTCAAACAGACAGTGGTGGATAACGCTGGATGAAAACAGTGAATGGGACACTGGTGGATAACAGTGAATGGGACACTGGTGGATAACAGTGAATGGGACACTGGTGGGTAACAGTGAATGGGACACTGGTGGGTAACAGTGAATGGGACACTGGTGAATAACAGTGAATGGGACACTGGTTGATAACAGTCAAACAGACACTGGTGGATAACAGTGAATGGGACACTGGTGGATAACTATGAATGGGACACTGGTGGATAACGGTCAAGCAGACACTGGTGGATAACAGTGAATGGGACACTGGTGGATAACAGTGATGGGACACGGGGATAACGTCAAAAGGACACTGGAAAAAACAGTCAAACAGACACTGGTGAATAACAGTTAATGAACACTGGGTAAACAGTTAATGAAACACTGGTGGATAACAGTCAATGGTAAGCTTGTGTATAATAGTCAAAGGGACACTGGTGCATAACGTCAAACAGACAGTGGTGGATAACGCTGGATTGAAAACAGTGAATGGGACACTGGTGGATAACAGTGAATGGGACACGGTGGATAACAGTGAATGGGACACTGGTGGGTAACAGTGAAGGGACACTGGTGAATAACAGTGAATGGGACACTGGTTGATAACAGTCAAACAGACACTGGTGGATAACAGTGAATGGGACACTGGTGGATAACATGAATGGGACACTGGGGATAACGGTCAAGCAGACACTGGGAATACGTGAATGGGACACTGGTGGATAACAGTGAATGGGACACTGGTGGATAACAGTCAAAAGGACACTGGAAAAACAGTCACAAAAGACACTGGTGGATAACAGTTAATGAAACACTGGTGGATAACAGTTAATGAAACAACTGGTGGATACAGTCAATGGAAGCTTGTGTATAATAGTCAAAGGGACACTGGTGCATAACAGTCAAACAGACAGTGGTGGATAACGCTGGATTAAAACAGTGAATGGGACACTGGTGGATAACAGCGAATGGGACACTGGTGGATAACAGTGAATGGGACACTGGTGGGTAACAGTTAATGGGACACTGGTTAATAACAGTGAATGGGACAGGTTGATAACAGTCAAACAGACACTGGTGGAGTAACAGTGATCGGACACTGGTGGAAACTATGAAGGGACACTGGTGGATAACAGTGAATGGGACAACTGGTGGATAACAGTGAATGGGACACTGGTGGATACAGTGAATGGGACACTGGGGATAACAGTGAATGGGACACTGGTGAAAACAGTGAATGGGGCACTGGTTGATAACAGTCAACAGACACTGGTGGATAACAGTGATCGGGACACTGGTGGATAACTATGAATGGGACACTGGTGGATACAGTCAAGCAGACACTGGTGGATAACAGTGAATGGGACACTGGTGGATAACATCAAACAGACACTGGTGGATAACAGTGATCGGACACTGGTGGATAACTATGAAGGGACACTGGTGATAACAGTGAATGGGACACTGGTGGATAACAGAATGGGACACTGGTGGATAACAGTGAATGGGACACGGTGGTAACAGTGAATGGGACACTGGTGAATAACAGTGAATGGGACACTGGTGATAACATCAAACAGACACTGGGGATAACAGTAACGGGACATTGGTGGATAACTATGAATGGGACACTGGTGGATACAGTCAAGCAGGACACGGTGGGATAACAGTGAATGGGACACTGGTGGATAACAGTGAATGGACACTGTGGATAACAGTGAAAGGGACACTGGGATAACAGTCAAACAGACACTGGTGGATAACAGTGAATGGGACACTAGTGGATAACAGTAATGGGACACTGGTGATAACAGTGAATGGAACCTGGTGGATAACAGTGAATGGGACACTGGTGGATAACAGTGAATGGGACACTGGTGGGTAACAGTGAATTAGACACTGGTGAATAAATGTGAATGGGACACTGGTGGATAACATCACGCACTGGTGGATAACAGTGAATGGAACACTGGTGGATAACAGTAAACGGACACTGGTGGATAACAGTTAATGGGAGGCTGGTTGATAACAGTCAAACAGACACTGGTGGATAACAGTGATCGGGACATTGGTGGATAACTATGAATGGGACACTGGTGGATACAGTCAAGCAGACACTGGTGGATAACAGTGAATGGGACACTGGTGGATAACAGTGAATGGGACACTGGTGGATAACAGTGAAAGGGACACTGGTGGATAACAGTCAAACAGACACTGGTGGATAACAGTGAATGGGACACTAGTGGATAACAGTGAATGGGACACTGGTGGATAACAGTGAATGGGAATCTGGTGGATAACAGTGAATGGGACACTGGTGGATAACAGTGAATGGGACACTGGTGGGTAACAGTGAATTAGACACTGGTGAATAAATGTGAATGGGACATGGTGGGATAACAGTCACGCACTGGGGATAACAGTGAAGGCACTGGGGAAACAGTCAACGACACTGGTGGATAACAGTTAATGGGAGGCTGGTGGATAACAGTCAACGGTAAGCATGTGGATAACAGTCAAAGGGACACTGGAACATAACAGTCAAACAGACACTGGTGGATAACAGAAATAGGGAGGCTGGTGGATAACAGAAAAAGGGAGGCTGGTGGATAACAGTCAAACAGACACTGGTGGAAAACAGTCAATGGGACACTGGTGGATAACAATGAAAGGGAGGCTGGTGGATAACAGAAAAATGGAGGCTGGTGGATAACAGTCAATGGGACGCTGGTGGAAAACAGTCAATGGGACACTGGTGGATAACAGAAAAAGGGAGGCTGGTGGATAACAATCAAAGGACACTGGTGGAAAACAGTCAATGGGACACTGGTGGATAACAATGAAAGGGAGGCTGGTGGATAACAGTCAATGGGACGCTGGTGGATAACAGTCAAACAGACACTGGTGGATAACAGTTAATGGGAGGCTGGTGGATAAAAATCAAAGGACACTGGTGGATAACAGTCAAAGTGACACTGATGGTGTTATTGCATTTTTGGGCTGTTTTAAAAGATTTAAAGCTAGAGTTTAGGGTAGGAGGGGGTTGCTTTATCTTGTCTAAAGATTTTTTTTTCTATATCCATTTGCAGCCGCTGATGGAGGGAGGGAGGAGGGAGAGCTCCATTGTGCATGCCAGGGTCCTCTTAAAGAAGCAGGAAGTGACAGGCACAGATTACACACAGACTCCTACTCCTACTCTACACTTTTACCAGGCCCTGCAGGAAAACCATAAGGAGCAGAACAGAAAGATAAGGATTATTTTTACACTACACAGTGGGGCAAATTTTAGTTGGGGGGTTGGACATACCCTTTAAAGAAAGTGTGCATATCACTTTTTGTGTGTGTGTGTGTTTTATGTGAATTTTTTAAAATCATTCCTAAAGGTGATAATTAGATCATCTTTGGATTGATAACGAACTTGAAAATCGAAATCCGATTGGAAAAAGCAGTGTATGTACAGTATGGGTGTATTAACTTTGTTGCAAGTGTACAGTATGTATTTGTGAGTGTAAAACAGTATAGTTGTAACAGTTTATGTATGTGTGTGTAAAAGTGTGTGTATCTGTGTGTATAAAATATGTGTAGCGGTGTATGTATTTGTGAGGTTATAGTTTATACAGTATGTGTGGATGCGTGTAGCAGCATGTTTATATGTAAATGTGTAGTATATATATGTGAGTACATGTGTGTAGCAGTACATGTGTGCTGTGTGTGTGTGTATAGTAGTGTAGCAGTGTATGTATGAGTATATGTAAAGCTGGCCAATAGTTGCAAATACACAGGAGCGATCGTTACGTATATTCTTTATACAGAATGATAGTTCGATACACCCATATATGGTCCAATGTTATCAGTTCCCACTACTTAGTTTACTTGGTTACATTACTTGGTAATGGAAATTTCAGTGTTGCCCAATAGGTCTCGATACTGACAGTGTTTGACAGTGTGGGGACCTATCTATTCACTTTCACGATATTCAGCAAATTTTGGCGGAAACACCATCAGAGTCACAGCTCTGACTATAAAAGACACTAATGATAATAAAGCTCACATGCTAAATCTGGACTTCTCAGTATAGAATGTAAAACGGTAAAATTAAAAGGAGAATTAAAGGAGATACCAGTATTGGCTAACTGATATCAATCATGGCAACTTAGCAAGTAGAGAATATATAATATTGATGATCCATATATAATAAAATATTTTTATGTACTTGGTCATGAACTTCCTACTGTGCTTGTGCAGTAGTAACTCATTAAGGAATCTCCCCCCTTGAAAATCTTGCACTTGCCCCTGAAAAAAAATAAACCTTGGCCCCTTGTAACATGGTAAATATAATGAAACGATATGTGAACTCTCAGAGTTGTGTCTTGGTTAAATTATGAGAACGTATCTTCATCAAAATATTTCCACATGCCAAAAAAGATTTTTGATCTTGTAGAGTCTACATTTCCAAGGGAGGTAAGGAGTCACATTGTGCCATATAAGCCGAATAGTAAGCTTTCAAAAAATGCTCTTGTTTCATCTCATAAGGAAGGGGAATCACAATAAAGATACAGGGAAGGAGCATGAGCTGTTTATTGACAGCCTTATTTATAGATTCATTATTGGCAATGTATGATAAGCAAGCTTTATAATGATCAGAAAAATAACCACTAGAAGCAGTAATTATTCTGTAAATTGCCACTGCACCCCTAAAGTCAATTCTGGGCAATAGTTTTTCACCTGTTATCACTCCACCTACTTCTATGGGGTGATATGCGGGTATCTAAATACCAGCTGGAATTCACTTTATTGGCTGCTATGTAGTTTTACTGATCGCAATAAAAATTAGTTTTTGGATATTTTCATTTGCACCCACCATCCACTACAGACCAATATGAACTACAAATAATCTGTCCTATACAGTGTGTTCATAAGGCAGGTAGCAAAGACTAAATCTCAGTATTGTTCATTCAAGTAAACATATTTCATGAAGTATCTTGCATTTGAACACCTTCAGAAGAAACATGAAGTCTTGCTTACATATTTTCTGACAAGATCACAAGGTGGAATCCTTCGGAATGTAAAATTCTGTGTATAATTGGATCAGCAACACTTACATGTCACAACATGAATTTTGCTGTCTATTTCAACTCAGGATTTCCAAGGAAAATGTGTGATGCTTCATATGCAAAGTCTCAAATAATCTGACTATAATGTCAAAACAGTGTACAGCTGAGCACATTAAGATGCCTGGCATGAAAACATTAATAAATTAAGATTTTTCTTCAACCTCAATTTACCAAAGAAGAAATTAAAAAGGGCTGCTGTTTAGAACATTGCTGAACCAAATGAGTATAACAATGGATTGAGAGTTTAATTTAGAATTAATAATAACTATAAAAACTTCACAGTAAACATACAGCACAGTAAACATACAGTATTCATACATACTTACATACATTCAGTGATCAGCACTTATAGGAGTCAGAATGCTTCTGGAAGGCAAGTGGAAATAGGGAGTAATACTTTTATTTTAAATTGACTGAAAAGTCAAGGAAATGAAATGTCTTTACTCTGCAACATCTGCTGCAAATGAATGTACTGGCAAGTGATTAAACTTTAACAGTTAAAGCAGAGGGACGAACTGCAGAATAGCAGGAGGAGCACATGACAGGGAGTAGGACGGAGGCAGAGGGTGGGAGGAGTAAGGGAGGTAGGAGGGAGCGGGCCATGGAGGGGGGAGAAGCATGGGTGCGGGAGCAACTGGACATCGCAGAACATGGAGCGGAAGCATCCTCCAGAAGCCGCCGATCTCGGCCTCCATCTAGGTACAGTCCATCCGGATCATATGGGGGCAGTGCAAGAGAAACCGGGAGGAGATCATGGTCGGAGTCGCCGAGCCGTCGCACCACAGACAGAGAGGAGCGCGCAATTGGTGAGATGCATCCTGGCCAGTCTCTCAGATTCAGTCACAGGCCGGTCAGAGTCCTAGTGCCTCCCCCTCCCAGATCCCTCCATCACAGCATACTACAGCCTCCCCAGCCATTATGAGCAAAGCACGTGGGAAGGTCCGGTCCCAATCTAAAAGGGGCGGGGCTTCCCTGAAACGGGCAAAAAAGAGCCAGGCCCCTAAGTCTGCAGCCCAAAGGCCTCTAAATCCTCAGTCATCGGGGATATTCCTGCTAGATGACATGACTCAGGCCCAGAGTATTAATACAAAAACACTTCCAGGCCTGGCACCCTACCAATCAGGGGTAGCGCCAGGGCCTTCAGGAGAGCGCGGGGGGGCTGCCTCAGGAGCAGGCCAACCCTCAGTAAGGATTAGTGACTCTCCTGTTGTGATTTCACAGCAGCTACCCCAACCCAGCGCCATACAGGTTGAGTCAAGTGAGCCCTTACAGCAAGGACAGATAGCGGGGACTGCTCCTTCACTGCCCACGGCAGTCCCATCCACAGGAGGTTGGGTCAGTGGGGTCCCTGCACTGCTCCTTCCACACCCGGGAGCAAGAATCGGTGGGGCTGGCGGGCAATACTACCCCGCAGTGCCTGCACCTCCCCAGCCCTTGTTCTTTTCCCAACAGGTCACTCAAGGGGTGCAACCTACAAATCGTACAGAGCAAACGGGGATGTTGGTTCCGCAACAGTTCCAGCCATCAACAGGTGAGATGCTCAGGGAAGGAGGGGGGTCGGTTCAGAGGGGGGAGGGGATTGGCTTGAGAGACCCGGGGGTTAATTCATTCATGTTGGGGCTTAAGGAATTCATGGGACAGTGGGAGAAGGGCTTAGGCGTAGGGGGGCCAACTCAAGCTTGGGGGCATAGCCCCTTAACAAGTAGGATATATGAAGCAGGTCACAGGGGGATAGCAACACAGTCGCAGGATGGTTTAATGGATAGGGGAGAGAGTAGGGATAACTCGTTAGCACTAGGAAGTAGCATAGAGGGTAATCAAAGAGGGAGAGATGGCGGGGGGGAGCGCCCTATTTCCCTGATATCGGATTCCGCTTTTGGCAGCACCTATGTATGTTTTGAGGGCCCTTTAGGCGCACACTTGAAACAAGAAGTAAAGGAAAAATTTGGAACAAGGAGTATATAGATATATTTACCCTGTTGCCGCTGGAGCGCTTCAACATAGATAAGTGGGAAAAGGGAAAAGAGCACAGAAAAGAGGAAGACGAGGAACGGCGCAGGTTTAGGTTAATACCGAGGTCATTTAATAATTGGCTGCAGGCGTTTTCAATCCTGGCAAGCGTAATTGGTGAGCGCCATACTGAAGTATGTTCAAGCTTGTTCTGTTACCAGGATAGCATAAATGAAGCATATAGGGTCTATGGGGGATTTGCGTGGCTGCGTTACGACGAGCAGTTCAGGCAGAGGATGGCAGTTCGGCCTTCACTGCGGTGGGACCACAGGGACATAGGCCTGTGGATGAAAACCATGACAGCCAATAGGAGTATGGGAATCCAGGGTCAGCCCTTTCCATACTCGCCCGGCGGGGGGACAAGTGCTAGCTCGTCGGGCTCAGCCACAACAAAAAAGGGATTATGCTGGGCGTTTAATGAGGGACAATGCCGTTGGGGAGCATCATGTCGTTTCAGACATGATTGCTCGGTGTGTGGGTGGGGAAATCACTCGGCCCTTAGATGTTTTAGACGGCAGAAAGGGGGGAGTGGCCCCCATCGTTTTGACCCCAATTCAAAAAGGGAAGAGCCCGGTGAGCCTCGCAGGGATGTTACCCTGGCTAAATAATTATCCAGATAGAAGAGCGGCCCTATTCCTTGAAAGAGGTTTTCGAGAGGGCTTTAGAAAAACGGGAGGGTGGTATTAGGTGCAGCAATTTGTCATCGGCTAGGGACAAAGTAGATGAAGTTATGAAGAAATTGCGCAAGGAGGTAGAGTTGGGTAGGATGGCGGGTCCATTTAGGTACCCTCCGATAAAAAATTTGCGTATCTCGCCCTTGGGTTTGGTGCCTAAGCGCGAGATGGGAAAATACAGGCTTATTCACCATTTGTCTCATCCGGAAGGGTCGTCGGTAAATGATGGGATAGATGAGGCTTTGTCTACAGTGTCTTATGCATCATTTGATCAAGCAGTCAAGATGGTTAGGAGGCAGGGAAGGGGGGCGCTCATGGCGAAGGCGGATATTGAGGCAGCGTTCCGATTACTCCCAGTCCACCCCGAGAGTATGCATTTGTTAGGCTGCGCAGTGGAGGGGGATATGTTCGTGGACAGATGCCTTCCCATGGGATGCTCCCTTTCCTGCGCCTATTTTGAAACATTTGCAACCTTCTTAGAATGGGCAGTGAGGGAAGAGGCAGGATCCAAAATGATCATACACTACTTGGATGATTTTTTCTGGGTAGGGGCGGCTGACTCACCCAGTTGTTGGGTGATTAAAGAAACATTACAGCGGCTGTTCCGGCATTTTGGAGTTCCTTTAGCGGAAGACAAGTCAGAAGGACCAACGGATGTACTTTGCTTCTTGGGAATCGAAATCGATTCCCAGAGAATGGTTTGCAGGCTACCTAGAGATAAGATAAGGGATTTGCTGGCACTAGTAAGTAAGGCTAGGGTGGCTAAGAAGTGGACGTTGAGGCAGATTCAATCATTGTTGGGCAAATTGTATTTTGCCTGCCGCATCATCCCAATGGGTAGGATCTTCTGCAGGAGATTGGCGTTGTCCATGAGAGGTGCGGTCAGATCGCATCATTTTGTCCGCATAACTAGGCAGGTGAGGGCCGACTTAGGAGTTTGGGAAACTTTCTTGAGGGATTTCAATGGCAAGTCGGTTTGGCTATCAGAGGCACAGTCGAATGAGGAGCTAGATCTGTTTACAGACGCGGCGGGAGCTGTGGGGTTCGGTGCATATTTTCAAGGGAAGTGGTGTGCTGGCAGGTGGCCGGAAGAGTGGGTGCAGAAGGGCTTAAATACGAACATAGCATGTCTGGAGTTGTTCCCGGTAGTGGTAGCAGTAGAATTATGGGGAACGCTACTGGCCAACAAGAGGGTTAACTTGCACTCAGACAACATGACTGTGGTTGGTGCTGTCAATAGCTGTTCGGCCTCCTCCCCGCCGGTCATAGCTCTCTTAAGATGCTTAGTACTAAGCTGCTTGAGGAAAAATATCTGGTTAAGGGCGGTACACGTGGCGGGGGTTTCCAACGTTTTAGCGGGATTCCCTTTCTCGTTTACAGCTGGAACGATTCAGGGAGCTGGCGCCAGAAGCAGACAGGGATCCTTATCCATGCCCAGAACATCTGTGGAGAGTCTGTGTGGAAGAGTAGCAGGTTGGGTGCAGGGCTCCCTCGCGAGGCGTATGTGGGACGCTTACAGTCGAATATGGGGGCAGTGGGAAGAAATACAAGAAGAGATAGGTGGGGTATCGGATGACGAGGCACGGGAACTTCTGGTATTAATGTTCCTTTCGTCTTTGGTAGATAAGGGTCTATCGGGGTCGGCGTTAGGAAAAACCCTAGCTGGCTTATCATTTTTGTTCAAACTGCAGAGGGTGAAAGATGTTACCAAGACCTTTTTAGTAAGACAAGTGTACAAAGGAATGAGGAGGGATAGGGTGTCAGTGGACACGCGTAGGCCTGTGACGTTTCAGGTGCTACATGGTATATTCAAAAAATTGTAAAGCATGGGCGACTCAAGGTATGAGATAATATTGTTTCAAATGGCCTTTTCATTAGCTTTTTACGCAGCATTGAGGGTGGGTGAGCTAGTGAGCAGAGCTACCAAAATACAAGGGGGGCTGCAAGAAAAGCATGTTAGAATGGCAGAGGGATCTCTATCAGTCACTATATTCCATTCCAAGACAGATAAGGACAACAAAGGGTTTCATGTTTTTTTACATAAGGTGCAAGGGTCTGTAACTTGTCCGCTGGCATGTTATGCGGAATACATGGCGGTTAGGCCCGAAGGCAGGGAATCATTTCTGGTGCACCAGGATGGTAAGGCATTGTCTGTTTATCAGTTCGTGGCAGTATTCCGGAAATGCCTTGAGGGAATAGGTTTGGCAGCAAAGGACTTTGGTGCACACTCATTTAGAATCGGCGCAGCAACGGAGGCTGCAAGGTGGGGGCTCACTGACAGCGCTATTAAGCGACTGGGGAGGTGGGAGTCGAATCGTTTTCGTTCTTATATTAGGCCACATTTGGTATAAAAAAAAAAAAAAAAAGTTAACTGTTGTATAATTTGGAAGTTCATGCTTTTACATTTCGTTGCAGGCTTGCAGAATTGCATTATCTGGGTGATCGGGCACTCGTTCATCTATTGGGCTGAACGTCGCGCTAGGATTCGGCTGGGTGGTTGCCGTTTTGGGTTTCCAGAAAGTGAGGTGCAGGTTGAGTGGCTAAGCGAGCGAGGTATGTGTTGGAGAAGGGTCAGGCCCCTAGTAGAAAGCAAGGTGTTGAAGGACGAACCTCCGAACATCTTGTTAATTCACGCTGGGGGAAATGATATGGGCATGATACCAATGAAGGAGCTAATTAGGCTCATGAAAGGGGACCTGTTGGTTTTGAGATCAGCTTTTCCCAAGCTCATCATAGTGTGGTCAGAAATGATCCCCAGAGTACAATGGCGGCATGCTCGTTCGGAGAAGGCAGTGCAAAAAGCGCGCATAAAAATTAACAAGATAATGGGCAAGTTTGTGCAAATGCATGGGGGTGTGGTGATACGGCACAGGATGTTGGAAGGGCATCAGGAATATTTCAGTTCGGATGGCGTCCACTTGACGGAGTTGGGTACCGATGTTTTTAACTACGGCCTGAGAGAAGGTTTGGAAATGGCTGTGGGGTTTTGGAGGAGCACTCAGGCCTAAGGTGGTCAGGCCTTCATGCTTTGGCGGCAGCTGGCAATGTTAATGGGGTAATAGCCCTAAAGGAGGGCTGGAAGAGGGATGCAATTCCCCAAAAGTATGGGGAATAATAATTACCTCCCTGGGGTAAATAGGGGCCCCAGGGGAGAGTGGTGGAGAATTTATTGTGGTGCCTCCTGGGCCGGAAAGGTGGAGCGGCGGGAGGCTTGGCTTATGGTGGAGGTGGAAACATTGCCAGTAAAAAGCTTATTGATAATAGTTATTTATTGTTATATGATTATTATGGAAATGTCATTGTTAATAAAGTTTTAAAAGATATTGTTAATTTGTCACAATAAAGTGGCCATTATTCCTTTCCTCTCGGAAATAGCAGTGTGGTGTGGTTATTGGGGGGGGGGAGGAAGGGAAATGGTCAGCGGAATGGGGTGGGGGACGTATTTAGAAAGGGAAGAGGATGAAGGTCCGGAGAAATACTCGGCCTTACACCTGTCATGAACTCCTTCTCCCAGAGCTTCACATTAAAGATATAAGCCACCCCCATATCCCTAAGCACCAAAGCTGGGATGTTCCATCTCCAAAGGTTGGTTCCCATTTTGTCTCTTTGTCCTGAACTCTGCATACGTCCTCAGTCATTTTTATAACCTACTCTAATGAAGTGTATGGGTAGGACGCTAACATCAAGCAGGCTCTGGAATCTAACAGCTGTAACCTGTGTGCTCAGTAGGGAATGTGCAGGCAACATGCCTCTCTAGGAACTGGGGATCTTATTCTTCTGCATTAGAGACCATTAGTATAGTGATTTTCTGCAGAACAACAATACTGGAAAATTTCAATGAAAATCTGTGCACTGTTTGAATCAGTAGGTTTCTGCTAGAAGAACAAGTCTGCCCTGTCCTTTATGTCTATGTCATTTTTATCACAAGTACCTTTTCTTAACGGTTTTATATTAAACTAGTCCCTTACCAGTTTCAACCAGTCCCTTTACTTTATTCAACTAGCCCCTTTATTATATTTAACTAGTATAGTATACCTAACCCTTTTAAAACAGTCCTGCCATGTATTTTGGTTTCTAATTATATTGTGAATGTTTTATTATAAGGGAACTAGCAGTGAGTACCACACACTAGACACAGAACACTGCATTAGACAAGAATATCCCTAGAGATGTTTTAATTTATTAGCTTTTCTGTAGGTGCACAGCAGGATGTTTTCTTAAGTAACAGTTTCCAATTAAATTCAAAGCATGTGGCTACGCTAATAATGGACACAGTCCAAGTAAATAATAAAAATCAGCCCTTACGTCTATGTCCATAATCCTCGCCATTTAACACAATCACTCCTTTGTACATAAAGAGTTCACAATAAAGATTTACAACTAGTGTTTCAGTCCATTTTCAGGATAATTCTGACGGTGGACCTGAGAGGTCCAAAACACGTTGATTGTGATTGATGTTTTGTTCTAATAAACTTTTTCTTGCAAATCCAGATAAGTGCTTGGGTGCTTCTCCTTTTTTTTTTAGAATAAAGCAACCTGGTGGATGTCATTTATGTGAGAGTGCAGCCTACAAACATATATATATATATATATATATATATATATATATATATATTAGTAAAAGCAAAAGTGTGCTCGTTGGTGCATTATGTGTGTGTGTGTGTGGTTATAAAATCTTTTTACACCCTATCAGTTTGGTATATCTGGGCTTGGCAAGTTTTGCTTACTATTAATAGAAATATCAGGAAAAATGTTGACTAATATATGGGCACCATAAAGACCTTGGAGCTAGTTATTTAAACTTCAGTTTTGTTTTACTGAAATGGTATTCTGTTATAGTTCTGCAACACCAAACAACAAGTACGTTTGGTGTCCCTGTGGGTGCCCATTTCTGCAGCCAAGGACACAGCCTAAAAGACCTAAAAGTCACAGTGCTCATGGGAAATTTTAGAACCCAAAAGTAGAGGTTAGAATGGGAATGTAAAATTTGGAACTCTGGACTCAACACAGATGTAAATTTTATGTGTCGCTATGTCTCTAATCTTAATGTCATGTAGAATCAATCAGACCAAATTGCTCTAAACCACCCAAGCCAATAAATATATCATTTATACCAGACCCTCCATTGACACTAGAGATGAAGTGTATCTAATTGTTTGTTTAACCCTTGCTAATTCTTTTATTAGAATTATGGGAGTGGCCTTTAAATGTGGGTATGTTTTTGAAAAGTGTGGTCAAAGTCGGGCATGCGTTGCACACTGCTGTTTCTCTAAAAAGATTTTGAGGGGGGGGTTGCAACTGTGTTCTTAGAACCCTATACCTTGTGTTAATAGTATACTCAAAGGATAAAATAGTGATAGTGCATTATCTTTGTTTTCCATTAGCATCTATATTCTAAATAATCAAATTTTCAAAAATGTACCTTTAGATACAGAAATATCTGCTCCAAAACTTTTTCGGATTTTAAATCTGAGCTGTAGATCCTGAGAAATCTTCATTTGAAATCACAGCATTGACAGGGAAAGACCTGTCACTCCAGAAGCAGATATTATAATATGTGTCCTATTTCTGACCTCTAACTAGGATATTTAGCTGCCTGCCGGCACATTTTCTGCAGCAATTAAGAGAATCAGCTGAGAAATTAAGAAGGGAGTGAGATGTGTAAGCAGAGCAGTGTCCATGGTGAGGCTGTGCAGAACTTATAAGTGTCACAGACACTACAAGAAGGCAGTGAGTAAGGGAGGGTGGGGGAATTAGGAGCACTCACTAAACATTAACCATTTAATGATAAACAAGCACAGATAAACATGTGAGTACCACCATTTTACTTCTCTCAAATTGTAGTTTCTGAAAATGTAAAGTTGTTTGAGTGACTATAGTGACCCTTTAATAGAGATGTCCGAACTTCACAAAATCGGTCCGCTCGAGGATCCGCGAATTCTCGAAAAAATTCGAAAATTCGAAAATCCGCGAGCGGACCCATTAAAATGAAAAATACCCTTGAAATTACGAGTTTTTTCGTATTTTCGAAAATTTTCGAAATTACGGGTTTTCGCGTTTCGCGTACGAGAAAACTAGTATTTTGGAAAATATGTATTTTCGAAAATACGAGTAATCCTCGTAATTTCGAAAATTTTCGAAAGTACGTAGTTAGGAAAATAAGAGAAATCCTTGCATTTCCGAAAATTTTCGAAATTACGTGTTTTCTCGTATTTTCGAAATTTTTCGAAAATACGCGAAAACACGTAATTTCGAAAATTTTCGAAAATATGAAAAATCCGCGAATCGGAAGTTCGGAAGGCGGAAAATCCGGAAGAATCCGCCGTTCGCGAACAGGGATAAATCCACTGCGGATCCGGGTTCGGATTCGCAAACCGGCCGTCCCTACCCTTTAAACAGGAAGATCCAGATAGGTACAGAGTTTATATATTTTGTGTCTGGACACAATTAAAAATTCAGTGTTCAGTTGGCATAACTTCCATATGTGATTTAACATGCTATACAGATGATATTTTAAAAATGCATTACAGTTGTATACTGCATATGGTTTGATAATACATTTGACATAGTCCCATATGGTAACCTATGTATGTATAGAGAATTCATACATATAGGGGCATATTTATAAAGGATTGTCTTTTCGCCAAATAATTAGCGCAGTAAATCGCAGCGAAAATAGCGCCATTTGGGGCTTCATTTCGCCTTATTTATAAAAAAGCGAAAAAAAACACACTTCGCGGCTAAAAAAGGCGAACGGGCGCGATAAAGAGCGAAAAGTATCGCAGCGAAAACTTAGCGCATCTAAGAGGACTGCATTGCGAAAACCATTCAAAACCAGAAAAGCCCACTAGAAAATGATGTCAAGTTCAAAATGGCCACCTCACATTTACCAAGAAGTCAGCCATGTCTTATTTAGTCAATCTTCTTAGAATTTCTCAATTGGAATACAATTTTCTTTTGCACTGCACATTCGCCTTTCTAATGCGCGATCGCTTTTCCAAGGCATATTCCATTATAATGCGCGGTCGCCTTTCTAATGTGCGTTCGCTTTTCCAAGGCATATTCCATTATAATGCACAGTCGCCTTTCTAATGTGCGTTCGCCTTTCTAACGTGCGTTTGCCTTTCTAATGTCGCTTTTCCAAGGCATATTTCATTCTAATGCGCGATCGCCCTTCTAATGCGCGTTCGCTTTTTCAAGGCATATTACCCATTAGAATGCCTTTTCGCTCCAACAATGACTTTTCACCACCTTCAGGCTCGCGCTAATCTTTCGCTCTTTTTAACGCAAAAACCACCTTTCGCTCTTTTATAAATCGCGTTATGCCTTTTCGCTCCCTTTTCGCTAAAATTACCATTGCGAAGTAAGGCGAAAAGGGTTTAGCGATAGCTCGTGGAAACGGTTTCGCCATTCGTTAACGCTACCTTTATAAATAGCGTTAACTGTCTTTTTGGCGAAAACCCATACGAAAAGCGAATGCGAAAACATTTCGCTACTTTTCGCTCTTTTATAAATATGCCCCATAGTGATCCAACGTGCTCTGTCTACACAGGGTAATGAGAATCTAAGCTTTAAGGGTGAGGCCACACTGCAACGTGCTGCCACTCGCTAACGTTTGACAGTCACAGCGCATGCAGTTGCACAAAAAAATGCAGATCGCAGCTCACAGTCGCACACTGAAAAATGCATCAATGTGGCCTAGTCCAAAGACACAACAATTGAAATTAGGACTTTAGTATGAGAATGCGGCAACACTATGGTTGCAATAGGATTACATATGTATAGAAGTATTTGTTGCAATACTATACGTATATGTTTTACATGTTACTATATTTTTAATTACTATGTATGTTCTTTGATATGTATATGTTTTGTGGTTCCAGCTCCTCCCACAGGGGAAGGACAAGGAACAATTCAGCCTATTTGTGTTTGTGTGCATGATATTGAGTATGCCTATGAGTAAAAGAGGAGTTCTGCTTGAAACACGTAAGGCTTGGTGTTTGCCTCATGTTGGCCTAATAAGGATTTATGTTTTATAGACGCCGGCTACTTTGTGTATCTTTGGTGTCAGCCCGAAGTCTGTTTTGTGTGCTGTTCTGGGTGGATTAGACGGATCAGTCTTTCCTATAAAACAAGTGGATATCTTTATTCAACCTCCATTACTAAGTAACAATGATATTAAAACATGTGTCTTATTTATATTAACTCAGCAAAAATATCATGTTTACAATCTTCATCTTCATTACTGTTTTTTGGAAAAGACTAAAGGAGATTATGTATTTCATTGTAATGATATAAGACAATTCCAGATTGCTATTAGTTTGGCCATACACATTCTGATGTTTGCCAGTCCTTTATAAGACCCATAATGATAACTGGGTGGTGTAACATCCTTATATTCTATATAATTATACTGTATAGATGATATTATATTATACAGGTCCCTGGCAGAATACTAAGTGTGACAGCCACAGAGCAGCTGTTGGGAAAATCCCCTGATGGTCCCTTGGGATACCCATCCATGTACAGTATGATTAGCTTTCAGAGCATGAGATCCTCACAATTATCAGAAAAGGGAAAGGCTGGGAGATGTCCCGTGTGGTAAGATAAAAGTTGGTCTTAGGGCTAGGCCACACTGTCTGGTATAAGCACTGTTGCGCTTGCGGATTGCGATTCCGTTTGCGATACGCAATTGCAACAGTCACCATTTTAATGCGCAATCGCATGTGATTTTGTATCTCAAATGAAGAAATTGCATGCACAAACGCAGCATAATCGTGCGATCACGTTTGCGGCGCAGTGTGGCCGTGCCCTTATTAATTTAAATATTGGGGAATGAGGGAGATTCCACGCTGCAGCAGAAGTCTCTATGTACTAAACAGATCGGTAACTTTAAAGAATGTCCACTAGGTGGCAGCGTGGACTTATGCGTAAGTTTCGGTCGGTATATAGTTCTGTTTGAGGACTCCGGGGGATTCCCCTTGTCACTGTCAGGCTCTATGCCACACACACTCACACACATTGTTCCTTGCTGAGCTGCCTTTACCGGGATCAGGATGCAACTGTGTCAGGGACGTTTGCTGGGGATCTGGGTAGCCGTAGCCCACGGTGTCTTCTCCGGCTCCCTGAACATCTTGCTGAAGTTTCTGGTCAGTAAATATCACTTCTCCTACCTGACCCTCGTGCAGGTCTCCCTCAGTCTCACCGCTGCAGTCATCCTGGAAGGGCTGAGGCGCTGCGGGAAGATCTCGGTCCCTCCTTACAGTCTGAACTTGGCACGAGTCTTTGCTGCTGTGACCATCCTGTGCACCCTCCAGGCGACTCTCACCCTCTGGTCCCTGCGGGGTCTCAGCCTCCCTATGTACGTGGTGTTCAAAAGATGCCTCCCCCTGTTCACCTTGCTGATTGGAGTACTGGTGCTTAGGAACGGGATGCCCTCCATAGGGGTGCTCATGGCTGTCTTCATTACCACCTGTGGGGCAGCCCTGGCAGGTAAGGCAGCTCATTAACCCCCACCTATTGGGGATGGGGCAATGGCCACATGGATCTACCCAGACAGCCATTAATACACTGCATGGAATGGGGCATCCTTATCAAGGTACACACACTGGGTTTCATTGGGTCACATTAGATATGACTGAGACACACAACAGTGAACACTGAAACAGCACTATAATAACTTTATAATATACAGTTGAATATATATAATATATAAATAATATACCATGTAATATATATAATACTATATAGTTTAATATTTATACTAAGTGAACATTGCTGATTGATGTTGCCTTAGTTTGGAGGCTCCTGCCATTCCTCCAAATGGTTTATTACTGATGGTTACATTACACTGCATGTATCTTTGACAACTACTGTAACTGTATGTCCATAAGGGATGGTGGGACTTGTAGTTCAGTAATGGCAGAGGACTAGAGGGTTATTTCTCCATGAATCTTTATTGTAACAGTTAAAAGGCTGAATGTATAACTGAGTTTGTTCTATCTGGAACCAGCAATTTGTGTGGCTTTTCTAGCCTGAGGTGTAGGGGAGATCATTGTGATGAGGGAAGTCAGACAGAACACTAAGACTAGAACAATTAATGGGCTGAAAAACACATTTTCATCTTCATCCTGGGTGCCTGTTTGATTATCTGTCACAGATTCTGTCTCATCCCTTGGTGTAGAGTTTCCAAAGACAGTATTTTAGTTTATAGATGCTGTATGTACTCAATGGAACACAGTCTGGTGGTAAGAGATTTAATTTGGTTTTGATAAGAGAAAATTATAACTTAATTATAACTTATGAAGACACACTGATAAGCACAAATCTACTCTTCCTTCCTGTATGGGACCCAGTTATGGTATATGGTTAGTCTGATCAAAATGATAAGATCAAGAAGGGGCACATGTAGACCAGAGAGGGTAACTTTCCAGATATACATTGAGGCTAGGGTAGTTAGTTTAAATCCCTGGGACAGTCAATTGTATGACAAGCCTCATTTGTAGCACTTTGCGGTGTGTGGGTGAATGAGCATGTAATGTAAATCTTAATGTAAAAGAAAAACACACAGAGTGGGTATCAGATGAAGATAACAGTGCTTAGAATGACAGTTTCTGTATCAGGTAATGATAATGACAGAATGCTTCTCAGGAACTGCCTTAACACATTCCCAGCATTTGTGGTGCTGAAATTCTCTAATTTCTAATGTAAAGAATCCCTCTGCATTTGATAATATATAGTTATAGATGCAGTGCAGATTTTCTGAGAATAGACTGCTGCTTAAAATAGCAATTGAACATTTATTATCTCCAAGTACCTTTATGTTCGCATTAGTAAATCTCCACTAGGTGGACAGAGTTTGTGAATGACTATGCACAGTCCTGCAGAGAGAGTCAATGGCAGAAAGATGCTCAATATTTTTTTTAGAAGATAAAGTGTTAAATTTAGATACAAAAGGTAATATTTGGTTGTAAAATACAGCTACTGTGCAGTATCATAGAATCATGGCATAAAATGACGTCTGCATCGTAATATATAATTGTGGTCATAAACATCGCTTTTATGACTGACACATTATATTATTATTATTATTATTATTATTATATAATGGTTGTGTTCTAAAGTACTGATATGACCATAACAAACCTGCAGTATCTTTAATTACATATGAAACAATAGGTTAAGAAGCTTAAACAGGTTTGTAAAAAAGGGTAAAAAATGTTGAGTGGGTTCCTTTAATGTTTCCTGATGGGCCCCTGGTCTAACATTTCCTGGTGGGCCCCAATGCTCCAATCCGATATTATTAAGAAAAATAAACAAGTATTAAGGTGGCCATACATCTATGAGATATTACTTACCCGACCGAGGGCTCACGCGATGTTCCTTCGATCCTGCCAGAACCGCTTCTGACATATTCGACTGACATGCGATCACAAAATGAATGGGATTTTGCGATGGCATGTTGGTCAAATATATGATTGGGAGAAGCGGTTCCGGCAGGATCGAAGGAACATCGCGTGAGCGCTCGGTCGGGTAAGTAATATCTCATAGATGTATGGCCACCTTTAGGAAATATTTTCAGAAATATACAGGGTTATTCAATAAAAGTTCTTATCGTTTAAAACGGTGCTAATTTTGCCCCAATCAATCAGAACTTATTTAACATTTGAAAGCTAACATCATTTTTAACGATAACAACTTTTATTGAATAACCCTGATAATATAGACCCGGAAGAGTCATTTAGATTCATTAAAGAAAAAGTGAATAATGATTGCTGTTTATTGAGAAAAACCTATCTTATCCTGATCTAATTAATTTGGCTTGAAAAAGCCAAAATGTTCTTTCTTCTTCTTCTTTTTCTTCTTCTGCTTTTTTGGACCGTATCTCCTCCGACAGTTTTTGAGCTAGAGACAGGAATTTTGGTATAAACGTGCGGGGCATATAGGAGAAGTGTGCTATCTTCTAGCTAAGGAATCCGCGGAAGTGTTACGGCGTTATCTGCGAATTTCCAGACATTTTTTCCCATAGACTGTAATGGTAACAATCCTCAAATGTGGATATTTCAAAACAGTTTTTTTCATGGTCATAAATACAAATGGTGGTACCCCCCCCCCACACACAGACCTAGGTACACCCACCTACTGACCTACCTTTCCATTCCCATGGAAGCCATATTTAAAGGGTAACTAAAGTAAAAAATAATTTAGATTTATCCTCAATAAAAGATAGTTTTATGGTTGTAAACACAAAAAAGACATACCCCCTCAACCAGACCCAGGTACACACACCTACTGATCTACTTATCCATTACTGTGGAAGCCATACTTTAAAGGGTAACTAAAGTAAAAAAACGAATTTAGATTAATCCTCAATAAAAAATAGTTTTATGGTTGTAAACACAAAAAAGACATACCCCTCAACCAGATCCAGGTACACACACCTACTGATCTACTTATCCATTACTGTGGAAGCCATACTTTAAAGGGTAACTAAAGTCAAAAAAGCAAATTTTGATCAATAATCAAAACACTTTGTTTTTTTAACCCCCAATGTGATACAGGTATACACAGCTACTGACCTACCCCTCCATTACTGTTGCAGCCATACTCAAAGGGTAACTAAAGTCAAAAAAACTAATTTTGACCAATCATCAAAAAAGTTTTTTTTTTAAATCTCAACCCGACACGGGTACACACACCTACTGATCTACTTATCCATTACTATGGCAGCCATACGTAAAGGGTAACTAAAGTAAAAAAAACTCATTTTGACCAATCATCAAAAAAGTTAGTATTTTATCCCCCAACCTGATATGAATACACACACACCAACTGATCTACCTTTAATGCATGTGACATATTTAAAGGGTAAGTAAAAAACAACAATGTCCTCTTCATTGACATTATTGAGTTTTAAAATCTGCAGCACAAACACACAAATTCCCTTCCAAAATGCAGTCTTTCAAGCCAAATTCAAAGTTTATACTTACATTTTCCCTTTCTAGTTGTAACATTGCTTTCCTAATGACCAGTTAAGCTTAGGATGGGAATTGGTAATTATATTAAATATTGTTTAAAACACAAAACGCAAATTACAGTCAAAAAATATCCCCAAAAAGACTCACCTAACATACAGGTCTGTGTTCAGTACCTACACGAAACCCCCAGGGGAAAAGCTGTATTTATGAAATAATCTATTTGATTCATTTACAAACATTATAGTAAGCCAATATTCAATAATGGCTTTCTA
The DNA here is from genome assembly GCA_019447015.1 of Hymenochirus boettgeri. Classification (NCBI taxonomy): domain Eukaryota; kingdom Metazoa; phylum Chordata; class Amphibia; order Anura; family Pipidae; genus Hymenochirus; species Hymenochirus boettgeri. The sequence goes on from CM033473.1 coordinate 114,429,080, forward strand.
TAGCAGTTCAGTACCTCCTCTAGACCACCAGGGAAGTGCCGGTGAAGACTCTGAAATCAGAGAAAGTCTTCTGATTTTACAGGGACTTCCTTCTATAAGTCTGCTTAAAATGGGGAAACCTGATGAAACCAAAGGGGGATAAAGGGGACAAAGAGGACACTTTTTCAGTGCCCTCCAATCTTCTTTTTATTTTAAATTGAACCCCTCCAGTGCCACAGAGCATTTTCGTCTGTGAGGCAGGACCTGAAGCAAGAATTACCCCTTGCCTAATGGTAGATGTGTTATGGGCAAAATTTGGATGGGCTTGGGGCAGAGTCTGGGTGGGCTGGGTCATGGAAGCTGCCTGGGGACTGGGGTCACACTATTAATATAACAGAATACAGGGCATACGGACACTTTTGTAAATCTTTTACCAAGAAAAAAATCCTGTGATGCGTGGTCTTCACTGCCTGTGAAGTTGAGTATTTTTACCATTAGTTCTCACTTTTGTTTTGTTCAGAAAATCCAACCTATTTTTAGTTGCAAATGTAATCCTTCTACATAGTGGTACATTAGCCAGTAGCCCTAGCCACCAATTCCATGTTTCTTTCTTCACTCTCCATTAGGCTTGTAAATGTTTTAAGGGACCAGCTTTGTTTGTTTTTCTCTCTAAATGTTTTTTTTTATAGCAAATGAATATATGCAATAAACTTATTTATATTTAAGAAAATATTCATCAACCAAAAGCATAATATAACTACAAGTTTGCCTGTAGACAAAAGCTCTTGGTCATTATTATTTTACCCTTTAAATATTCTTAGCTCTGCCAGCCAAGAGCTCACTGTCAGCCAAATATCCTATTTTAATGCATTAAACCCTATCCAATATTATCAATATTATGTCCTGACAATTATTTAAGTGGTTATTACTGGATTTTATTTAAAATGTCTGTGGACTGCATGGTCCAATCACCACTCATATTATTAGACACATGGGGGGTATTTGTACTATCCAAAGAAATGGAATAAAATCCCCTGGAGCCCCTCCCCCTTGGGACCCTTAACACTGTGATTAAAATGTTAATAAAGATAACTGTTATTTGCAAAGTGACTTATTTGTGAATCTCCCTTGGGGACCATCCAGCCCTCTGCTTCCTCCCCTGACTGATAACCATTCCAACATAGATTTACATGCAGCTCATTCTATAGTTAATTGTTAAGCTTTTTCTATTTTTTTTCTAAACGTGTTTGAGGCTCATGTAGAAAAGTGTTTTCTTTTATCCCAATCTGTATTGGCTCATTGCATATACAGTATGTCATCTGTGCAGAAACAAAATGTACGGTATGTGCTAAGTACAGTATGAAATTGCCTATGTTCTACCAGAACTGTGTATACAGGTCTTAGAGGTAACAGAGCAGCGTTTTTTTGGTAAAAATGGAAAAATATTCCTTAACATGATTTTCAAAGATTTTATCAGATTTTTAGGGCTAAGTCCCACTTGTATACACGGCAATGCACACAAGACTTTTGCAATGGGTGGTTGTGTGGTATTTGATGTGCTCTGCGCAATGCATATCTGTATTATTGGAACGCATGCGTTACATCCAACGCGTGCGTTCTAATAACGGATCAGAGGGTATTGCACATAGTGGGACTACTCCGATTGCATTGGGAGCTTACTCTTACTCCTGAAGTAAGAGATTTCACATCAGAGATGTCTAACCTAGAGAACTCTATATGATTGCAAACTACAACTCATGTGGACGATGTCAGACCACTAACACCGTCCATGTCCATCTACCACCCTGACAGATTTGATGACAGCATCTGTTTAACAGAATTTCTCCTCACTTTTAAAAACTTTGTTATAAAAACTTATACGGTTGTTTTAGAAATGGCAGAATTGCCCAATTGTTCTTTGTTATTTCTGCAAATAGAGTGAAAAATTGGTTGCTACTACAGCCTATCAGAGGCTATAATACTTGTCCAATTTAGCGATACCGTGCGTTATCGCTTAGCTGCGGTCGTACATTTATGATGAACATTTGTTAATTACCGAACATTCGGTCATAGAATACCATGTGGTAGCAAACTACCACAATGATATTCTATAGGGATCATAAATCTCTGACTGCGTTATCGTAGCTTTACGATCGTTATCGGTAATTTACAACTGTTATCATTAATTAACGATAAGGGCTAGGCCACACTGCTGCGCTTTTTTTGCGTTTGCGCATGCATTTGCGCTTGCGTTTTTTCATATCATTGAAAATGTTGCAAAAAACTTGCGTTTTGGGGTGCGTTGCGATTGCGATTTGCGTTCCGTATTTTAAATGCAAATACAAACGCAACGAAATCGCACATGAAATCGCATGCGATTCCGTGTGTGATTGCGTTGCAGTGTGGGCGTGCCCTAACAATCGCAAAACCGGTTGGAAACTTACAATAGGTTTAATGACCGTTAAACTGATCATTAAAGACGTGGCTAAAAGCGATACTGCGCCTTTATAGCTTTGGCTCTAAGGACTAAATTTATTACAGCGCGGTATTGCATGCTCAGGCTCAGTACCAGGTCACTAAATTGCTCAGTTTCCATGAGGCATCCAGAAGCATAGCGGGCAATGATTCCAGAGGACAAAGTAGGATATACAGTAGCAAGGCCGTTCTTTCTAAAAGATATCATGAGGGTGGACTTTAAAATCAGTCTGGAATGCAACAAGTACAGTGTGGCCAGACAGATCAACACTCCTTGCTGTGCAGAAGGGTCTTATAATGCTAAAAATAATGCTGACTAATGTATTACTCACTAATCACTTTCATCCAACCTTTCCCTCACCCAGAAGTCTGGCAAAGTTTACTGCACTTACCCCATTGCCTTGTGTGTGTTGGGGGGGATATAGAATGAGAAGGAACTCTGTATTCAACATTCAGTTGTTGTTGCAGTGTAGTTAACAGCATGTATCTGTGTTAATTAATAACTAGCAAACTAACATGTGCATCTGTAATTTGTCATGCAGTAATTCAATTTGACATCAACTAACCAGGGGTAAAAAATGGTGGATCCATGCCTTCTAGCTACTTTTTTACCTTACATCCTCCCTTAAACCACTGCTTACAGGCATGTGCTAAACCAAGCAAAGGGAGATAGAGAAGCTATCCCATAAATCACTTTGGATCTGAGGAACAAGGGAAATCTTGAGAAAGGAGTTGCAGGACTCGCTGTAGTAAAACATTTACTTAATTCTAAGATTTACAGAATAAGCAACACAGTATATAACTTCAACCAGCAGTTTATATGTCTGGTTAGGTGTTTGCATAGCCTACTTATTTTTTACATGACTAAAATGGCAAATGTTCTGTTTGTATTGGTGGGTCTCATTAATGCAAAGATCTGGCTAAGGACTAGGCCACACTATCGCGTTTTTCTTGCGTTTGCGCTTGTGCTTTTCAGATTCTTGAAAACGCGGCAAAGCACCGAAAACGTGTGTTTTCGGGTGTGTTTGCGATTTGCGTTCCACATTTTTAATCGCAAATTAAGTAAAGGAAAATGCATGCGCAAACACAACGAAATCGCACATGAAACCGCATGCGATTCCATGTGCGTTTGCGGCGCAGTGTGGCCGTACCCTAAAGCTGTGAATTTAGCGCTATGTGATGCGGTGGTGTCAATTTGATGTTTAGGTTTATTTTATAATAACTGTAATAAGTTATTTTGCTGTGCTTTGATTTCATTAGAATTCGTTTGTGTATAACATTCAGTTGGGTTGGATAATCTAAATTAAAGTAAATGTGAATAAGACATATAAATTCAAGATTTTTTATCACACACCTTATATACTGTAAAACTAAAACAGATGACTTAATTAATTTAAGAGCTAATACCCTTATGTGATCTATATGTTGCTGTAGGGAAAGCCAGAGATTAAAAGCTGTGACTGCACTGCTGGGACATAAAATCCATACTCAGCAATAATTAACCAATAGTTTTACTCTATGTAACACTTCCCCTGGCAGACTTACAGCCATTTCTTTTAAAAGGAAGAGCAGTAAAAATTAGCTGTGTCAGTGTTAAAGATTCGTTGAGCAGAAATTCATCACTTAGTTTGAGACCTGTAGAATCCTTTTAATATTTTGATAAATTTTATTTGTGGTAACAGAGCCTGATGTGTTCAGTGCAATCTCTCTTAAAAAACACACCCTGCACACGCATTTAAACGCAATGGGTGGGTGAAGCATTCAACATGAATGCTTTGGTAGCATTGTGTACATACAGTACAGGCTCAATAGCCATACATTGGACAGGTAACAACTAGCATTTCAGAGACAGATATAATGACATCAACAGGACAATCGTCTATTTCCCTCATAAAATCAGTGTTAACCCCTTTGCACCAACAAACCAGGGGTTAAGGTGGCTTTATGACAGAAGTAACTGATTGCAGCTTTCTAAACATTGCCCTGATGATGTCATTATACCTTTCTCTCTAATGCCAGTTGTTACCTGTCAAAAGGGTTGTGCAACTGCCATAACCAATGCAGGACAGAATATTTAAGCATATAGCTGAAGTTAAAGGGCATGTCCACCCCCAAAACTATAATTTTACCAATTACTGGCCCCACTCTGTAGTGTTATAAAATCCTTACCTTACATCCCTGCTCCAAATGGCTGCTCTGCTCTGCACCTCCAAAGTCCCAAAAAATGGCTACCCGGAGCCTGGCAGAGTCCATATAGACTGCCTCCTGTCTCTCCTCCGGGAGAATTTTGCCATGTGCACTGCAGCCCTCCCCCCCTCCCTCTGACTCCTATTTTCCTCTCCCTCCCCCTAACACAAATCCCTTTTGGTGTACTGTAAGGCTCCCTCCCCCAGCCCCAAATGCTATATTAATATTTAAAGAAACTCCCCCCGAGCCTCTCTCCTCCGGCATTCTGGATAGCCAGAAGCCACGGCTGTGACTGGCTTCCTCTCAGCCAATCACGTATGCAGCTGCCAGTCTGGCCCCCTGCTTGCAGTTTCATGCAAGCAGAGGGCCGTGATAGTACGCCGGAGGAGAGAGGCAAGGTAAGTAAGTAATGATTGGGGAAGTTTCTGCCCTACAGTACACCAAAAAATCGAAAATGGGGTGGACATGCCCTTTAAGGATTCAATATGGGTTAACCCCATTTGCAATGCACAGAGCCACTATCAACTCAGTGCATTGCCTTAAGAGAGCGATAGTGGCTCTCTATACATCATCCCTTAAGTGTCTCCTGTGGGCTTTAAAATCTGAGAATATGAAGTTCAGTTTTTAACATAGTTGTTAACAAACTTCTTACTACTGCAGATCTGAAGGAATTTAAAAACTTTTATGATACTCAGAACTCTCTAAAATCTTGCCATTTTCCTTCATCTCTAACCCCTGCTGTTTGGCTAAATGGTTGTGTGATTTTAATGCCTGGTGTGTGCATCCTACACTGTGTAAAGCAGACACAGTCCTGGTACACATACCAGCCATTCATTAAACTCAGCAGGAGTACAGACAGACAGTTGCTTGCTGGAAACATGCTCTCTTACTGCAGTCAGTCAGCATTTAGTATAAAACATTAACCTGCATGTTCACTTGATAGAGGGATAATTTATACCCCTGCAACCAATCTAATCAGCATGCAGCAAACAGAAAAAAACTTGGCAGCACAATCTGTAGACAGTCATTAGTTAAATGTTCCTGGAAATCGCCCAGGACATATCTACAGTAAATAGGGCAATACAGAGAGTCTCAAAAACTCAAAGTCCCAGTCCTTACCTTCCATACCCACAAGGACCCAATGTGATAAGGTTCAATAATCTGCTGGAAACCACAATAAGGCAGAAGAATAGTACGTCCGGGGGACACAGCTGAACTTACCTTACCGCCACTACACTCGCAGTTCCTTCTGCACTGACAGCCGCGCTGCCCGACCAAACGCCTATCTTTGGCCCATGTGTGCCAATACAAAAGATAAGCACGCGATCAGGCAGCACGGCTGTCAGTGCAGAAGGAACTGCGAGTGGAGCGGCAGTAAGATAAGTTCGGCTGTGTCCACCGAGCGTTCTATTATTCACAGGGAGGTGGGAATAAGTGTTCTCACCTGCCTGTGAATAATAGAAACATATGGAATGTAGTTAAAAAGTTTTTGTAGTTTGGTGTTCCTTTAACAGTTTATTCACCTTGCAGACCTTCCACCTGCATCTTACTGTCTTTTAGCTGTAACAGGGAAAACAGGGGGTGGGACAGGAAATAAGTACCTATTCTTCTGAAAGTAGCCTAAAAGGAGTCAGCAACAACTGGGGAAAAGGATAGCATGGGCAGGGGGAGTATCTCAGTTTAGGAAATCTGAGAAGGTATGTAAAATTTTCCTAAGTAAATACCTGGCATTAAAGGGGAATTTCAGTACAAAGACATTATTTCAGAAATAAAACGAGTATTTTCTGACTTCCTGATTGCAGGACAACTGATAGTGTCCTGGGTAGAAGAATGACTGTTGCATGATTTAAAATTACCACTCACAATGAAAAAAATATGTAGAATTATATATATGTAACATAAATTTTAAAAAATATTTACCATTGAACTTTTCTGTTAAAGCCACAAATGTAAGATTTGAAGTGCAATATTAGTACATTGGACATCTGGATAGTGGGGGCAGTATACGCATAGATGATAATTAGTAGCAGTGAATAAAACTGAAATTCTTTTGCAGCTAAAACATTTTGGAGTGTCCTGTTGCATATCTTGATGGTGTGATTTGTTAGGCCCACCAGGAAACATTAAGTGGGCCACTTAACATTTTATTACTCCAGTGGCGTAGCCACAAACCTATGGGCCCTAATGCAGAATTTGGACCTGGGCTATATTATACATTGGATTACCACCACCGGTTAGTTTGTAGATGAAGGATAAAGTCTGATTCTTACCATTCTATAAAAGTACACATGATGTGCAGGCTCTGTTGTGATGGCTCTCAATGCATGGGCCCATGTGTCACACAGTCTTTGGAGGAGGATGGGGGCTGGTAAATCATCTTGAGTGGCACCTGTCTCACAGTGCCAACCTATTTAACTGTCTGGGTTTGTGGCAGGGGTAGGGGGGCCCAGGTCCAAATTCTGCATCAGGGCCCATAGGTCTGTAGCTACGCCATTGTACCTCAGCACTCCTTCGCACTGAGTGCTGTTACTCCCTGATTACACATGGGTGCCCTACATTGCTCCACTCATCGCATGGTATTAGTAACTCGCTATGCCATACCACAGAATCCAGAATCACTTGGATAAATAGGACCCTGTGCAATATTTGTTACTGACCCCTAGCACCCAACACCCCCCCCCCCGGGGCACACACAATACTCCGTTGAATGCTTCTTGCCTTCAAATCAAGTACCCCACCTGCACTTTCTGTCTTTCAGTATCTTCAGTGCGTGCTTGTATATATGGTGCATACATCATTATGTAACAAGTAACATACTAAATGCACAGAGAGAACAGCACAGCATACAGACATATTAAGTAAAGCTTATTTGTGTTGGGGCTTAGTATGTGGTGAGGTGCTGATACATATATTTGATCTGGAGGACCGTAACTAGAGGGGATGAGGCATTGATGCACAACTTTAAGCTACAGGTCCGTTACCTAAGACTCCCAGCTGTCGTCCCTCTGGTTATGCAACCCATGCGATCGCACAGGTCGCCCGTATCAAAGGCCGTCCCTGCCGATTGGATAAAGATGGCTGGGATGGGAGGAGGTGCAGCCTTAAAGCAGAGAGGCTCCTTGCCCTGGTAAAAGTTCAAACATTTCAATGGTGCTGCCGTGCAGTAAGGACCCACTGTCACTGCCCCATAGACCACTCTCTTCCCCCCCCCCTCCAACTACCACTACCTTTTCTACTGTTCGTACATTTACGCCGAACGTTGGTTAATTAACAAACGTTCGGTCGTAGAATACCATGCGGTAGTAAACTACCGCAATGATATTCTATAGGGATCGTAAATCTATGATTGCATTATTGTACATTTACGATTGTTATCGTTAATAAACGATAAGGATTGTAAATTACAATAGGTTTAATGATAAAAAAAACTATACCGCGCCTTTACAAATTGGACCCCTGATTCCTTATGATAATTAACTAACCATTTCTTTCTATCCTTTTGCCTCGGTCACCAAGTTTGAACATTTTTTTTCCGTGAAAGGGATCACCAGGGGTCGCCCATGTATCCTGTGGACCAGTACAACCCTATGTTTTTTTTAAGACTTTCTGTTCTATTATCATACAGTAGTAGGAGAGAATTGTACCGTGCTGATAAAAGTAGAGACATCATAGATATAAAATAATACCTTTTATTGTTATTTAGTTAGCCAATAAAAGGTATTATTTTATATCCAAGATGTCTCTACTATTATCATACACTAATTTAGTCTTTTTAGTATTTTGTATAATAGTAAAAAAATCTAGGGTTAATATTGACACTTATTTCTCCTTTAAATCAGCCCCCTGTTTAATATAATTGAAGGAATGTGAAATGAACAAAATTACTGTAAAACACTTGTTAATATCAGAATGAGTCATCACTGTGGAATACTTGGCTTCTCAGCGTAGCTCTGGGAAATGTCCACAAAAAAAAGGCATTTTGCCATTTATAGCTTGTGTCTTTTCATATAGATCAGATATCATTAAGGCACAGACCAAAGAAATGGAATGAGTTACAAAACTGCCAGAGCAGAAATAAGTAGAAGCCAATCCAATATTATTTAAAAGTAGTGGTTAGCTGAAGTGGAAGGGGGCAGAGTTTCATTCTAAATCTGTGGGTTAGACAAAAAAAACTTAAACAAACTTAAAGGGGAACTTCAGTGAAAGAATCAACTTTAGGCTTGAAGGCTAGAAATAATGCACTTAACACACTGTACTTAATATAGATTCATCAGTAATCATATATTCATAGTGACAATATACGGTATCCATCTGAAGTTTTTGAGGTTAAACAGTTGGGGACCTCCATTTTTAAGCAATAGACATGCTCTGTAGCTTTGAATTTCCAATAGTGCTTATTTTATTAGGGACCATGAAACATTTTAAATCATTTACCTACATTTGTAACTTTTCTTGCATGCTGCAGGCTGTACTGGTCTCAATGCAATCATTAAGGTTTAATTGGCTAATTAAATACCCTGGAAGTGAGCACAGACTGCATTTTTTTTACAAATAAGAAGGGTTACATAGGCCACACTAGTGGGTTTTAACATCCGATCAGATCAGTGTCTATATGCGATGCATGTGTCTTTTCTTTCTAATTGAAAAAGAAATATCATTCTAAAAGCTTTCTATGGTTATTATCTTAGTTAATCTTTATATTGCCCTTTTCTGTTTTTTTTCTCAGAAGTAATAACCTCTAACCCCTTATTTTTATATCAGGGATTTTTAGTTCTTCTCGCATTTGCACTTACTCTTACTTTCTTCTTATTTCTTTTTTGACTTTTTATTTATCAATTTTCTTTTCTCTTCTGCTCTCTCCAGCTCCTCTTTTAGTATAGTATATTATAGTATAGTATAGTATAGTATAGTATAGTATAGTATAGTATAGTATTTGAGGTTGAATAAAGGCATATGTCCATCTAGTCCAACCCATCTAGCAATATCCTCATTTCCTGCCTAACTGTTGATCCAGAGGAAGGCAAAAAAAACCCACCAAATTTATGAAGGGGAAAAAAAATTCCTTCCCGACTCCAAGTGGCCATCGGAAATTTCCCTGACTCAACTATACTTCATGTATCAATACCAGTAACATTCCTTGTTTGCAGAAACTCATCCAGCTTTTTTTTTTAAACTGACCAATGAATCTGCCATAACAACATCCACTGGAAGACAGTTCCATAGCTTTACCTTTCTCACAGTGAAAAACCCTTTCTGAACTTGACGCCTAAACCTTTTTTCTTTAAGTCTTAAGGGATGTCCACATGTCCTCTGACATGCTCTAATGGTAACCAATGCCCCACATAGTTTATTGTAGTTGTAGTTTAATGTATTTATACACAGTAATCATATCCCCACACAAGCGCCTTTTCTCCAGCATACATAGTTGTAACTTTTCCAGTCTCTCTTCATATTCAAGCTCTCCCAATCCCCTTATTAATTTAGTTGACCTTCTCTGAACCCTTTCCATTTCAAAGATGTCCTTTTTGTACACAGGATTCCAAATTTGCACTGCATATTCCAAATGACGCCTTACCAATGCTTTGCAAAAAGGGAGAATAACATTTTCTTCCCTTAAATCCATACCTCTCTTTATATAAGACAATACCCTGTTGGCTCTGGCTGTTGCCACCTGGCACTGCTTGCTTCCTTTAAGTTTGTTATCCACCAAAACTCCAAGATCCCTTTCCAACAGGGATTCACTTAACACAGAGCCATTTCTAGTATAAGTAGCACAAGGATTTTTAAGTCCAAAATGCATCACCTTACATTTATCAACATTGAATCTCATCTGCCACTTAGCAGCCCAATGTGACAATCTATCTAGATTTCCCTGCAATGATTGCACATCCTCTGAAGTTTTTAATGGTCGACAAAGTTTTGTGTCATCAGCAAACACAGAAACCTTGCCAACAATACCCACTTCCAAATCATTAATAAATAGATTACAGAACTACTTTCTGCATCCAATTCATTAATCTTTATCCATGTACAAATGTGCCTCCCAAACCAACAGACCTAAGCTTATACATTAGTCGCCTATGGGGGTGTGTATCTGGCCTGTATGTTGAGCACTTAATAAATGAAAGTTTGCTGTTAACTTTTATTCGGGTGTGCCTCCCTGCATGTTCTATATTGATGTGTACCCATTACACATTAAGGAGTCATGTTTTACATGACCATTTAAAACAAAGTTTACAACAGGTCCTGAAAATCCAGGGTGACTTACTGAACAATATTAAGATAATAATGGGTACACTATTTCTTATAAGACACCCTGAAATAAACACTAAACAAAGAATAGATTCTTCTTAATAACATTGCTGGATATTTCCCTGGAAAGAAATTGCACAAAGCAATGTCCTTTCACGGACATTGATTTTTTTTGATGCAGACTTTTTTCTTCATTATATGTTACGAATTTTCTTTTTATTAAAAAGTCTATTTTATTTTAATTGAATGTCTTTGATTGGCTCAGGTTTTTTTATATTTCATATGTTTGATGTTTTTTTAATCAAAGTTTGTGTTTTTAGTAAAAAAAAAACAAAAAAAACATGACCAAGGCTGATGTAGCTAACCGCTCTCTGCCCAACACTTCATGCACAATACACAAGACAAGAGGGCTGGGGTGTGAGGATAATCAGGCAAGCTGTCAGACGCACCAGCTGCAAGGTGAGACTCCTACATTTTTTTAAAAAATTCTGTATTTTAATGTTAATTTTCAGTGTAGTGCACCATGTGACTGGTATTTTTTTCCCTTTAGAATAGTCACACTAGTGGACACCAAGGGGAAACATTTCTTTAACCAAAATTTTTATGAAACTCAGACTGCAACAATGTTTTGAATTGCACGGTTACTTACCACTTTTGTTAAGAAGTTCTCCTTTTCGTGACTGATCGAGCTTGTCAAGAAACTGCTCAAAAATTCTTATGTAAGGTGCCAAGCTTGTTTTCTTGTAGTCTTAAACACAAAAAGCTTGCTATAATTATCATAACAGTTAAAATGTGGGCTCATTTATTTATCCTCTGTTTCCCGACTTGTCACAGACTATCCAACAATAAACATTCTGTAGGTAAGCTACACTTGGGGAGTAGCAAGAGAGATAAAAAAAAGTATAAATTTATCCTACTTAAGTAAGTGGGTTATTTGATTATAGTATTTATATATGACTAAAAAGGGTTGCAAATCATCGGAGCAGGACTGACCTCATCCATTTTACATATCAATCACATGTAACTATCTTCAGACTAAAACATTGTAATGTGCACATTAGATGTGGAATAAGAATGGCAACATTAAGGCTTATATGCACTGATTCACTCTGAAGATTGTAATTGTTTCTATGCAGCTCTTGAAATCTACACATCACCTTCTGTCTCATTGAAATGAGTTTCAGCCTAAACATTTCCTTTAAGGCGAATTTCAATTACAGGATCTTTAGTTTTTCTGTGTGTTGCAACAAATAGTTACACTTAAGTTTATGGGGCATGTTCTGATTATGGAGGATTTCAAATACCCTGACATAGATTGGAGTAAGGGAACTGCCAGGACCTCAAAAGTTATCAAGCTCTTAAATTTTCTATATGAGCATTTTCTTTCACAGATGGTAGAAGTTCCTACTAGACAGAATACGTTGTTGGATCTGGTGATATCTAAAAACCCTAAGCTCATTTTGGAGGTGAAGGTAATGGGAAGCTGAGGGAATAGTGATCATGATATAGTGTATAGGTTTTACTGTTCTCACCAGAAGACTAAACTTCTTTTCTTCAAGTCTTAAAGTATAAGTGCACTGTAAAATCATGTTAAGTTTAATAGTTAGATGCCGCTTTAAAAAAATCTTTCCCCCTAAGTCCCTCTTGAGCCTACCTGTGTGGCTGTAAAGATCGTGACATCTTGGATGTGAGGGATAAGCCTGGTAAGCTCCTCCCTCTGAGAGTTGTTTGCTTCCCCTCTTCCCTTAGCTGTCACGTGCCCGCACGGACATCACAAGCACGGATTTGGAGGCTAAGGGAAGAGGGGAAGCACACAGAGGGAGGAGCTCACCAGCCTTATTATTCACATCCAAAGTGTCACAAACTTTACAGCCACACAGGTAGGCTCAGAAGGGACCTAGGGGGAAATAAAAAGGGGAAAAGATTTTTTAAAGCAGCATATTACTATTAAACTAAACTTGATTTTACAGTGCACTTATCCTTTAAGCGATGTCAGTGTGCCTTCTCTAGTGTACTTAACTGTAACTTATCCAATCTGTCTTCATGTTTAAGCTCAACCATTCCCTTTATTATTTTAGTTGCCCTTCTCTGAACCCTCTCCATTTCTAAGATGCCCTTTTTGTACTCAGGATTCCAAAATTTCACTGCATATTCCAAATAAAGCCTTACCAATGCTTAGTAAAGAGGGAGAATAACATATTTCTCCCTTAAATCCATACCTCTCTTTATACAAGACAAATATCTTGCTGGCTCTAACTGTTGCTGCCTGGCACTGCTTGCTACCTTTAACTTTGTTATCCACCGAAACCAGTAGCACAAGTAATTGTAAGTCCAAAATGCATTACATTTATCAAAATTGAAAATCATCTGCCACTTAGCAGCCCAATGTGACAATCTAACTAGATCCACCTGCATCGAATGCACAACCTCTTAAGTTATTAATGGTCGACAAAGTTTTGTGTCATTAGCAAACACAGAAACCTTGCTGACAACACGCACTTCCAAATCATTAAAACAGATTAAATAGAAGTGGCCCCAACACAGAATCCTGTGGCATTTCACCTAGAACTCTACTCCATATTGATGAAGCCCCATGAACAACTAATCTCTACATCCTATCCATCAATCAACTTTCTATCCTTGTACAAATATGCCACCCCAGCCTAGCTGGCTTAGCTTAGCTTATACCTTAGTCGCCTATAGAGGACTGTATCAAAAACCTTAGCAAAATCCAAGTAAACTACATCTATGGCTATGCCAGTCTAAATTCCTACTCACTTCCTCATAAAAGCTAAGCAAGTTAGTTACAAGGAGTGCAAGAAAGCAATTTAACTAGCTAAAATAGACTTGTGAAGGTTCTCATTCATCCAGGTCATGGTATATCTGTTGTATTCAATTAGATCAACTGGACTTCAAGTTTAGTTCTTGAAGACGTTTCACAAGTCATCCGACTGGCTTTCTCAATTCAGAATGACTTGTACAAGAATCTGTGGCAATTATGTACCCTGGAAAATCCCAATTAGCATATCACAGCCAGGTGTTAAGGGCGTGATTGCATAGTGGCTAAGAGGTGTTATAGGAACCCCCAGGGTAAAGTGTCAAAACAGCATTGTACATGGCAGAAAGTTGGGTTGGATATCCTGACTGGATATATGACTAGTATAAGAACACGTATATCAACAAAGAATGGGAAAAGCAAGACAGGAGAAAGAACATGGTCATCCCATATGTAGCAGGGGTCTCCGAGAAATTAAGAAGAATTTTCAAAAAACACTGTATCCCTGTCTGCTTTAAACCGAACAACACACTGAGGCAGCAATTGGTACATTCGAAAGACCCAATACCGAAACACAAGAAAAGCGACATCATATACTCAGTGCAGTGCAGAATGCTTTGATTTGTATGCTTGTGAAGGTTCTCATTCATCCAGTCCATGGTATATCTCTTGTATTCAATTAGATCAACTGGACTGGAAGTTTAGTTCTTGAAGACGTTTCGCTAGTCATCCGACTGGCTTTCTCAATTCAGAATGACTTGTACAAGAATCTGTGGCAATTATGTACCCTGGAAAATCCCAATTAGCATATCACAGCCAAGTGTTAAGGGCGTGATTAGATAGTGGCTAAGAGGTGTTAGTGCAGTGCAGTGAAGAATGCTCTGATTTGTATGTGGGGGAGACCAAACAACAACTGCATCAACGTATGGCCCAGCACAGAAGAGCCAATTCCTCGGGTCAGGACTCAGCCGTGTACCTGCATCTTAAGGATAAAGGACATACCTTTGAAGATTGTAATGTTAACATATTGGCAAAGGAACGTGACTGGTTCAAGAGAGGTGTCAAGGACGCCATTTATGTGAAAATAAAGAAACCAACTGTCTGCCATGTACAATGCTGTTTTGACACCTTACCCTGGGCGTTCCTATAACACCTCTTAGCCACTATGCAATCACACCCTTAACACCTGGCTGTGATATGCTAATTGGGATTTTCCAGGGTACACACAGGGTGCCACATAGGTGACTAATGTATAACCTGAGGACTGTTGGCCTAGAAAAAAACATTTGTACATGGATAGAGAATTGGTTATTGGATCGCAAACGGAGAGTGGTGGTCAATGGAGCTATATCTATGTGGGCTAAAGTTATAAGTGGAGTGCCTTAGGGGTCACTCCTTTTTAATCTGCCCCCCCCCAGTTTTCAGCAGTTTTTTTTGCCTTCCTCTGAATCAACAGTTAGGTAGGTTTAAAAAGGAGGATGGAATGGTTGTACTTGATGGAAGTATGTCTTTATTTAACCTCAATTACTATGTTACTATGTTGAGTGCTTATGTCCTTCTTACTCAAGGCACGTACCGTATATAATCGAGTATAAGCCGAGGTACCTATTTTTAACTGAAAAAATTGTAAAACACTACTGCCTTTTGATTCTGTATTGTTCTGAGGCTTTAGTTGCCCTTTAAATGGACAGCAGAATTCCAATACATTGGTCCTATACAGTAAGTCATACTGGATTTGGCTATTACTGTATGGGAATTTAAAGGGCATCTAAAGCCTCAAAATACAGAATCAGAAGGCAATCTTTTTAACAATAGATACAATTTTCCTGATTCTGTATTGTTTTGAGGCATTAGTTGCCCTTTAAATGGACAGTAATCCCATACAGTAACCCCCAATTCCTTGGCACTCTTGGAGTTCAAGAAATATCCACAGTGTCAAGGAATTGGGGGCTACTGTATGGGATTACTGTTGTGTCCCCCCCCCACCCCGGAGCTCCCCCAGGTCAGTGTTACCTTGCCTGGGCAGTCTTCTATCTAAGGTCACTTACTTCAATGTGCAATCCGGCTCCGCATATGCTGCCTGACGTCACTACTTGGTGCCGGGAAGTGAGCCAGGCGCAGAGTAGTGACGTCAGCCGGCAGATACGGAGCAAGCAGCAGTCGTAATGCACACTGAGGTAAGTGACCCGAGGTTTGAAAACCTTGGTTTATACTACAGTATATACGTTAGGTGTTAAGAACCAACAATGATAAAGGAGACTTCGATTTACTTTTTGGCAAAGGTAAAAAGATTCAGATCTATAAATAGGTTTGTACATTGTTAAATGGTCACTATATGTTTAATATATGTTCAATATAAACAACACAAAAATGAATGGGGTTACAGCACCACTAATTTAACAAGGACTAACAAACTACCTTTTGTTCGTCTTTTAGCTTCAGGCTCTTCTTCACCAGAACTGAAATTCTCCTCTTCCTTCTTGCAAACATTATCCAGTTCACTGCAGATCAAGCTAAATTTAAATAGATCACAGTATTAAAAAAGTGCATTTAATAATCTTGAAATGACCTGCAACCAAGGGCTGCACTTAAGTAAATCTATTCCTGAACCACTTACAAAACATGACAAATGTATTACGATGGTTTGTCACAGTCAAGAGTATGTGGGAATTGTAAATAAACATAAAAAGTGTTAACAGAATTTCAAATTTGAACCCCAAAAGATGTCACTGTGATTCCAAATTATATTAACGAAAAGCTTTATTACACACATGGTGGATGCATGTTTCAAAGCATTCTAAGGGTCTGGACACAGGACAAAGGGTCTTACACAAAGGATTATGTTTTAGGAAAAAACAGTAATGCAAAGAAGACAAGGGTGTACATTTTAGACATATTGACCAATAATAGCTTAGAAATAACCACTAGTTCTAATTTACTAAGAGTTTCAATGATACCATCAATTAATTATAATGGAGAAAAGAGGATTTTTATGTCTCACTCACCTGTAAAATCCTTTTCTCCAAAGCTGTAAGGGGGACCCAGGAACACAGGGGTTAAGTACCCTCACTTCAGGAGCTGACACTTTAAAAACTTGAGGCTCCAGTGCTTCTCCCCTCACCAGCACCAGCACCGGAAGCCTCCTTCAGTTGGTCCCAAAGCGGGAGTGAAAGTCAAATAACTGTATAAACAAGAACAGTAACAGGCAACAGGCCAAAGACAATCATGTCAACAAAGGGCGGGAAGTACCTAAGTCCCCCTTACGGCTTCGGAGAAAAGGATTTTACAGGTGAGTGAGACATAAAAATCCTCTTTTCTCCTACAGCCTTAGGGGGAACAAGGAACACAGGGGACGTCCCAAAGTCCAGAGAGGAAACTAGGGTGGGACAAAACAACCGAAGGATTAAACCTCTGCAGTTCTAAGGATAACGCCGCTTAAGGCTGTATCCCTTTCTGTTAATACCTGGAGGCGGTAAAATTTAATAAACCTGTGAATTGAAGACCAAGTTGCCGCCCGACATATCTGGTCCACCGAGGCGCCATGACGAGCCGCCCAAGAAGCTCCAACTGCCCTGGTAGAGTGAGCTGTAATCCGCAAGAGAGGAACAGCTCCAACTGCAGCGGACAATAGTAGATCTAATCCACCTGGCCAGAGTTTGAGAAGAGGCCCGGGTCCCCCGGCGGGGCCCTGCCAGAAGAACGAATAACGCCTGAGAGGAATGAATGCCTTTTGTGCGAGCAATGTAGATCCTCAGGGCTCTCACCACATTGAGACAGATTGTAACGGCTCAAAGGGAGGCCTCTTTAGAGCCCTAAGAACCAACGATAAATCCCAAGGTTGGACTGGAGTACGAACTGCTGGGCGTAAATGTGCTAATCCTTGTAAAAAGGTCTGAATATCCTTCCTGTTCCGATGGAAATAAATTGACAAGACTGAAACCTGACCTTTGAGGGCACTCAGAGAGAGCCCCCCGTCAAAACCCTTTTGTAGAAAACTAAGTATTCTAGACAGAACAAATTTGGAAGGAGATACCTTGGACGAACTCCACAAAACGTATTTTTGCCAAATTCTATAATAAACCTTTGCAGAAGGTTTTCTAGCCGCTAACATAGTAGGTATAGCTGAAGAAGGTACTAGTATAGCGGATTCAAGCGCCACGCCGTTAAATGGAGGCGTTGTAGGTCCGGATGACTGAAGGGTCCTTGTAAAAAAAGGTCTGGTCGTAGTGGAAGAGACCATGGTTCCTCGACTGACACGGAGAGGAGATCCGAGAACCAAGCTCTCCTTGGCCATCGAGGGGCAATGAAGATCACCGGAGCTCGCTCCCTCTTTATCCTTTTCAGGATCCTGGGAATCATAGGAGTTGGAGGAAAAACGTAACCCAAGCGAAAACTCCAAGACACCACCAGGGCATCTATCAGGGCTGCTAGCGGATCCCTTGTTTTGGCGCAAAATACCGGAACCTTGCGATTTTGTCGGGAAGCCATCAGGTCGATGTCCGGTGTTCCTTATCTTAGCGTCAATGCCTGGAACACCTCCGGGTGTAACTCCCATTCCCCAGGATCGAGAGTGACTCGACTGAGCGCTCCGGGTATGTAAATTGCTGATATCGCCGGGACATGACCCTCCGCTCAAGTTAAAATCCGGTGCGCTTCTGCCATAGCCAATTTGCTTCTCGTGCCCCCTTGATGATTTATGTATGCCACAGCCGTGGCATTGTCTGACTGTATGCGCACATTCTTGCCCTTCAACTGATGTGTCCAGTGAGATAGAGCCAGAAAGATCGCTCGCAGTTCCAGGACATTGATCGTCAACAGAGACTCCTCCATGGTCCAGAGACCCTGGACCTGCTGAGAGTCGCAAACTGCTCCCCATCCCCGGAGACTGGCGTCCGTGGTCCCCACCATCTAAACGGGGAAGCACAGTGCTTTGCCCGCTGATAGGTGGTTCTTCAAGGTCCACCAGATTAGAGAGGTCAGAATCAGACGCGGGAGGTGGATCAAAGAGTCCAGGGACTGTTGGGATTTGTCCCAACAACCGAGAAGATATCTCTGAAGAGGAAGAAGGTGGAACAGAGCGTACGGAATCGCTTCCACCGATGACACCATCTTCCCCACCAGGCGCATAGCTTGTCAAATAGAGAGGTTCTTGGAAGTTTGAGCCTGAATGGTCATGCTCCTCAGGGAGGCGACCTTGTCTTGAGGCAGAAAGATCTTGTGAATGGCTGTATCGAACAGCATTCCCAGGAAGATCATCTGTTTCAATGGAGTTGTCGTGGACTTTGCCCGATTTATGATCCATCCGAAGCGTGACAAGATCGCCATGCACGGAGACACCTGAAGACGAGCCAATTCGAAGGATTCTGCTTTTATCAATAGATCGTCCAGGTAAGGAAGTATGAAGATTCCTTAAAGACGAAGAAAAGCCACCTGGCATATCATCACCTTGGTGAAGACCCAGGGTGCAGATGCTAATCCGAATGGCAAGGCCGTGAATTGGAAGTGCCGGGAACCTATTGCAAACCTGAGGTGTCCGGCCCAGATGGGAATGTGTAGATACGCATCCTGAATATCTAGGGAAGCGAGGAAGTCGTCCGGCTCGATCGCTAAAATTACTGAGCGCAGGGATTCCATCTTGAATCTGAACTTCTGCACATGGATAGAGTTCCTTGGGATCCAGCACCGGTTGAAAGGTTCCGTCCTTCTTTGGAACCAGAAACAGATTTGAATAAAAACCCCGGAACTTCTGGTTTTCTGGAACCGGGGATATAACACTTGTCAGCAAGAGGGATTGCACACAACCGTTTAGGGCCTTGCGTTGTTTGAGAATTCTATCCAGTAGCCGTTGGTTATCACTTCCATAGTCCAGGAATCTGTGGATGGCAGCTGCCATTCCTTGTGGAAAAAACTAAGGCAACCCCCGACCCCAGGCGGAAGTGGACAGTCATGCCCGCTTGTGTTTGTCAAAGGGTTTTTGCCCCTGGCGTGCTGGAAAGGCATTGGAAGCCTCCGGCCGTGAGAGGTTTGTAGAACGTGAAGCTCTTGGGGGACGAAAGGAAGACGAACGTCGAAAAGATGGAAAACAACGTGCTCTAGCCTGTGGAAGAAAAGTACTCTTACTACACGTGGCTTGGGCAACAATCTTCTCCAGTTCAGGTCCGAACAGGAGGCGCCCCAAAAAGGGTAGGCTGGTAAGAGCCTTCTTAGATGCCGGATCCGCCGCCCAAGCTTTAAGCCATAAAGACCGCCTGGCAGCCGCAGATGATCGTGCGATGAGACGGCTAGTCTCCAGGGCTGCATCCCCAATATATATGGCTGCATCCGATAATTGTTGGATAATATCAATTAATTGACGGTCTGAAGACTCCTTAGCCACTGCTTGATAAAGTTGATCCAGCCATGCTTCCATAGCCTTGGCGACCCAAGCAGAAGCAAAAGTGGGGCGCAGGGCAGCCCCTGAAGCAGCAAATAAAGTTCTCAACAGACCTTCCAAACGTCTATCCGTGGGATCCTTAAAAGTGGTGGCCTCAGCCAAAGGAAAGCCTAGCCACTGGGGGATCAACCACTGGAGGCATGGACCACTTATTCACATCCTCCTTGGGAAAAGGGAACATCGTTTGGAAATTTCTAGAAAAGTGGAGTTTCTTTTCGGGAGACGCCCATTCTTCCAAAACGATCTGTTCTAACTGATCGTATGAAGGAAAGGTTGCCGTTGTTTTCTTGGGACGACTGAATAGGGACTTGGCAGGGTCTACTGGTTCACCCGGATCCTGTATATCGTCAATCGTTTTAGGCGTGAATGTGGTCTGAATTTCCAATTCAGAAGCTGAGGAATCTAGTTCTCCTTCTTCCGATTCCTCTCCTTCCTCCAAGGGGCCCTCTTCCACTGCAAGAGTCCCCATGGGCCCTGAAGCTCTGACCGCTCTGTGTGGTCTGGCATCCGCTCCAGCGGGACTAATCGACTGTAAGAACTGCGACATAGAAGCCAATAGTACCGACATGGAGTCTGTTAAGGATCTAGCCCAGGCCGGTTCGGACTCCTGAGGAGGGACCCCCGAAGGGTCTCAGGCCAAAACCGACCCAGCAGGTGGATTCTGAACGGAATCGATAGATGCCCAAAGAGTCCTCGCCCACTCGGGCTCCTGACTGGTGGACGGAATCTGCATGGGCTGAGAATCCTGGTTGGCACTACATGGTCCACACAGTGGTCCAGAGTGACCGGCTGGCAACTTAGTCTGGCATAATGCGCAGACATAGGAGATTGCCTGGGCGGATTTGGCCAATTTTGAGCAGGAGGCGGACTTCTCCTTGTTTGACATGACTGGTTGGAAGCGGAAGAAAAATAGAAACTAGGCACATATACACACATATATATATATATATAGACCTATATATACACATACATACAGACAGGTCTCTTAAGGAAGCGATAGTATTAGCTTCCCACACCTATAAACCAATTCTCCCTATGGAGAGGAGAGACAGAGCAAAGGAGAAGAAAAAAGGTGAAGATTTCCCCTTAAGAGGGGGAAATTAGCTGATTTCGGTGGAGGAGAAGGCTCCCGGTGCTGACTACACGTTGCTGTGCTCGCCGAGAAGACAGAGAGAGGAACCGGAAGCAGGCGGAAGTCCCGCTTCCTAGAAAAGCCCAGGAGATTTTTTTTTTTTTTTTGAAGTCCGCCCCTCAGCCTGACTGATCCATGCAGCATAAGCAGCGGCCGACCGCTGGTTTGCCCGCTGTCGCGGAAGGGGGTACCTGGCCATTTTAGACCCGCGGGTCATGATGGCCAGCCCTTCCGTATCGTTGTAGGGTAGGTACCTCCTGCCAAATGTCATCCCACGTAAGGAGCCGGTGGACTATGCTCCGCACCACCGGCTCCATTGCAGTCCAGCAGGGGAGAAGGCCGTCACTCCTGAAGTGGACACTTTTAAAACTGAAGGAGGCTTCCGGTGCTGGTGAGTTAATATAGGAGGGGAGGAGCCCTGGAGCCTCAAGTTTTTAAAGTGTCCGCTCCTGAAGTGAGTGTACTTAACCCCTGTGTTCCTGGGTCCCCCTAAGGCTGTAGGAGAAAGAACCAGTTATTGCTACTTGTGGCCCCATCAGTAAGAAACATGACACAAAGGAATGCAGAGGGGCCCCTTTCCAAAATATTACATTGACAATTCCCAAGACATAAATATATTGAAGGGAAGAAAAGTTTTCTAATTATATAGAGTAGAAAGGATATCTATAACTTTATAAGATATTTCATTAAAATTCATACACTCCAGGATCATGCTTTTAGTTGTAACATTAGCATGTATCTAAAGTTACAGCAGTATAAAGGGTGGGTTTTCTTGCTAGTACTGTGATCTGTGACATCACCGACACCATTGCTCTGGCCCCAATTCTCAGTCTGGAACATGCCCATTGCTAGGACAAAGAATCATCAGCTGCATCATAAACCTCACCCCCCCAAACTTCTCAATCATTTTTAAAGCTAGCCACAAGCCTGAAATGTTGTCTCTCTCCCCCTAAGGTGTCCATAGGGGGAGGAAAGGATAGAGAATAGTTGCAGGTCTGTAACTAGCTTCCTAACAAATTTACTTTTTGGGGGTGGGATTTCTTACACAGCACATCATGTGACTGTCAGACTCAGAAAGTCAGGAAAGACAAAGAAGTATAGCTATACAAGCCTGTAAGTTAAGATCCAGATAAAGACATTATCCTAGGCTCACAATGAGATAGGGGGTTACATATTATTTATATGATAGGTGTATATTTATGTGTTCCATTTGTTAGTTCTGGCAAGTATATAAGCACTAATAAGTGTATATAAAGCATAGTAGCGAGTTATATTAGCTACAACTAAAAACATACATAAAGTTGTAAAAGTACTTACAGAGTTGCTACCCCTTTTTTAATTACAATAGCCAAAATGGAAGGTCTTGGCTACCCTGCAGTATGTAGAAACCACAGTATAAGTTCTAACCAATTAAAATGTTAGAAAAGTTTAAGGTGTATTATGGTGGCCATACACATACGATTTCAATTGCAATGTGCCAAAAGATCACATTGGTATCTTTCGGCACATTGCGAAGGGAACCGCACACATGTAACACACCAATCGCCCATATGCGGTATGGGGATTGGTTGGCCATGCGCCATACACAGGCCAACCGCATTGGCACTCTTTGCTGTAAAATAAAGGGAGCAGATGCCGACAGATGGAAATTTTCTGTCTTCCCCGATCGGCCGGTATGCCGACCACAGACATTCGACAGCATTATGGTCGGACAGATTTGGTCCCTACACATTAGCAATTTTAGGTAGGGATTTACCCAATACCGCTAATGTGTATGGTCACCTTTAGGTTGCCTCATTTCATCCAATGTTCTTTGTTTAAAAAATGTTTCTTTTTAGCCAATCATAAAAAAGTAGTGTATACTGGGAAAATAACCTCTATTAAAATACTATTGTGCATGTGATTTAAGTGGTGTCCCTGAAACACTGTATAATCCTGTATGATCTGCCATGTTTGGATGCCAAAGAAGAGATTAAAGAAGCCTTTACAGGTTGGATTAATGTTTTTAAAGCAGTTCTGATTTGCATTTATATCCACTGATCCAGTGATTTCACTACTCTGTGTGTTAGCTTTCACTCCCCCTTTCCCTGCCCTGCAATGTGTAACAGTTTCAGTGTTCCTGAAAAGTGCTTTCTTGAGGAATAGGAAAGGTAAATGGGTGACTGGTTCACTGTACAGGGAGACATACCACAAAATACACAGTAGTATTAAGAAAGACTGTCCACATATCCCCAATGCACACTAATCCAAACTTCACATCCTGTATGTAAATCTCTGGTAATGGTGTTATATGCATTAAAAGGAAAAATACATTTCCTTAAGTTTTATCTTTGGTTTTAATTTTTTTGCCACTAGGAGGCAGGAGCACTTGCTTCTATCCTCAGTACTGTCTCACAAGCCAATATATTAGCAGATCCATGATACTGCAGGCTTTAGAATTACATTTGTAACCATATGGGCTTGATTCTTTAAAAACTACAGCATTTAAACCCTTTTCAACTTTTAACAACCACTCTAATGGCGACTGTTTTTGGGAGCATGGAAAGCAAAGCAATGTGTAGAAAGGGGGATCTGTTAACACAATCAAAGTTCTTCTCTGCGCCTGAAAGAGGAAGCTCTGTGTCCTGCAACAGAATTGTACATCATCTTCTAGGGGGCTGGGAAAGTCACATGTCTTAATCAACAGCCATAGCAAATGGAGAGGTTTGAAACAGCTTATGGGAATGGGCTCTGTCTGTCGAGAAAACGTTATGTGGAGACGATAGTTCTCATTTAAAGCTAAATCCATAGGTAAGCCTATGCATATGTGGCATGAACCTACTAATCTACTAAGGGGACATGTGATAATTATTTATGGAAGAAATAATAGTTCTTGCCAAAAAATTATAGGAAAAAAGCAGTAAAAGCAGTTTCACAGAAAGAGAGGGTTATAGGAACAAAAGGCCAAAATTATATATAGAGAGAAATATTTAACTGAGAAGGAATACTTTTTACGAGGCATTCCATCTCCATCTCCATTAAATACTTTTACATGATCTGCATTTTCTGGATAGTTTTTACCTTTTCTGTTTCCGGACAATCACTGAACAGTTTGTAAATATCACTGCATTAAAGGGGAACTAAAGCCTCCAGAAAACATTGTCCCAATAAACAAAGCACATTCACAAACATACAACAAGTTGCGTCTCACCTAACCCTTTGCTGGGCATTAAACACGCCAATATTATACATTTTATAAGGAGATGCCTACTTTTTTATTATGCATTATTGAGTTAATTTGGTAATTTACATATATAAAGTTAAACAATTTGTTAATAAGCGGTGAAAGCACATTTACTTGAAATAAGTTAATTTAGCATACAGTATACATTTTTTTGAAAATGACAGTTATATAATGCAAGGTTAGGGTATGGGCCACTCTGGAGATTAACGTATGTTTTCCAGTAACAGTCTAAAGGGAATCTGGTGGTGTGGCTTTAAGATGAATTCGTATAGAATCTCTGACAATATTGCATAAAGTTTTATTTCAAAACTAAAATGATCACCCACCTTATTGTTGGCACTGCAAAAGGATCAAACTGGTCAAGCTTTTTTACATCTATAGGAACAGATATCCTACCTAAACAAACAAAAAAAATTTACAGAAAGAAAACCCCCACAGTCCATAGTCTACACACATGCATACTCATATATATTATTTTGTTAACCCAAACAGAAGCACCACCACCTAAGGTCTTGTACATTTATGCATTTTTTGGAGCGTTTTTAAATTATATTTCTCTCATTACCAAAAAAAATGAAACAAAAAATTTGGAAAGGTATAGTTTGCCCAATTACCATTATAAACTTTACACTGGTGGACTGCAAACTAAGACAAAAATATAAGCAGATCCCAAAACGTGAAAAGACATGCATAGAGGGGCCCAGCCCTTATATATCTTTGAACATATAACTCGTATTTAATCAACTTATTTAAAGGGGAACTAAAATCTCCAAACAACATTGTCCCAACAGACAGAGCACATTCACAAACATACAAAAAGCTGTGTCTCATCTCTTAATTGGCTGTGGTTGCTGGGTGATTTATTAAATTAATCTGTGGGTACTAGGGATCAGCTCCCAATATCCACTTTAGCTGGGTAACCCCAGCTAAGCGTACCCTGTACACTTCACACGCTCTTTAGTGCTCAACAGATCAAAACAAGGAAGTTGTAGCCTTGCATCCTAGAAGCTAACAGCCAATCACATAATAGCACAGAGATCCTCCCTCTGTTCAGGTGAACTGAACCTGCAACTTTATGTTCTTGCTAAAAGCAAAGGAACAGAACCAAAAACAAGGACCTTCACCCTACGAATTAATTTTATTCCATTTTATTGCAATGTCCATTTACCATACTTTTATGGCACATGTCTGACTTTTTTCATGGTGCACTATTTGAGAAACCCTGGTGATGGAGGGAAATAGTGTACTTTTAGATATACTGCACTAAAGACAAAATGAGAAAATATAAACAAACTATTATTTGTTTAAATTTACTTTTTTATTGTATGCATAAAAAAAAAATAGGGGAAAAAAACAATTAACTATAATTGTTGTATTTATTGTATTCTTCCCAGCACAACAAATTACCTGTTTTGGGGTGTACACTGAAAGGGCTCTTCAACAAGTGATTCACTCCTTTGCTGACATTTACATCCAACCGCGGATAGCAATACTGTAACATAATTTCTTTGGACACATTAGCACGTTTACGAAGATCCTTTGAAAAGGCAGAAGGTACTTAATGCATGGCAAGCTCTGAACTAATGATTGTAGGTTATTAGACAGTATTTTGAACTATGTTTTGACATACCAATATTAAAAGGACTGTCCACCCCTCTTTTCAGAAAGTGATATATTGTAGATAACCCCCCAAAACCTGAAGTTCATTTTAGTCAAATGTTAGAAATTGGCTCACAAGCTCCTCGCTCCCGGGTTCTTCTCCCAGTCTCCACTGTGGCTGCTCTGTTCTTTTTGTGTTAAGCAGCCGCAGTGGAGACTGGTCCGGGAATGGCAGTCAGTGATTGGCCGTGACGTCACAGTCACTGCTGATACCCGGAAGTGCAGAGCCGCGGCGGTTGAGCGAGGAGGAGCATGTAAGTATAATAGCTGTGTGTGGGAGCTGATTTCTAACTTTTGACTAAAACGAACTTTAGGTTTTGGGGGCTTATCTACAATATATCATTTTGAACAGAGGGATGGACAGTCCCTTTAAACAATATATCTTAACAATCAAGTATATACTTTTACAGTGCAGAATTTTAACAGAAACTACCACACCTATAAAAACTCTGAAATATCTCATTTTAGCGGCACCAATATGTGGGTACACACAGTAACGATAATGTCGTGATACCATGGGATCCCATTATATCAGGGGTTTATCGTTCGTTTGTGTAGCAACTTTTGCCGAATGAGCGCAGGCCTCATGGTTGTTCAGGAAAGACAGAAAATTACCCTTGGCTGCGGTACTCTCCCTGTAGGGGAGTCAGCCACGGTTGTTGGAAACATGCAGTTCCGAACATTCCCCCTATGCTGTGTGTATCCTGAATCTTTGAAAAATGACGGATCCTGTCTGTCACCTTTCAAAGGCCTGGCATGTGTGTACCCAGATTAACATGATGTACACATCAGCAGGTGTATATTTTTAGGTGCTATGACTCCAGGGATTTGTGAAGCACCAAGATAAATTTCCATATAAACAATAACAGGACAATCCCAGTTACTCACTGTGCTGTTAATATATTTCACCAGCTTATCCCACCGTTCAACAGAAGAACGTGTTTTATGGAATGTTCTCAGTAGATTTTCACGGACATGTAAACAGAATGATCAAGGAATCTACAAGTCTTTAATGGTAACATTTTTTAAACATTTTCTTAGCTTAGTACATTTCCACCCCCAAAGCTTAAATTTGCCCCAGTGCTGGCCCCACTGTGTAGTGTTAAAAAAATCCTTACCTTACGCCTCTGCTTCTTATGGTTCTCCTGCAGTGTCTGTCCAAAGTCCCAGAAAGTGAAGGTTTCTGCCGCTTAACTGTCCTTCGGGAGGTACTCGGGAATGGGCATGGGAGCCCTTCTCCCCCTCCCTCCACATCCATCTTGGCTGCTTGGTGCCCTGCCTATAAAAAACTTTTTCTGTAGTGTAGCCCACCCCCAACCGCTAAGTTCATTTTGTAAAACAAGCAGCAGAAATAGACTTGTGAATAGACTCGATGAATAGACTCGACGGGGGATGAACAGTGGTTGCACGAAAGGCCCGTATTTAACCTACATATATATTTATTAACCACTCTGTTCTTTGCTTGCTGCTGCTTCTACATATCTGCTATATGTGTGGTTACATTTTTTGCAGGGTATTTGTTAATATTTTGTCTATATTATGCACAATAAAGTGTTTTTATGCTGATTAATACTGGTTGGATGGTTTATTTAGAGCAATTTATTATCCCATCCTATATTTTTGAGGATATTTATCTCCTATTGATATGCCATATGAGTGCCCTTGTAGTTTATTCTACAGGGTGGAGTGGGTTTCTTGTGGCTTGGTATCTTCCAACCATTCCTCTTTGTCCTTTGCTTATCGTTTAATCACTTGTATACCATACATAGGGGCTTATTTAATAGGTGGCGCAACACACTGCACAAAATTTTGCACCTCTTTTAAATAAGCCTGCTTGTTATTTTTAGCACTACAGTCACAAGAAAAAGACTAATTATAGCCCTTTTCAATTTTGAGTGAAAACAATAATCATCTGTTTAAATAAAAGGCCAGTTTCCTACCTTTAAAACGAGCCATCAAGCACCTGTCTACGTGCTCCACAGCAAGATATAAAGAAATTACTGACCAGAAAGTTAATGGGTGGGAGGCTGACATGTGACATCCCAAAGGTGGCTGGCTCCTCCACCTCGCCGCCGGAGAGCACAGCCTCAGAATTCAGTGTGTGAGGGAGACAGGAAGTCCCTCCCCCTCCCTGCTGTGTGAAGATCCCCACAGGGAAGGTAAGGGAATCTACAGCCCTACCCCCCCACTATGTAAAAACAGCCTCACTCTGTTTTTACATAGTTTTCTGTAGGGGGTGAGTGTCTGAGTGGCCCATGGCACCCGCAAGTGGGCGGGGCCACTGCACCCACGAGTGGGAGGGGCCAATGGGGCTGTAAGGGAAGGAGCCTGCAAATGGAGGAGCCATGGGGCCCATGAGTGGGGAGGGACTAGGGGGGCTGCAAGGGGAGGAGGAGACACAGGGCAGATTGACTACCATCCACTGACATGGTTTCAGAGCAGGAAGTGCAGGGGACCTGGTGATGCTGCTGCCATATCGCACACAAAAATGTAAATATCTTCAAAACTATGCAAAATAAACAATGAAAATAAATTGCTATCAATTTACCTAGTCATTTTTGGACCACAGTTCCACTTTAACCACATTCTAAAATTATTGAAATCTAACCTCAGGTGTAGATGGTGTAACCTATTTTACCTAAATTCAGCCAAAATTGAAATTTCATGTATAAAAAACAAAGTACATCCTGCAATTCAATAGAATTTGCAGAACACCCTTTATCAGTAATAATGCAAAGTATTAATTTTCTATACGACTGTAGGAGTCTCTTAAATGGTTGTAGAAGAATTTTGACCCACTCTTTTACCACATGGCCTTTCAGTTCATTAAAGGAATAGTTCACTGCAATAGATTGAAGACCAGGAGATTATAAGGAGATATGACTCCCGTTCTTCAATTAATTGTTGCAGAGCCAGGAACGAAGATGCCAAAAGCTTACCTTTTGCGTGATCCAGCGTGGCTTCACTGACAGCTCCTGACTTCTGTTCTACTATAACGCGCATGCCAGATAATGTGCGCTATAGTGGAACAGAAGCAGGAGGTGGTCTGGAATTTCAGAGCGGCCACGCTGGATCGCGCGAAAGATAAGCATTTTGTCATCTTTGCGCTGGGTCAAGGGCAAGACAATAACAGTCTCTATTAGGGGTCAGTATTTCGGAAGCATTTATTTATACACAGAAAAAATGCAGAATGGGCAGGTTAAGATCATTAGGATGGAAATATACTGCTTTCCCCCCCCCAACAGCATATGTATTTGCACCGAGCTTCCCCTTTAACTAAAAAAATACTGCACATCTCATTTTCCCTACATCAAATTTCCCCGTCCCGTCCCACCCGGCTACTTTTCCATGCCACCCGTCTGGAAAAAAACGCTGGGGAGAACAGCATTTTAGTGTGTGAAAACTTATTTCATACCTGAAGTTAGATTTAAACCAATTAGATGATGATATAAGCCGGTTTTTAATTTTAATGTGTGTGTGTGTGTGTGTGTGTATATATATATATGTAAATATATATATATATTTTACATTTTCTACTGTTGCACCACAAATAGTCATGCTACCATTTTGTACTGAACTTATATACAAAGTAAAGGAGCCCATACATTAGAACTCACCTTTTGACCTTCCAGTGACATTTGACACGATGCTAGAGGAACCTCCTGGCCCGTTTTGTTGTAACCAATATTCGAATGGGCCAAGTAGGTCCAACGCAGAAACGTTGGCAGGTTAGAAAGCCCACAGTTCTCTATCTAATATCTTGGCAGTGTATGGCCACCTTAAAGGGTATGTACACTGGAAAATTTGTTTTTTTAAATTGCCCATTAGTGAATTTCTGTAAGCAGTTTTGCTGTAGCTGGAATGGTTTGACAGTTGGTGTGCTGTGTACTGTATCCAGTTGACAGTTGGTTTGTGGGAAAATAGTCAGGTCAGTGGTCAGCCTGAACAAAAAAGTATTGTATTGAAGGCATGCAGCAACACACACACCTCAGAGTAAGTGCTACTTAAATGTATTTATTTATAGATTAAGATGACGCAAAGTATTTTTTTCAGTATACATGCACTTTAAGCTAAACAATATTGTGTATGGTATAATATGACCTGTGTACAAGTGTCCTTGGTGAAAACATTAAAAAGGATATTTTCAGGAACCAGTGCAACCACTTTATCCCAGCACTGTTTATTTTCTAAGATGTCCTGGTCGATTAAGGCATATTTTTCAAAGTATCTCTCAACCACCTCAAGAGATTTTCTGCAAAATGGGGTAAAACTAAATTACAGCCTTAAAACAGAGATATTTTAAACTAGGGCACATTTCAAAAGAAGAAAACTGTACATACCCTATACATGGGTGAATTGTTTCAGATAGTGTAACTTTCTTTATTGCTTCCTCTCCACCCTAAATGTAAAAAAACAAAACAAAAAAAAACCAGACTGGGTGCAATATAATACTTTTTAAATATCTAACTTTGTACTAGTTGGGTCTCTAATTTTCTAAATTTCAGTACATGAATGTATTAGTATTTATAATGGTTGCTTGTCTAGGAATGCATTACTACAAACCAGTGTATTTTAGTCATGGTTGAGAGAAAAAAAATTATTCTATAAAATGAAAACGTCAATTAAGCACATACATAAAACTAGCATTTAGTTTCCCGAGAATTCAGCTGTGCTGCTTGGAGTTTGTCCCTGCAGGGACTGACAAGTAACAGAAAAGAAATGTGAATTCCTTGTAACACATCTGCCTTTTTATTAGTAATAATTAGTTTCAAAGTGCCAAGTTGAAAATCCTTTTACTCCTGAAGGTGCTAATAAATTAGTCAATCTACCTCCAGATGTTCACATGGCAATCTGAAATCCAATTGACCTGATCATTTTGCATTTGATATTGCGTTCCGTGTTTATGGAGCAGCAGCAAAAAGGTAGGCAAATTAAAAATTT
This sequence comes from Hymenochirus boettgeri, assembly GCA_019447015.1. Classification (NCBI taxonomy): domain Eukaryota; kingdom Metazoa; phylum Chordata; class Amphibia; order Anura; family Pipidae; genus Hymenochirus; species Hymenochirus boettgeri. Next base: position 114,460,137 of record CM033473.1, read on the forward strand.
GAATGTGGACTTGCCCTTAAACAAATTATTGCTCCTATTTGTCTATATATGTATATGCAACCGCTATATTCAATTGAGGGAACCTGAGCAATTGTAGCCCTTAGATTTCCTTGTGTACAAGCTGCCTTAACAGAGTTAAGCAGTAAAATATGTTAACAAGTCTAAATTCTTCAATTGTGTATTACCCCAAGAAGCACTGTTAGGCACATCGTTTTAACATGAATAGTAAAACTTTGTCTTGTTGCTAAATTGCAGTGCCCTACATCTGCTTACAGCAGGTTTGTGAACATAGAGAGAGAAATCAGAACTGTGGCTTGGCTGAGTAGTGTTGATAACATCAGAGTGAATGAGCATGGGATGATAGGAAGAAACAGACTGGAAAGGTAATATGATGAGCAGTTAATGCAGTTGCTTCCAGCAATTAAAGTATACAAGTAGAGTGTCTCTATTAAGTAACATTGATTTATCAACTGTTGTGCTTTTCACAACAAATTTCCATTAACTGCCTTAAGTAACGTCTGAGGAAGGTGTTGCACTGACACCGAAAAACCACATGTTGAAATAAATTCACTATTTTTTCAGAATGGTGTGCACATAGATTTTATCTATTGTCTGAATCTGCTTACCATCGGCTACAGTACCATGAGTAGCACCCAGCATATATTTTTTACTTCTAAAATAGATTTTAATTGGTTGTATTGTAAAAAACATTATATAAATTATACCTTTACAACACTCAGGTATTCAGCCACTGCTGATCTTTCTGCCTGGGAAAGCTTTCTCGCAGTTATATCACACACCCAGCAGTGAACTCCTCTTCTGCCAGAATAGACCCATAACCGGTGCTGGAATCCAAAGTCCTCTAACGGGGTAAAGTAAATTACTAGTCAGCGGCTATTTAGCTGTGAAAAATTTAATTTGCATGCGGTAAGAAAACATTTGGCTCTGCAAGCCTTGTTAAAGTTAAATTGTGCAACGCACAAGAATCGACCCAAAACATACCTCTCAATGCTCTGTCCAAAATTCGAATAGCAATGGTCATCAGGGTCCAGCACTTTGGACATATATCTGCAGAACTGGGAAAAAAAGAAAATGATTTCTTAGGCTGAGGCCACACTGCAACGCACAGGAATCGTGCACAAAATCGCGAGCGTTATCGGGCGCAATTCTTGTGCGTTTTGCATTTGCGCGTGTGTTTTGCGCACGCGATTTTGCCATTTTCCGTTATGGAAATGCATGCATTAACACACCAAAAATGCTGAACGTATGTGTTACCAAAAAGCGAACGGACGCGCAATCGCGCTTTTCACCACCTGGGACAGTTTTTTGTAAATGGACTTGACACAAGGTAGTTACGGATTAGTCTGTTAGGCTATGTAAACATGTGTCAACTTCCCTCTGCTCTCTTGTTTTATGTGCGTACTCTAATCTCTCTCTAATTTACAGTGTGTGTTCCATACCCATGAAAACAGAGGAATTACTTTCACTATGCCACAATCTCCAAAACGTAACTTTCAGTGTGCCGCCGCCACCTTCCCAATCCCTTTAAACAACCTGCCACAATATCACTTAAAATGACCCCTACATGCACACCTCTTGTATTTTAGTACAGAAATTAACAGACGCATAAATATAAAATCTTTAGCACTTATAGCCAACTTAATGTATTTGTAGTGTCCCAAAATCTGGCCGTGCGCAGTGCTCATGTATCACATGGTAAATGGTACACTAACAAACTCTCCACATGTTTTTGAAAAAACTGTTGACAGCCTTGGTAGTAACTAAATGTTAAACCGCTTAAAAGCCTTAGCAGAGGAACCTCTACCTATATAGGAATTAAGGCTGGCCACAATAGTCAAATCCTTTTGGGTCCTATATAATTTACTGCTCATGGGTCACGGGAATGTAAATGAACCAAATCTAAAGGCCGAGGAACAATTGCAGTAAGCCACGGTATTGGTCATTGAGGCTGGAAAATTATAGTCGGACATTATACGCTCTCTTTACTTAAGTACAAGGAGCCAATAACGCTTATGGTGTGTGAAGTAACCCAAGCAATTGATTCCTATACAAAGTTCAGGTGTATTTGCATTTAATCAAACTTTTTATAAACAATTTGGATTTGTAATGGCCAAATATCTATTGCAATAGATTGAGATTCGTGGCTCAGGTGCATAGGCATCGCATTCTCAAACACTATTCAAACAACTTACTACTTTCTTTGGTGATTCAAGTGTATGCCACCCTGGACTTCCTGCGAGCTCTATACCACTGGAAAGCAGGAACAGAAAGGTGGATTCTGCATTAGAAAGAATAGCCCTGTGGTGTACCAGAACTATAAAGAAACCTTATTCAGCCATAACACAAAGACATATTACTGCAAGCCTAACATTTCAAGCATATCACTGCTCTCGTAGGATGTCCATGTGGAAGAGCGATGATACGCTAGAAACACATTAAGTTTGTATACTTGTTTTATGTTATGCTACATCATTTTCTTTATCGTTTCAGTACAGGGCAAGGTTATTGTTTTCTAGATCGGTGTGCACCTTTCTGGTCCTGCTTTCCAGTGAGCATACTGCAAATTTTACTCATGATCAATGGAACATGATTTTTCATCATCCTGTTGTCTCACTCACAAGATTTTACACTTGGTAAATTTTTAGGACCATTTTAATGTTTTCATTGAACAAATAATATTCCATTGCCTTACACAGTAGTAGTAGAGTATTGTACCTTACATTTACAATGCAACACTTGGGGGCAAAAGATAACATTTGTATAATGGTCAGTAAGTTTTTGTACATATAGAATATTGTGCATTACAAAATTCAGTATTGTAAAATGCATGAAAAAGCAGCTTAAAGGAACTGTTCACTTGAAAAGAGAAATATTCCTTTAATGTATTGCTTTAAGTCAGGGAGGTTATGGAGCTATGCCTTACCTCCCGTTCTTCAATCAATATTTCATTAGCCAGGGACAAAGATAGAAGAAACTTACCATTTGCGCAATCCACTGCAGCAGAACTGACAAATCCCAAATGCTACCTGGTTCTAATCAACTATATTGCGCATGCACAATTAGCTATTGTTGATTAGAACTAGGAATTGGTTGGGAATTTTCAGTGCTGCTGTGGATCACACGAAAGCTAAGTTTCTACCATTGCTCCCGAGATATTGATTCAAGAACGGGAGGGTAAGGCATAGCTCCTTAACCTCCCGGTCTTCAAGCAATACATTACAGGAATAGTTCACTTTTCAAGTGAACTATTTCTTTAAGTGCTTCAAAAGCTTGCATTTTCAGTCATTATATTTAACCAATAAAAGTTATTACTTTATATCCAAGATGTCTCCGATTGCCTTACACACCAACAGGACTGCATGCACATGAGATTTATGTTTGGATTTCTTATTTTAAGTTTTTACTTTCTGTTTATGTGCAGAATGTTTTGCCTACTGCTGGTTACTGAATTTTTTTTTATTGTCTTCTGCTGGTTATGATGTTTTATTATTTGGAATAATTTATAATAATGGGTTTTAAAGAAGAAATCTAAGTTTTATCTATGTACATGTGAATAGATTCTAGAACCCAAATTGGCTTTAAATCTTAATCCCGTGCAGATGCACACAAAGCTTCTCACGTACATAATAAAGCCTCCCTTGCGTACATAATAAAGGAAGATTGATACAGTCCTCTTACACCAAGATATGCACTGTCTGCGTCACCGAGTTGGGGAAACTGAAGGAAAAATCTCCCAAGTTGAAGACACCCATAATCTAATGCAGCCCTCTGTATACCTATAACAACAACAACCTTGCAAAATAAATTCAACGACTTGGAAAAACTTGAGATTCTTGGGAGTCCAAGAAGGTGCAATGGGACGTTCGCCTGAATCCTTCATTGAAACACGGCTTTACCAAGCTGTGAATATTAGAATACTTTTTGTTTAGTTTCATTTTGAATTGAAACATTATTACAAAAGCGGTTTGGGGTAAAATGAATCATTTCTTGAAACAAAATCTGCATTAGAATTATTGTTAAGCGGCACTTCAGGTCTATTTGTACACAAGCGACAAGACGTTTGTCAGAAACTGTATAGAAGATCCAAGTATAGATATCAGAGTATAGTAGCAATAATGGTATAAAAGATGCAAGTGCACTTTGGTTAACCGAGGATATTGTACAAAAAAAAACAAGGAACGTTAATATAATTAAATCAATCAATAAAATACATCCTTGGGTCCTTAGGGAACTAAGTTCAGTTTCATCTAGGCCATTGTTTCTTATTTTTGCAGATTCCCTCATGTCCGGATGTGTCCCTCTGGATTGGAAAAAAGCTAATGTTATTCCAATATTCAAAAAGGGTTTAACATCAGTGGTGGGAAAGATACTGGAACATATTCTAGAGTATGTTTCAAGGACTGACATAAAAAGTAGTAACCAGCATGGATTTAGGAGAAATAGCTATAGTCAAACTAGCTTGCTTGGTTTTTATGAGGAAGTGAGTAGAAATTTAGACTCTGGCATAGCAGTAGATGTAGTATACTAGGATTTTGCAAAGGCTTTTGATACAGCCTATAAATTGAGTACTATTTAACCCTCACATACATAACCAATATACTCCTGTTGTGTTTCCTACTGATGTCTTCAGGACCCTAAACAGTCGAACTCACAAATATTATACCTACTTTTGGTATACTTTATCAACAACATAGGAACCCTTTCCCCCTCCATATTACACCCCCCCCACACACACACACACACTGCAAACCCGGATACCCCACCTTTCCATTGGACAACCACTAATACAATCTTCAATTTCTAAGTATTATATCATGGACTATGCTATAAATGATATCCTTGAGTTACCATATTATGTCCAACTTGCTGTTGAATAACATCCCCCCCTTTCTTTATCCTTACCTATACTCCCCCCACCTGTCCCCACCGGTACATGGATATGCTTAAAGGGGCACTGTGGTCTCCAAACAAGTTGAGTTTAAATGAAAGGCCAGTTTAGGCCTACCTTTAAAACAAGCCATCAACCACCTCTCTATGTGTTAAAGAAATGACTGACCAGAAAGTTAATGGGTGGGAGGCCGACATGTGACATTCCTAAGGCTTCTCCTGCATAGTGCCACCAGCGAGCACAGCCTCAGACTCCCTCAGTGTGTGATGGAGACAGGAAGTCCCTCCTTCTCTCTGCTGTGTGAAGTCCTGACAGAGTAGGTAAAGGAATCTACAGCCCTTCTTTCCCACTATGTGAAAACAGCCCTTTCACTCTGCCTGAAAAGGCTATTTCCACAGAGTTTTCTGTAGAGGGGGGGTCCTGAGTGGCCCACGGCACCCATGAGTGGGTGGGGCTTATGCACCCACGAGTGGGCAGGGCTTATACAACTGCGAGTGGACGGGGCCACATGGGGCTGTAAGAGAATGGGCCAAGGGGGGCCCTGCAACTGGAGGGACAATGGGGTCCATGAGTGGGAGGGACCAGGGGAGCAGCAAAGGGAAGGAGCAGACAGGGCAGATTGACTGACATGGTTTCAGAGCAGGAAGTGCAGGGGACCTGGTGATGCTGATGCCATATCACACACAAAAATGTAATATATTCAAAACTATGCTAAATAAACAATGAAAATATATTGCAAAAATTCTCAGGAGAGCAATTCCTATCAATTTACCTTAATTCACACAGTTCCCCTTTAAAATGGAGTACCTTGTGAATCATATGATATCAACAGGTGTGGTTGGGTGCAGTGCTTTCCACTGAAGATGTTCGGAAACTACAACTCCCAGCAAATAAAGCATGCTGGGAGTTGTAGTTCCAAACATCTGGAGTGGCAAGGATTGGGGGGTAAATGTGTGGAATTCCACTCCATTTAAAGGGTAACTAATGCCTTAAAACAATACAGATTCAGGAGGATGGTATCTATTGTTGAAAAGATTGCCTTCTGATTCTGTATTGTTTTCAGGTTTTAGTTGCCCTTTAAATGGACAGCAGAATTCCCATACAGTAATTTACTATTACTTTATGGGATAACTGTATGGGAATTATGCTGTCCATTTAAAGGGCAACTAAAGCCTCAAAACAATACAGAATCGGGGGGGGCGGAGCCAACGGAGCATGTAAACGGCCGCACTTGAGAACAGCTCCGGCTCGCCAAGCATATAATCAGCAATCTGGGGCCAGAAAAAGTCTCCAAATCCTCACCAAAAGGTACCCTAAACCCCTTCTCCACACTCCGGACCGGAGATGCCTCCAAAAAAACTCACGGGGGTTAAACCAGACCTCACAGAATACTTCCCTGCCTCTACACCACGCGGCTCCCAAGATGGCGGATCTCACACAGAGGACACTGCGGAGTTCACCCCATGCACAAAAAAGGATCTAGAAAACCTCTATCAAAGCATCAAAAAAATTATCCAGACTTCCCAGTCCCAAATAATCAAGGAGGTTAAAGCAGAGATTGCTTCCTTAGGGGACCGGGTCGCCACATTGGAAAATACGACCGACCAGCTATCGATGTACTCCCAACAGGTGGAGACGGATCTCTCAGAGATCAGAAGGGATATATACCTGATCCGGGATCAACAGGAGGACATTGAGAACAGATCCAGACGGTGTAATATACGTGTTAGAGGAGTCCCAGAGGAAATAACGGACGCGGAAACATATTTAACAAGCCTATTCCGTCATATACTACCAAGAGACACCCCGGCAGACCTCATGATGGACCGCGCCCATAGAGCGCTCAGACCCAAGCCGGCAGCGGGAGAACCCCCGCGCGACTTAATCTGCAAACTGCATTACTACAGATCAAAAGAACTCATAATGGCCACAGCTCGAAATATGGAACATATTGCGTTCGAGGAAGTAACGGTAAAACTTTACCAAGACTTGTCACCCTCCACACTGGCACGATGGAGAGAACTGCGACCCATCACCGACATACTGAACAAACACCACATCAAGTACAGATGGGGATTCCCCTTCAAACTGTCCACAATGAAAAATGGGCGCCTGATCTCTATAACGTCGCCAGAAGAAGGAGAGAGATTCTTGAGACGACTTGATATACCTACAGACCAGCCCTCTCCTAGACGCCAACAAGATAGCCCCAGAAGACCACCACCCTCACCTACATGGTCCCAAACTAAACTGAAACAACAAAGACCTCTAAAACCTAACACCCAACTATAACCTAACCTGAAATCACCCCCAATAAAACAACAATCATCGTACCTCTCTTCAAGTCCCACCGATCAAGATACAGGCGGTAAGGCCTGGCCCTTTCCGTTCCCTCGGCCTTAAAGGTTTTAAATGCCTTTCCTCCTTTCTATTTGCCTCTTTACATCAGAATTCAGCCACATGGGCGCGGATTTATTTTTTTTACATTTATTTCCCAAGGGTATAAATTCCCTTAAACACAGTCCACTTCTGTTCAGTACATTTACCTGATAATACATTATCCCAGTTGACATTCTGAAGAGCTGCTTTTAACCTGGGAAAATTTGTCTGAAATGAAAAGTCTTTGTTATCGAAAGGAAAAGTGCGCTGGGTTAACAAAGTCCAAACACCACTATTTCATGGTCACTATTCCCTAAGCCTCCAGTTACCTTTATATCTATAATGCGCTCCACAATGTTAGATATTACCAGATCCAACAGAGCTCCTTTTCTAGTAGGAACCTCAACCCCCTGTGAGAGAAAATTATCCTGCAGCAAATTCAGGAACTCATCGCCTTTTTCTGTGATGGCAGTTCCACCACACCAATCAATGTCAGGGTAATTAAAGTCCCCCATAATGAGTACACTCCCCAAACTTGCAGCCCTTGCCAACTGCATATGAAGCTGACTCGCCTCCTCCCTGCTAGCATTTGGCGACTTATAGCAGACACCAACAATGACATTGCCCCATTTCCTATTGCCTAATTCCACCCGTATTGCCTCCGCTTTAACATCCATATCACCAGTTATCTCTTCTTTTAAATTTGGCTTCAATTCTTTTTTAACATAAACACATACTCCTCCCCCTTTCCTTTTTTCTCCGTTCTGCCTAAACAAGGCGTATCCTTCTTTCTCCCTTTATTACATTGTGCTTTACTTTCTCTTCGATCTCATTTAACTTCATTACTCCTTTTCTGCTCCTTTTGGACATCTTAGTTCACAATCCCTCATCTTTCTGATTTCTTTTTTTTCTTTTGCTGCCTTCTTCCATAGCAAGGGATAGTGCACAGCAAGCAGGGCACTCGTGCTAACTCCCGATTGGCTCCCTTCCTCCGTGCCTCACTGACAGAGCCAGGAGACCCCACCTCCAATATGGCTACCGCCAACCCCATGCCGCACAAGGGTAAGTCCTTTCTGCTTCCATGGGGTATGGCCTTTGGCAAATTAAAAGTTATGAACTAAACTCATAAATTAATGGAGACAAATAACTGACACCTGACAACAATTTATACGGTGGAGACTGGCCGCAGCTTTATAACTTTATTTTAAATTGAACAAACTTATCTTGAAATTACAAACTTAACCTTTTGTTTAACCATATTGTTGACCACATTTCGCTCCCTTTGCCCCTTTCCAATAGATCTTCGCTTTCCCATAGGGCAAATTCAGATTGGTGCCATACTTCCGACTCTTTGCTCTGCGTTTTGCCCAAAAAATGAATGAATGTCCAATAAGTCCCATCTGCCTATTATTTTGATCTCAGCTTCAGGAAAGCCCAGTTAATGTGCTTGGGTAACTGCACCTATTTGAAACGAGTGTGTGTTGTAATCTTGTCCTGTTAGGCCTATCCTATCGAAAGCTAACTGCAGGACTCTACGTACTTGGCACTGCGAGAGACATGACCCCTCTGCATGAATAAGGAGCGGTGTGAGCCCTTCCGGGTAGCGTATCAAATGTTAATGGTTTCCTCCTGTCGATTGGGCTACCAAGTCTTACTTTACCTTTTAAATTTTGCACAATGGGGGCCTCTTTTGTTAAGTCTTCTAGTTTGAAGACCCTCAAGAAAAAAGATATCCCTGCCAATGTCTTCTTAATCGTGGTTGTTCCCATTCCCAAATCCACCAGAATTAGAACAAAACCCATCATTAATGAGCTATTAGGAGAGGCATCATGATTGGTGCCACAAAAATGAAGCCACCTATTCCAGCTAGATGAGTAAGACGCCCAAGTTTTTCCCACTACCGATAAACAAATCAAATCCATTACTTTATCTGAATATCCTCCCATAGCTGTGTCAGTATTTCTTCCCCAACGTCCTGTGCGGCTGAAGCCATAGTCCGTAAAAGATACAGCAATGACTGTGACAAAGAGTCAGCTAATGAGTTTGTACAACCAGTATTATGACAGACTTTTAACCAAGTATTAAAGCAGTGAGTACAAATTTGCGCATAACTCGGCTGACTTGCTTAGACTTCACTTAGACATGTTATAAATAACTGACACTACCCCCTCGTTGTCACAGTTAATTAAGATCCTTCTGTACTGAAGCCTCCTATCCCAAATAACTAGGGAAAACCAGATGGGTATTATCTGTAACAGCATTTTTGAGCAAACCGGTTCCCGCCCAATGGTTTGGCTAAGGGACTGAAAACCAGCTATCCTCAAAATACCCTCCGCACCCAAAAAAAGCTGCTGCATCAGTGTATCGCTATTCACTAATTCCTCCTGCCAGTGTGTGTTGCCATTATAGCAGTCCAAGAAAGACAGCCAGACCTTTAAATCCTCTCTGACTTCATGGCTTACATGCTTATTTGATTGGCCAGTGCCCTTTATTGTGTCAATGAGGCTTCTGAGGAAAATGCGCCCCATTGACATTAGTTTTGTCGTGAAGCTTAAATGACTTGGCTAGGCCACACTGCTGCGATTTTTCTGCGTTTGCGCTTGCGTTTTTTCAAATCATTGGAATCACGGCAATGCACCGAAAACCTGCGTTTTTGGGTGCGATGCAATTGCACTTGCAATTTGCGTTCCGCATTTTAAATCGCATGCGTTTTCCAATACTTAATGGAAAAAATGCATGCGCAAACGCAACGAAATCGCACATAAAATCGCATGCGATTCCATGTGCGATTGTGTTTGCGTTGCAGTTTGGCTGTGCCCTTAGTCCTTAGTAACTATATTTCTTACAGTCAATTTTTGTCTACCACTGCCCTCCTCAACAAGGAGTTTTTCAATTTTAGCCTGAGGAATGAAAACTGCATACTCTCTGTGTCAATGACTATCCCTAAGAATTGTAACTTGTCGTCGGGAAAACAGTCTTCTCGTTGGCCACTGGCACATAAATAAAAAGCATCTGAATGCTTTCCGACAGACGGGGGAATTTGCAGGGCAGGAAAATAGAAAGTCGTCTAAATAGTGTGTGATGTAGCCTGACTGCGAAACCCCCTGAGTGACCCACTGTAGGAAACAGCAGAACTATTCAAAGTAATAACAGGAGATGTTTGCAACCCATTGGGAGGCATTTGTCAAAGTAAAATGCTCCATTGAAATGGAATCCCAACAGGTGCCAGCATTCCGGGTGTATTAGCAACAACCGAAATGCCGCATTGATGTCACATTTTGCCATCATTAAATTCTGTACCGTTTGTCTCTGGAATCCAGCGGGCTCACTGTCGGCCGCAGTGAGTCTGCCTGGCATCGGCGACCTGAGTGGGGTTGGTGTCGCCAGCCGAAGACGTCGCCCAAGGGCTCTTTTAGAGCCGCACTGGGGGTCCCGGTTTGAGCTGCGGGGACCCCCGCCAAAGGCACTTATTAGTGCCGCAAGGGCACTGTAAGTGCCGCAAGGGCCCTTACAAGGGCCGGGAGGGGGTCCTGTTTCGGGCTGCGGGACCCCTAGCCCAAAGGGCTCTAAGAGCCGCAAGGGCACTTGTCAGTGCGCAGGGCCCTTATAAGGGCCGGGGAGGGGGGTCCCGGTTCGAGCTGCGGGACCCCTTAAGCCCCAAAAGGCTCTTGTCAGGGCCGCAGGGCTCTTGTAAGTGCCGCAAGGGCCCTTATAAGGGCCGGGGAGGGGGGGTCCCGGTTCGAGCTGCGGGACCCCTAAGCCCCAAAAGGCCCCTTCTCAGGGCCCCGCTGGAGGGAGCCTCCACCCCCCCAGTGGCTCCCTCCCGTCCCCTCCCGTGAGGGCCGGGGCGGGGGGGGGCTGGAGGGGTTGCTGGGGAGGGGGTGGGCCTTCCCGGCAGCTCCTAGCCTCTGTCGAGATTGCCGCGAACGGGGAAGGGTTGGGAGGGGCCCTGCTGGGAAGTGGCGGCGGCGGCTGGTCGCCGCTGCCGCCGCGGGGGGTGTGGGCGGGGTGGGCGTGTCTCCCGGGGCGGGTGCGCGGGTTGCCTGCCCATCCCCGCCGCGGGAGGTTAGTATCGGCTGACTTCGCCTCCTTCAAGGTGGCGAAGTAAAACAGCCGATACTAGCCGAGCGAAACCAGTACCGCCGCTTTATAAATAGAAGCGGCGGTAACAGGTAAGTATCGGCGCGAAAGGTTAACGCTTCGTTAAAAAGCGGCCGTTTTCGCGGCCGTTTTCGGACCTTTATAAATCGCGGTAAACGCGATTTATGCGTTAATGTCCGCGAAAACGGCTGCGAAAAGTTAACGAACCTTTATAAATATGCCCCTAGGTTATCATATATGACGGGTTCTTTGTTTTTGTGAATGGAATCCAGAACCCGAAACAAAACCCTTGTTCAAGGATTCTGGTCTCCTGTTGTTTTGGGTAAGCCCTTAGGAAAGGTAGGAGCTCTGTCCATTTCACTGGTGTTGTCAGGGGTGAAACCTTGATATCTGCCACCTTGATTTGGGAAGCCCCCGTAGAATCTCCTGCTGCATCTAGTTGATGGGTGTTGTCCCTTGCAAAGGGAATGCTCGCTTTCCTTTATGACCCCTGCATCTCTTGGCTGAGCTCTGCCTGAACCATCTTCGCCACTGGTGTGCGAAACCTTCGAATAGCGTTGGAGTCATCTGCTGACCCTCCTCCTGTCTGCTTCTACTAAAGCTGGGCCCTGCCTTCTTCTCCATCCTTATTGGTAAAGTTGCTGGCCAAAACAGCTCCTCATAAGCTCTGTTTTTTACCAAGTAAAAAGTCTGAATCCTCTCTCCTGAAGCCAGATCGTGCCAAATTGTTCTTGCGGCAATCCGGCCAATTGGCACGCAGGGGACGTGCACTACTTCCCTATTGGCTCACTGACAGAGCCGGGAGACCCCACCTCCAATATGGCTGCCGCCAACCCCATGCCGCACAAGTATAAGTCCCTTCTGCTTCCAAACTTTTCAGGCTGTGGCACACTTGACAATGCAAAATTTTCTCAAGGCACACCTGTGTTCTTAATGTTAAACTTAAAGTAGTAATTACCCATATTTTATACACTTTACAGTGTAAATTGCATTCAGATCAATGTAGTGTAACTGCCTGTAATAATCAAAATTGAGAATACATTGTTATCAATCCAAGAAAATGTGCAGTTTGCATAGCACCTTACACTAAATCACATTATGGCAGATAAAGGGCAAATATATCAAGATGCAAAAGCTACCAGCCACTTACCTGTGTGTTTGTCTTGGTAAATATTGAGCTAATAACATCATGTCTTATACAGGAAGCCGTTGTGGAATAGGAATACAGGAATACAGACAGCTATGTTGAACTTTAACTCTTGTAGTGCCTGGGTAGATTTTGCAGTAAATATTTGGTTAAAGAAGCGGTTAATACTGGAGTGACTGGAAAAAGGCAGGGGTTAAACTTCTCTGACCTCTGAGCCATCAAAGTAATAATATCCCATAGAACAAAGTAACAAACTTCTATCTGCACAGGCACCTATGCATTAGACCAGAGCAAATGTCTGCATGGGAACAGATGACTTCATTGGTCTTTGTAAATTGTTATGGCCATAATGATCTATGGGATGTGGATGATTCTAGTGATGATAATAACAATCTACCACTTGATGAGGTTCAGCTATAACTACAGCAGGTATGTGGACTTCCTGATGACATTTAAAACTCCCTAGCATTGTACAACAGTGCAGGCAAGGAATGCTGGAAGTTGTAGTTTTCAAAACATAATATAAATATCTACACCCATATAAAGGTGTAGATATTTCACTGCAGCTCCACCTGCTCCCTTCCCATAATCCTGTTAAGACAGAGGGTGTAGATTGAAATGTATAGTCTGCAGGACAAAGTTATAAAATCATGGATAGGTAACCAGTAATCCAGATGTTTCAAAAATAACTCCCAGTTGTAGTTTAAAAACCACTTGGATAGCTACTGGTTACCTATACCTGTCAAAGATCAACAAGGAAATAGTTGCATATAAAGAAAAGCGGGTTGCGGGTCAGGTGCGGGTCTGGAAAATAGGGCTCTAAGGGATAATACCGTTGGACCCACCTTGAAGCCCTGCAGTTACTGCCCTAGCTTGTTCAACTAAGGCATGTTCAGTGTGATTGACCCAGGAAGACAGCAAGGAATTATCCAATCAGCTAGATACTTTCAGGGAGATTCAATAAAAGTTCTTATTGTTTAAAATGGTGCTAATTTTGCCCCAACTAATCAGAACTTATGTAACATTTGAAAGCTAACATCTGATTGGTTGGAGCAAAATTAGCACCATTTTAAACCATAAGAACTTTTATTGAATAACCCCCTTTGTATCTCCCTTTGCTTTAGGAAGAAGGGGGAAAAAAGACAGTGGAAGGGTAAAGGTTTTCTGTAGTAAGATATTTAATAAATTAAAAAAGATATTTCTTCTGTTAGGAGTGAGTGATTCATAATTTTAATACAGATGCAGTTTGTCAGGAGAGGGGGCAATGATGTCGAGAGGAGATGCACATGCATCTTCCTCTACGTTACTGGCTGTAATAGGATGTACGACTTTACAGGCATAAGTTAAGCTGGGTACACACATGAAAGATCTTAAAAAAAAAAATTCTTAAGATCCCTCTGAACAGGGCGATGACCGCGGCCATGCGAAATTTTCGGACATGGAGAACGTTTGTCAGCTTTAGGAGTGCTCAGAAATGCGATAAACACACACCAACGATAAAAGGCGAATAGCGTTGAATCCAACCCTTTATTGTAAGTGGGTGTACCCACCTTTGGTGTGTTATATGTTAAAGCTCAGTACAGTTGAAGACTGAACAAATACCAGGAGAAAGTCTCTCTAAAGTAATGTCCTCTGTAAAAGTGCATCTCTAATTTGGTTATAATTTACAGTACTTAATTTGTCAAAAAAATACACTATATCAGCACAAACAACTTATACCAGCTGTCAAGCATGGTAGTGGAGCAGTGATGAGTTCAGCTTGTTTGCATCCGCAGGACCTTGGCATCTTTAAGTCACTGAGTCAACTACATTGTATTTCTGTGGAAGGTAGGATTGACACTTACCTACAATTGCTACTTGCGAAGCTAGCTACTTGTACACTCCTATTTTCCCCCATCTGCCCCTCTCCTTCTGTATCATAGGCTCATGTGTACTACATTTCTGATGTGGGGTGGGCAGTGAAAGGAGCTGATGATACCTCTGTGAGGATTTTGCAGGTTTCAATTAGGAAAATGAGTAGTCTCTCCTACCTCTAGAAATAATGTTCAAGAAATTGCCTTCGTGTTTCTTTAAGACTGGCTATTCTTCTTTTAAAACAAAATGTATTTTATAACAAATGTAGCATAACATATATATATTTTTTATTTCCCAACCAGGTGCTGGTGATCTAAGCGGTGAACCTGTAGGATATGTAACAGGGGTGATGGCTGTTATCGTTCACTCTGCTTACTTAGTAATTATTCAGAAGACAAGTACTGATATTGAACATGGGCCCCTTACTGCACAGTATGTCATTTCCGTCACGCAAACACCTCTTCTTCTTCTATTTTCTTTAATCAGCACGGACATGATTAATGCATGGTCTTTCCCTGGTTGGAAAGATCCAACCATGGTTTGCTTATTTATTGCTTGCACCTTGATTGGCTGTGCCATGAACTTTACCACACTACACTGTACCTACCTAAATTCAGCAGTCACTACCAGTTTTGTTGGAGTAGTAAAGAGCATTGCCACTATAACTGTAGGTATGCTGGCTTTCACTGATGTGGCACCAACATCACTTTTCATTGCAGGAGTGGTTGTCAACACAGTTGGTTCTATTATTTACTGTGTGGCTAAGTATTTTGAAATCAAAAGGCAAATTAATTATGAAGACTTGGAAAAAGATACAACCAAGGAAAACAATATGGAGCAAAGCAGAGACAATCCACCCTATGTAATGGAAGATATTAAACATGATACATGTTCTGAAGGTCAAGTTCAAGGTGAGTCAGTTGAGGAGACCTTACAGGATTCTGAAGAAAGGAATTCTGGGAGCACACTGGCAGAGTTTATGCATACAACTGGCACCCAAGGGTCTTGTTCCAGTGATGATAACAGGAAATCTCTAAAGGACACATACCTTGGAGTATGGAGGTTAGTTAGGGGTGTAAGATTTTTTAAGAAAGATTATCTCATAGACAATGAAGAACTTCAGAGTCCTTAAAAATATAAATAAATTATGACAGAGAGAAAAAAATATATTTTATATGCTATCTGAAGATGTTAGCATTAAGTTAATTTATTCATATATTTTGGAATAACATTGGTCAAATAATATATTACTATTTCAGATGTTTATCATGCAATCAAGGAAAAAGAATCTAAAACAGTCTTAGATTAATATGGATCACAGGAGGATTGAATCTGTAATACAGCATGGTGTTTCTCTGGACCAACAATCATCAAGTACTTACTACCCAAGTTTTCTTTGAATAAAATTCCTTAGGAACAGAGTAAAGAACATGTTTCACTTATAGCCAAGAAAAAGCTTATTAAAATTACATATTACTTGCTTTCCCAACATACTTTAATCTGTGTGAAGTTAATCAAATTTTCACAGCAATAAGAGCTTCAATTACCGTATCCTCCCCTCTACCACTCTAGTAAAAGTAAAAAAGTAGGAAATATTTGGGAAAGCAAGTGGTACATAACAGCAATCTCTAAGCTATTAGTCCAGAAACTGTTATTAGTCTAAACTTCTGTAAGGCGTATGTTATTTTGTAGATTATAAAAAACAAATATATACAGAATGTACATTCTCTTTAACACAGATTTTTTTAATGTATCACGACATGATAAAACATAATCTGGTCCTTACTACAGTTGTCTAAAATTATTTAAAGGGCAACTAAAATGAAAAAATCCCTTTTTGTATTCTTAAAATGACTCCCTTTCCCTGAGGTATGTGTGTTGCTGCATGGCTTCAATCCAATACGTGTTCTCAGGCTCAGTAACCCCCCTCCCTCTCTTAACTGGCACCTCCTTCCATCTGACCAGACTTGCTACAAGGGCAAGCATGCTCATTAATCACTATGAGGCGGCATTGAAAAACTGAATTTCCCATCATGCAATTCACCCATACCAACTGTCACCATTCCAGTTACTGCAAAACCGCACACAGCAGACGTGTTTATGATAATGAAACACTTGATTGACAGCTGAAATGTAAGATGGTTCAGATTGGATAAAAAAAAAAAGATGGTGATAGTTGGGAGGAATTATAGGTTCCAATAATATTTTTTTTTTAGTCTAGGTACTTTTTAAATTTAACCTCCTGTATAAAACCACAAACAACATACTCCAGTGTCACTATTTAAAAATATAACCATAATGCAGAAAATATATGTGAAAGTACATCCTTACTGCTTTGAATTTAGGCCTCATACACATGATGTATCTTGTTCAGATCGAACAATGCTTGTCACTCCCTGGCATAATTAAGCTATTCAGCAGGATGGACCACTTAGCAGGCAATCAAGGCTGTGCCTACTGGCATCACAACCAATGATTGACAGCTGTTTCCCCTGCTGGTGGTAAAGAGATTAAGATTTAGGCTTGATTTGCAGCGAAAGGACCTGGGCACCTTGAAGTCACTGAATTGCTCTGTATACCATTTATCTGATGCAACAGGATAATAATCTGAAACATCAGCAAATTTAAATAAAAAAAAAAGAAAAACAAGCAGGGAGATTCAATAAAAGTTCTTCAGATTTTAGCTAACATTTGAAAGCTTACATCTGATTGGTTGGGGCAAAATTAGCACCATTTTAAACAATAAGAACTTTTATTGAATCTCCCTGAAGGTTTTGCAATGGCCCAATAAAACTCAAGATATCATCTCAATGAAAATGCGTTAGGGTCATCAGAGAGCTGCCCACACTTTACCAGAAGCAATGTTGTAAAAAGAGCAGGTCAAATTTAATGTGGCCGGGACTGACTTACAAAAAACAATTACTTTAACTTATTGCTGCTGAAAGTGGCTTTACAAGCTGTTGAACCACAGGGTACACTTAGTTTTTCACGCACAGGGTTTGGCTAGATTTTTCTTAAATAAATCAAGACACAGGAATCTGTTGTATGTTGTTTACAAGAAAATAAATAGAAAGGGTAAGAAATGTTGATAAACAGTGTGAAACAAGCTTAAAAATACCCCCTACCAAACATTGTTATTTGTATTTCCCTTTTTTAAAAGCAAAATCAAAACAAATCAACAGAGCCTCCCTGCTAGACAGGCCACACATGGATCAAATG
The DNA here is from genome assembly GCA_019447015.1 of Hymenochirus boettgeri. Taxonomy (NCBI): domain Eukaryota; kingdom Metazoa; phylum Chordata; class Amphibia; order Anura; family Pipidae; genus Hymenochirus; species Hymenochirus boettgeri. Next base: position 114,477,746 of record CM033473.1, read on the forward strand.
TATTTGATCAGTTTGATTGAATTGATCAAAACTCAATTCCAATTCCCTCTTCTGTTTGATAGTTGTTAATATTGAGTATATTATTAAACAGAAGGTGCTCATATCAGTTGGAAGACTCCCTGACAATCTGATACCCGGACTCAACAGTTGGGCATATTTAAAGATAAATTCTGCTCAATGGTGCAAGTTAGTGTACTTTCATTGCTACTTCCGAAACATCGTGCAGCTATCGACCTCTGTGTGGCAGGGTTTGTAATGTGTGTGTGGATTTCAGCTTGATATTTGATAAAACAATGTTGGTTGTTCCAACTTTTCTGTTAAAGTAAAAATTCCTCTTCTCTAAAAAGATACAAATGCCCTTAATATAAGTAAGGTCTGTAAGTACGTATAAGTATAGACAGATATCTACAGTATTTCTAAAATTGCCCAGGCTACAAAAAACAAGGACCCTTTCTGGCAAAAGTTTCATTCAAAACTAGGACCCATTTTCAGATTTAGCAAGTCTCTCAGACCTGAGACTATTATTTATTTATTAGGATTAAAAAAAATTCATATCAATCAAAATTTACAATGAATCATTATTATTACTCTTTGAATGTAATTAAGTGCATTGCTATTAAATGAAGGAAGACTTTTTTAGTTTAAAATATTTGTAAGCCATCTACTGAGTTTTGACGGCCAATAGTAATGTACATTTAGGCTGATAATAAGAATATAAGACTATTTAGTATTAATTTTTTAGTGCCAAATCCAATCAAGCAAATAAAATAATAGGTATGCACATACAATATAAATGCCCATTGCTTCAAAATGTATTTCCAGCCTTGTTTACAGTTTGTATGGAAGTCAGCAAGCACTTGTTCTCTTCCCTTCATGCTGCTTTCATAAAATCACTTGGCCTACAGGGTGTTGTACAGTCTTAAATGTTTGTTACCTTCAAACTATCCCAAGAACCTTTGCATCCTCCTAGAGGATGCCAAGGGCCTTCGATCCATATATATGGTGACAGGGCTATGTAATATTGATCTCCGCAACTTCTTAACACATCTCCTTAACACACTCTCACGATGCTGTAATCACTTTTGTTTTACATCCTGATTCTGTATACGTTGAGTGCTGCAATGTGTGTAAAACAGTACTGTATTAGGTGCCTTAAACTATTTCCATAACATTTGAAAATGGTGCAGGCCCTAAAAATATGTGTAAAACACATATTAACCAAATATTACATTGGGTAGTGTGACTTCTACACTCATGTAAACAATAATGATCATTGACCCCAGATAGTGTTTGAAACCTTTTTTGTGGGTGATGTTACAGTATATCCTAACCAGCATTACTTACCTAACTGAGTTCCCACAATGCAGTAAATCCCTTTACGAGATTCACTACATCGCAGGATTGCCGTAAGGTAATATGCGCCATTTAAGATAAATATTAGGTCAATCGAATCAATCTAATCTCGGACTATAATAATCACTTACCTGCCAACATTCCCACAACATTCTCCAGTCCAGACTATTTTATTGCAATTGCAAAAGGATCAGCCCAATGGGCTGCTTGAACATCACCCAAATGCTGATGGGTAAGTGGACTATTGTGTAGATAGCATTTGATTAAAATTAGGCCTTTTAGTGGCATGATAGATGAGGGTGATCAGGTGATAATTATCTTTACATGTATGGCTGGATTTACATACATACATACATACATACTAAAATTGGTTTGAGGAGACTCAAGGATTTATTTATGAACCACAAAGAAAATATAGAAAATCTATAAACAATAATTATATAGATAATATTTAAATTTTTGTAGAGCACAGACCTAAAATGCTCATTACCAGAAACTTGAATAAGAAAACTACCGTATGTATATAAATTGACCAAAATGTATTATTTATTACATTAGATGATGTTTAAAATTGTATTTATTCTTTTTTTATTATAATTAAATGATATAAAACATTGTTCTATAAATATGTGCCAAGACTGAAATTTACGTTTTACAATGAAATTCCAAGCTTAGATTCAACTGTTGAAACAATGATATTACCATTGATACTGTAAAATAAATCAGAATTCGTTTCACTGCTTGGTATTCAACTTCCTGTCTGGCTGCTACAATCCTGATCTAGCCTTTATCAATGACTTTTTGAAGAGGGTCAAGACTACCTTAATGTGTCAATAACATTCGTACAGATTTTTCAAAAGATACTTTTGAAAAGGAATACGCATCCAGATTTATGGAATAGAACTGAATACTATATTGCAATTGTCATTTTAAATACATTTCTTAAATGTAGCTGTGTATTTTATATATTTATGCTAAAAATTCTCAATATACATGGCTAATTCAAAATATTTAACAACTGACTAAGCAGTAATGTATTATATTCAATATGTATCAATGAAAAAAGGTTGCTTTTTTATTTTTTGTTTATTTTTGTTGACTTGTTTGAAAAAAATGTTATTTTCATAGTCATTCATTTTTTGTTTGAATGAATAAAGTACTTCCTAACTGGCTTTTCTTTCTGACTATCAGGTTTGGTATACAGTAGCTTAATGCCTTTTAATTGTTATGAAAGTATGCAGTCAAAGCACTCCATTGAATTCCTTTTCTTTTCAAAAGCTGTTTTTACTTTGGCTCAGGATTCATTCAACAAACATGGAGAAAAAAAGTCCTTCAAAACATTTATTTTGTGTGAATTCTATTTGCGGCTGTATTATTAGACACAGATGAGAACCATAAGCCAATCAGATCTCTTGGCTAAATATTCAGATGCCTCTTTAAAGAAAATGAGTTGTTATATCTGGCACCGAGCGTGTGTCGTTCCTTTGTTGTGAAATAATAACAATCTGTTGCAATTTGCAAAGTTAAAAAATAGAGAGTTAAAGCCTGCTTGATAAACAACATATTCTCTTTGGGTTATTTTGACGTATCTTTTTTTCGATCCTAACATCACTGCCTATTTTCAATGTATTGTACTAATTATTGCTTTATGTCTGGTGCTGTTCCAGAAAAAAAAATATTCTTCCATTAGAAAGGCAAATAATATGGTAAGATATATCCATTTTAAATTCTGTTTTAAAAAAAGAAATATGGCTTTCCAGATTATGTAAATAACATTATGTTACAATTTACTGACATTTTATAAATACAGAAGCTTGTGACATAAAACAATTATACAGAAAACTTAACATGTAGACCACACTTTGGCTAATTACAATACCAAACAATCTGATCAAGCGCTTTCTTACCTTAGACAAAAATGCCCAAATTACACTGGTTTCCTCAGGGGCTTGATGATCGGTGAAAACCTTGTATGAAAAAAATTAAGTTGTGATTCTCAGCATTTGTGTTTTATATTTAAAATACAGCAGTTTAGAAAAATGGTGCATGTGAAAATCACCTGAACTCCTTTAAAGGAGAACTAAACCCTTTGAAACCACCATCTCCTTCTCTCCTCATTAAAAGTACCCTGGATAAGGACCTACATCGCTAGGTTCTCACTCCTGAGTTTCTAATAGTTTAGGAGAAATACCTAAAGTTATAATTGCCAGGGCCAGTCTGCCCCGCATATCCCCCACAATGGAAATAGAGCATGTTTATTTAGTTCCTCTTTAATTACTCTAAATGCCTATATCATTAAAACATTATAATACACTATCAGGGAGATAAAAATGGTGCTATTTTTGCCCCAACCAATCAGATCTTATTTAACATTTGAAAGCTAACATGTGATTGGTTGGGGCAAAAATAGCACCATTTTTAACTATAAGAACTTTTATTCAATCTCCTTGAATGTGTCTTTTTTAACATGAAACAATTACTATTAATGTACTGTTAATGTAATTCCTTTAATTATGGTGACAATGACTGCAGAATAATCTCCTGCAGAATAAAGGGATTGTAAAATGAACTCTTTAAAATTAAAAATTTAACTCTTTCAAACAAAATTTGGAAATTACCTTGGTGATCAAATATGTCTAAAGAATGAGACTGATTCACTGCAGATTTAAATAATGAAAATCAGAAATATTTATTGCTGGCCTCAATATCTTGATGTACACCCATGCATATACAATTCCATGCATATAGCACACACAATGTTTTGGAGGTACAAGCCCCCTTCATCAAGTGTGATGTGTGAAGTGTGAATAAAGCTCACAGTTCACTTTGGAGTGCGACTCTGTATCTTGTTCTTAGTGTTTAAATAAAAGCTGCAGCTTATTTGCTTAAAAAAGTACAGGTGCCACCTTGCCTTGTTGCTCTATAGAAATATGGTAGAATATTTGCAAGAAAGCATGTTGCCCTTATTTCAATTAATAGTTCCAGTCATACTAGTAAGCAAATCATGAACTCACAAGAATAGTTGTATCCATAACCAATCCCTGTAGGTCACATATGAGTATTTAAACCACCAGAAGAATATTTAGCCAAGGGCCTCATCGTGCTTTTGCAACAGGCCATCAGTAGATTGCAATAGTCTTTTTATAGAAACACTTCCATGTAGAATTGTTACATAGTAAGCAGTTAGTCATTCACAAATGATTACTGAAAATGTGGCTCACAGAACTGTATATAATGCACCCTTGTTGTGTAATGACATGGAAGTAATATATATTTAATGCATCAAAGATAAATACAAATGCTATTGACCCCTATAACACCAGAATAAGGAGGGTGGACCAAACTCAAAGGGCACAAACACCCCTAAAACCAACGGAGCACAACATAAAATGTGGTGTTGCTAATAAAATCACTAATCAAATAACTTTATTTAACCAGTATTTGATCTTAATGATAAACTGTGCTACTTAGGAATACTTAGTAGTGGGGGTATATTTGTCACTGCTTACAATCACTTTGGGGGCTAGAATGTTTTCACAGCACAATTATAGAGTTGAAGTTGTAATAATAGAGTGCAACAGTGTTCCATATGCTACTAGTCTAACCTCCAGATAAGGGCTTGTTCAGGGGTTACCCCATTGTGTATTTAGGAATACCCCAGCTTATTTATAGCAGTCTCAAATAAGTATCCATGGTGGTAATTAGCTAATACTACATGCAAACTAAAATTCCTATCGAACAGGATGCTAGCAGTAATAACTGACCAAAAAGCCAGATACAAGTAAGGAAATAAACTATGGGGAATTGTTTTAACGTTATTTAACATTATTCCTTGTCTTATATTTATTCATGCAGCCTTGATTTCTCCTTTCTCAGTGTTAAGCTTTACAAATGCATAATAGGCTATCAGCTGTTCATAAATTAACTTATATGTTCATGCTTGATAAGCTGGCCGCAAGATATTAGAAAGCTGTTCAATTAAAGCACACTAATTTCTACAATTGCCTGAAATCAATTCCTTCTTTATATCATCCTTGAATCTAAAGAAATGTGCTTTGAAAACTATAGATTTTTTAGATCTGTGGAATGAGACACTGGGTAAAGACTGCAATTAACATTTGTTTGATAAGAGAAAATTAAATGACAGCTATCAGTCATTTATTATTTTTTATTTATATTTCAGGTCAACATTATCTGCATAAATTATTTTGTTTACTGTTAAGATGGTTGAAATAAAAGTCATAAAAACAAATCGGGGTGTATCTGTTGTATTCAGTTAGATTAACTGGACTTGTTGTTTAGTTCTTGAAGACATTTCCCTAGTCAACCGACTGGATGACTAGCAAAACGTCTTCAAGACGTCTAAAATAACTAGCGAAACGTCTCAGAGAACTAAACTTCAAGTCTAGTTGCTCTAACTGAATACAACAAATATACCATGAGCTGGATGAATGAGAACCTTCACAAACAAATCAGGGGAAGAATGTGAAATTCTTGTACATTGAACAAAGCATGCAATCATTATAAGAAACATTTTAAACCATTTGTATGTGGGGGAGACCAAACAGCAACTGCACCAACATATAGCCCAGCACAGAAGAGCCAATCAGGGCCACATTTACCATTAGGCAGAGTGAGGCATTTATCTCAGGCAGCATCCTGGCACTAAAGAAGAAAGGCAGCAGACAGGAAGTTGTTGAAAAAAATGTTTTTTCCTTGACCAGTCAAGAAAAAAAAAAAGAATTTTCCCTAGTAACAGATATGATGTTGTTAAAATCCTTTAATATGGTTAGGTTAGCTTTAATAAGTTTGTTAGACTGGTTAGGTTAGTTAGGCCCTGCTGAAAGAGTCTACCTTGACATGGTAAAAGGCTTACAAATCTTTTGGCTAAAATCTTTTATACTACAGAAAGTATGGCACTTCTAATGTATTGTAACAGTTGAACCAACATGTAAAGCACAGGCTATAAAATAAGTTAATTTTATTTGAGCAACAAAAACCTGAAAGGAGCAATATGGTAGGGGCAACACAAGCTGTTTTGTAATAACTGTTTCTAGTAATTTACATTATTGCTAAATGACTGTCCGAGGAACTGTTTAAATACCTATGTGATAGAAAGTTAAAAATCATAAACCTTAAGCCATGCCCATCCACAAAGCCACACCAATTCTAATATGGCGGCGGCGCACAAAAGAGCGGCAATAAAGTTTGGCTCAGGCAGCAAAAACCCTAGAAGTGCCCCTGGAGCCAATACTCAGACGTGTACCTGCATCTTAAGGAAAAAGGACATACCTTTGAAGATTGTAATGTCAGCATCCTTTCAAAGGGCCATGACTGGTTCAAGAGAGGTGTTAAGGAGGCCATTTATGTGAAAATAAAGAAACCAAGCCTAAATAGAGGTGGGGGGGTTCGACACCAACTATCTGCCACGTACAATGCTGTTTTGACACCTTACCCTGGGCGTTCCTATAACACCTCTTAGCCACAATGCAACCATGCCTTGCATTCAGGAGGTCCCTAGCACCTGGCTGTCATATGCTAATTGGGACTTTCCAGGGTACATAATTGCCAACAGATTCTTGCACAAGTCATTCTGAATTGAGAAAGCCAGTCAGATGACTAGTGAAACGTCTTCAAGAACTAAACTTTAAGTCCATCTAACTGAATACAACAGATACTTTTAATCAATTATTATTAAAATGCAGGTATCCCACCCCTCCCGGATTGTCCGGGAGTATCCTCATTCTGGGCTTGTCTCCCTCACTCCTACGAGACCACCCCAGACTCCCAGACTTGAGTCTCCTCCCCAGTCATGCCCCCTTTCGGTGACCATGCCCCCGGAACACCCCTAACCTCGCCCTAACCCTGCCTCCCATCACCCCTAGAATGCTGGAACCGCCCCATGTGACATCATGCCCCGCCCCCACGCGATGTCACACCCTGCTCGCCACGCCCATTTGGAAGCCTGAAAGGGCATGGTGGGATGTCTGAAAATGTAATGACAGAGTTAATGCTATCTGTAATCTACATTAGGTTATACTGTAATCAACTTTTCCTGTTTAAATTAGTAGTAGATCATCCAGCCAACACCGTTATTTTCCCACCTAATTTAATTGAAAATGTCACCCTTGCTATAGTACTGGGTGTACTTTGGTCTAGTATCGTTCCTTTGTTTGGAAAAACAGTGATGTATAAATTGTATGGTAGGTTGATTATGCCATGAAAAATGGTGCAAATTACTAGTTTAAAAATACATCTTTGTGCATGTATACTTTGAGTAATCTTATTTTTTTCAAACCACGCCTATGACCCATTCATTTATATGTGTGAGCACATTGTGCTAAGATCATCAGAAACTATAACCAACACAACATAAAAAATTCTTAGACTGCATGCTGGGTAACTCTGCTGTGGAATGAAACAGTTAGAGGCCTGCCACAAAAACATTTTGAACACAATTTGCATTTTTGTAATGTTTTACTAATCAGTGGAAATAAACACTGTGAAGTACAGTATATAAAAATACTCTTTATTAGTGGATACTAGAGATAGAGGAAAAGGCTTTAGTTCCTGTCAAGGGCAGTTTTGCAAAAATTCACAGGGCTTATTATATTATACACAGACAAACAACCAATGCTCTGTGCAGAATTCTAACCATCAATATGTAGCTCTTGGAACACTGGCTTGTGTTTACATACTGAAAATAAAAAAATCCCAATGATTCAGTTTAATTAAAGTTAAGAGAAGAATCTTAGTTCAATGATAAGGCAGTGGCTATTGAATTTACATGAGGACCTAGCAGGAAAATCCTAAGAGGGTTTGGAAAAGCAATAAAATCTGCCTGGTCCCATTAATTACAGTAATTTAATAATAAAACTAAAAAGGTCATGTTCACGGTAGGAGCTCCAAACTGATTACTTTATATCAAACAAGAAAAAGTATTAAAGGGTAACTGTGGTCTCAAATTCATCCAAACTAGTAAGAATTATATTAAAAGCCTTCCATCTTACCTTCAAAATAAAACCTAAATCACATCTCTTGATAAAATATTTGCATGAGAAGCTATTGCTGGAAAGGTTCAGAAATATTACTTCCTGCTTGAACACTTCCTTTTTTCAGCCATGTGACCAGCTTGTAGTCATGTGATCAGCCTTTGCTTACATTAATAGGCTTCTCAACTGTCAATTTTTTCCCCGGGTACTTCCTGATTTCCCCAGCATTAAGTCTTAACTGAGCATACTTCTCCCCCGGGGCGGAGGGGCATGGCAGAGGCCAGGTGAACCTACTGGAAGCAGGAAGTTTGAACATTCACCCCAATGAAATTTCTCAAAGGCTCCAGACAGAGATGTGATTGTTGGCTCATTTTAAAGGAAATACTGCAGGCTTTCATTTAACCCTCACTTGTTTTGAGACCACAGTTGCCCTTTAATTGTGTGAAAATATTGTTTGTGTTGCATTCGATCTTCCACTAATGCACTTTCAACATCTTAGGTCATGAATAATTTTAAAGGCCTGCAAGCAAAGTCCAGAAATTAATTTTTTTAAATTGATGAGGTTTAGTAAATCTTATGATAATGGCGTTATGTGATTTCCTCTGCCTCAGGGATAATGTTAAGCATGAAATATAGTAGTTTTGCTGAATCTGCTGAATCCAACATTTTGTGATATGGAGACGGTTAAATAATATACATGAAATTAGGATCTGTATCTATCAATACAAACAAAGTTAGCAGAATAAAAACCAGTAATCATACCTCCTAACTCAAATAAAAGTTGCATCTCTAGCTAACCAACACTAAAACAATTAAAAACGTCTACACTGGTATACTGTAAATAGAGTCCACTGCTTTTACTTACAAATGCCAGGTTGCATAGAAGTTTCCGGTTTCATCAGATATTCGTTTACAGCAGAACATGGGTTTTAAAGTATGAAAAACATATAAAGATGTATAATATAAACAAAATAGTTTATAAATTGCCTACAAAAAACATCATTGTTTTGTCATATTAGTCCAATATATGTAGTAAAAAGTAGAGTACTGTGATACTTTTAATGGACTAACAGTATATTTTAATAGACAAGTTTTCGAGGGATCAACCCTCTTCCTCAGGTCAGAGCAGGTCAGAGGAGTACTGCTCTGACCTGAGAAGGAGGGTTGATCCCTCGAAAGCTTGTCTACTAAAATAAACTGTTACCAGTAGTCCATTAAAAGTATCACAGTACTCCATGTGGCTTAACTTCAGTAATTGGGCCAAATTTTGTAAAAGTAGATATCTATACAGAAGAATATAATAAGTAGATATACATACGAAAATAAAAAGTGGATGTTTATAAGAATAGAAACACTTGCCTAGCAATGACTGAATTGACATAGTGTTATCTTATTTTCCTGTAATGCCTTTTGTACCTTACACCTACACCTCCTGCAACATTACCAGCTGACAGCCTGCTGAACATACTTGCCGAGTCACTTTCAATACCTAAGAACATTGTGGTTGACTCAGGCCCCTCTGTCTTTTTGGCTGATAAGGGCACACGAAGATGGGCAAAAAAAACTTGGAGGGTCTCCAAAGAATAGCCACTCACCTCGTAGTCTAGTGGGTCACTATGAAAAAATCATCAAGTTAATGAATTATTGACTAATTCCCAGGACTTTCCAGCATAGAGGTATGGTGTGGCCTCTGCAGCATCATAGGAGGTGGAGCCTAAGTCCAAATCAAGAGCACTCCTGCACTCACAAGGCGGAGAAGAGCTGCCGGTGTGTGTGCAATTTTCCTCCTCAACTCGCACATCCAGGAACGCCAAGATTTCTGGGCCTCCCATTGCTGGAATCTTTGTTGCCCATGCAGAAGAAGGTGATTGCGGTTGGCACCTTCACGGAAATGGGCTTGTGGATGGGCAAAATTCTCAAATTGTGCGGCGTGTTTAGAAGCGCCATCAGGTTCCATCTGCTGATCCAAACCTCCTTCCTTGTACACTTCCTGCCAACTTTCTGGCTTATTCTTTCCCCTTACCCTATGTCACCTTTCCCCCCGAATTCTACTTTGTCATGTTAGCTAGCATGTTGGCTAGCCTGTCACTTTTTTTCTTCTTTCTATTACATGATGGCCAAATGTTATACCTCAAATTTAAATTGGAAAGGGAAAGTTTAATTATTGAAAGCTTGAAGGGGCACATTTTGGAAGGCAATACCCCATAGCTGCGCAATGCTTTATTAATGTGTGTAACTTCATAAACTTTTGTGACAAAAGTAGGCATGAAGATTTTACATTTGCTTTGTGTCTCTAGATCCAAAACCATGGGAGAAGATACAGTCCAAAGATGGGTAGATAAAAGAGAACAAGAAATAGAACAGTAATTTGGCTTTTTTAGGCCAAATTGATTAAAAAGTTATCTTTTAGACATGACAATAATACAATATAATTTCCTTATGCATGGATAATGGCATATACAGTACTTGAAATCTTTAAATAACCCTGATCCTGTCATTGATGGGGTTTTTTTGTACATCATACACATACTTCTATTTCCAACTAATCACTGGAGGTAAAGATTTAGATCAAAGAAGCAATTTTTCTTTGTAGCACTTTCCCAGAATCCCTCTGTTTTGTTAAACGCTAGCCCTAAAGCTGTTCATATATTCAGCAAATCCTTCTAGGTAAATGATTAAGAAATACCCTGTTATATGCACTATTAGTTTCTTTAAGGTACTAATGTATTTTCTGTTAAGTTAAAACCGCCTAGTTCAAAGAGACACTAAAATTAGAGCACGAGAAGATTGCAGGCTTCAACTTTTTCTTGAATTAAAAATAGCTACAGTATACGGCACTTCATTGTTTAAAGAGAGAGTAACAGACCTTGTGAATATTAATATAAAAAGTCAGTTTAAGCAGAAAGAGAATGCAAGTTTTTACTAATAAATAAATATTGTCATGATCTTCATTACATCCACACCGAGGCTGCTTTGTCCCTGCATGGGGTTTACAGTTGGTTAAACTCAGCCTACCACAGATTGATGTGTAGAATCCAGTTAACTGCACTAAGGAGTTGTTATTGTGAGCAAGAATAGCCTGCAGTTCCTCACATCATCTTCATATATTACAAAATTAAATGCACCCAATGCACAGATCACAAGCTCATATTAATAAGATAAGTGCTAATCATTCATAGTTGTATAAACAAAGTCCTAGGGAGAGACAGTAAGATGAGAATAACTGTAGGGAGATTTCTGTTTTTCCCGAGACACTGTATAAAAGTACATTTACTTTTTACTCAATGCAACAGCAGAAGATAAAGAATATTAATCAAAATGTTGATAAGGATCTAGCACCAGACATCCTGAATAGCGCCGCTCCGTTTCTTACAGTTGTTAATATGAAACTATGGAATGTTATAGGATTTCACAGTATTTTCACATTATTTTAATTAGATAATTAAGCCACTACACTTGATAAACCATCCCACTGTAGCTTTGGGGTAAGTGATTGTTATAACTAAAATCCTGAAAATGAAAGGTAGCCATAGACGCTTCAATCTGATTGGGCGATTCACCAAAAGTTTTTTAGATGGCCCGACTGTAAAAAGCAGCAAAATGACTGGCCATGTGTATGCATCCTTAGAAGGCCTGGAATAAAAGAAAACATTAAAAAAATGCTAAATTTTCTTTTAGACTATATTACATTCTATATTATAATATAGATAAAAATAGGGACCAGAAACATTTCAAACGGTACAAGGGAAGATCAGTAATGCAAGATCAGATTTAAACCATAACTTCTACTGGATATTGATTAAAAACACAAGTGCACAAAATTAGGATCTTACCTTTTCTATTATAAAACATTTTAGGCTGAACAAGGGGTATAATGGTACCCTAAAAATGTAGACTTATCCCAAGTTACAGTTCTAATATTTGATAGATGGTTCAATTGGCATTTCATGTCAACATACCAACATATATCTAATCACATGGGCACTGTAATGCTTGTGTTATGTAGTCAGTTTGGCAATTTACTAATTGCTGCATCCTGTGCTTGTTCCAAATCTACCTTTATGTGTCAATAAAGATTCTTGACTATAAACTGATAATCCATAATTGGGTGTCAGTTACACATGCATGAATCTAATGTGCACCCAAAGATTCTTGCTTAGGGTTCTCGGTAAAGTGGCTTCTCACAAATGTGCCCTATGTGAGAACTCATTTATTTACTAATGTTAGTAGAGCTCTGATATATGTATATGATTTTAGTATACCCCATTCATGGAGCAATTTCTTATTTCAACGACTCTTGTTCTTGCAGATCCTGTCTGTCATCTTACAAAGGTCTGCCATCTGTGCACCCAGCTTATATTACATCCAAAATTACCACCATGGAGCAGTACACACACATTGGTATGTAATAGCACTCACACAATATGGGTGGTAGTAAACTATACTGGGTCCCTTGTCCAGGTGGCCTACAGAGTTCACTATGGGCCCCAATGTGCAACAGAAAAATGGTGCTACTGGTTTCCCCCACATACTGCTTCATTCAGCCGATTCCTAGAGAGCTCTTTTCCTTCATTCTCAAAGAGCAGTGATTCAAATCCCTGCAATCTCTGCACCATTATAGTGACAACTGATTTATTTTTTGGTAACTTAGGGACCTTATTTATTAAGTGTGGCATTGCAATACAGTGATACCATGCGTTATCATATCGCCATACATTTACGCAGAACGTTCATTAATTACCGCACTATCAGGGAGATGCAATAAATGTTCTTATTGTTAAAAATGGTGCTAATTTTGCCCTAACCAATTAGATGTTAGCTTGTTAAATAAGATCGGATTGGTTGGGACATAATTAGCACCATTTTTTTTTATTGTACATTTTTAAAGAAAATTTTAGACAACAGTGACAGTTCTAATGGTATAATAAACAAAATACTGAGTGACACATTTGTAGAATTTCTCTCTTAAACTCTATCAAAAATATTGTTTATACAATGCATTATTAAGAGGAAAAGTAAAGGAAAAACCCTGTTATACAATTATATTGTTGTTTTCTTTGTTGTGAAGTCGGGTTTCAGATATTCCGATGTGTACCGGAGCTATTAATAAAGCACCATTTTTAATGATACAAACTTTTATTGAATCTCCCTGTGTATTGCTGTCCTCCTTTTACAGTTTCCTGTTAATGCCTATAACTGTAACAAAGGGTTTTAATAGTGGTCTTAATTTAAGATGTACCAAATAACTACACCAGTGTTATAGTAAAATAACGAATGTTAATGATTGTTATTTTCCACCAATGATCTTTTATAAATTTTGCCCCCTGGCATTGTAATTATGGCAGAAGGACAAAAATCACTGCAGTAGACAACAACAGTAGAAGAGTCCATGAAACAGAAGTTTTATTTAGTTTTACCAATAACAATGTTTATTATATTTGCAAATGACCAAGAGAGATAATTACTCTTTTGTCTACTGCATAGCAGAATTTACCAGAGCTAAGTTACCCAAATGCATCCCTTTGACCTGGTTTTGACACACAACAGTACTATCAAATGCCTTCTACAAAAATATCACTAGGTGGCGGTCTTGTAGAATGTAAAAGAACGTATTTTACTACACCACAAAAACTGAATTCAAACGTTTCTAGTTTTTAAATTTAGCTTGAAATTATATAATAATTTTTTATCACATTGCTACTGTAAATACAATCTAAGTACTCTAAAACCAAAAGCACCAATAGAAAACCAAACAACTGCTGGAAACCACAGAGTGGACATCCTTATATGCAGCTGTAAATGGTTTTGAACCCATTACTCATCACTGCAAGATATCAGTGCAAATCACTAAATTACCACATTGAGTTTCAGCAATTGATTGACTGATTGGTTGATTGACATCTGTACTGTACTTGTCTACTGTTTCTAATGTCCCCATTAGGACCTGTAACATCAACAACCTTCATATAATAATCCCCTACTGCTTAGTAGTAGTACTCCACGAAGAATAACAAATAAACTAAGATAGTCAGAATTTTAAATGCAGAGTAGGAGGCCTGATGCATGCACAGGAGCTGAAAGCCTGGACATGATACAGGATTCGTAAGGCTTATGAAATCACCAGAACTAAGGGCTATAATTATAAATGCACGGTGTCACACATCAGTGCATACACATTATCAGTAAATTACGACGGCAGCTGTAAATGCACGTCCGTGCTGAACGTTTGTTAATTTACAATCGTCTGGTCATAGAATACCATGTGATAGTAAACTACCACAATGTTTTTTTATGGGGATCATAAATCTACCACCATGATCATAGATTTACTATCAGTATTGTAGATTTACAATAGTTTTAATGATTGTTAAAGGCACAGAATCACTTAGCTTAGGGCTTAGGTCAGGTGACATCACAGACAGTGTTACTTGCTGCAGGAGTCAGTCACTGTCTGTGGTGCGCAACCCCCCCCCTCTTAGTACCTCACCTGACAGAGCATCTCTGACCTGATCTGGGGTTGACCTCACCTAGGGATGTCCTCCTGGTTCAGTGATTCTTCTGTGAGTGCCACACACTGGCCCTGTGCATGGACACGTCACTCATAATGACTGTAGTAGAGGGGAATGCTGAGGGGCCACTATTCTAGGGGTTGTGGGAGGCGGGGTTAGGGAGAAGTTAGGGGCATTCCAAGGGGTTTGGTCACAGAAAGGGGGCGTGGCTTGGGAGAAGACTCAAGTCTCCTTTCAAGTCTGGGGTGGTCTCACGCATGTGCGGGAGACCACCCCAGAATGAGGGAGACTCCCGCGAGATGCGGGAGGGGTGGGATACCTGATATCCTGCAGGACAAAATGAGTGTGATAATGAAACTTAAAATGTAGGACTGTTAAGTCCTGCAAAATCTGGAGCTGGCAACTATAAACTATTTCCTAGATGCAGCTCATAGCTTTGCTCTCTAAAGGAAATAAAAACACGCAAAAATAATTTTTACTTAATCAGACAACGAGGCATTGATAAGATCAGTGGTTTCCAAACCTTTTGATGCACTTATACTTGGCAAATTTTCTTGAGGCACACCTGTATTCTTTAAAAAAAATTTAATTTGATACAGCAAGATCCCACTACTCCAAAACTTTTTCGGATTTTAAATCTGAGCTGTAGATTCTGAGAAATCATCATTTGAAATCACAGCATTTACAGGGAAAGACACGAAAGATGTGTAAGCAGAGCAGTGTCCATGGTGAGGCTGTGCAGAACTTATAAGTGTCACTGACCCTACAAGAATGCAGGGAGTAAGGGAGGTGGGGGGGCAATTAGGAGCACTCACTAAACATTAAAAATGTATATCTGTGGCTTTGAAAGTTCTACAGTGACAGACATAATTCTTAAAGACATTTGGAACAGCCACATCTCTTCCTGCCCATTTATAGTGTAGTATTGTTATGAGTACATTTTTCCTTTTTTTGTAATCAAAAGGGAAAAATTCTATGCTCCGCAAATTGTATTATTTTTCTCTTTTCCATTAAAAAAAACAGCTTTGATTTCCCTTCTATAAAGAGAAACATTCAGATATATTGATTTTTTATTAAGAGGAGTAGTAGAAGGGAAAATATAAAAGCAAACAATCTATTTTTTCCTGTGGTCTTGTTCGTGTTTGAGAATCACTGATGTTCCAAGCCAATAGGGATATTATTTTATGGAACACAATTCATATCAATAATGGTACTTAAAAGCAATTGAAGTTTTTGAATACACAGAATTGATTTCCCCATAACCTCTGTGCTACATAAAACTGAAATTCATGCAATGGGTAAAGTAATGGTAGAACCAAGAAAGACCTTGACTAAAAGCTTTACAGACAGGATTCAACAGGAAGCAAGATTTTATAATTTTCCTAATATCATATATAATACTTTTACAGAATGTTATTAAACTCTGGCTTGTTAAAAACATTTCTGCTTCAGAAATAATATTCTATAACAAAAAACATCATGGCTGTAGTTTATGAATTAAATTGATTTTGTTGCATGAAAGGCACATACCAGACAGTGATTATCGGTTGATAAAACTACAGCTCATGCTATGGTTATCATCTGATATAATCTAATTTAAATGTGCAAATCTGTCAAATGCAACCAAGCAGGGAGTGTCAGCCCAGAAAAATGACCCAAGGTAAACTGTTAGGACCTTCCATACTGGGGTTACCTTGATGTGGTTGGAAGGCTTTTCACTTTTATGCATAAAATTGTAACTAAAAAAAACCACTAGCATAGATATTATGATATATGAGGCCCAGGAATGTGCATTGATCATCTCTTTTGTTTGTTCTAATGTTTTGGTCAGATCAGTAGCACTTGCACTATTTGTTATAAAGTAATTTTGCCACAGGAGTGCTCCCACAGCCCCCCTTTTGTGTATATATTGTAGCAGAGTTTCTCTGCAGGAAGATTGACCAAGCTTCCATGTGGAATTAGCACCCCCAACACGTCCCTTTAATTGGAGGTCTTATGCCTTGAATACTAAGCATTGGATGAAATGCCTCTTCCCTCCTTGTTAAAAGCCAGTAGGCTGGGGGAAGTCATAGCCTTTAATACTAATCCGATGCAATGTCAGGGAGAAAATCTTCCCAAGAAAATGCAACCAAGCAAGGAGTGTCAGCCCAGAAAAATGACCCAAGGTAAACTGTTAGGACCTTCCATACTGGGGTTACCTTGACGTGGTTGGAAGGCTTTTTACTTTTATGCATAAAATTGTAACTAAAAACCCCCATGTTTTAACTGTTTGCACTAGCATAGATATTATGATTTATGGGGCCCAGGAATGTGCATTGATCATCTCTTTTCTTGTTTGCTCTAATGTTTTGGTCAGATCAGTAGCACTTCCACTATTTGTTATAAAGTAATTTTGCCACAGGAGTGTTCCCACAGCCCCCCTTTTGTGCAAATCTGTCAAGCCCTGCTGTTATGAGGTGGTGGTAGTCAAGCACCAAGATGGATGCAGGTGAACTGGCTCCCATGAGTTTTCTTCTGAACCAAAACCTTTAGATTTGACCAAATACTTGAGTCGTCCTGTGTAGAACTTTGAGTCAAGAATAGCCTCCACCTCATAATCCTCACTAATTTCCTATTACACTGGTGGTGGTGGAAGGCAGTTGGAAAAGGCATTCGGGGAGGGGAAAAAGCTACAGAAGCATAAAGCATAAATGCTTGGTTAAATTTAATAAATGCCTTTTGAGGAGTTTCAGATAAGTGGAACAGAACTTTAGTTTAAAAATCCTTACCTTACCTCTTTGCTCTAAATGGATCTCCTGTAATGCCTGCCCAAAGTCCTAGAAAGTAAAGAGTAGGAGCCTGGCTGGGAGGGAAAACGTTTCAGCCTCTGAGAGGTTTCTGGCTTGCCTCGGTGTAGTGTAGGGCTCCCATCCCCAACAGCTATATTACTTTGTCCAAAAACTAACCCGATCTGTACTTACACAGCCTTGTTCCACCTGCGTTCTGTACTGCCAGTCCAGTCCCCTGCTTTCATGCAAGCAGAGGGCCGGGTCTATACGCCAAAAGAACAAGGCTGTATAAGTACAGATTGGGTTCGTTTTTTTACAAACTACTATAGCGGTTAGGGGTGGGAGAGGGTCAGAAAATGTTGAAAAAGAGGTGGACATAGAAGACAGGTACTTTTAAATTGCATAAACTTGCTTCGTTTACCCAATAACCTATAGGGTAGCGGAATCTTAGGTTCCAGACTGGTAGCAGCTGCTGACAAATGCATGCATGGCCGTGCATGGGTTGAAACCGAGATTTCAACCCATAACGCCTGTTGTACCAAAGTCCATTTTAGTCAAAATCTTGGCTGACCGGGGAAAAGGGGTAAAGGATATCTGTTCTTGACCGTAATCTTATTCAAAGCTCGATAGTCAATACAAGGGCAGAGCAACCCATCCTTCTCCACAAAGAAAAACGACGAATCAAAAATCTTGAGATTTTTTTCTATGTAAAAAAAAAACTTTTCTTAGGGTTAAAATAAAGGATATACAATGAATCTCAGCCCCAGATAAGCAGTTCCACAAGACAATCATAGATTCTAAATGGGGGTAACTTGTCAGCCCCCCTTTTATCAAATACATCTAAGAATTCCATATATACTTGTGGAAGTCAGACAGCTAAATCTGCCTCCTTACAGGAACAGAATCGGATACCCCCACCCTGGCCAATTCTCCTTCAGGAATTTTGATAGACCACGCATAAATTGATTCTTGAGAGACGCATCAATTTACACTGTCTCTGAGATTTTATGGATGTCAGCTTACCTTAACCCTCTATTCTCGAAAACTCCAGCAGGCTCATTTACCCAGAGCCGCTATATCTCTGAGTAAATGTTGTGTTCACACTTCAATTTGCGAATGTGGGTAGATCCCAAAAAGGGATTTACTCACTGCGGGATTTTAACACCAGCTATTAGCTGGCGTTGAAACCTAGCAATAAAACTAGCGCAAACGTGATATTGAATCATGAGCGTCAGATGCGTGTGTGATTTTTGTATAACCTGCGCATCCAACGCTAATATGTAGTTTAAGTCATGCTTACCGGTAGCGAACCAGTTAGCGTGATTTAAACTCCATATATTTGCCCAGTATAGAAGCATAGAAGACAGGCACTTTTAAATTGCATATACTTGCTTCGTTTAACCAATAATCTATAGGGTAGCAGGTTCCAGACTGGTAGCGGTTACTGACCAATGCGCATGTGCATGGACGTGCATGGCGTGAAACCGAGTAGGTTTCAACCCATAAACGCCTGTTGTACTTAAGTGTTGCATGTATTACAAATCACCTCTAATTCCAAATATGTGTTAAAACTTCATAGATTTAAGACAATTCAAAAACTTAAGTTGCAAAACCCTCACAATAGAGGGGAAAGGAACCAGCACTGGACATCCACCAGTCGATGTCTGGTTTTTTTCCAATCAATGTGTAGAGCTGCGGGATGTCAGAGGGACAATCACTCGATTCACCAACAGATGGCAGCACAAAGGCCAGATCGTATCTCCAAGTAACTTAAAGGGGCTCAAAAAAACGGATAAGGGGTGGTTTGAAAAATTTCCAGGATCCTGCAATGTATGTATACATTTGTTTTTACATATATAGTAGGTGGGCACACTCCTTTCTTGAGCTTGCATATAATTACCCCAAATCCATATAAACATTCCACATAAGATAGGTACTGAAGGGATTAAATCAAAACTGATTTATTTTGTGCTACAGGTGCACTATATATATACATACTTATTATAATACATACTGTATTATAATAAACTTGTGGAATAAATTTACACAGGGAGCAAAGTATACAATAGAGCTTAGCCGTATTGCCCTTTATTATATAAATTTGCACACCCTGTGTAAATTTATTTCCCACCCCTTTAAGGCAGTCTAGCTAAAAACAAGGTTTAGAAGCTCTGTAAGCTCCCATGATTTTCCAGACGAGGTCATATTAAATAAAGAGAGAAGCAGGTATGGTCTTGTTGCCCCAGGGTTTGTACTTCACTCACTAGGTTAGAACTGATGCTGGGATACTGCCTTGGAGTTGCGCATCAGCTTACGCAAGTTTGTACAAACAATGTAACTAAAGGTATCCATTTTAACCTCAGTGTAGGTGACTGGCAACGTTTCGGCCTGGTATGTGAGGCCTTTGTCAAGCCACAAAGGCCTCACATACCAGGCCGAAACGTAGCCAGTCTTCACTATGGCCAATTAAACGGCATTTGTTTGACTAACAACCTTCCATGAGTGCACTGGATTTGTTTAAGGACTTAAGGGACACCTTTATACACACTTGCGAAACGCTTTTTGGTATATCTCCTTATATGTCCGTGTGGTCTCCACACAGAAGCTCAAACTGCAATTAACACAGCATAAATCTTTTCAGCTCAAAAATGTATCACTACCTGTGCCTAAACATTTTCATGACCATAATCACAGTGCCAGTGAAATACGATTCATGGTGCTGGAACATGTTAAAGTTGATACCATGATGGGGGGGGGGGGGTGACAGACAACAGAAACTTAAACAGAGAGAAGTTCAAAAATTGGGCTCACTAACCACCCAGGGCTCTCAATAGAGACTATGATCTCTATGTATTTTTATAAACATTTTGGATGCTGTAGTTCACCTAATAGACCAAGGGAGGGCAATGTGCCACTGTGTGTCAACTAATTGTAATTCTATTTATAAATTTCCTGTGTAAGAGTCTATAAGTAGCCCATTAATTAACATTGCTTAGTCTCTGTGTTTTGCTTGAGAAAGGGCTGCTGCCCAAAACATCGCAGATTATTTGATACAGATGTCTGTTATTTAATAAAAGTTTTTACTTGCAATACTTGTGCTGCTGTAGTGTTGGAAGAAAATATATACAGGATTATATACAGCTTTGCACAAAGACGTGGATTTGAGGTTCTGCAACCCTGTTGTGAACATATATATACCGTATATATATATACATATATACATATATATATATATTCCCATATGTAATGATATAATAACATAGTTGTATACTAACAATTACCTCAACAGAGCTTTAGCTGAAGTTATACTGGATGATTATCCTAGAATGTGTGTATACTAAATAATTACAGTTGAGGTCCCATATACCCGGTTCTTTGAATCTATTTTCTTAGAAATGCTACTGAGACCGGCGACTCTCCCTTTTTATTTATTCATTTTGTTTCACTTTTTTTTTTACAATGAATACTGCAGAAATGGATCTTGCACAAATGGATAGGCTAGGATGCAGACACTGCTTTAACATCTGATCAAGTATCTAGCCCAGCGCATGGGGAGGGAGGTGTGAAAAAAGGGCCTTCCATGGCTGTTCCATTACCACACCAGAAGAGTAAGTTGGGCATTTCACATTAGTACATGATTGTGCCATAGATAGAGGACCCAGTCCAAAACAGGTGCTTCACACTCTTCTCCTGCTGAGAACCAGCACTAGGCACAATCATGCCTAAGCGAGTACAAGTACCCATACTGCACCTGCTAAGTACCTTAATAAAAAATTCTACCCACCGATTGGCCTTTTTTTTTGATTTTGGCCCCTTATGTGATTGAGTTTGACACCCCTGCTCTAATTGTTAATTTCTGCCTCTATAAAGTCTCATACACATGTGCAATTGCAGGGGCCGACTGAACATCGTTTCGGCTGACAAGTGCCCGTACACGACTGATTATATCCCGAAACAGGCATCCTACATCGCGGGTCAGCACCTGCGACCGCAGATATATACTACACTCTTATATACAGGATATTGTTATTTTTGATGTATTGATAAAGCTGATCATTTTCGCTGTGGAAAGTTTCCCCGTATTCATTGTGTTAAATCCAGTATCGTGGTGAAAATGGAAAATAGCTGCAAGTGCAAGCAAAGGTAATAAAGCGATCTTGGTAAAACCGGAAATCGCAGATCGAATAAATGCTGGAAAAAAGTCTGCCAACACCCCTGCACCCTTATATATAGAAAATTGGGATGTTGTTCATCCATATTAAAATGCAACTAGAGACCAAAAATATAATACATACAAGAAACTGAATTCTAGTGCACAAACAATTCTAATTGCATATTGGCTACCTCCATAAGGTTACTGCTACAAACAGTCTGCTAAACCCTGGATAAATAAAAGCAATTAGTTCAATAAGTTGGCCAAATTATTTGATCGGATTTCGAATTGGAAAACGGGCATTTATGCCCGTATTCCAAGTTCGGTATCATTCCCTAAGATGATCTGATGATCATCTTTGGGAATGATCGGGGAAAAAATGGGGAAATACACACAAAAAAATTCTTAAAGTGATACACACACCCTTTTTTTTTTTTTACCCTAAAACTATAAATTAGAAAAAAAGTTGTCTTCTCCAAGCTCCCCAATGTCCCCAGTGATATCGGTAAAGTAAACGCGGATACTTATTTGTACGATTTCAAGGGAAACTAAGCCTATTTTTTAGAAGGAAATTTTGCAGAGGTACCAAATAAAGACCGTATTGAATTTTTAGGATCAGTAAAGTGTGCAAAAACGTGTGTGACTCTCTGTACTATCTATTTTACCCTAAAATTCCGAAAGGGGGGGAAGGTGTGTGTGGGGGGGGTGGGTTGTGGCGTTTTTAAAAATTTTTCTTGTAACTGCACTTCTAAATGCGTCCCATTTGAGCTAGTTGGTGGCCTCGTCTCTCTTTGCACCCACGCAAATGGCACACCGTTTGATTCAGGACATGTGGGAGATTGCTATTTAGTGGGTTTTTTTGCTTGTCAAGTGGGTTTAGGTAGGATTTCAACCCTTGAATCATCTTATTTTATTTTTCACAAAATCTCGTAAAAACACAGAGTTCTTTGGATCGCTGGGTCTGGAATTCTTCATGCATGTATGAAAGCATGGCACCGTAACGTAGCTGAAGGTGTGTTAGATTCCAAAAATATATAGTTTGTGGGGGGAATTTCCATGTTTGGGACTGTTTCCTTAGAAAAAAGGGTAAGCTGTTCAAATTACAGAGCACTTTGATTTTTCTTGTAATTGCATTTGTGCATGCGTCCCATTGAGCTAGGGTGGTGCACGTCTCTGTGTGCAATAACGCATATGGCATTACGTTGATTCAGAACATGTGGGAGATTGATATTTAGTTGGGGGTTTTATTGTGGGGGGCATTTCAAAGTTTTGGGGCTGTTTGAAATTACAGAGCACTTTATATTTTTTTGTAAATTACACTGGTGCTGTCCATTTGAGCTAGTTGGTGGTCACGCCCTGTGGCATCCACGCATATGGCTACCGTTTGATTCAGGGCATTTGGAAGATGATAATTGACAGTTTTTTTACATGACATGGAAATTTGCCATGATTTTGTAACTTTGATTGTATTTTATAAATTTTTCCTGAAAATCTGGTAAGAAAGCGAAATTGTACACAAAACTGCACACCAAACCATTGGTGGTATGCATAAAAGAATCACACATTGGTAGCTGAAGGTGTGTAGAGTCCACGAATATATATAGTTTTGGGGGGTATTTCTAATATAGAGGGGTGTTTAGTCTGACAAATCTGAAAAGTTGCTGTAATTGGGCCACGTTCATTGGGCTCACTTTGTGGCTAGTTGATTCCAGGTCTGCGTGTGGATGGAACCCATACATAGGGCATACCGTTTGATTCAGGACATTGGGAGATTGATATTTGGTAATTTTTTTTTACATTACTTGGGATTTTGGCATGATTTCTACCTTTGAGAGTGTTTTTTTTCAAATTTTTTAGAAAATCTGCTAAACTGTGAATTCTACGAAGAACTGCGCCAACCATTGATGGTACGAATGAACAAACTACAGAATTTCGTAGATAAAGGTGTGTGGATTCGAGAAAATATCGGTTTGTGGGGGTTGTTTTGTGGGGAAAAATTGCAGAATGTTCAAATTCAGATTGACTGAATATTTTTGCTGTTTCTGAGCCATGTGCATGTTCATTTGTGTCTTTGGCTTCCACGTCACGTGTGTAACCAAAATATGGAATACCCGTTTTGATTCAGGACATTTGGGAGATTGATATTTAGTAGCTTTTTTTTACATATCCATTGGTTTTGGCATGATTTCTACCTTTTGAATTGTTTTTGTCATTTTTTCAGACAAATGCGAATTCTACGAAGAACTGGCCCACACCATTCATGGTATGAATGAACAAACTACAGCGTTACGTAGGCTGAAGGTATGTAGATTCTGAGATATATAGTTTGTGGGGGTATTTCCAAGTTAGAGGGGTGTTCAGTTTGAAAAATATGGGAAAATGCTTATTGGCTCACTGCGCATGTTTTACGTTTTGACTAGTCGCTTCCACGTCCGTTGTGTGTAACCACACATATGGCATACCATTGATTCCGGACGTAGGAGATTGATATTGGTAAGGTTTTTTTACATTACATGGGGTGTGGTGGTGTGATTTTGTAACTTTGAATTATTTTCTCTATTTTCAGAAATTGTGGTAGAAATGCGAAATTCTATGAAGAAATGCGCCACACCATGATGGTTGAAGAACGAACTACAGTGCTACATAGCTGAAGGGTTTAGATTTCAGGAATATATAGTTTGTGGGGGGTATTTCTGAGTTATCAGGGTGTTTTGTGGAAAAAACTGCAGACTGTCCAAATTCGGAGTTGGCCTAAATATTTTCGCTGTTCTCAACCATCATACATTGTCTCACATCGTGGCTTTTCGCTTTCACGTCCGCATGGTAACCACACATATGCATACCGTTTGATTCAGGACATTTGGGAGATTGATATTTAGAACTTTTTTTTACATTCCGTCAGGTTTTGGCATGATTTTTTCTTTACTTTTGAAGTTGTTTTTTGTTCATTTTTTCAGAAAAGTGCGAAACTATCCGAAGAACTGCGCCCACACCATTGAGGTATGAATGAACGAAACTACAGTGCTACATAGCTGAAGGTGTGTTAGATTTTAAGGAAGATATAGTTGTGGGGGTTATTTCTGAGTTACGGGGGGTGTTTTGTGGAAAAAACTGCAGACTGTCCAAATTCGGAGTTGGCTAAATATTTTCGCTGTTTCTCAACCATCATACATTGTCTCACATCGTGGCTTTTCGCTTTCACGTCCGCATGTGTAACCACACATATGGCATACCGTTTGATTCAGGACATTTGGGAGATTGATATTTAGTAACTTTTTTTTACATTCCGTCAGGTTTTGGCATGATTTCTACCTTTTGAAGTTGTTTTTTGTTCATTTTTTCAGAAAAGTGCGAACTTCTACGAAGAACTGCGCCCACACCATTGATGGTATGAATGAACGAACTACAGTGCTACATAGCTGAAGGTGTTTAGATTTCAGGAATATATAGTTTGTGGGGGTTATTTCTGAGTTACGGGGGTGTTTTGTGGAAAAAACTGCAGACTGTCCAAATTCGGAGTTGGCTAAATATTTTCGCTGTTTCTGAGCCATCGTGCATTGTCTCACTTTGTGGCTTTTCGCTTCCACGTCTGCGTGTGTTACCACACATATGGCATACCGTTTTATTCAGGACATTTGGGAGATTGATAGTTAGTAACTTTTTTTTACATTCCATGGGGTTTTGGCATGATTTCGACCTTTTTGAACGCTGTTTGATGTTCATTTTTTTTGAAAATCTGGTAAAAGTGCAAATTTCTACGAAGAACTGCGCCCACACCATTGATGATATGAATGAACGAACTATGGCGTTACATAGCTGAAGGTGTATAGATTTCAGGAGTATATAGTTTGTGGGGGGTATTTTTGAGTTGGGGGGGTGTTTCGTGGAAAAACTGCAGACTGTTCAAATACAAAACTGGCTAATTTTTTTTTGCTGCTACTGACATTTGGCACTGGTCACGCTCTGGGTTAGTTGGTAGCCATGTCTCTGGGTACACCCATGAATGTGGCATACCGTTTTATTCGGGAGGGGTTAGGCTTTCATATTTGAGATGCGTTTGAACTTTCCTCCACAGTTTTTAGCTGAAATTCGCATTTGATTTTGTCTCTGATTTTACAGTTGAGGAAAAAAAGGAAAATGTGAGAAAGTAACTTACAATTTGACGAAGAGCTGCGTCCGGGTACCTGCATTTTGATCGAAACTAACCTCACTCGTAAAATCCTGCGAGTGTGTAGTTTCTAAAAATATCTCACTTGTGGGGATAGTTTAGATAATTTGGTAGATATTCTATGTTAACTGTTAGTAGTGGTTACACATTTTAATTTGGTGTAATATTCTAGGAGGTGCAGTTTTAGTTTGGGGGGTTCTCCTGTACAGGAAAAGTCGGGTACCTACATATATCTGGTATCGTTGTACTCGGGAGTATCTGAGCTTTTAGAAACAGTAAGATTTTTGTGCGTAACCCTAAGATAACTATAAGTAAAAATGGGAAAAATCCATGAAAATTTGCAAATTTTTCATTTTTTTTACATATTTTACCCATAATTCCAGTAAAATTTCCAGAAAAGTTACAAAATTCTGTTACCATGTTAAAGTACACTTTGTGCTGAAAAAAACAATGTATAATATTCCTGATTTACTGCAAGGTTTCCTACTGTAAAATTAGTCTAAAGCGATTAAGGGCAAAATCCTGAAAATTCTTCTGGCAGTTAACGCAAAAAAAAAATGAAAATCTCCTGGCAGTGAAAGGGTTAAGCATCCAGGCCACACAGGAGAAGCTGTCAGCTGGTAAATCACAGCCAATTGCGTGATCTCCTATGGACTGCACGATCAGTCACGGTGAACAGTTGGCCTCCTCAATTTTCACCCCGACCAACAGTGATGTGTCCTGGACAACCGATCGCTTGTCGCGAGCGGTTGGTCAAGACATAAAATTAGCCAGTATGTACCCAGCCTGCACTTACCATAATCAGCTTTAGCAGTTTGTCTGTTATAAAACATGTCCTTTGGTACAAGATGTAAAACTCTTTGGGGCCGATTTACCCAGACTCGCTGGGCAAATATATGGAGTTAAAGTCACGCTAACCTGTTCGCGACTGGTTAGCGCAACTATAACGACATATTAGTGTCAGATGCGCGGGTTACGCAAAAATCACCCGCGCATCTGATGCTTGCGATTCAATATCGCGTTTGCGCTGGATTTCAATGCCAGCTAATAGCTGCCGTTAAAATCCCGCCGTGATATTGAATCGTGAAAGGATCATTTACCCAGAGGGCTATCGCTCTGGGTAAATGAACCTATTTGTGGTTTATTTACAGTATTAGGGCGAAATACCTGTCAGTAAAACACCATATTTTAATGTTTGCAATGGGGCGGAATCCCACATTAACTTATAAACAATATTTGGTTATGTCAGCAGATAAAATAATGTTGGGCACATTTTCTGTGCATACTCTTCAGGTGGCAAACGCTATTATCTTGCAGGATTGGGGAATCTTTGAAATCGGGTATATCTACAGCTCTTTTCATACTCTGATTACATATAAATTCCTATACTAGAGTTCCTGCACCCTGTCAAATGGTGACAGTACAGAAATCTAGCATTATTATTACAGTAAAAATTCCTTAGTATTAAAGCTCTGTGTTTTTAACAATATGCCAATGAAACTGACAGACCTGTCAATCCAGAATGGAAAAAAAAAGATTTCCCAGGTGTATGTGCACAATCTGTGCATGAAGAAAATAATTAAAGAAAATACCTTTTCAAGGAGAACTACATTTAAAGAGTCTGTGTGCAAGATTTCTGGCTTCTCTATATCTCTACATCTGCAGCAATGATGAAAAGTCAGCATTTCTGATAAGGCTGAGCAGCTGACACCTAGCCCCATTCTGAAGTGCAGGATATCCAACCGTGGAAGCAGCAGCAGCCTTGGCAGTGCTTTTGGTGGACATATAGCACTTTTAATCAATAGTATAATATATAAAAAAAATTATAGAGTTTATCTTTTTAGAGCCACCTTTTTCCAGAGATATGCCTTTAAATAGAAAAAAGCTTATGAGATACCAACACCCAAAAAGAGTACCTAGCTGCCACTGGGAGCTGCACTAAGACCAGTTCTGCCTTGACACCATCCACTCCCTCCCATTGCCCCACCTACTCAGATGGTTCCATGGCCTTAACTTTTTTCCATAGGGCTTTATGCGACCTGTGGGTCTTGTGTTGGGCACTTGTGGTTTACATCCTGGTAATAAAGACCTATTTAACATACTTGATAGGAAAAATATTGGAACAGTACCATAATCTGGATTAAAGGATTTATACTCCCCTTCACCCCACTCTACAACTAAATTGTACCCAAGGTGAGCTGACTGCTAGGTCCTCAATCGTGGGATCTTCTTATATAAGCAGCATTTCTTACCAAAACTTTAGAGGTGATTGACCTCAAGGAGGTGAGTCCTTGTGTATGCTTCTACCTGAAATTTTCCATTGGTACTCCCAATCCAATTTACCCTCCTCAGTAACAGCTAAAAAGTATCCCATGATCAACGAGAACTACAGTATATGTATTAATACCAGTAATTCTCAATATTATTTAGTTTTAGAAATGTATCCAGCCTACTTTTAAAGCTATTGAATGAACTTGCCATTACCACATCTGCTGGAAGACAGTTCCACAGTTTGACCATTCTCACTGTAAAGAAACCTTTTCTAACCTGAATATAAAACTTTCTTTTCTTCTAATTTTCAAGGATTTCCACAAGTCCTCTGATGTTACCTATTATTAAACAAAGATAGTATATAGGGGTCTTCTGCACTCCTACAGTATATAAGGCAAGTATATGCTGGGTGCTACTCAGGGTACCATAGCCAATGGTGAAGTACATTCAAAGAGAAACGATCCTGGACGCACACCAGACAAAAAAAACTACAGTGTTAACACAATGGTTACCACGTCACGTTTCGGTGTACTGGTACACCTTCCGCAGACAAGCAAATAAGTGCACAGTGCTGACTTAATTAGGGTGGAGTCAAAATAACCAATGAGTAGGGAGACCTCTAGTGCAACTTTTAGCAAAGTGCAATAAATATCAAATTGAGAATGTGCAATATATAGCAACAATGTATAGCGACAATATAAAATGTGCAATGTATCACAAAAATATTGAGCATTAGTATGAATAATATATAAAATGTACAATATAAATGTATAAAAATAAAGTGCAAGTGCCAGATATAAAAGTGCTTGTGAAGGTTCTCATTCATCCAGGTCATGGTATATTTGTTATATTCAATTAGATCAACTGGACTTGAAGTTTAGTTCTTGAAGACGTTTCGCTAGTCATCCGACTGGCTTTCTCAATTCAGAATGACTTGTACAAGAATCTGTGGCAATTATGTACCCTGGAAAATCCCAATTAGCATATCACAGCCAGGTGTTAAGGGTGTGATGGATAGTGGCTAAGAGGTGTTATAGGAACGCCCAGAGTAAGGTGTTAAAACAGCATTGTACATGGCAGACAGTTGGTGTCGAACCCCCCCACCTCTACTTAGGCTTGGTTTCTTTATTTTCACATAATATAAAAGATTAAAAATATGGGAGGAGGTTTTTACGGCATCTTGAATTAGAATAAAGAATATATAATAAAACCTTCCTAAAATCAAAGAATTTGCACAATCCATTAGAGAGAGAGACCCATAAGGAATTATCTTTTTAATTGTCATTCAAATAGCATTTAAGCTCCAAATTTAACCAAAGTTACCATAGTGATCTTCATGGTGATCTTCCTTGGCATCTAGGTATACCACCTATCAACCATGGATATACTGTGGCCTCTATGTAATCCATACAAACAGTTCTATATTTATTATGCTTGTAATTACGGAGGTCATTTCCAAACTTGACAATCTGGTCCTGTAGCAAGGCCAACATCTCATCCCTCTCAGGCTCCACCTGCTGTGCCAATCTGTCCTCCATCTTGGCAATCTCTCCCTTGATCCGGATAAGTTGTAAATTCTGGTCTCTTCAATGACTAATAGGATCAAGTCCATAGAACACTTATTTAAAATAGAGCACCATTTGTCACAGAATTGTTTACTATTTCTGCCGATGGTAGGTTGATTTTTAATTCGGAATCCTCTTGGGATTCTTTTAACACAGTAGTA
Organism: Hymenochirus boettgeri; assembly: GCA_019447015.1. Taxonomy (NCBI): domain Eukaryota; kingdom Metazoa; phylum Chordata; class Amphibia; order Anura; family Pipidae; genus Hymenochirus; species Hymenochirus boettgeri. The sequence goes on from CM033473.1 coordinate 114,507,686, forward strand.
TTTTGACAGTGTTAGACTGTGAAACTGGAATTCCCCGTTTTGTTTTTAGCCATTCAAGTTCAAACATAACATCTTTAGTGGTGCTTTTACTGAAGGTGCTGACGATGTAAGTAAACAAAGTACCAGAGAGTTTATTGAATGGCCCATTAATATAATTGTATGAAGTGATCATAGCCCAGGGTAACACTTCTCCAATGTAAACAGCCCTAACTTGTCTAATCTGCCTGCATAGTCAAGCCCCTCCATTCCCTTTCAAATTTAATTGCCCCTCTCTGAACTGCTTCCATTTCCAAGATGACCCTTTTGTATATAGGATTCCAAAACTGCACCGCATATTCCAAATGAGGCCTTACCAGTGCTTTCTAAGGAGGCCACACTGAGCCCATTGGCGCTGCAATCCCTGTCATTTTCAGGGATCAGAGCACAAGCGAATCATATCAAAAATGGTGATCGCACACACTACATTCATCGGATCGCAGAGTAATGGACCCCAGCGCACCTAGTGTGGCGAGTCCAATTGGCCAACACTAGCATGAACTTTTTAACACACGGTTGGATCTTGTGTTAAAGCGTAATAGTGTGGCCTAGCCCTAAACGAGTCTGATGCATTAGTGCCTTTCCAATAAGCTGTTTTGATCCAAACCTTCCTTTCTTTCTTGTTTGCCCTAGCTTCCTTTTCCCCACCCACAAGGTACATAAAGCTTTCTTGTAATGATCCTCTAACAGCCACATAGATATTGCAAATTGTCAGTATAGATTATGAGAGGTATAACTGCAATCACCATTTAGAAGTGTCTCATCAATGCAAATGTGAAAAGCATGAGCTAGAAAATCCTTGCAGCAGAATCATCTCCTGCACCCTTCAACAAGCCAATAAAACATTTCTACTGCAACCACTCTGCAGCTTTACAGATACAGATCAGCGGCCACCTACCTTATTTCATACGTCCCAACATTAGGATGGTGAAAGATGGGAAGTGGGATGAACCTATCCATTCCCTTAGATCACTTTTTGCGTATGTGTTATACAGTGTGCATGTGACTATGCCGGCAGTATATATATGCCAGGTATGACTCATTCCCTAGAAGATACTTGTAAGATGTGAAGCTGTTAATTGTGAAATTGTATTGTGATTCATGTATTTTCTAAGAAACAAAACCTGCAATAAAATTCTGTGTTTCTCAGATTATTATCTTTATGAATAAGATAGATGTAGCACACCGCATTCATTTGCCTTTTAAGAGGAGCAACAGATATATTGATTTTTTTTATTAAGTGGCTTGAAAGGAAGAACTTGAAAGCAAATCTGTTTCATGCAATGTTGGAGCCGTGATTATCATAGAAAGAGCAGGACTCAGGGCAGTATTTTTAAGCCAGCCGTATCGGTAAGATCCAATAGCAGCGGTTATTTAGACTTCTAACACAACAGTTGTACATTTACGTCCATGGCTGTACACTTACGATCACTGCTGTGGTATTGTAAAATCAGGCATAAGAAAGGGAAATTAATTAGGAAAGTGCAATTAGCAGTACAAAGTAATCACCAGCTGTGCAACAGGGGCTGACTGGGTAGATATTGAGTCAGACACAGGCTAATTTGCTGTGTATACAAAATGAAATTTTGTGTGCTACACACCGCAGCATTTAAATTCCAGCTGATTTTTGTGTGCTTGCTGCTTTAACCTGTGTTCACAGGCCTGTCGAATTGTGTGTGCGTGCACAGCTTAGAGGAAACACTACCCCCAACCCTTCCCTTTACCCACCTTGCACTTTACCAGAAGTAGCTGATAATAACAGCCAATCGCAAAGCTGTCTGGCACTGCAATTCTTTTTTTAAAAAATGATGCTAACATCTGTCTAAGTTGCTTTTAATAGGTATATGTACCTGTTCCAATTTACATATAAATTCAACTTCATGAAGAACTATAGTGTGTATAAAGTGTATTTAAAAAACAGTTAAAGAGGAACTGTGGTCCAAAAATTAGGTAAATTGATAGGAATTGCTCTCCTGAGTTTTTGCAATTTATTTCCATTGTTTATTTTGCATAGTTTTGAAGATATTTACATTTTTGTGTGTGATATGGCAGCAGCATCACCAGGTCCCCTGCACTTCCTGCTCTGAAACCTGTCAGTCAATCTGCCCTGCGTCTCCTCCCCTTTTTAGCCCTCCTGGTCCCTCCCACTCATGGACCCCATGGTCCCTCCAGTTGTAGGCCCCCCTTGGCCCATTTCCTTACAGCCCCATGTGGCCCCGCCCACTCGCGGGTGCTGTGGTCCCACCCACACGCAGGAGCCTAAGCCCCACCCACCCACGGGGGCCCAAGCCACGCCCACTCGTAGGTGCCTGGGCCCCGCCCCGCTCACAGGTGCTGTGGGCCACTCTGACTCTGTGGAAACAGCCTTTTCAGGCAGAGTGAGAACTCTGCCTGAAAAGGCTGTTTTCACATAGTGAGAGAGAAGGGCTGTAGATCCCCTTAACTTCTCTGCAGCTGCAGGTCCTTCACACAGCAGAGAGGAGGAGGGACTTCCTGTCTCCCTCACACACTGAGGGAGTCTGAGGCTGTGCTCGCCGGCGGCACTGTGCAGGAGAAGCCTTAGGAATGTCACATGTCAGCCTCCCACCCATTAACTTTCTGGTCAGTCATTTCTTTATATCTTGGGCTGTGCAGCACGTAGAGAGGTGGTTGATGGCTCGTTTTCAAGGTAGGAAAGTGGCCTTTCATTTAAACTCAACTTGTTTGGAGACCACAGTTCCCCTTTAAAGTAAAGTACACGGGACAGGGTTATAGGATTGGTAATTCCTACCTCTCAGTGTTGTTTCTGTGAGGAGCACCAGCCCAAAGAAAACTGATTCTGCCAGTCTTCCTCCTGCCTTCAGCACTATCTTTAATACAGCACTAGTCCAGGACTAACCTGGCAAATGAAAACTGTACATGCTTTAGCTCCTCAACGAAATGATATTGTGAGGTAAGAATAATCAATCCTAAATAAAATCAAATAGAAGAGAACTAGAGTCCCCCCACAAATACACCAAACAGGAACTACACTTTTAACCAGCAAAATGATTACTTTATTTAGCCAAACAGTTCAAAATTACTCCATAAAACCAACTAATAAATATTGCAGTTATCTACTCCATACTGATGCAATCCTCACAGGGCTGGATTTACCATTAGGCACAGTAGGCACGCGCCTAGGGGCGCCTGAGATTGGAGGGGCGGCTGTCAACCACCTCCCACCAATCCAACCCCTTTATAGTATTTTTCCCCCAAAAAGAGAAAGTGGGTATGGTTTAGGGGAGTGGTCTGTATTTAGGGGTGGGGCTAAGAGCGCCAGGCTCTTAGACTCCTGGGGTGTAAATCCGGTCCTGAATCCTCATTAGCCCCAACAAAGCCTCAATCATGCTGTTCTGGTTAAATGGGAGATGGCCCTATCAGAGGCATCATTCACACTTATGAGTTTGATTGTTAAAGAGGACAAAAAAGTGATAGTAGAAATTGAAGGGAAACCGGATGCATTAAAATCTAAATTGGAAGTTTATAAGTAGGACAAGAATTTTAGGACTTTAACACAACCCTCAAAAAATGTCAACAAGATGCAGACAGAAAGTAGAGAGTAGGACTTTTGTAGACTGACTTTTCTTTAGAAAAGGAGATGTTTATACGTGGACTAGATCTAAACTCAAAGAATGCACCCAAAAAACAAGGACTCACATGATATAAGAATGCATTTAGGGGGCCCAAAAGTAGGAAAACGATTAGAAGGGGGAAGAAAAAGAGAAGATCACCTGCAGTGGTCACCCAGAAAACTGAGGGACAGGAAGAAAGGGGCATACCCCAGGAAGAAACAAGAATAGAATTAAGTGATGGCCTTAGGGTGATCAGTTACAGTGACCAGGTTTTGGATAGTAATAGCATTTCAGTATTAAGTAAGGGGATTAATTTGCACCCGCTTGTCAATTAAATAAATTTGAATTCATAAAAGACCTTAACTTGTTCTCTAGAAAATTGGTTCTTGCCAAAATAATGGGGAGAAGGGATAAAAAAAAGGGAGGAAGAAGGTGTGGAACAAGGTTTATTTGCGGGCACTAAATGATTTAGAAACCCTTCTAAATGAGGGAGTAAGCATAGAAGGGTAAAAAGAGGACCTTAACCATTTTATAAACAAATCTACATGGTACCCGACTTATCAGATCAGCTCCTAATATAGACCTTTTTCTCAAATTGGTCCCCTATGACATTGAAGCCCTACAATACTGTTTATGGTTTATATACTCGAGTATATATGGTAATGGACACTCATTATCTATATCTATATAACTATCTTTCCTTTTTTCTATAAGGGAAAAGCAATAATGTTCACAAGGTCATTATTTAATTATTTCACAAACACTTTAATGAGATGTAGTAATGTGACATAGCCATAGGCCATATGTGGGTTTTCACAAGTAACGTTCGATCAAAAGATTACCACATGCAATGCAATAATTTTTGTGCTACTTTTTAGCCCGAGAATGAAGGCCTGACTTAACAGTGACTGGTGGTGAATTGGAGGGCTAATTTCAAAGGATTTCCACCAAAAACCCCAGTTGCATTTTATCCTCACCTTCATCTGACGCTCCCATGGTGAGTTATTAGTAGAGATGGCCGGTTCGCGTACGCGAACCTGGATCCGCCGCGGATTTATCCCGTCCGCGAACGGCGGATTATTCCGGATTTTCCGCCTTCCGAACTGCGGATTTTTTTCAAAAATTTTCGAAAATACGAGTATCCCCGTAATTACGAGAATCTACGATCTTTTGGGATACGGACAAACCGAAGATCCTCGTAATTACGAGGATTCTCGTAATTACGAGAATTTTCGTAAAAACGAGAAATTCTTGTAAATTTGCGGAATTTCCGCATTTTGGGGATTATTTTCAAGACGGAGCAAGCCACATGACCCAAATTAGCCAATGGCAGCTAACATGATTATTGCCAGCCCCCGGGTAATAAAGCTGCTTCACAGGCGACATTTTGTCAGGTGTTGGAGTGTGTTTAGTGGAGACCTGACAGTGTAGGAGTTGGAGAGAGATTTTTGCGCTTTTTGAGCTTTTAGAACTTTCGTGTTGTGGATTTCAGTACGGTGGTTTAGCACTTGTTGTTACCCACCCCTGTATTCACACATCTTGAGACCCTTTTATGGACTAACTTTGTGAGACCCAAAAGTCTTTTAAGGACTAACCCCCCTATAAGTCCTTTGGACAAATTTTGTCTTAAACCTTTAGAGGTCTAGGTGTCCTGTTTTTTTGTTTGTCTTTCTGTATCTGTGTGTGTCAGTGTGTGTGTTTTGTGTAGCTGACAGTGGCTGCCTTTAGCAGCAATCAGCAGCTTTTGCTGTCTGATCTGCGTGTTGCTGTCAGTTGTGTCTGTGTCCTATTTGTGCTTTTAGTGTAAAAAAAAAAAAAAGCTTTGTGTTTATTTGTTTGCTTCTGTGTTGTTTTGTTGCTTTGTCTTTTGTGTTTGTGTGTGTGTATATAGTGTATTATAATATATATAATATATATTTTTTTTTGTGTAATATTATTGGGAGAGGGAAATGCCTGGCAGGGGAAGAGGGAGAGCCAGGAGCAGGGGGCTGTCTGCACGTGGAGGGAGAGGCAGAGGAGAGCCTACTGAAGGCTCTGGCCAGGAGCTACCTGGCCCTCGCAGGGCAGTGGGTTACCGTACCCGATATGTTTAGGGGTAGCCGGGCTAGGGCTATCCCTCTGATCAGGAAGGAAGCGGGTAGTAGACTGGATTACCCAGCCTTCCTCATCCACCTCCTCACAGGCACAGAGCAGCCGAGCTGCCACTGTAGATCTGTGCCTGCTCCTTCCCTCCTGAGGCTCCTACTGTGGGCATGGAACCTGATCCTAGAAAATATCGAGATAGACTTGCACTCCAAACGGTGAACGGTTTATTAACAGCCAAACATCAGCAAATCAAACAACGTTTCGGGGTAACAACCCCAGGTTGTTACCCCGAAACATTGTTTGATTTGCCGATGTTTGGCTGTTAAAACCGTTTCACCGTTTGGAGTGCAAGTCTATCTCGATATTTTCTAGTATTTCGTTCCCTTTGAAGTGGGGATATTGGATTGTTTGCACCCGCCCGGGGTTAGTGTGCATATGGACTTTTCTTTTCTTATGGAACCTGATCCTCTCTATCAGGAGTTCATTGCCCACATGGCCTGTACCTTCGGGGATCCGGAGGAGGAGTTTAAGGATCTGTTTTCGCACACTATGTGTGGGGCTAGTGTGCTTGAGGAGGAGCCGTGCACTGATGCACAATCTTTCCTGTCGCCCGAGGCGGAGGAAAGTGCTCAGTGCACAGGGGGACAGGAGGCTGACGATGTCACGCAGCAGTCTGTGAGCAGCCAGGGAACTAATGCAGTGGGTGAGGTTCCAGATGCTGCTGCTGTTAGTGACGCAGCCTCCAGTATTGAGGAGGTGGAAGTGGACGATGAGGTCACCGACCGTCCATGGGTGCCCTCTGTGAGAGAGGAGGAGGATAGTGTCTCTGAGGGATGTCCCTCAGAGCATGAACACAATCCTAAACCCAGAGGCAGGACTGGGGGCAGGGGCCGGGGCAGAGGCAGTGCACCTAGTGGTGCACGTGGAGGTACGGCACCAATGAGATCTGGTGCCAGTGCCCCACAGCAGCAGGTGACCTCTGCTCCGAGTCTTGCCGGTGGCTCAGCGGTGTGGGAGTTCTTCTCACTGGCTCCAGGTGACAGCATGGTTGCAGTGTGCAAGTTGTGCCTGCAACGTGTTAGCCGTGGGAAGACCACATCACATTTGGGCACCTCCTCTATGAGGAGACATATGATACTGCACCACTTTGCCCGGTGGGAGCAGCGGACAGGGAACGTGCAGGCACCCACACGTTCCCGACCTCGTTCCCAGGTAGCCACCGTTCCTCCTCCTCCCCCTCCAGCCCCATCAGCTGCTTCCTCGGTGGAAGTTAGGGAGGAGAGGCAGCCTTTGGCCCCAGCACGCGGTGTTAAGAGGCCTCTTGACACTGCTGCTGGAGCGTCAGCTAAAAGGCAGGTCTCTCTTCCCCAGTTGTTGGAGCGGAGGCAGAAACTGTCCCCCAGTCACCCCCAAGCCCAGCGTCTCACTGCCGGCTTAGCCAAACTCCTGGCGGTGCAGCTGCTACCTTTCAGCCTGGTAGACAGTGCAGCGTTCAGGGAGTTTGTGGCCATTGGCACACCACAGTGGCAGGTCCCTGGCCGTAGGTACTTTGCCCAGAAGGCAGTACCAGCCCTGCACGACCATCTGCAGGGCAATATATCTGCTTCGCTGGACCACAGTGTGGGCAAGTGTGTCCACATTACTATGGACGCGTGGTCCAGCAAGCACGGCCAGGGGCGGTATGTGTCAGAGTGACCCGCCCAATGGGTCACTCTGCTAGCCGGCAGAGACGCGGCACGGAGCGCAAGTGGGGAGATGGTGGTACCACCACGCATTGGTGATAAGCCAGTCTCCACCCCCCCTCCTCATCCGGTGAGCCCTCTTCCCGGACAGCTCCGTGCCCCCCCAGAGCCTATGCTTCGTGCCAGGCGAGACGGTGCCATGCAGTGTTGCAGCTTGTGTGCCTCGGTGATAGGAGCCACACCGGGGCAGAGTTGCTGGCAGCACTGCAAGGGCAGGTTGAGAGGTGGCTGACCCCACACCACCTCTCAATAGGCAAGGTCGTGTGTGACAATGCCACCAATATCACACATGTTCCTTGCCTAGCACACGTTCTCAACCTGGTCGTCCAGCGGTTCCTCACCAAGTACCCTGGTCTTCAGGAGGTACTGAGGATGACTAGGAGGGTGTCCAGTCACTTCAGGCGGTCATACACGGCCACAGCTCGTCTGGCCGAGTTTCAGCAGCAGAATGGTCTGCCGCAGAACCGCCTGATTTGTGACACCCCCACCCGCTGGAACTCTAGTCTTATGATGCTGCTGAGGCTGCTCCAGCAGAGGCGAGCCATCATAGACTACTTGTACGAGTACGAGGCAAGATCAGGCTCTGGGGACCTAGGTTTGCTGTAACCCAGGCAGTGGCTGCTGATTAGCGATGCCTGCCGTGTGCTCTCGCCATTTGAGGAGGCCACCAGGATGGTAAGCCGCAATGATGCCACCATTGCGGATACCATCCCACTGGTGTTCCTCCTTGAGCACACTCTGCACGGCATACTCGACAGGGCACTCGCTGTTGAGCAGCAGCGACTGGAAGAGGAGGACGCCGACACCGTGATGCTTTCTGAGCCCGAACATCACGGTGCAGAGCAGCCGTCCGATGATGAGGAGGGGGATTTAGGTGACCTGGACCAAGGGGAAATGGGGCATTCCTCTAGGGGGACATCTCAACCCTCCTAAGTACCACATGTCATTCGTGGCTGGGGAGAGGTTGAGCCCGACACTATTGTCCTCAGTGACATCGAGGACATGGGGTCCTCTGCGGCAGGCAGTTTGTGGCGCATGGGCTCTTTCATGCTGCAATGCCTTCGCAAGGACCCCAGGATTAAGGCCATCAAAGAGAAGGAGCAGTACTGGGTGGCCACCCTTATAGATCCCCGCTATAAGGGTAAAGTGTCGGAGTTTAACCCCCGCATCTCAGAGGTAAGGTAGAATGCAGCACTATGAGGCAACACTGCTACGTTGCCTCTGTTCTGCCTTCCCAGGTGCTGGCAGGCCTACAGCACCTGATGTTGGGGATCAACAAGGCTCACTTCCCCCTGTGCCTGACAGGAGGAGCAGCAGTACTGGAGGCGGCCTCGTGGCCAACTTCAGGCTGTTCTTCCAGCCACAGTTGCCAGGCCCATTTACTGGCAATCCACCAGGCAACACCTCAGTCGCCAGGTCACCGACTACATCGGATCCAGGGCCGGTGTAGCCACATCAGAGACTGAGGATCCACTGGACTACTGGGTGGCGAGGCTTGATATCTGGCCCGAGTTGGCACAGTATGCCATCGAGGTCCTTTCATGCCACTCATCCAGTGTTCTTTCGGAGAGGACCTTCAGTGTGGCAGGGGGTGTTGTAACAGAAATCCACAGATCGCAACTCGTTACTACATGGCAAAAGCTTCCACCCCAGACATATGCTACAGGGACTACCAAAGTCTCAATTTATGAGGGTAAACAGAATCTGCTCTAATGATGAGGACAGGGCCTTACAGCTTGAACGGATGACGAACAAATTTAAGGTAAGGGGACATCTATCCCATAATTTGGAAAGGGCTCGTATAGAGGCGGAGAATATGTCCCCTAAGGTGACTAGAGACAAGGGAGTCCCCTTTGTCCAGGGTTACAATACCAATTCTGACGTTATCAAGCAAAATATTAACAAATACTGGCCCATCATATCGGATGATGAGACTCTCAGTCATACCATTAGATGTAAACCACTCATGGTATATAAAAAAGGTAGAACGCTATACAACTCCCTCATACAAGCTGATCCTACCTCAAAATACAAACAAAAAGCATACGTAATCTCTCAAAAAACGGGGTGTTACAAGTGCCACAATTGTAACATATGTAACTCAATGATAACGGGTAACACTTTTCACCACCCATACTCTGGCAAAAAATTTGAAATACAAGGATACTTCAATTGTAATACAGAATTCTGCGTATGTATGTTAAAATGCCCATGTTCCCTGATCTATGTAGGGAAGACGATAGGCCAATTCAAACGCAGATTTCAGAAACATAAGAGCGACATCAGAATAGCTCTTAACAAGTTTAATGATGAAGTAGCTTCCAGAGGGGAAATACCTCAGGTGGCCGCACACTTCTGCACAATGAAACACCAAGTATCCGACCTTAAAGCCATGGTGATCGATCAGGTATCGCCTAACAGCAGGGGTGGTGACAGAAATAATAGCTTATTACGGAGAGAAGCGATGTGGATTTTCAAGCTAGATGCAGTACAACCCAGAGGTTTGAATTTAAATTTAGGACTCACATGTTTTCTACCGAAACGTTAACTGTTCTCCGGTCCGTTGTTTCTTTTAGAGTATTTCTCATACCTTTCTATACTTTTAGGGTCCCTACTCTCCTATATATGATAGATATCTTCCTGAGTCCTGTATACAAGATTGATTTACCTATTACCTTACACTAGATATTCTCTATTACGTATATGTCTCACGTTATATTAGATTTTATATACGGTATTTATCTATTTTATTTCTTTAGTACCTATATAATTCTTAAAATTTTAATACTTCATCGTCCTAAGTCTAGATTTTACTATATATTCAATATTGTGTATATATAGGATATTACCCGTGGTATTTACAGCTGTATATTTTAACATTTTATTGTATTTTACACCATATGGCACTTATATAATATATATATAGCACCTCGCACTTTACTTAGCACTGTCATTAAACAAGATGTAATTATACGATTCTGACCAGTAGATGGCCATCTAACATGTGAGATTCTCTATTTATACCACTTTGCACTTTTGTTGTTCAGTTTTGTTTGGTCTGAGGAAGGAGCCACACTGGTTCCGAAACGTTACCATTAAAAGGACACTTTCCACTGTCAAGACTGGTGTGCCTAGCATTTTTCATTTCCTGTAACGGAGAGGAGGACCCGTCTCTCCACTGAGAATGCGGACCGCCTTCAAGATGAATGAGGCGTGGATCACATCTCAGTACAGCACCCCTATTGCTGATGCCCGTGACTGAAGGCCTCCTGCCCCTGGCCACCCATACTGCTCCTTAGCTGGCAAATGGCAAATTTTTCTTATTGGCAGGGCCATATATGGTCCTACCTTGCTCTACTGCATTCAGGTAATGAAATAACAAATGCTCTGCGACACAACAGCTACTCGTGGCTAATTTTCTAAGACTGGGTCGATTCCTACTTGGCCCGGAGCAGTACTCCATTTTTGTTTTCGTTCTCTTCCATGAGGCACTTTGTAGTATCACCTACTCTGACCATCTCATTCAGCCGCAAACAGCTAATCTGTGGCTAATGTTTTCAGCTCTGGGTCAATCCTGCCTGGCCCGAGAGCAGTATCCATATTTGATCTTCGTTCTCTCTCCATGAGGCACCTTGTGGTGGTCACCTACTCTGACCATCTCATACAGCCGCAACAGCTAATCTGTGGCTAATGTTTTCAGCTCTGGGTCAATCCTGCCTGGCCGAGAGCAGTACTCCATTTTTGTTCTTCGTTCTCTCCATGAGGGCACTTTGTGTTGTCACCTACTCTGACCATCTCATACAGCCGCAACAGCACTCTGTGGCTAGTGTTTTCAGCTCTGGGTCAGTCCTGCCTGGCCCGAGAGCAGTACTCCATTTTGTTCCTTGTTCTCTCTCCATGAGGCACCTTTGTGGTGTCACCTACTCTGACCATCTCATACAGCGCAACAGCTACTCTGTGGGCTAATGTTTTCAGCTCTGGGTAAATCCTGCCTGGCCCGAGAGCAGTACTCCATTTTGTTCTTCCTTTCTTCCATGAGGCACCTTTGTCGTGTCACCTATTCTGACCATCTCATACAGCCGCAACAGCTATCTGTGGCTAAGTTTTTTAGCTCTGGGTCAATCCTGCCTGGCCCGAGAGCAGTACCATTTTGTCTTTGTTCTCTCTCTATGGGCACCTTTGTGGTGTCACCTACTCTGATCATCTCATACAGCCGCAACAGCTACTCTGTGGCTAATGTTTCAGCTCTGGGTCAATCTGTCTGGCTCCATATTACAAAGTGTGGGGCCTTTTGACTCAATGGTGCGTGTTCTACGAAGCCTTACCCTTTCACCTGTTCCCTTGCACGAAGCATACTCTGAGGGAGAGAAGCCAATGGGGGTGGGGGTAGTCCAGTGGGGCCAAGCCTGCCTGGCTCTTCAACAATGGTGGCAAAACTGTAGTGGGGCTGTGAACTCAATGGTGCTGTTCCTACGAAGCCTCCTTTCACCTGCTTTCCCTTGACGAAGCATACTCTGAGGGAGAGTAGCCAATGGGGGTGAGGGGTATGTCCAGTGGGGCCAAGCCTGCCTGGCTCTTCAACAATGGTGGCAAACTGAGTGGGCATGCTGTAACTCAATGGTGCTGTTCTCGAAGCCTTACCCTTTCACTGCTTCCTTGCACGAAGCATACTCTGAGGGAGAGAAGCCAATGGGGTGAGGGGTATGTCCAGTGGGGCCAAGCCTGCCTTTCTCTTAACAATGGGATAGTATAATATAGTATTGAGGTTGAATAAAGACATACGTCATCCAGTCCAACCCATTAGCAATATCCTCATTTCCTGCCTAACTGTTGATCCAGAGGAAGGCAAAAAAAACCCACCAAATTTATGAAGGGGGAAAAAATTCCTTCCTGACTCCAAGTGGCAATCGGAAATTTCCCTGGATCAACTCTACTTTAGTATCAATACCAGTAACTTGAAACATTCTTGTTTGCAGGAAACTCATCCAGCTTTTTTATTGAAACTGACCAATGAACCTGCCATTACAACGTCCATGGGAGACAGTTCCATAGCTTTACCGTTCTCACAGTGAAAAACCCTTTCCGAGCTTGGAGCCTACAACCTTTTTTCTTTCAAGTTTAAGGGATGTCCTTGTCTCTTTGACATGTTCTATTGGTGAACAATGCCCCAGATAGTTTATTGTATGGCCCGTTAATGTATTTATACACAGTAATTCTATCCCCACGCAAGCGCCTTTTCTCAGCTTACATAATTGTAACTTTTCCAGTCTCTCTTCATATTCAAGCTCCCCAATCCCTTTATTAATTTAGTTGCCCTTCTCTGAACCCTTTCCATTTCAAAGATGTCCTTTTGTACACAGGATTCCAAAATTGCACTGCATATTCCAAATGAGGCCTTACCAATGCTTTTTAAAGAGGGAGAATTCATTTTCCCCTTATATCCATACCTATCTTTATACCAGACAATACCATGCTGGCTCTGGCTGTTGTCGCCGGCACTGCTGCTACCTTTAAGTTGTGTATCCACCAAAACTCCAAGATCCCTTTCAACAGGGATTCACTTAACACAGAGCCATTTTAGTAGTATAAGTAGCACAAGTATTTTTAAGTCCAAATGCATCAACTTACATTTATCAACATTGAATTCATCTGCCACTTAGCAGCCAATGGATAATCTATCTAGATCCCCTTGCAAAGATTGCACATCCTCTGAAGTTTTTAATGGTCGACAAAGTTTTGTGTCATCAGCAAACACAGAAACCTTGCTGACAATACCCACTTCCAATCATAATAAATAGATTAAATAGAAGAGGCCCCCCTACACAGAACCCTGTGGCACCCCACTTAGCACTTTAGTCCATAATGATGAAGCCCCATTAACAACTACTTCTCGCATCCTATTCATTAACCAATTTTCTATCCATGTACAAATGTGACTCCCCAGACCAACAGACCTTAGCTTATTCATAGTCGCCTATGGGGGACTGTATCAAAAAGCCTTTGCAAAATCCAAGTAAACTACATCTACTGCTATACCAGAGTCTCTAATTTCTATACCTCCTCATAAAAGCCAAGCAAGTTATTGACAAGATTATTCCTCTAAATCCATGCTGGTTACTACTTATAATGTCAGTCCTTGAAACATACTCTAGAACATGTTCCCTATTAAACTTTCCAGGATCTTCCCCACCACTGAAGTTAAACTTACAGGTCTGTGATTACCCGGCTGTAAACGACTACCCTTTTGAATATTGGAATAACATCAGCCTTTTTCCAATCCAGAGGCACACCACCGGACATGAGGGAATCAGCAAAAATAAGAAACAATGGCCTAGATAAAACTGAACTCAGCTCCTAAGTACCCGAGGATGGTATTTTATCGGCCAGGAGATTTATTAATATTAACCTTATTTAGTTCTTTCTGTACCATATCCTCGGTTAACCAAAGTGACTTGAATCTTGTATACTTTTATTGCTACTATACTCTATGATATCTGTACTTGGATCTTCTATAGTGTATAAAGAGGAAAAAAAATTTCAAGAACATTTGCTTTATCGCCATCCTCCGTAACTAAACTATCCCCACTAATTAATGGTGCCACATTCTCAGTCCTCATCTTCTTACTATTATATACTTAAAAAATGCTTAGGCTGTGATGCTTTCTCAGCTATTCTAACTTCATTATTAATTTTAGCTAGTTTGATTGCTTTTATAATCCCTAAAGGCCCTTTCGTTCCCTCGGCCTTTTAAAGGTTTTAAATGCCCTTTTCTTCCTTACCATTTGCCTCTTACATTAGAATTCGCCACATGGCGCGGATTTATTTTTTTACATTTATTCCAAGGGTATAAATTTAGATGTGAATGGTTTAAAATCCCTTTGAACACACGTCCACTTCTGTTCAGTACCTTTTACTGATAATACATTATCCCAGTTGACATTCTGAAGAGCTGCTTTTAACCTGGGAAAATTGCTTTCCTGAAATTAAATGTCTTTGTAAACCAGCGCCATTTTCCTTTCGATAAACAAGTCCAAATGCCACTATTTCATGGTCACTATTCCCAAGCCTCCAGTTACCTTTATATCTATAATGCGCTCACAATGTAGATATTACCAGATCCAACTGAGTCCTTTTCTAGTAGGAACCTCAACCACTGTGAGAGAAAATTATCCTGCAGCAAATTCAGGAACTCATCGCCTTTTTCTGTGATGGCAGTTCACACCACCAATCAATGTCAGGGTAATTGAAGTCCCCCATAATGAGCACACTCCCCAAACTTGCAGCCCTTGCCAACTACATATGAATTTGACTCACCCTCTCTCTGCTAGCATTTGGCGGCTTTATAGCAGACACCAACAATGACATTACCCACTTTCCTGTTGCCTAATTCCACCCATATTGCCTCCACTGTATCATCCATATCACCAGTTATCTCTTCTTTTAAATTTGGCTTCAATTCTTTTTTAACATAAACACATACTCCTCCCCCTTTCCTTTTTTTTCTGTCCTGCCTAAACAAGGACTAAACATGTGGCAAACTGTACTGGGCTGCTGTAACTCAATGGTGCTGTCCTACGAAGCCTTACCCTTTCACCTGCTTTCCCTTGACAAGCATACTCTGAGGGAGAGAAGCCAATGGGGTGAGTGGTATGTCCAGTGGGGCCAAGCCTGCTGGCCCCACAACAATGGTGACAAACTGCAGTGGACATTATGTAACCCAGTACCCCATCACCTTCATTCACTTGTTGTGTGCAAACACTTTATAGGGGAATGTGGCCAATGTGGTGTGTTTAATGGCATTAATGGTAAGGTATATACAATTATAATTACTAGACATAGAGCTAGCTAAAAAGATATGTGTATTTAATTTTTCAAACAAAAATTGATATGATCTATATGAATAATCTGTTATATCGAAAAATAAAGCCCAGAAACAATTCTTTTGTTTCCAAAATTTTATGAGGGGTAGTTAACTTTTTTTTTTAAAACTATTTACAAAAAACATACAAATAAAATATAAAATAAAAAATACAAATAAAAAAATTTAAATAAAAAAAAAAAAATATTTTGGGGTTCACGGGAACGGGATCCCTCCTCTCCAGTCTGGTCACTCTTCGTCCTATGTGACGCATCTCACGTCGCATGATCTCGAAATCTGTGGAGGGAGATATTGAAAGAATTGTGTTGAAGATGTTCGACCAAATTTCCTAAAACACAATGCGGGTGATGCAATTTTGCACCTGATAACTACTTACACATACATGGTACTGCAATGCTATAATGTTGCGGTGTGTCATAAAAAGGAAAGCTCAGTATAAAATATCATTATTTCTAAAATTCTTAGATTATATTATGCATACCTAGTTATGGTAACAGTGATTTCTACTGATTGGCTGTTGAATGGGTCACACATGCTCAGATCTCGACTGAGCAACTGAATCAACACAGGGACTGGGTCAAGACCATAACGATCTCTATTAGGGGTCCTGCAAACATGAAGTCTGTATTTCTTTATACACAGACACAATGCTGATTTGGCAGGTTAAGGTCATTCGCATGGAAAAATACTGCTCTTTTTTCTTAATGTATTTTCACTGAACTTCCACTTAAAGCGATATTATTGCATATGGGGGATCACTGATAAACAGCAGGAGTAATGCTGGCATAAAACATTACGTTTATTGCGAAATTGTATCAGAACATTCTTGGTTTTGTATCACTAGACTGTGCTACATACAAAATTTTTGGAAGAAAGCATTGTCAAACCCACAGTACCCATTGTTGCATCATGTAGCGTGGATTTTACACTGGGAAAATACAGATATTAATAGTCTTGTATATAACATTTCATTAACGTTGCATATAATTTACTTACGATTTTGAAGCAAGACCTCCAAAGGGACTGGAGAGGCTGGAGAGGCTGGAGGGGCTGGAGCGGCTGGAGGGGATGGAGTGGCTGGAGGGGCTGGAGGGGCTGGAGGGGCTGGAGAGGGTGGAGGGGCTGGAGAGGGTGGAGGGCCTGGAGAAGGTGGAAGGCCTGGAGAGGCTGGTCCTGCTTGTAGGAAAAAAAAAGTTTTTATTTCAACAATCACTGTCCATTAGTAATATTACATGTATAAGAAGATTTCCTTAAAGGCTACGTAGTGAACATTTCTTGGAAAATTTTTGAACATTTCATTTTCACTTTAGTTGCCCCAGTAGGTGTGAATAGCTGTGTGGGGTTCATGGGTATGTGTTTGTCAGACAATGTTGGAAAGGATACTTAAGATAATCGCACACTTGTACTACACGTTTGGACCGAATTTCGTGACTTAAGCTCAAAAACTGAGGGGCAAGATACAGCCCAAACAATGGGGAGTTGGGGACAATAAATGGGAATGAGAAATGAGAAGATCTGTCTCTCAAGCCAAATTAATAGATTTGTTGCATTTTTTTTACAAAAATTTTTATCGATGAAATAAAAAAATTCACTTAATTATCACTGATAATTTCACTAATTATTTGCTGACAATCAAGGTCAATAAAAAGATAAAAAAATTGCTTAGGATGCACTTACGTGTCTGGCTGGTGCCAGGTTCCTCCTCCTGGGGCGGTGGACTGCCCGGTGGGGGCGATGGAGAGCCCAGAGGGGGCAATGGACTGCCCAGAGGGGGCAATGGGCTGCCCGGAGGGCTAGTTGGTGGTAGTGCTAAAAAAAAAGGAAATTTATTTTAACTCTCACTGTCATTAAATGTTCGAATACATTTACTAAAACAATTCTCGGAGAAGTTGTCAAAAAAAATGCAGACATTTGGATAAAGGGCTTGGACACATCTACGTGTTAAAAAGCACACAAAAGTGTGGCACAATTAATGTCATCCTCAATTTTTGCACAATTGTGCAATCGTACTGCACTCGCGCGGCAATACACATGAGCGCACCGGAAACACGCGCTTGTATGCTTGTTTCTGGAGCACTCGTGTGCGCTGTAATGTGGCCTTGGACAAATGAAAAATTTTATTTTTTTTTTTTTTCAATAGGCTGCACTTACATTCTTCCTCTGGCGGGGACAGTGGTGGGGGTGGGGCATCAGATTCAGCTGCAAATTAAAATAAAAAAATACATAATGAATGATATATCTAAGGATATATTTAATTATATACTTTGGATTCTGCTTGAAAATACAGATTAAATAAGGCAATATGTTATAGTTGCTTTAAAAGTCAATCATATTTCTATGGCAATGATTTCATACCTTATTCTGGCTAAGTACTTATATTTTTATTGTGTGTATTGTAGCCATGGAAAGGGAAAAGTTGGTTGGGTGTAGGGGAGCATCAGTAGCTGTGTGTACTTGTATCTTGATTTTGTGGCTAACACAACATTTTTAATTTTGGAGTGTAAAAATCAATTTTTAATAATTGATCAACATTTTATTTTTGACTTTACTTTCCCTTCAAATAGGGCTGCCATGTAACTAAAAGGGTGGGTCAGAAAAGTGTGTTTAACTGTGTCTATGTGTGGGTATAAGTGTGCATTTATAAGGTAAAAAGAAATACATTTTTAATGATCGATTACATTTTTAACTTTACTTAGCCTTTAAATAAGGCTGCAATGGAAATGGAAGGGTGGGCCACCAAGTGTGTTTACCTGTGTCTATGTGTGGGTATCATTTTAAATTTATAGGTGATATGTTAAATAAAGTCACTTTTCAGTGATTTATTTTTTGACTTTACTTACCCTTTAAATAGGGCTGATATTGAATAATATAAGAATAATAATAATGTAATAATAACCAGTGAATGAGAAATACAAAGAACTCGGATCTCTCTCTCTCTCTCTCTCTCAAGCGAAATTTAAGGATTATTGATGTTTTTGAAAAAAAAAAAAAAAAAAAAAAAAAAAAAAATATCTGTTTTTTGTCAGAAAGTGAATTAAAATATTTTACTACTTATTACAATACAGTAATATATTAAAAAGTATACTTGCCTTCCATCATCTGCCGGATGGCCCCTGCCTCTTGAGATCAGACCACTGTCTCTGGAGGGTAGAGACAGTGGTCTGGTAGCCGTAGCGGCGCAGGATCCGGCGCTGGAGCCCCTCCATAATCCTGCGCTTTCGGCGCCGCACTTGATAGGTGCCAGGGGTGAACCTATCATACCCCTTGGTCAGGAGGTATTGGATGGCATAGAGTTGCCTTGCAGAACTCGCCATTTTGCCTAGCAGGAAGTTCCGGTTCCTCGTTTTTACGAAGTTCCTCGTTTTTACGAAAATCCGCGATTTTACGGGAATCCGCGGGCTTACGGAAATCCTCGTTTTTACAGGAATCCCCGTAATTACGAAAATCCCCGTAATTACGGAAATCCTCGTAATTACGGAAATTCTCGTAATTACGAAAAATCCTCATATTTTTTAATTCACGTTAGCGGACTGTAATTTTTAGGTATTGTAGGCATTGATACGTGTTTCTAAGGCCATTACCCAGGTCCCTGAGTGATTAAGTGTACGTTACCAAGGCTATTTAGACCACTTTTAATGCGGATTTTGCTGAACTTTCATTTTAATACGTTTTACCGGGTCCGCTCGCGGATTTTCGCATTTACGGATTTTTTCGAAAATCCGCGGATTCTCACGCGGACCGGATTTTTCGAAGTTCGGACATCTATAGTTATTAGAACTTACAAAACAAAGATCCCCCCCCAGTGTCTTCTCTTTGGGGTAATGACTATCAGTCATGTAAGCAGTTGTGAGCATGCTCTGCTCACTCAGGGCATATCAGTGCTTTTCAATGTGGGTGGCCACACTGTATGTGCTGTGCTCCCTTTTTTGGAATGCATGTGGTCATCATTTTTGTGAAGATCGTATGGCCAAATCGCAGCACAAATGCACGATTAAGTTCTTTGCTAAAGGCAAGTACAGTAAAAGTAAGTTTGGGAGGGTGCTAATTAAGTGTATACATTTTCATTCTGAAGGTGGGCACGCCCTTTAAATATAGAAATAAAATTTCTGTTGCTTAAACAACAAAAATATAGCACTAACAAACCAGACTGATTTGGGTCCTTATCCTGGGTACTTTTAAAGGGTCAAACAAGAGGATCGGGGCTGATGTGAGTATAGTTGTCCATTAACGTGACACTAGCAAAACAGTCAAAAATGTTTTTTATATATAACATTTTTATTATATTAATATTATATTAATTTCTTCATGGAATCATACATAATTTGTGCAATGTCAATACACGATCAGGCCAGGTAATATTTTGAAATGTCACAGGAACGTCAGAAAGGTACATCTAATAATGTACTATATGGTTAGCTTAAAGAAACCAGCGACTTTTGTTCCACTACCAGTTCCGTGGAATGTGTTGAAATTCTGTAGAACTTGAAAACCTAAGACAATCTAATTGAAGTAGATTTTAAGAATTTTTGACATCGAATTTCGACACTGAATTTTAAAACCTATTTTTATCCTTTCTATGCTGAATTTTCAACTTCAGAAACTAAAAGTTCTGCTGGATCCATAAATATTTGAAACCCACTGTTCCACCTTGAAATCAGGGATCCTCATTACTTTTGATCACTACTTAGACAAACAAGCCCCAATTGGTCCTTCACTAGCCTCAAACTGACATAAACCTATTTTTATTTTATATAAAATATATAATTTTCCCCCACTTGTATTGACTCTACAGTAGTGCCTGACTACACATAGGTTTTTCTCTTGCTTGTCTTCCATGCACGGGTAAGTATATTTGGGGAGTGCTTTCAGACACAAATCTTGTGAGGTCGAGGTTTGTGCCACATATTCAGAAATTTTTTTTGGGGTGGACATACCCTTTAAGAATGACAAAATTACTTCAAAGCGCTCCTGTGATTGGGCTAGCAGGAAAGACAGTTATCTACAGTAAGTGTGCTAGGGCTGATTGACATTAATTTACCAAATGTGTGCTAAACTTTGGATGTAAGTATATCTTTAAAAGACTTGAAAGGCCACTAATCTTTATTTCTTGATTCTTTTTCAATTAAATAAAAATAGATTAACATATAAATATATAAAAATAGATTTGTATAGATTCTTTACATTTCCACTACCAGAGCACACATCTATAGTATACTTACCTTCCCTATCCCCCAAACCCTAAGATTGTTATAGTTACTTACCTCCCTGTGGTCCCTGAAGCCCACTTTTCCTTACATTTCTCCACCATGCTTATCACCATAATATTGTTATTTACTGTCTTTCTGGTGGCAGAGAAAGTTGAGTATTATGAGCTTCAGGGACCACAGGGAGGTAACTAACTATAACGATCTTTGGGTTTGGGGAAGTTTCTGGGAGTGGACATGCCCTTTAATTTAACTGTCCAATAGTTTGGTCCCGCAGTGGCTGTGTGTAGTTACTTATCTCTATATAGTTATTTTTTATGGTTATTTCACAAACTGTATAGATTTGAAAAGGTCTCAAGATTTTAGAGGTGCATTTCTAACCAATGTTTGGACCACATAATTCTCTTGCTTATGGATCCATTGACACGCGCAGACCCCACCGTTCTTGAATCTGCAAAAGAGCATCATCTTCAGTGGAGTTCTCTGTTGATATAGGATGCAATACATTTGATAGGAGTCCCTGATTTGGACTAAAAATCTCTTCCTCCTTTGTCGCTTCATTGTGCAAGTTAGGTATTTGTAACTGATGTGTTAAATTATTCCACTCTACAAATAAACAACTGTAATCAACACCAGGGCCAGGCGGATCACACTTTTCTTTCAGTTCTATTTGATCAGAAATGTATGAATTAGGTTGGGGATCAGTAAACTTTGGGAGTAAATTTTTCATGGGCATTTGAGGTAAATATGTGTTGTCAGCAGCATTATTATATTTCTTCAAAAGAGAAATTTCAGAATCAGTATATATATTGCCAGTTGAAATGTCCTTTTCTTTCCTTAAATATGTAGATGATGTGGCCAGATTTATTGGGTCTGGTTGAACAATGTTATGAGGCATGTCATAAGGTGAGAAATAAGGTTGTTTAGCTGGTGCCTTGTCAAAACAAAAAAAACTAGGTTTTTCAACCTGTGAAATATTGTCAAGATTCCCATAACCATGATCTTCATCCCTCCTCATCTCGCTGCTACATTCCTGTTCTTCTTTCATAACTTTATTTCCACAACTATAATTATCATCACAGTAAATTCCCGGTACTTCTTCATTTTTAATGCTTTCCTCAATACACAAACATGAATCTTGAAGTTTTAACTTGCATGCATCATGCTCAATGCTGATGAGATTAATAGAAACAACATGTCTTTCCACAATTATTGTCTTTTGGGGATGCAAGGGAAGCAAATTCTGAAATACAACAATAATATTTCTATTAAATGTAGCAAAACACACTGGAATGTTGTATACAGCATATTAAAGATTTTAGGAAATGAATGTATGTAGCCCCACACATAAATATATAAAACTTTTCTCAGTAATGTTGCAGTATTGTAGTAAGTTGGCACTGCAGGGCAAACATCTGAAAGACTGACATGTATTCACTTTTAATATTGCCTAGGTTTAATAAACTAATCTGGCTATGTTCATATGGTTAGAATTTGGTTATAAAAGGATGAATGGAACTGTAAAATTTAGCATTGGTAGATTATACTGTAGATGTAGAACTTGTCTTACTAGAAATCAACCAGACCTCAAATTCAAACACCTAACAACCACTGCAGTAATTCTCTCCATGGCGAAAAGAAGTTTCATCTTCAGGTTAGGAAAGGTTTCTTTACCGTGAGAATGGTGAAACTGTGGAACTGTCTTCCAGCAGATGTGGCAATGGCAAGTTCATTGAAGCTTTTAAAGTGGTCTGGATCAGTTTCTAAAACTAAAAAAATATTGAGAACTACTGGTATTAATACATATACTGTACTAGTTCTCCAGGGATACTTTCCGATTGCCATTTGGAGTCAGGAAGGAATTTTCCCCCTCCTTTTTAGCTGTTTTTTTTTTTTTTTTGCCTTCCTCTGGATCAACCGTTGGGTAGGGTTAAAAAGGAGGGTGAAAAGGTTGGACTAAATGGACGTATGTCTTTATTCAACCACAATTACTATGTTACTGGGTTAATATTAGTAATTAGCCCTTAGTAAAAATACAAATCTGAGGGTGTTTCAGAAAGTTATAGTCTTCTAAAGTTGTGTGACAGTCACATGATATGTTGTTTAATAAGCCCCACCCCCCAAAAACAATCTTTCTGATGCTATTTAAAGACCCGCAACCAACCATTCTCTGTCCATTTCTCTACATAGTTTTCTTTTCAGGCTTGTGGCTAGTTTTAAAAATTATTAAGAAGTTTGGGAGCGGAACAGAAGTGGGATACAACTGGGCATGATCAGTGCCTGTGGCAGTGAGGGATGGGGGGGGGGGAGCAATGGTGCTAGTCATGTGCTAGCTGAAAACATCACACTTTATACTTCCGTAACTTTGGAAAGACTGCAGCTAGAGGCATGATTCTGAAGTCATTTTAAATTTATGAATACCTTTAATAATGTGAATAAATTACACTTGTATAGAAGACCACAGGTACCCTTTAAAGGGCATGTCCACCCCCAAAACTATACTTTAACCCACTACTGGCCCCATTGTGTAGTGTTGAAAAATCCTTACCTTACATCCCTGCTCCAAATGGCTACCCTGCAATGTCTGTTCAAAGTCCAAAAAAGTGAAGAGCAGGAGCCTGGCTGTGTCCCAAAAGGTCTCTGCCTCTTGCCTCTCCTCAGGGAGAATTCTGACATGCTCAGTGAAGCCCTACCCCCCTCCCTCTCCCTCCCTTTTTTCTCTCCCTTCCCCTAATTCACAATCCCTATATTTATTAGTAAAAAAAAAGGATCTGAACACTACTTACTTTACTTCATTCCCTCAGCGATCTGTAATGCCTCTCAGTCAATCACGGACGCGGGTGCAGGTCCGGCCCCCTGCTTGCAGTTCCAGCAAGCAGAGGGCCGAGATTGCAGCACCAGGGGAATGAAGGAAAATATTGTTAGGATCGTTTTTTTACAAATAAATATAGCGTTTGGGGTGGGATAGGGACTACTACAATATATGAAAAAATGAATTAGAGAGTGGACATGCCCTATAAGTATTATTTTTTGGGGTGTATTTAACCGTCTGTTTTAACACCTTCTAGCCTTAAAATATCACTAATTAATAAAATAATAAATAAAATAAAGGGTTTCTTTTTTCATATGTTAAAAGACTTTTATGAAGACTTTTAATATCATAAAGCAGGTTTCCTCTGCACTTTAGAAAGTGCAGAGGAAAAAATATTCTCAATGTTTGTTATCAATAGCTAAAATATTTTTTTATTAAATTAATTAAGCAACAACAAGCGATTTTTTAGCATATAAGCTCTCATTATAATAGTACACTTCTTTTTAGGGGGTTCATATGTAATATGGCTATTCCAAAATCATAAATAATGATACCTCTCTAACTTTTATTATGGTTTTCTGTAGCTGGTGGTGTCAGCCTCAGTGGAATCACTGCAGTTCTTTCTAAAGGCTCGTACACACGTGAGATCGCGGGGGCTGACCCACGAAGCATGATGAGTATGCACAAACGTTTGGCCGACAATTGTGCCATATATGGATGCTTTGTCGGGCAAAATGGCCATTTGGTCGGGGCTCGTTGATGATATTCCATGGATCAGACCAAGACCCCAAATACAATGAGGAACAATTCTCTTTAAGCAAAATAATGCCTTAATGGAGGAGCCCTGACTTAAATGCCAGACAATGTATTACTGGAATTACTAAGTAATCCTTATTGAAAGATTCTCAGTCTCCCCTCAATGTGAGTTTCATGACTATAATACACTTTTATAATATGCCCTATGTTTTACAAAAGCATACATGGCATTGGACACACAATATACATACCAGTATACGTGGCTGCGTTAGTTGAGTAGCATGTACATATTTATGAATCGCATATAATGTGATATATATAAAAACACAGATCAGCACCACAGGAAAAATATAGGCAGATATAATTTTTACAGCTTGCTCTGAAGAGTAGTCTGTAATGAAAAAAAAACAAAAAAAGTAATTCCAATAATGTAATTTGAGCCACAAGAAGCTTGAGGAACAACTCCAGACAGAAAATAGAGGTTTGCTTCTTTAAAATGAAGATACAGGGAGCTTATATATTATACTGAATTTATTTTTCAAGGGCTTTTAAATAAACATTTGATCAGATCATAAAACGCAACTACAGTTAAATATTAATTTCCCTATTTTTTGAGAAAAGTAATGTTTTTAGAGAGAAAACGTAAAAGTTATATCCACAAGGGAAACTGACTTGGGGGTTTCGGTTTAATTGAAGAATGGGAGTTAAGAGAGCTATGTCTTACTTCCCGTTCTTTAATAAAAGCTGGAGGAACCAGCAGAGAACATAAGGAACTTACCCGGTCTCACATGCCTCTGCTGTTCTTCTAACATGGAGTTCATATTGTATGTGCATTCGCATAAAGTACAAACTCTGTCGGGACCTGTCAGAAAAACAGCGGAGGAGTGCAAGACTGGGTAAGTTCTGTATCTTTTCTCCTGGCTACCGCAGGTTTTATTGAAGAGCTGGACGTGAGACATAGCTCCCTTAACTCCCATTTTTCATTTAAACCAAAACCACCAAAGTCAATTTCTCCAGTGGAGATACCTTTTAATGTTACATACCCCAAGGTTGCTAATCTCAAACAGACAGCAGTTGGTTAATTTAAAGAAACACAAACAGTATTTGCCTGTGAAGGTTCTCATTCATCCAGTTCATGGTATATCTGTTGTATTCAGTTAGATCATTGGACTTAAGTTTAGTTCTTAAAAATGTCTCCCTAGTCATCCGACTGGCTTTCTCAATTCAAAATTACTTGTACAAGAATCTGATCGCTATTTAGTACCCTGGAAAGTCCCAATCAAATTAGCATATAACAGCCAGGTGTTAGGGACCTTCTGAATGCAAGATGTTGATTGCTTTGAGGCTGTTATGAAAACTGCCCAGCACAACATCCAAAAGACCCAATACCAAAACAAAAAGAAGAGTGACATCATATACAGTACGCAGTGCAGTGAAGAGTTCTCTGATTTTTGCTTTATATAACGTATGGCCCAGCAAAGAAGAGCCAATTCGTTGGGTCACACATGTACCTGCAGCTTAAAGGGCATGTCCACCCATTTTTAGAAAATTTTCTGTAGTATAGGGCTCCCTCCCCAACACTATAGTTTTTTGCAGCAAAACTTTCCCGATTACTACTTACATTGCCTCTTTCCCCCCCGACGTTCAGTCCCGGCCCTCTGCTTGAATGAAACTGCAAGCAGGAGGCCAGACCGGCAGCCGCGTCCATGATTGGCTGAGATGCGGTTTCTAGCTGTACTGCCATTGGGGGAAACAGTAAATGTAAGTAGAGATTGGGGGAGTTTTGCTTCAAATAACTATAGCGGTTGGGGTTGGGGGAGGGAGCCCTACACTACAGAAAAGGGGATTTGACCTAGGGGGAGGGAGAGAGAAACAGGAGGGAGAGGGAGGGGGGAGGGAGGGCTGCAGTGTGGGCAGAGACAAAATTGACTCGGCCAGGCTCCTGGTGGTCAGTTTTTGGGACTTTGGAGGGGCATAGCAGGGCAGCCATCTGGAGCAGGTATGTGAGGTAAGGATTTTACTACACTACACAGTGGGGCCATTAGTGGGTTAAATTATAGTTTTGGGGGTGGACTTGTCCTTTAAGGAAAAGGGACATACCTTTAAAGTTATTGTCGCCTTTTTGCCAAATTTGGACTTTTTCGCATTTTATTAAGCAGTGGTAACCAAAAGTGGTGAATCAGCCATTCAAGTGGCCATTTATTTAGCCTACCAATGGGTCCATGGAAGGTGTTAGTATATCGTGGAGTGTTTCTCAATACTAATAAGTACCCAGGGAGTTGGTAGACTATTTTCCAGCATTTACTGTAATACGATCTGAGATTTCGCTTTTTTAAGATCGCTTTTTTTTTTTTTAATTTTGTTTTTCTTGATTTACCAATAAAGTCAAATGGGGGTCTAAGGGACATATTTATAAAGGGGCATTATTTTCATTTATTTGCCACCAGACTTTTTTAAAACTTTTCTTATAAAGTTATTACATTTACATTCAAGGGCGAAAATTAGAGTAGCACTAATAATGCTGAAAATGTTGCAAAAAGTTTAGTTCAGTGCAAATGATGATAAATAGGTTATACTCCCTGGTGGAGTGTCATATTGGCTAATACACACTGAACACCTATTTTTGTTATTTAAAAATAGCCTAACACATGTGGTGTTTTTTTAAGCAAAAGATATGATAAATAGTGTAAAACTCACCCAGGCTAATCTTCTCTATTTTATTAATAAGACTAATTTTTTTAACATTAAAATTTTCAGCAAACTGCAGCTAATTACCAAACCAGTTACATTAATATGGGAACACACCATAGTGCTGTGTAAGAAATAGTAATGTTAATGGAACATTCCAGTAAGTAATGATGTTTGGTGAAAATTCTGGTTAAAGTGCAAAAAATGACATTAAAGGTGGCAAAAAGGCAAAATTTCACCTATTTATAAATGGCTGTACATTCTAAAAAATTGCAAAAAAATAGCTCTGAAATTTCACCATCTCTGGTCTGGTAATAACCGACACTAGAGAACAATTTCTCTTTTTTGCCATAATACCACACTAAACACAATGAATAAGGCAAAGACTGCCATCACACACGCAATAGCAATATTTTCTGCAAAAGCGAAAACGAGCGTTTTTATAAATATGGCGAAAATAGCGCTCCTTGTCATTGCAATGTCCTGTGATAGCGAAATGGTGAAAATATCAATCCTTTATAGATATGCCCCCTGATTTCATTTTTTTCAAACAATTAAACTATTTCTAAGAGCTACAAGAAACAAAATGGATGTACCAGAAAAATGAAACAATCTACAATATTTTGCAGACCTATCATAAACCACCATGCAAAAAAGATCATTTAAGCCTGCTACAGATATCTTAAGGCACAACTACCCCAATTACACATGGGGCTTTCCAGTAAACTTAATAATAATAAAAGAAGGAAGAAACTATAACTTCACCAACCCAATATCAGCAATACAAACATTTCAGGAATGGGAACTGAGGATTCCAGACTCAATAACCAAGATGATCAAACTCATCAAAGATATCCCTCCAAGGAATGGATTACAATTACACAAAAAACCCACCTGATACCTGAAATTGGTTCAACTTTTTTATCCTTTTGGAAGTAGAAATATTCAGGTCTGAATGACCTTTGTCATATAAAGAATTGTACAACCCTAAAATTTGTTATTACAGCATATAACTCTCACCAAATTGTAATGCACTCCAGAGATGTGGAAAGAAATTTCCCTCTCTCATTTCTGGATCAGCATTATAGAAATGTTAAAGGGCACGTCCAGCCCCAAAATGAAAACTTACATACAGGTAAATAAGCCCCCAAAACCCTAAACGGTAATAGTTTGAAATCTGAAATATATAAGTCTAACCTGAAATCCTGCACAATGTCCTGGTGCCCCTGTTTCTGCTTCCTGGTTCTTCCAGTTAGTAACTGTCAGTTATGGATTTGACAGTTGACATCACAGCCAATGACTGAATGTTTATCCCCTGTCTGCCTCTTCTGAGCCTGCCCAGGCTCAGTAAATGCCTGAGTACAGGTTTCTAAATTGCTCAGTTTCCATGAGGCATCCAGAAGCATAGCAGACATACAGTAATGAATTCATAGGACAAACTATAATATATCAACATATTTTAAAGAGGCCATTCTTTCTAAAATATGTTCTTATGAGGGTGGAGTTGTCCTTTAAGTTCATTCTTTTGTTAAACAGTTATAACGCTTTATTAAGTTATTCAGGTACCTTTAAATATATGTTAGATAAAAAAAATAGAAGGGCAGAGACCTTGGTTGTTTTTTAATTGTGAATTGCCACACAAAACTAAATTTTATACAAAGCTAATGGTTATTACAACTTTAACTTAGGGGATTAAATGCCCTACAAAAAAGACTTTCAATAAATTAGAAAACATGATAAAAAAAACTAATTTTTTCATCAAAACAAATCTCTACCCAAAAATAAAAATTACCCCCATGTTTATCAACCATTTTATTAAAAAAAAAGAGGTGTGGTGATTCTGATCAGGAACACATTAGCATTAGCCAATTACAAGATAAAATTATTGATGAAAATGGGAGATATGTAATATTGTCATGTAAGATAAACAACAAAGCCTACACGATTGTTAACCTATAAGCACCTAATCAATACCAGCTAAGATTAATCAAGAGTCGAATTATTTAAGAATTGTGCTATAATGATATTTGGAGATTTTAACAAGGTATTTTGTAACATAACAAAAACTGGGATTTTAGAAACTGGTTAAAAGAAAGAAGATATGATAGAAGAATCATCTGAGATAATATATGGAGCACAATGCACCCCTCAGACCTAGATTTTCCATACTATTTCAAAACTTACAATACATACTCTAGAATAAATGGACCCTTTAAAATATTACAAAATCCAATATTAAAAATATAACAATGTCTGATCACGCCCCTGTCACAGTAGACATTACAGAAACATACAACACAACACCTTATTCTCTTAACTTAAAAGAATAGTTTACTCCAAAAGTGAACTATTCCTTTAATGTATTGATTGAAACCCGGGAGGTTAAGGAGATATGCCTTACCTCCTGTTCTTTAATTAACTGAGCAGGAGCCAAGGACGAAGGTAAGGCATAGCTCCTTAATCTCCCTGGCTTCGATCAATACATTAAACGGTATCTCCACTCGTATCAACACATTTTTAGGAATTCAGTTTTATTGAAGAACAGGAGGTAAAGGAGCTGTATCTTACCTTCCATTCTTTAATAAAACGATCAGGAGCCAGGAGAGAAGGGAAAGAACTTATCCGCTCACTCGCTCCCCCGGCACATAGTCTGACAGGTCCTGACAGACTCTGTCTTCTATGCGCATAGAAGACATGAGTGGAGATACCCTTTAAACTTACACTTTTGGAGTGAACTATTCCTTTAAACCCCTACCTCATATCACAACTAGAGATGTCCGAACTTCGCAAAATCCGGTCCGCTCGAGGATCCGCGAATTTTCGAAAAATTCGAAAATTCGGAAATCCGCGAGTGGACCCGTTAAAATTAAAAATACCCTCGAAATAATGAGATTTTTCGTATTGTCGAAAATTTTCGAAATTACAAGTTTTCATGTATTTTCGAAAATATGTATTTTCGAAAATACAAGTAATCCTCGTAATTTTTCGAAAATACGTGTTTTCCCGTATTTTTGAAAATATTCAAAAATACGTGAAAACTCATAATTTCGAAAATGTTCGAAAATGCGAAAAATCCGCGAATCGGAAGTTCGGAAGGCGGAAAATCTGGAAAAATCCGCCGTTCGCGAACAGGATAAATCCGTGGCGGATCCGGGTTCGGATCCGCGAACCAGCCATCCCTAATCACAACCACAAACAAAAGAAATTATCCAAAAAAAACCAGAAACCTTTTTTTTCCAACTTAATACAACCCAAAATATAAACCCAAGCAGGCTAGCTAATAAGGCTTACATTAGAGAAATATGTATTAAAATAGCTTCAACACAAAAGAAAAAAAAGAAAACTACAAAGACTTACAGGGAGATTCAATAAAAGTTCTTATCGTTTAAAATGGTGCTAATTTTGCCCCAACCAATCAGATCTTATTTAACATTTGAAAGCTAACATCTGATTGGTTGGGGCATGATTAGCACCATTTTTAACAATAAGAACTTTTATTGAATAACCCAGTTAATATCCACAAACAGTTAGCAAACCTCAAATCTAAACACAAAGAAAATCCTACAGAACACATTATCAAAGAAATACAAAAAAACTAGAAAAACGCTACACCAGCTTGATATTAATGAATATGACAGACTATTAGGAAGACTTAAAATCATACAATACACACAAGGTGATAAGGCAAATAAAAACTTGGCTAACCAATTTAAGTAACATGTAGTAAAATCTAAAATGGATTACATAAACTCCCAAGAAAAAAACATGAACCCACAAAAATTGATGATTATTTTAGTCAATAATATAAAAAAACTGTATAATTTAAAAAATCTCAACAGAAAATAGAAAAATATTAAAGAATTAATTAAAAACATAGATGAGGGGTTAAACTGCTAGGTATTTACCCCTGGGTTTAGCCTGCAGAATGCAAACTGAGCTTTCATACTTATCTTTCGAGCACATTCCTCGCTCCATTTCCAGGTTTGGTCCTGGGGCCGAACAGGGGTGGATCGAGGCACCCGTGAAGGTAAGAATTAGGGTACTTGCTGTTTTTCCCAGCATTTAGGCTAACACTCTTACAACCACAGTTGCCCTTTAAATAATTTGCTTGCAGTTAAATAAGTACAGGTATGCTAGCCTATGGCAAACTAACCTAGATGAAAAGATGGCAAAAGATTGTAGATTAAATATTAAATACACAGCACACAAACATTCTAAGGAATTGTTCTTAATGGCGTCATGATTTTTTGGAACAGAAGGATGCAAGATTTTGCATGTTAACGCACACCGTCCCCAGTAATTTAGTTAAATAGCAATGCATGCAATGTGCAAAAAATATGGTGATCACATGCATTGTGAAAAACCAAGTTCAGCATTGTGCACATAGTGGGTCATGGACACAAAGATTTCTGCGTAGTTGCAGTGTCCTTGCATTGCGTGAA
Source organism: Hymenochirus boettgeri (assembly GCA_019447015.1). Lineage (NCBI taxonomy): Eukaryota > Metazoa > Chordata > Amphibia > Anura > Pipidae > Hymenochirus > Hymenochirus boettgeri. The sequence goes on from CM033473.1 coordinate 114,538,923, forward strand.
GCGGATGTGAACCGAAAACGGATGGCATTAAGCTAATTATTCCAACAGTGCGGCCTAGAATATTTCTATTTTTTACAGTTTCTTACCTTTGAGAGTGGTTGTACATTGCACAGCTATCTCAATATCAGTTGCAGGTAAAACATCAATCACTTTCGCAGTTACACAGTAGGTAGTGTCTGGATTTAAGTGTTCCACATAAAATGTTTGATTCTTGCTCTCCTTTAAAAGAAAAATATGTACATTAAAAATGTGCTAGGTTATGCGGACAAGCTAAAGACTTTCTTATATGATTCTGTTTTTAGCTCCTTTAATGAAGTACAGAAAATTGTTTTCCAGCTTTTATAATCTATATTAAAGGAGAACTAAATCCATTTTTTATACTCCAGAATCTGAAAACAACTCCCCTAAAAACACCAATAAGCTATATAATATGACTTCAGTAAATTGCATTAAAATAAATGTAAGCCTGTTAAGAACTGAATTAAGTATCTGTGTGTATGTGCAGTGTCAGGCCACACCTCCTGACCTCAGTCACATGCTTCCTTGCTTTATCTGCCCCATAAAAGGATTGGCTAGAGATTATTAATGGGTGTGACCAACTGTAAGAATTTCTGCCATAGCTAAGGACTGAGCATGGGCAGAACATAATGGTCGTTGACCAGACTGTGTGACATTAGAATGCTGTGATGTTAAGCAAAAACCATATATTATTTAGGGAAATTTCCCAACACCCATATCAAAATGAGAGGTAAGACACTGATTACTGGCTTTATATCAAGGTGTTCTGTCTTCTGGTTCAGTGTTGTTCTGTGGCTTTAGTTGCCCTTTAAGTGCTATTAGAGATTCAACAGTTCACTAGAGGAAATATTCTGAGTGAAAATTATAGGTATATAATTTGCAGTCCCTATGGATCCAAATTATAACCTGGAAAACAAAGAAAAACCTTGCCCTAGGATCATACTCATCCTTTAAGTTAGACAACGTCCGTTGTCTTTGGTGGTGCACAAAGGATACAGGGGATCCAGAAGTCGGTCAAGACTGCTTTAACAAGTGAGAAGGCAAAAGGAGGGGGGCGAGGAGCACAAACTCCTCAAGTAAAATGGGGGAGGGTTGGTAGTTAAATGGTTTTGGCAGTGAGCAGGGGTAAAGTCAGCACAATCTCTTGTGCTGTGACCATACCTGATAGAAAATCGTGAGGGGGGGGATGTGACTGTCAGTTGGGGGGGTGCCTTAATGGAGGGGGGGGGGGAAAGAGTCTGTGAACCTGCATAATTTAATAGGGGTGAGAAAGGGTGCACAAATCTATCTATATATATCTATAATTTGATGCCAGGTATGTCTTTAAATGTGGGGTTATAATTGATAATGTACCAATTCTAAGAATATAAAAAGTCCCCTCTGGCCTTGTGCTTTTGTATGGTTACGGAACGCTGTGACTTCTAATATCCTTATAATTTACAGTAGGGGCTACATTATTCACTATATATTTCATTGTTGCTCCCAGTGTAGATTACCATAGGCAGAGCAAATTCTACATGTGACTTACAGCACATGTGGAGGAGAACAAATCTGATGTACTGAGCTATTTAGTAAGGTGACCAGGTCCAACAATGTTCTGGTCTCCTCTCCTCACTGAAACAAGTTAATGTATTCCAAGGCAGGTTTTCTACATTAGAATAAAGCCTAACTGGATGAGCGGGGATTATTGTGGGACTGCTCGAATTTAACTTTTGCCTGTTTCTTTTCTATGTCTCTTTTCTTCAGTAATTTAATATTTAACCTCTGTAGAACAGAACATAAAAAACAAAGAAGGACCATGTAAGGGGAGGGTAACATAAAAAAGGATGTATTATAAAAAATAATGGTCCCTTTATTCTGTAATATAAGACTACTAGACATTAAGCCTGATACATTAAAGGGCAATTGTGGTCTCCAAACATGTTAGGGTTAAATGAAAGCCTGCAGTATTTTATAATGAGCTGACAATCACATCTCTGGCTTCACCCTGTGAGAAATGATATTGAGGTGAATGTTCAAACTTCCTGCTTTCAGTAGGTTGAGTGACATCACCTGACCTCTGCTAGCCCCTCTGCCCCGGGGGAGAAGCATGCTCAGTAAAGACTTAATGCTGGGGAAAGCAGAAAGTACCTGGGGGAAAAATTGATAGTTGAGAAGGGAAGCCTATTAATGCAGACAGAGACTGGTCACATGACTTCAAGCTGGTCACATGGCTGAAAACAGGAAGTAACATTGCTGAACCTTTCCAGCAATAACTTCTCACACATTTTATCCAGAGATGTGATTTAGGTTTTATTTTGAAGGTAAGATGGAAGGCTTTGTATATAATTCTTACTAGTTTGGAAGAATTGGAGATCACAGTTATCCTTTAACGGGTGCTAGAGTAGTAGAAACATTTTTTTGGTACAGTCTTTTTCCATGGCAAGGGATGTGGATATTCTAGTGCTATTTTCCTCCAAATAAATAAATGAAACTAAAGTAATTCTTATTTTTGTCTACATATACTGTAAGATACTCTCAAATTTGAAAACAGACAGTCACTATGAAAAAGAAACTGTAATTAAGGCAGCAGAAAGGGCTTTAACCCCAGGAACAGGTGGGCTTCCGAGCATTACCTTGGATCAAAATCTAATTTGCTTTAACAAGAATAATATTAATTAAAGGATAACTATACTCTGAAAATTAACTTTTAAATAAAGAAAAGTACCTGGGGCAGGGATGATTTTTCCTACCTCACAATATTGTTTTGTTAATGAACTTCCATTTTCATTTGCCAGGTTAGTGCTGGACTATTGCTGTATTAAAGATAGTGCTGAAGCCACTGGGAGGAACACTGGCATCAATATTCTTCCAGCTGGTGCTCCTCACAGAAACAATATTGGGAGGTTAACAGAATTAACAGTCCAATATCCCTGTCCCAAGTACTTTTCATTTTCACTGTTTTTTTAATAAAAACTTTACACACATGATGATCTCCTTTAATACACTAATTGGCTACCTGTTGCGAAAATTCCGTAGCAGACAAACCTTTCTTTAGACCTAGGTGCACTTTTTCTGGGCAATCATTTTTGTTCCAATTGCAATGAATGGAAACACATGTTATCTAAAATTGGGTTTGCAATCAAGATAATGAACAGCTACTGGAGCACACACAGTGGGACATGGACACCATGACTTCTTGCAGAGCATGTGTTCCCATTGGCTACAATTATAACAGCAGATTAATAAAGTACTGGTAGAAGAGGAGCAAATAGAAGGTATCATTTTCCATTAATGAGGTTCGAAAATGGATGCGTGTAGTAGGTGCCATAAAAATGTTTACTTACCTTTTCTAATTTACTTGTAGTATTTATGGAAACCCTAAATTTAATGTCACTGAAAACAGTTAGAGGATTTGTCCCGTTATAGAACTCTGGATAAGACAAGTTGATTAAAAGTGCTTTCATCTCAGGAACAAAAGACATTTTAGGTCTTCCAATTTTTGCTGCAATAAGAAATAAAAGAAGAACAGCCACTACTCAATACTTACATTTTCAAGGTGTATTAAGCACCTTTATATTATAGAATGTGGTAGTTGCACATGCAAGAAACCTGATCACATCATTAAAAATGCATTTTAAACATCCATGAATCACAGATGTGCATTTCCAAAGTTTTTTTCAAAGCCAAGATGGATAAGGGTGTAAATTAAGGGCGTTAAAATTTATGAATGAAATGGGGTCCCAAAGGTCTACTGATGAAAAGGTTGGCACACAGACTGGTAAAATGCTTCACACATAGACAGCGATAAGTTGGTTGGAAAACTGGAACTACGAAAAAATGATTGGCACACAGACATTGGTAAAATAGTGGTAAAATGACACTAGATGCACAGACATTGGTAAAAAAGTGGTAAAATGACACTTGATGCACAGGCAATACCAACTATTTACAACTGTCAATTTGTCAACCATTTTACCAGTGTCTGTATGCCAACTTGGTCACCAAATGCCATTTACTGCTGCCAATTATTTACTAATGCCTGCATTTTTACCATTTTATCCATGTTTGTGTGCCAAGTATTTTACTAGTCTGTGTGGCAACTATTTCACCAGTGGTGCGTGTACTAAGCATTTTTACCATTGTCTGTGTGCCAAGCATTTACCTAGTGTCTGGCTGGGTGCAGTGCCAACCATTTACCAGTGTATATGTTCCAAACATTTTACTATTGCCTGTGTTACAAGCATTTTACCAGTTTCTGTATGCCAATTATTTTACCAGTTTCTGCATGCTAAGCATTTTATCAGTGTCTGTGTGCCAACCTTTTACCAGTGTCAGTTTCCCAACCAATTTATCAGTGTCTGCTTGCCAAGCATTTTACCAGTCTGTGTGCCAACTATTTTACTAGTGGTCATGTACTAAGCAGTTTTACAATTCTCTGTGTGCCAAACATTTTACCAGTGTTGATGTGCCAAGTATTACACCATTGCCTGTGTGCCATGCATTTTACCAGTTTCTGCATGCATTTTATTAGTGTCTCTATGCCAAGAATTTTACCAATATGTGTGAAAACTATTTTACCTGTGGCCCACCTACTAAGCATTTTTACCATTGTCTGTGTGCCAAGCATTTAACTAGTGTGTCTGTGTTCAGTACCAAGCATTTACCAGTATCAGATTTTCGACCATTTTATCAGTGTCTGTGTGCCAAGTATTTGACCAGTCTGTGTGCCAATTATTTTACCAGTGGTTTGTGTACTAAGCATTTTTACCAGTGTCTATATGCCAAGCATTGTACGTCAGTTTGACAGTTATTTTAAATGTTTTGAGGATCTAATGGTGGCCATAGACAGATTCTTCCCATCCAGATAACAAAATCAGGCCAATATGATCGTCGGGCACCATAGATGGAGCAAAAACCTCCCGATATCCAGTATTACCAGATTGTATTGTTGCGTCTATGGCCAGCATAAGTAAAATACTGTTGGAATCTGATTGAATAGTTTGGTACTGTAGGTTTATGAGTATATTTGTGTGTTTTAAAATAAGTGCCTCAAAAAAAAATGTAATGATGAATATGGATTTTTTTTTTATATGATTATTTGGTTTGTGGTACTGACTTGTGTTTGTGGGGGTGGGGGGCCCCATGTCGAAATTTTGCATCAGGGCCTATAGGTCTGTAGGTACGCCACTGTATGAATGGTACTGAAAACCCCTTTGCCACATTAACACAATTATCTTGACATTAGGTTAGACATAATCAAATTTACCTTCCTTGGTACACATCCACTGTAATGTAAATATATGGGTTACTTTGCAGGCATTAAATGTAGATTTGCTGATCAGCACAGTGAATTACTTTAAATACAAAGAGACTTACTTTGTTTTGGAGAAAATCTTTCTGTTCTACTATAATTAGAACAGCCTGGATGAGTCACTTTTACTCTAGCAAAGTAGAATTCCTTATAATTAATGGTTTCGTTTGATAAGTCACACACATTTGTCTTTATTTTCATACATTTTTGTATATTAACCCACTGCTCTTCACCGTAACTGTACAAAGATAAAACACATTTTAAGGTCTGGGGAAAGTAATATGCATTAAGCGTTGGTCAACATTTGAAGCAAAGTGAACACCACTAGGGTTTTGAGTCTTGCCAATAAACTAACCCAAATTACAAAGGGCTACACAATGTTATGTGCAATTACATGGGGTTAATACAACTTAAACCAGCCACAGGTGGCACAGTGACATTTTCACTTTCATCTATAATGACTATTGCACAGTAAGCATTCTGTGAATTCCACATTTGGTTGATAGGACAAGTTAAAGGGTATCTCCACTGAGGAAAAAGCATTTTTTTTTGTGGTTTATTTTAAAGTACACCATCCCCAAAACTCCCCCTACCTTTTTTCCCCCAGAATTCCCATTTGTTTGATTGCAGCAGCATGGGAAAGTTGTGCAGGTTCCTGGGGGTGTGTCTTCCCCTGTGCTGGGAGTGCTGTCACTCAATGTGCATCCTCATGGTAGAAGACACACCCACTTGGCTGCAGTAAGAAATCCTTTCCTGGATTTCTTCTAAACTACTGCTCAAAGACACAGGATACTGCAGGTACATTTCCCCCTTACACATATCTATCCTTACAACCCAGGTGACTTTTATGAGTGGAGATACCCTTTAAGACTTTTCCATTTGACAACAAAGGTTGATAAGATCTGTGAGGACTGAGTTCTGTCAGTTAATGTATGTTTTAAATATATGAGACTTAAGCAGACCATACATGGGTCAACGGAAGAACCATTCAAAATGCACTATCTTGCACCATTGATCTTTAGCAGATTGCAGCTAGAAGATAGGGTTGATGGAAAATTATCCATCTGACACAATCTCTGTTTTTTGATCGAATGCTTAAAGGGTATGCCCACCCTTAAAACAAAAACTGATGACTTGTCTGTTATCTACCCTCAACCCTAACTGCTATTTTACCAGTTTATTATAGGCATTTTTAAACCAGATATTTAATGATTCTATTCCTTTCTCACAAAGGTATTTGCCTCTATCTTTTTATAAGCTTAAGCATGTGCAAAGAAGGCAGCAGTCAAAGCATCAGTCAAACATTTGCTGTTATGTCAGTTGTCACAGCCTTACATCGTAACATACCGCATATACTTGAACCGTATATACTGAATTGAAGGGAAGGGTTAGGGTTCAGATGTTTGGAAACTACAACTCCCAGCTAATAATGCATGCTGGGAGTTGTAGTTTCCAAACATCTGGAGTGCCAAGGCTTTAGTAGTCTTTTAAATAGACATCAGAATTCTCATACAGTAATAGCCATATCCAGTATGGCTATTACTGTATGGGAAATCTGCTGTCTATTTAAAGGGCGAATAAAAAACAATACAGAATCAGAAGGAGGATGGTGTCTATTGCTGCCTTATGATTCGGTATTGTTTTGAGGCTTTAGTTGCCCTTTAAATGGACCGCAGAATTTCCATAATGTAGTCCCATATAGTAATAGCCATACTAGATTTGGCTATTATTGTATGGGACTACTATATTGGAATTTTGCTGTCCATTTAAAGGGCAACTTAAGCCTCAAAATAATACCGAATCAGAAGGCAGTAGTAGTCATAATTTCTACCATCGACTTATACTCGAGTCAATCACTTTAAATATTTTTTTTCTGGTAAAAATGGGCATCTCCGTATATACGGTAGTAAATGAGATTGAATAAACAACAAATTGCTGAATTTATTGGTTGGAGTTGGGGGCAGCGAAATTCCAATATAGTAGTTCCATACAGTAATAGCCAAATCCAGTATGGCTATTACTATATGGGACTACATTATAGGAATTCTGCGGTAACAGACATTTGACCAGTTTTTGTTTTAAGGGTGGACATTCCCTTTAAAGACCAATTCAAACAAATTGGTTGAATCTTTTAAAAGTTCAACCCCATTTATGGCATGCTTTAGACCGGGAAATGAGAGCCTTTGAGATGATTATTAAAACATGGGTAGGATTTCTAAAGGTTAGGCCTGAAGTAGAATAAGAATAACACAGTGAACAACAGTGCTGGATAGTTGATTTAGGTTTTTTTGTAAAATCTGAGGCATTCTCTTTTGCTTTAAATTATTTCTAAATAAATTCACAATAATATGTGTGATGTGCTCCTGTGATAAAAAAAAAAATTGTGTTCAGTTGTAACAGTGATGTAAATGGTGCCATTTTGTCTCTGTAAGGCACTGTGGCATAGTTTAAATAATGGAAAATAAAGGAGAACGTGAAAATACCACCCCCTGCCTTAACTTACACCTGGGCTGAGAATCTAAGACACTGGGGCTTCACCATTCAGCCTGATCCTGTCCCCTTCACAAGACATTTGAAGTGCACTGGATGAAATGGCCATGACAAGGGGTCAGGTCCAGAGAGAAGTGTTGAAGGCCAGGGATGAGGACTGAACATTTTATGCCCTTTCCCCAGAGTACTGCTTAAGGTAGGGGGAATTAATTTTTTTCTTAAGCTCCTCTTTAATTTATAATACAAAATATATAGGAGCTTAAAGAGGTACAAATAGTTGCCCATGCAATGAATCTGCAACAATCAGAAATTAGCTTTTTACTGGTTTACCCAACTTGGATCACATCTGATTGATTGCTGAAAAGCCCAGGCAAAAATGTTTACCTCTTAAGGAAAATATGTTTTCTGAAGAAACACACATGAAAGAAAGATTCTTAAAACTTACACTTTGTACTGACATCGGTAGACCAAGCCTTTTGAAACATTAATAGGTGGTGACCACTTTAAAAAGGTATGCAGATTTTTTGAATAAATGGCAACATCTTGAGGACAAGGAAGAGTGCATTTAGGTTTAGCTAGAGTTTAAAAAAAAACATTGTTATTACAGTATATACAGTATCTTTGTATTACATGATTATCGGTTTAACAATTGGATTTTTGTACACTCATTTTTGTCACACTCCTACTGTACTGTATGTCAGAAGGAGAAAATATCACTGTGATAATGTAATGGTACTCTGAGGTGACATCTGATTGTTTATACTAGAGTAATCCATTTAAAAAAATCTTAGAAACCAGTATAAGTATTCTTACTGTCAGTGGTGTTTCAGGAGGTCTTAGCCCCAACTGAGGAAGGACACTGCCACAGCTGTTGCTGCTACCTGAGTACTAGCTCCTGCTCTCTGGAGCATGCTCCACAGACTTCTTTGAGGTACAAAGGTCTGCAGTTCATGGTTGGATGGAAGTTACCGTAGGTATTAAAGGGTATCTCCACCCCCAAAACCAAAAATTCATAATAGGTAGGAAAGCCCCCCAAACCTAGACCTCGCTAGAAAATCGGCACTTAAAAGGTACTTACAAGCACTCATTCCCAGACCCTTCCGGAACAGCAGAAAGGGCCAGACATGTCTGTGATTGGCTGAGACTAAGCCAATCACTGATACGGTTGTCGGTCCAGCCCTTCTGCTGCTTTCATACGGAATAGCAGAAATCAGTTTAGGATTTCTGGATTTTAGACTTAGCATCTAGGCTTGGGGGCTGTCCTACCTATATTGAAAATGTTTGGTCTTGGGTGAGACATGATGTTTAAACAAAAGGGAGCCGAAAGGCGCGGGGGGGGGGGGGGGGGGGGGGGTGTTTTTCAGGGGAGAGCTCCACTGTAGTAGCTTGTGTTGATTTGAAGAACGCACTCTAACAGACTTCATTCGTTTTACTATTTTATTAGTGACATGCGTGCAGAGAGCTCCACTGTGCATGCCACAAATTACTCAGAGAGGCAGGAAGAGGCAGAAACGGATTACACTAGAGAAGCTTCCTACTCTTCTGTTTCCTGTACTTTAATCAGGCCCTGTAGGACAACCATATGCAGCAGAAGAGAAAGGTAGGGATATTTTAACACTGCAAAGTGGGCTCAACAGTGAGGCAAATTTTAGTTGGTCGGTGGCCATGCCCTTTTAGAAAGAACTTTAACCTAGAAGTTATAGTTCAGAAGGATATTTTTGGGTGAATTGTTTTTAATCTTTTCTAATTTGTGCTTGTGTTTTAAAGGAGAGTTATAGTTAAAAAACAATGTAAGCTAGAATAAATCTATTTATTCTAATTTAATCTATTTTATTTAAGTTTGCTACCAGTATCCTTCTATTTCGCCATGTCCCCTGAAGTTAAAAAACAATTTGTGAACTTGCTGTGGCAGTTACAAATGTCTCAGTCCCGAGTCCTTAAGGCACATGCATATGCACCACTTACATACATAGGCATTTTAAGGGGGTATAACAGGTGCCCAAAATCTCCACTTTCTGCTGTCATTGTTATCTTCAGTTCTGTAACATTAAGGTAATCAGAAAGTGCAAGTGTTGTCACTCTGAAATGGGGATTAAAACAATGGGAGTCAAGATAATTGACATGAAAAGTAAAGGTCTGTACACACGTCTGATTACACCCAGACAAAAAGATTATCGTCCGAAGTGGGTTTATAGTATTTGAGGTTGAATAAATACATATGTCCATCCAGTCCAACCGATCTAGCAATATGCTCATTTCCTGCCTAACTGTTGATCCAGAGGAAGGCAAAAAAAAACAACCAAATTTATGAAGGGGGAAAAAAATTCAACTTTTTGTATTAATACCAACATTCCTTGTTTGCAGAAACTCATCCAGATTTTTTTTTAAACTGACCAATGAACCTGCCATAACAATGTCCACTGGAAGACAGTTCCATAGCTTTACCGTTCTTACAGTGAAAAACCCTTTCCGAACTTGAAGCCTAAACATTTTTTCTTCAAGTCTTAAGGGATGTCCTCATGTCCTCTGACATGCTCTATTGGTGAACAATGTCACAGATAGTTTATTGTAGGCCCGTTAATGTATTTATACACAATAATCATATCCCCACACAAGTGCCTTTTCTCCAGCGTACATAATTGTAACTTTTCCAGTCTCTCTTCATATTCAAGCTCCACCAATCCCCTTATTAATTTAGTTGCCCTCCTCTGAACCCTTTCCATTTCAAAGATGTCCTTTTTGTACACAGGATTCCAAAATTGCACTGCATATTCCAAATGAGGCCATACCAATGCTTTGTAAAGAGGGAGAATTACATTTTCCTCCCTTGAAGAATTCATACCTCTCTTTATACAAAACAATACCATGCGGGCTCTGGCTGTTGCCGCCTGTCACTGCTTGCTACCTTTAAGTTTGTTATCCACCAAAACTCACAAGATCCCTTTCCAACAGGGATTCACTTAACACAGAGCCCTTTATAGTATAAGCGACAGAAGGATTTTTAAGTCCAAAATGCATCACCTTATGTTTATCAACATTGAATTTCATCTGCCAGTTTTTAATGGTCGACAAAGTTTTGTGTCGTCAGCAAACACAGAAACCTTGCTGACAATACTCACTTCCAAATCATTAATAGATTAAATAGAAGTGGCCCCAACACAGAACCCTGTGGCACTCCACTTAGCACTTTAGTCCATAATGATGAAGCCCCATTAACAACTACTCTCTGTTTCCTATTCATTAACCAATTTTCTATCCATGTACAAATGTGACTCCCCAGACCAACAGACCTTAGCTTATACATTAGTCTAAATTTCTACTTACTTCCTCATAAAAGCCAAGCAAGTTAGTTTGACAAGATCTATTCCCTCTAAATCCATGCTGGTTACTACTTATAATGTCAGTCCTTGAAACATACTCTAGAACATGTTCCCTTATTAAACTTTCCAGGATCTTCCCCACCACTGAAGTTAAACTTACAGGTCTGTAATTACCCGGCTGTGAACGACTACCATTTTTGAATATTGGAATAACATCAGCCTTTTTCCAATCCAGAGGCACACCACCGGACATGAGGGAATCTGCAAAAATAAGAAGCAATGGCCTAGGTAAAACTGAACTTAGCTTCCTAAGTACCCGAGGCTGTATTTTTTCCAGTCTAGGAGATTTATTAATATTAACCTTATTTAGTTCTTTCTGTACCATATCCTCGGTTAACCAAAGTGCACTTTATCTTTTATACCATAATTGCTACTATACTCTATGATATCTGTACTTGGATCTTCTATAGTGTATACAGAGGAAAAAAAAATTATTCAAGACATTTGCTTTATCGCCATCCTCATTAACTAACTTATCCCCATTAATTAATGGTGCCAAATTCTCAGACCTCATCTTCTTACTATTAGTATAGTATAGTATAGTATGGTATATTAGTATAGTATTTGAGGTTGAATAAAGACATAAGTCCATCCAGTCCAACCCATCTAGCAATATCCTCATTTCCTACCTAACTGTTGATCCAGAGGAAGGAAAAAAAATCCCATCAAATTTATGAAGGGGGAAAAAATTCCTTCCCGACTCCAAGTGGCAATCGGAAATTTTCCTGGATCAACTCTACTTTATGTATTAATACCAGTAACTTGCAACATTCCTTGTTTGCAGAAACTCATCCAGCTTTTTTTCGAAACTGACCAATGAACCTGCCATAACAACGTCCACTGGAAGACAGTTCCATAGCTTTACCATTCTCACAGTGAAAAACCCTTTCCAAACTTGAAGCCTAAACCTTTTTTCATGTCCTCTGACATGTTCTATTCGTGAACAATGCCCCAGATAGTTTATTGTATGGTCCGTTAATGTATTTATACACAGTAATCATATCCCCACGCAAGCGCCTTTTCTCCAGCTTACATAATTGTAACTTTTCCAGTCCCTCTTCATATTCAAGCTCCCCCAATCCCCTTATTCATTTAGTTGCCCTTCTCTGAACCCTTTCCATTTCAAAGATGTGCTTTTTGTACACAGGATTCCAAAATTGCACTGCATATTCCAAATGAGGCCTTACCAATGTTTTGTAAAGAGGGAGAATAACATTTTCTTCCCTTGAATCCATACCTCTCTTTATACAAGAAAATACCATGCTGGCTCTGGCTGTTGCCACATGGCACTGCTTGCTACCTTTAAGTTTGTTACCCACCAAAACTCCAAGATCCCTTTCCAACAAGGATTCACTTAACACAGAGCCATTTATAGAATAAGTAGCACAAGGATTTTTAAGTCCAAAATGCATCACCTTACATTTCTTTCTATCTATCTATCTATCTATCTATCTTCATATCTATCTATCTATCTATCTATCTTTCTATCTATCTATCTATCTATCTATCTATCTATCTATCTATCTATCTATCTATCTATCTATCTATCTCTCTCTCTCTCTCTCTCTCTCTCTCTTACTATCCATCTATCTCCATATCTATCTCATTATCTGCCTATCTATCTCCATATCTATCTTATCACCTGCCTATCTATCTGACAGATAATAAGATGGATAGATAGACTGGACTGGACAGACTGATAGAAAGACAAACAGAGATAGAAAGACAGGCAATGCTTTTCAACTATTCTTGTAGTTTAATTCTATAAACTTAAAATTCTTAGTTAAAACACACACAGTTTAACTGTAAGGTGTGTAATAGCTGTCTCGTACACGTTACATTATAGTGACATAGATTATTGGTGTTTTTTAATGTGCCCCATTTGCTAGCCTTTGTACACATGTTGTGCCCCCGGAAAATTCTGGAGCTGGAGCCGCCACTGCTGTCAGTCCCTGTACACAGCAGTGAGACAGAGGGTAAAAAATGTCTACCCCCCATGGACTCTCACAAGCAGAAATGGGATCAGTATAACATACCCTCCAAGTGTACCGATTTTCCTGGTATTGTACCGTTTTTAAAACAGGAGTACCGGGCATAACAAAAGTACCGGCTTGTACCGAGTGCCTGGCATGTGTACCGCCGGATCATGTGTGCGCCAGTCACTCGGCTGCACAGTGCTACCGTTTTCTTTCTTTGGAATGATAAATAGTGGCAATATTAGAGATATATTTAGGGTGGAGCTAGATGTTTGGGGGCGGAGCGATGGGTGGGGCTTGGGCGGAGCAAGGGGTGTGTCAAAGTGTACCTTTTTCTTTCTTTGGAATGTTGGAGGGTATGGTATAACTTACAGTTAACTCCCTCCTGCTCTGCTATGGAGGATCACAGCACAGATGAGCTACAAGTTCAGGCAAGGGGTAGGGAGGGCGGAGCTCTGCACACTGATTAGCAACAACAAAATGAAGTAAAGCATTGTACTGTAACTTAGGTTATTACATGATTCACCACCAGGTGGCAGCACACAGGTTAATTAACTTTAAGGGTGAGGCCACACTAATGCGTTTTTCACGCGTTTCGCGCTCGCGATTGCGGGCATGATTTTCCCACGATTTCTGATGCGCATGCGATTGCTCGTCCATTCGCGTTTTGGTAACGCATGTGTTCACCATTTTTGGTGCGTCAACGCATTCATTTCCATAACGCAAAACGGTGAAAACACACAAGAATCGCACATACAAATGTGTGCGATAATGCTCGCAATTTGTTGCGCGATTCCTGTGCGTTGCAGTGTGGCCTCAGCCTAATCATTTCAAAAAAAGTGGGTACAGAGGCATTTTTTAAAGTTGTAAAGTAGCCTATGCTTTTTTCCAGCTCCTTAAACATAAGCACACCAAGTATCAGGAAAATTGTCCCAGACATTTTAAAGTTTTTCTGGAACATACACACAAACATACACACATACATACATACATACATTGACTTTTATATATATATATAGATGATCATGAGGTTTTGAACCTCACTTATAAGTCCTGCTTACAGAGTGATTGTCTGAGCTCTGAGCAATTTTTTTTGAAGGTTTTTTCTGTTTTAAAGGGGTTTGTCTGTTTTTAAGGGGTGCGTTAAGAAACAAAAGTGTTTGTAACAAGAAAGTGATTAACCCTTTCACTGCCAGGAGATTTTCATTTTTTTTTGCGTTAACTGCCAGAAGAATTTTCAGGATTTTGCCCTCAATCGCTTTGACAATTTTACAGTAGGAAACCTTGCAGTAAATCAGGAATATTATACATTGTTTTTTTCAGCACAAAGTGTACTTTAACATGGTAAACGTATTTTGTAACTTTTCTGGAAATTTTACTGGAATTATGGGTAAAATATGTAAAAAAAAATGAAAAATTTGCAAATTTTCATGGATTTTTCCCATTTTTACTTATAGTTATCTTAAGGTTACACACAAAAATCTCACTGTTTCTAAAGCTCTGATACTCCTGAGTAAAACGTACCAGATATAGTAGGTACCCCACTTTCCTGTACAGGAGACCCCCCAAACTAAAACTGCACCTTCAAGATATAACACCAAATTAAAATGTATAACCACTACTGACAGTTAACATAGAATATCTTCCAAATTAACTAAAGATATTTATTAGAAACTACACACCCGCGGGATTTTATGAGTGAGGTTAGTTTCGATCAAAATGCAGATACCCGGATGCAGCTCTTCGTCCAATTGTAAGTTACTTTCTCACATTTTCCTTTTTTTCCTCAACTGTAAAATCAGAGACAAAATCAGAAGTTCGCATTTGTCTGAAAAATGAACAAAAAACAACTTCAAAAGGTAGAATTCATGCCAAAACCTCATGGAATGTAAAAAAAAGTTACTAAATATCAATCTCCCAAATGTCCTGAATCAAACGGTATGCCATATGTGTGGTTACACATGCGGACGTGGAAGCGAAAAGCCACAAAGTGAGACAATGCATGATGGCTCAGAAACAGCGAAAATATTTAGTCAATTCCCAATTTGGACAGTCTGCAGTTTTTTCCACAAAACACCCCGTAACTTAGAAATAACCCCACAAAATATATTCCTGAAATCTACACACCTTCAGCTATGTAACACTGTAGTTTGTTCATTCATACCATCAATGGCGTGGGCGCAATTCTTCGTAGAAGTTCGCATTTGTCTGAAAAATGAACAAAAAAACAACTTCAAAAGGTAGAAATCATGCCAAAACCTCCTGGAATCTAAAAAAAAGTTACTAAATATCCATCTCCCAAATGTCCTGAATCAAACGGTATGCCATATGTGTGGTTACACACGCGGACGTGGAAGCAAAAGCACAAAGTGAGACAATGCATGATGGCTCAGAAACAGCGAAAATATTTAGCCAATTCCCAATTAGGACAGTCTGCAGTTTTTTCCACAAAACACCCCCGTAACTTAGAAATAACCCCCACAAACTATATATTCCTGAAATCTACACACACTTCAGCTATGTAAACACTGTAGTTTGTTCATTCATACATCAATGGCGTGGGCGCAATTCTTCTAGAATTTCGCATTTGTCTGAAAAATGAACAAAAAACAACTTCAAAAGGTAGAAATCATGCCAAAACCTCATGGAATCTAAAAAAAAGTTACTAAATATCAATCTCCCAAATGTCCTGAATCAAACGGTATGCCATATGTGTGGATACACACGCGGACGTGGAAGCGAAAAGCCACAAAGTGAGACAATGCACGATGGCTCAGAAACAGCGAAAATATTTAGCCAATTTGAATTCGGACAGTCTGCAGTTTTTTCCACAAAACACCCCTGTAACTTAGAAATAACCCCCACAAACTATATATTCCTGAAATCTCACACCTTCAGCTATGTAACACTGTAGTTTGTTCATTAATACCATCAATAGTGTGGGCGCAGTTCTATAAGAAGTTCGCATTTGTCTGAAAAAATGAACAAAAAAACAACTTCAAAAGGTAGAAATCATGCCAAAACCTCATGGAAAGTAATAAAAAGTTACTAAATATCAATCTCCAAATGTTGAATCAAACGGTATGCCATATGTGTGGTTACACACGCGGACGTGGAAGCGAAAAGCCACAAAGTGAGACAATGCACGATGGCTCAGAAACAGCGAAAATATTTAGTCAACTCCGAATTTGGACAGTCTACAGTTTTTTTCACCAAAACACCCCTGTAACTTAGAAATAACCCCCCCAAACTATCATTTCCTGAAATTTACACACTTCAGATGTAACACAGTAGTTTGTTCATTCATACCATCAATGGCGTGGGCGCAATTCTTCCTAGAATTTCGCATTGTCTGAAAAATGAACAAAAAACAACTTCAAAAGGTAGAAATCATGCCAAAACCTCATGGAATCTAAAAAAAAGTTACTAAATATCAATCTCCCAAATGTCCTGAATCAAACGGTATGCCATATGTGTGGATACACACGCGGACGTGGAAGCGAAAAGCCACACAAGTGAGACAATGCACGATGGCTCAGAAACAGCGAAAATATTTAGCCAATTCTGAATTCGGACAGTCTGCAGTTTTTTCCACAAAAACACCCCGTAACTTAGAAATAACCCCCACAACTATTATTCTGAAATCTACACACCTTCAGCTATGTAACACTGTAGTTTGTTCATTAATACCATCAATAGTGTGGGCGCAGTTCTTCATAGAAGTTCGCATTTGTCTGAAAAAATGAACAAAAAACAACTTCAAAAGGTAGAAATCATGCCAAAACCTCATGGAAAGTAATAAAAAGTTACTAAATATCAATCTCCCAAATGTCCTGAATCAAACGGTATGCCATATGTGTGGTTACACACGCGGACGTGGAAGCGAAGCCACAAAGTGGACAATGCACGATGGCTCAGAAACAGCGAAAATATTTAGTCAACTCGAATTTGGACAGTCTACAGTTTTTTCCACAAAACACCCCTGTAACTTAGAAATAAACCCCCACAAACTATATATTCCTGAAATTTACACACCTTCAGCTATGTAACACAGTAGCTTGTTCATTCCTACCATCAATGGTGTGGGCGCAATTCTTCGTAGAAGTTCGCATTTGTCTGAAAAAATGAACAAAAAACAACTTCAAAAGGTAGAAATCATGCCAAAACCTATGGAATGTAATAAAAAGTTACTAAATATCAATCTCCCAAATGTCCTGAATCAAACGGTATGCCAATATGTGTGGTTACACACGCGGACGTGGAAGCGAAAAGCACAAAGTGAGACAATGCACGATGGCTCAGAAACAGCGAAATATTTAGTCAACTCCGAATTTGGACAGTCTACAGTTTTTCCACAAAACACCCCTGTAACTTAGAAATAACCCCAAAATATATATTCCTGAAATTTACACACCTTCAGCTATGTAACACAGTAGTTGTTCACATACCATCAATGGTGTGGGTGCAATTCTTCGTAGAAGTTTGCATTTGTCTGAAAAAATGAACAAAAAAACAACTTCAAAAGGTTAGAAATCATGGCAAAACCTCATGGAATGTAAAAAAAAGTTACTAAATATCAATCTCCCAAATGTCCTGAATCAAACGGTATGCCATATGTGTGGGTACACACGCGGACGTGGAAGGCAAAAGCCACAAAGTGAAACAATGCACGATGGGATCAGAAACAGCCAAATATTCAGCCAAATCTGAATTTGAACAGTCTGCAATTTTTCCCCACAAAAACAACCCCCACAAACCATATATTTCTCAAATCCACACACCTTTACTACGAAAATCTGTAGTTGTTCATTCGTACCATCAATGGTGGGGCGCAGTTCTTCGTAGAAATTCACAGTTTTAGCAGATTTTCTAAAAAATTTGAAAAAAACACTCTCAAAGGTAGAAATCATGCCAAAATCCCAAGTAATGTAAAAAAAAGTTACCAAATATCAATCTCCCAAATGTCCTGAATCAAACGGTATGCCTATGTATGGTTACACACGCAAACGTGGAATAACTAGCCACAAGTGAGCCAATGAACAATTGCCCAATTACAGCAACTTTTCAGATTGTCAGACTAAACACCCCCTATATTAGAAATACCCCCCAAACTATATATTTTTGGAATCTACACATCTTCAGCTACACAATGGTGTGATTCTTTTATGCATACCACCAATGGTATGAGCGCAGTTTCATGTAAAAATTCGCTTTTTACCAGATTTTCAGGAAAAATTTATAAAAATACAATTCAAAGTTAAAAATCATGGCAAATTTCCATGTCATGTAAAAAAACTTGTCAATTATCAATCTTCCAAATGCCCTGAATCAACAGCCCCAAAACTTGGAAATGCCCCCCACAAATAAAACCCCAACTAAATATCAATCTCCCACATGTTCTGAATCAAACGTTATGCCATATGCGTGGATGCACACCGAGACGTGGCCACCAACTAGCTCAAATGGGACGCATGCCAAATGCAATTACAAGAAAGAATCAAAGTGCTCTGTAATTTGAACAGCCTAACATTTTCTAAGGAAACAGTCCCGAAACATGGAAATTCTCCCCCAAACTAATATTTTTGGAATCTACACACCTTCAGCTACGTTACGATGCCATGCTTTATAAATACATGAAGAATTCCAGACCCACTGATCCAAAGAAGTCCGTGTTTTTACGAGGTATGTGAAAAAAAAATAAGATGATTCAAGGGTGAAATCCTACCTAAACCCTTTTGACAAGCAAAAAAACCCAGTAAATGTCAATCTCCCACATATCCTGCATCAAACGGTATATGCCATATGTGTGGGTGCACACAGAGACGTGGCCACCAACAGCTCAAATTGGACGCATCCACAAGTCCAATTACAAGAAAAAAATCAAAGTGTTCTGTAATTTGAACAGCCTAATCAACTTGGAAATACCCCACAAACTTATATTTGGAAGTACACACACTTCAGCTACGTGATGGTATCATGCTTTCGTATATACATGAAGAATCCAGGCGCTGTTATCCATAGAACTCCGTGCTTTTAGGAGATTTTGTAAAAATAAAATAGGGACTCACTGGTTGAAATCCTACCTAAACCCACTCGGCAAGTAAAAAACCCACTAAAAGGCAATCTCCCACATGTCTGAATCAAACGGTATGCCATAAGGGTGGGTGCAAACAGAGACGGGGCCACCAACTAGCTCAAATTGGACGCATGCACAAGTCCAATTACAAGAAAAAAATCAAGTGTTCTGTAATTTGAACAGCCTAATCAACTTGGAAATACCCCCACAAACAATATATATTTTTGGAAGCCACACACTTCAGCTACGTGATGGTATCATGCTTTCGTTATACATGAAATATTCCAGGCGCTGTTATCCATAGAACTCCGTGCTTTTAGGAGATTGTGAAAAAATAAAATAGAGGACTCAATGGTTGAAATCCTACCTAAACCCACTCGGCAAGTAAAAACCACCTAAACGCAATCTCCCACATGTCCTGAATCAAACGGTATGCCATATGTGTGGGTGCAAACAGAGACGGGGCCACCAACTAGCTCAAATTGGACGCATGCACAAGTTCAATTACAAGAAAAAAATCAAAGTGTTCTGTAATTTGAACAGCCTAATCAACTTGGAAATACCCCCCACAAAACTATATATTTTGGAAGCTACACACCTTCAGCTACGTGATGGTATCAGCTTTCGTATATACATGAAGAATTCCAAGCGCGTTTATCCATAGAACTCCGTGCTTTAGGAGATTTTGTGAAAAATAAAATATGAGGACTCAATGGTTGAAATCCTACCTAAAAACCACTCGGCAAGTAAAAAACCCACTAAACGGCAATCTCACATGTCCTGAATCAAACGGTATGCCATAAGGGTGGGTGCAAAACGACGGCACCAACTAGCTCAAATTGGACGCATGCACAAGTCCAATTACAAGAAAAAAATCAAAGTGTTCTGTAATTTGAACAGCCTAATCAACTTGGAAATACCCCCACACAACTATATATTTTTGGAAGCTACACACACTTCAGCTACGTGTGGTTCAGCTTTCGTATATACATGAAGAATTCCAAGCGCTGTTATCCATAGAACTCCGTGCTTTTAGGAGATTTTGTGAAAAAATAAAATAAGAGGACTCAATGGTTGAAATCCTACTAAACCCACTCGGCAAGTAAAAACCCACTAAACGGCAATCTCCCACATGTCCGAATCAAAAGTATGCCATAAGGGTGGGTGCAAACAGAGACGGGGCCACCAACTAGCTCAAATGGGATCCATGCGCAATGCAATTACAAGAAAAAATTTAAAAATGCCACAACCCACCCCCCACCCCTATCCCCACTCCCCCTTTTAGTGGAAAAACCAGTTAGTACGGAGAGTCACACACAAGTTTTGCAATGATCCTAAAAAATCAATACGGTCTTTTTTTGGTACACTCTGCAAAATTCCTAATAAATAGGCTTAGTTTCCCTTGAAATCCAACAAATATATGATCCGCGTTTACTTTACCGAATATACCGGGACATTGGGAAGCTTGGAGAAGACAACGTTTTTTGCTAATTTATAGTTTTAGGGTAAAAAAAAAAAAAAAGGTGTGTGTGTATCACTTTAAGATTTTTTTTGTGTGCTATTCCCCTTTTTTGGGGGATAATTCCCAAAGATGATCATCAAATCATCTTAGGGAATGATACCGAACTTGGAATACGGGCTAAATGCCCTTTCCAATTCGAAATCCGATCGGAAAAATCACTTCCCGGAAATCATTTTCCACGAAAGTGATTTTTCATTCATTGGCAAAGATCAATAATTTGGTGATCAGAAGTGATCACCAAATTTTGATCTCTGTCCCCATTTTTTTTCTAAGTCTTCGCTAAGTAGCAAAGACTTAGAAAAAATCCTATTTGTGAATGGAACTTTGAGTTCCATTCACAAATGTATAGTAAAAGCTGTCAGCTTGACAGCTTTTTCTATACAGGTACTGCAGCATGATCTAAATGAAGATCAAGCTGCAGTACCTCCACTAGACCACCAGGGGCAGCCTCTTACCTCTCTATGGGAAGACCCCGGTGAAGGAGGAAGCCATGTGACGTCACCGGGGTCTCCCTTTCCGCTTCCTGTGATTCCTCTGCATCGGACCTGCTTCCTCCATGCGGACCTACTGAAAGGTAGGGAAATCTCCCGATCCCCCCCTCGGATTTGGACGAAACCGAGGGGGGATCGAGGGGGCTAGGGGGGCAGTTGAATGCTGCCCCCCGATCGCCCCTAGCGGGGGCCAATTTTTTTTTAGGTGAAGGGAAGCCACAGATCGTATATTCACGATCTGTGGCAGTTAAAGCATTCTCTGCACAGATCGTGAATATACGATCTGTGGCAGGGAAAGGGTTAAGAACAAGATTGCTGTTTTTGTTGTGTGTATTGCTGTTTCTGTTGTTGTCTATTGCTGTTGCTGTTAAGTATGGACAGTTTTGTTGGGGTCATGCAATGTGCATCCTGACGCATGTATGGGATCTTGGAGCAGCCGCACCAAGGGACCTTTGTATGTCAGATATGAGTGGGTTCCCATATAGAATCTAAGGTACAGAATCTAAAAGGGAAATTTGCAGTATTGCAGGGATGTCAAACCAGGGGAAAATACAGGTACTGACAGAGGACAGTAAACTGGAGGTTGGAAATGAGGCAGATAAGGTGGTGAAAAAAGATATTTGTAAGGGTCACCAGGGTAAGTAGGGGACAGAAGGGTAGGGTAGACTCTTCCCGGCTAGTCAATCCTAACATTTTAAGTTAATATGTGGAGGACAGCTCATGACAGAGTTAATAAGAAAGGAGTTGGAGTATGTATATATGTTAAAAAGAATTAAAGCCAAATTTAAAAGATGAGATGTGGGTATAAACAATAACGCAGAAACAATATGGGTGGAGCTGTGTACAGGAAGCAAGAAGGTGGGTTAATTCATTGTTGGTGTATGCTATAAGCTGCCAAATACCAGCGAGGAGGTGGAGATTAATCTCCATATGCAGTTGGCGAAGGCTGCTGGTATGGGGCATGTTCTGGTTATGGGGGATTTCAATTTACCCTGAAATAGATGGGAGTAAGGGAACTGCCAGCACTTTAAAAGGTATTAAGTTCTTAAATTTTCTATATAAATTTTCTTTTACAGAGTTCCTAATATACAGGATGCATTGTTGGATCTGGTGATATCTAATAGTATAGTATAGTATTTGAGGTTGAATTAAGACATATGTCCATCCAGTCCAACCCATCTAGCAATATCCTCATTGCCTGCCTAACTGTTGATCCAGAGGAAGGCAAAAAAACCCACCAAATTTATGAAGGGGAAAAAAATTCCTTCCTGACTACAAGTGGCAATCGGAAATTTCCCTGGATCAAATAATAATAATAACCCTGAGCTCATTTTGGAGATGAAGGTAATTGGAATCTTAGGGAATAGTGATCATGCTATTGTATCATTTAATATAGGTTGCAAAAATCAAAAGTGCACTAGGTTAACAAAACACTTTTAATTTTAGGAAAGCTAATTTATTTTCTTAAAGGAATTACTCCTGCTCATAGAATGGGGGATTTGTTCCAGGGTAAAGCCTGCTTTAGAAGGGGTATTAAACTACTACATTTCTAAATTCATACCTTTAGGGAACAAGTGTAAAAAAATTATGTCCACTCCTGTCTGGCTTAGGGAAATGGGAAAAAAAGAAAAAGGCTTTTGTAATTTTTAAATCAGAGGGAACAGAACAGGCTCACAGGGAGTATTAAAGCTTTAATAAGAAGTGCAAGAAAGCAATTAAACTAGCTAAAATAAAAAATGAAATACGGATAGTAGAACAAAGCAAGTTTAACCCCAAAAAGTATATCAATAGTAAAAAGATGAGGACTGAGAATGTGAGACCATTAAATAATGGGGCCGAGATGGTTATAGTATGCCAAAAAACTAATGTGCTAAACCATT
The DNA here is from genome assembly GCA_019447015.1 of Hymenochirus boettgeri. Taxonomy (NCBI): domain Eukaryota; kingdom Metazoa; phylum Chordata; class Amphibia; order Anura; family Pipidae; genus Hymenochirus; species Hymenochirus boettgeri. Next base: position 114,562,049 of record CM033473.1, read on the forward strand.
TTCCCCCCCTCTGTATTCATTAAATATGAATATCCTTATAGCAGGGACTATAATAATATGAAGAGTATAAATGAGGAATATTCACTCTGGCTGACATAGGATATGGTACGGAAACAATTAGACAAAGTCCAGAACCGGATGAAATACATAAACTTTTGTCTAGTAACATGCAGCTTAATTGGAAAAAAAACCAAATGTAATACCAATATTCCAAAAAAGTAGTCGTTTCCAGCCTGAAGAGTAGTGGGAAAGGAGCTTGAAACTTTGTTAAGGGATCATATCCATGACTTTATCTCACGAACTAATCTTTGTCGTAGTAGTCAGCATGGATTTATGAAGAATATGCCAGACAAATTTACTTGGTTTTATGTAGTGAGCAAGAATTTAGATTCAGGCATAACAGTGGATACATTATACTTGGATTTTGCTAGAGCTTTTGATACTGTGCCACATAGATGAGTAATGTATAAACTGAGGACTGTTGTCCTAGAAAAAATACATCTGTACATGGTTAGAGAATTGGTTATTGGGTCAAAAACAGAGAGTAGTGGTCAATGGAGCTACATCTATGTGGGCTAAAGTTCTAAGTGGAGTGCCTCAGGGTGCCACTTCTTTTTCAATCATTTTATAAATGACTTAGAAGGGGGCATTAAGAGCAAGGTTTCTGTGTTTGCTGATGACACTAAACAATGCAGACCTTTGGAAACTTTGAATGATGTGCAATGCTGCAGGCAGACCTAGATAGATTATCAAAATGGGCAGCAGAATGGCATTTGGGGTTTAACAATCCTTGTGCCCCCTACACTATAAATAACTATGTTAAGTGAATCTAATGGAAACAGATTTGGGGGTTCTAGTAAATAACAGACTTAGGTGTACCAAACAATGCCAGACAGCAACAGCTAAAGCTAGCAATATCTTGCCTTCTATAAAGTGGAGAATAGATTTAAGAGAGAAAAATATTATTCTCACCCTTTTCCAAGGCACTGGTAAAACTATATTTGGAATAGAGATGGCCGAAACTCACCAGTTTCGTTCTGTTTCCGTTTTCCTGTATTTCGGGAAAATCCCAAAGATCCGAAAACCCAAAAACGGAAGGAATTTTTGATAATTATCGAATGTTTAATGTTGTCAATAAGTCTCGAATAGGACAATCTTTATTCTGGTGGCACCTCAGCATATATAACTTTCGGCTTTTTATTCTTGGTCACGGATATACCTTACCCCTGTCGGACCTTTGATATAATAGACGATATACCATTTCGATGTTATTATATTGGGACATTTTCCTCATTTAGATACCGGGACTCATTATTTTCATTTATTACACAGTAGCTGCTATCAGGGATGCCCAAATTTGTTCAGTATATATATATGTTTTATAGGATGTGTTTTGAATAAAGAATGTTATAATGGTATATATATTACTTGCATTGTGTCGTTTAGATTGTTAGGGGATCTAAGACTGATCTTATACTATTGTTTGGGTTACAAGGGTTTAGTGTGCTTTAAGTGGGATCTATAGGATCTGTCCCTAGCTCTTTGATTCATTATATGTTTTATTCCCCTAGCACCACTCAAATATGGGGTCCCATACCCAAGTTTAACAATTAGGGAGTGCGCCTCCATTTTGTTAGGCAGATTAGACAAGTTAAGGATGTTGCATTGTAGAAGTGACATTTGAGTGGGGATATGATCACTTTTACAAATATATTAATGAGTCATATTATAAACTCTCTGGTGCATTGTTTACTAATAGATTATATCATTGGACTCATGGACATCCTTTAAGATTGGAAAAAAAATGTTTCATCTTTAGGTTAGGAAACGTTTTTTTACAGTGAGAATGGTGAAACTGTGGAACTGTCTTTTAGCAGATGTGGTAATGGCAAGTTCAATGAATAGCTTTAAAAGTGCAATAGTAGAGATAGGTAGCGCACACCGGAAAAAAATCAATCCTGGATCGGTAGCTTAAATAAAAGCTTCTTTATTCATTCCTTGGAAGCAACATAGTAGTACAGAAAAGCCTGACGCGTTTCGGGCCAACAAACGCCCTTAATCATAGGTTTTAAAAGTGGGCTAGATAAGTTTCTAAAACATATTGAGAATTACTGGTATTAATATATATATATATATATATATATATATATATATATATATATATATATACTGATTGATCGGGTATATATATATAGGGATTAACCAGTTCTGGTTGATCCAGGGATACATGCTGGAATCCCTCCCCCCCCTCCCATTTTTAACTGTGTTTTTTTGCCTTCATCTGGATTAACTGTTAGGTAGGGTTAGAGAGGAGGGTAAAAAGGTTGGACTTGATGGACGAATGGCTCTATACCAGTGATAACCAACCCGCGGACGAGATTAGGGGGGGCTTTGCACATGGCCCGGTCCCTGCATGTAGGGCCACTAATACGGCTCAAGTTGGGTACCCCTATTCTATACCATCAGGCTGTATTGCATTAATATGCCAGCAGTTCTGAACACATGCATTAGCCACAGGATATAAAGAAGAAACTTTGCATGCCTCCGCCCAATTTCTGGGAAACCTGGGAGTGAGAAATTGATCCTTGTTTGTTAGAGTTTGTGGGCATGCTTTTCATTAGCATGAGGATGCAAAGTGCCTTCTGTTTTAAAGGGAATGTCCACCCAAAAAGACTATATTATAGATAACCCCCCAAAACCTAAAGTTCATTTAAGTCAAAAGCTAGAAATCAACTCCCAGCCTGAGCTATTATACTTACATGCTCCTCCTCGCCCCACCACCGCGGCTCTGCACTTCCGGGTAAGGCAGCAGTGATTGGCCGTGACAGTGACATCACACCCAATCACTGACTACCATTCCCGGAGCAGTCTCCTTTCGGCTGCTCGGGAACACAAAAAAACAGGGCAGCCACAGTGGAGACTGAGAGAAGAACCCGGAAGCGGCAGTGCAGCGAGGAGCTTGTAAGTATAATAGCTCAGGCTGGGAGACGATTTCTAGCTTTTGACTAAAAAGAACTTTAGGTTTTGGGGGGTTATCTACAATATATGTATTTTTGAAAAGGGGGTGGACAGTCCCTTTAAGAAGGCTTTATTTCATATTGTGTGCAACAAAATCTTACAGTCAGGGGAGTACTGGGACCTTTTGGCCTGAGGGGCAAATACAACCAAGTGGCCCTTTTACAATAGATCATAAAATATTTGGCCATGCCCACTTTACTAAGGTCACACACACTTTGTTTCAGTTATGCCCTTTTTCAAGATTACTATTCTTATTTTACATGGTTGGGTGCAATTTTTTTAAATGTATGATGGGGTTTAGATAACTAACTGACAAATAATCTGGAGGGCTGACTTAACACAGGCTAATGAACTGGAGAGCTGATAACACTGGCTAATGATCTGGCAAGCTTAAAACAATGACTAAGGATCTGGAGGGCTGACTTAACACATGCTAATGAACTGGAGGGCTGACAACACTGGTTATAATAGAAGGGCTGACAACACTGGCTAATGATCTAGAGAGCTGATAACACTGGCTAATGATCTTAGGCTTACGACATGACTAAGGATCTGGAGGGCTGACTTAACACTGGCTAATGAACTGTAGGGCTGATAACACTGGCTAATGATCTGGAGGGCTGACAACACTGGCTAATGATCTGGAGGCTGACAACACTAGCTAATGATCTGGAGAGCTGATAACACTGGCTAATGATCTGGTAGGCTTACGACACTGACTAAGGAACTGGAGGGCTGACTAATACTGGCTAATGATAGGAGGGCTGGACGTAACACTGACTTGAATTGGAGGGCTGACTAACACTGGCTAATGAACTGGAGGCTAAGTTACAGTATTCACAGGACTGATAGGAAGTACATAGTTGAGCTAATATCCTTTTATCAGACTGCCCTGTCTATATAGTTAAATAGACAAACAGAGCTTTGCTATTGTTAACATTCAAGATACATGGTGCCTGGCAAATTGGCAGGTATACTGGTACTATACATACATTGGTGCTAATATGAATAGGAGATACAACTGGAAATAGTTTAAAATAAAATTGGCTGTGTGCATAATACAATGTTTTCAGTATAGATATGAAACACTTTCAGGGCGATTTACCCAGGAGCGCTGCCGGCGCGCACCACTCCTGCCCCTTCATAACGTCGCTTTAACTGATTTACGCTCAGGTAGCGCGACGTTAAGGCTTGCTTTGCAGCAGCTGCGCGAGATCGGGAACTTGCACAGGCGTTGCAAAACCTATTTACCAGAGGCTGCGTAGCTCTTAACACGTAAGTATTTAAGGCCACTAATAGCTGGCGTTAAATACTTACGTCATGGTGAGATTCACCCAGAGCCGTGCAGCCTCTGGTAAATCCCGTACGGGAGATTTAACCAGAGCAGTTGCGGCTCTGGGTGAATCTCCTTATTTGTGTGCTATGTACCAAAGTGCATATGCTCTGTTGGATTGGTGGTGCACACAATTTTAACCTGTGTATTTATGTTTGGTTACGTGTTGTGTCACATCCACAGAATAAACAGGATTACAGGTATAAAACACTGCTGTGTATACACTGAGACCCGCAAAATATTTAATCAACTATGTTTTTTTTTCTAAGTTTGAGGTGTGTTTTTATTTGTCACATTGCATTCTCTTAGTTTCTCTACATTCCAACACACCCCAAAGCAATTTCAGTGTACAGGAAACATTGACGTTTTTACACCTGTTTGAATAATTTATGACCTATTAGACTATTGTGTATGTAAGAAATGTAGGGAGTAATAAAGTTTGCAGCTGTCATTTTTGCATTAAACACAATTTAAATTCATTAAATTAAGAATTATATATTAAAAAAAGACTGAGATGCTGCAGTTCCCTTTTAATGAATGTTTGCATAACCTTTTCACCACAGTGATGATAAATGTCTACATCAGTGTAGCAAAAAAACAATTGCTAAGTACAATAGAATAGGGTGTGTTAAACTTGTAAGATATGTCAATAAAAAAACAAGTCCAAAGGTTAAGAGGTCCAGACATTAATTCAGTTGTAAGGCTGGGCACACACACGCAGCATTTTCAGGCAATCAACCGATACTTCTGTGCTGTTTGTCCGCAGCTGCGACCAATGTCTGTCACCTGTTCGTCCGGATCAGACAAACGGAAATCGGAAGTGTCATAAATCACGGGTGATCGTGTATGGGACCGCACAAAACGTCGGCCGCAGCTTCTATTGCCAGACATTTGTTCTGGCCAAGCGCCCGCTCATAGCAAACGCTGAGTTTGATAAATAGTCCCCTTGTGTGTAGCCCAGCCTAAAGAGTGCATATTAATGCCCCATTAAATGTTATCTCCACCCATAAAATAAACTTTTTACCATGTGTAGTCTACCCCATCCCACCCCTAACCTTCGATCCCCCAGCTCTCTGCTAGCCGGAAAAAGCTGAGGGGGAGGAACCGGCAGCCACATCTGTGATTAGCTAGCAGCAGCCAATCATAGACATGACTGCCAGCTATTCAGAGAACTAGGGGAAAGAAGGTTTGTAAGTAACTTTCTGTGGCTTTTCTTCCAAAACTAACTTGGTGGTTGGCGATGGTAATGGGTAGACTACACATGGTAAAAGGCTTTCACACTTGGTGGATGCAGCAGACAAAAGGGATCCGGAGGGTGGGAGGGAGGGCTCCCCCGCACATGTCACAGTTTTTCTGAGGACTAAAGGGGATGTTGATGCGATACATGCTAAAGCGGGAGTTGATGCCATATGCACTAAAGGGGATGTTGATGCGATACGCGCTAAAGAGGGAGTTGATGTGATTTGCGCTAAAGGGGAAGTGAACTGGAGGGCTGACAACACTGGTTAATAATATGAAGGGCTGACAACACTGGCTAATGATCTAGAGAGCTGATAACACTGGCTAATGATCTTGTAGGCTTACGACACTGACTAAGGATCTGGAGGGCTGACTTAACACTGGCTAATGAACTGTAGGGCTGATAACACTGGCTAATGATCTGGAGGGCTGACAACACTGGCTAATGATCTGGAGGGCTGACAACACTAGCTAATGATCTGGAGAGCTGATAACACTGGCTAATGATCTGGTAGGCTTACGACACTGACTAAGGAACTGGAGGGCTGACTAATACTGGCTAATGATATGGAGGGCTGACGTAACACTGACTTATGAATTGGAGGGCTGACTAACACTGGCTAATGAACTGGAGGCTAAGTTACAGTATTCACAGGACTAGGATAGGAAGTACAATAGTTGAGCTAATATCCTTTTATCAGACTGCCCTGTCTATATAGTTAAATAGACAAACAGAGCTTTGCTATTGTTAACATTCAAGATACATGGTGCCTGGCAAATTGGCAGGGTATACTGGTACTATACATACATTGGTGCTAATATGAATAGGAGATACAACTGGAAATAGTTTAAAATAAAATTGGCTGTGTGCATAATACAATGTTTTCAGTATAGATATGAAACACTTTCAGGCAAATCTTTATTTTAAAACTATTTCCAGTTGTATCTCCTATTCATATTAGCACCAATGTATGTATAGTACCAGTATACCCTGCCAATTTGCCAGGCAAATGTATCTTGAATGTTAACAATAGCAAAGCTCTGTTGTCTATTTACTATATAGACAGGGCAGTCTGATAAAAGGATATTAGCTCAACTATTGTACTTCCTATCCTAGTCCTGTGAATACTGTAAACTTAGCCTACCAGTCATTCGCCAGTGTTGTCAGCCTCCAATTCTAAGTCAGTGTTACGTAGCCCTCCATAATCATTGCCATATTAGTCACCCCCGTCCTTAGTCAGTTGTCGTAAGCCTACCAGATCATTAGCCAGTGTTATCAGCTCTCCAGATCATTAGCTAGTGTTGTCAGCCCTCCAGATCATTAGCAGTGTTGTCAGCCCTCCAGTCATTAGCCAGTGTATCACCCTACAGTTCATTAGCCAGTGTTAAGTCACCCTCACAGATCCTTAGTCAGTGTCGTAGCCTACAAGATCATAGCCAGTGTTATCAAGCTCTCTAATCATTAGCCAGTGTTGTCAGCCCTTCATATTATAACCAGTGTTGTCAGCCCTCCAGTTCACTTCCCTTTAGCGCAAATCACATCAACTCCTCTTTAGCGCGTTTTCGCATCAACAATCCCCTTTAGTGGATATGGATCAACTCCCGCTTTAGCATGTATCGCATCAACATCCCTTTAGTTCTCAGAAAAAACTGTGACATGTGCGGGGGAGCCCTCCCTCCCCCTCCGGTCCCTTTTGTTGCTGCATCCACCAAGTGTGAAAGCCTTTTACCATGTGAGTCTACCCATTACCATCGCCAACCACCCAAGTTAGTTTTGGAAGAAAAGCCACAGAAAGTTACTTACAAACCTTCTTTCCCCTGTTCTCTGAATAGCTGGCAGTCATGTCTATGATTGGCTGCTGCTAGCTAATCACAGATGTGGCTGCCGGTTCCTCCCCCTCAGCTTTTTCCGGCTAGCAGAGAGGCTGGGGGATCAAGGTTAGGGGTGGGATGGGGTAGACTACACATGGTAAAAAGTTTATTTTATGGTGGAGATAACATTTAATGGAGCAAAATATGCACTCTTTAGGCTGGGTACACACAAGGGGACTATTTATCCAAATCAGCGTTTGCTATGAGCGGGCGCTTGGCCAGAACAAATGTCTGGCAATAGAAGACTGCGGCCGACAGTTTGTGCGGTCCCATACACGATCCACCCGTGATTTACTGACACTTCCGATTTCCGTTTGTCTGATCCGGACGAACAGGTGACGACATTGGTGCAGCTGCGGACAAAACAGCACAAGAAGTATCGGTTGATTGCCTGAAAATGCTGCGTGTTGTGCCCAGCCTTACAACTGAATTAATGTTCTGGACCTCTCTAAACTTTGGACTTTGTTTATTATGACATTACTTACAAGTTTAAACACACCTATATCTATTGTGCTTAGCAATTTGTTGTTTGCTACACTGATGTAGACATTTATCTCACTGTGGTGAAAAGGTTATGCAAACATTCATTAAAAGGAACTGCAGCATCTCAGTCTTTTTTTAATATATAATTCTTAATTTAATGAATTTAAATTGTGTTTAATGCAAAAATGACAGCTGCAAACTTTATTACTCCCTACTTCTTACAATACAAATAGTCTAATAGGTCATAAATTATTCAAACAGGTGTAAAAACGTCAATGTTTCCTGTACACTGAAATTGTTGGGTGTGTGTTGGAGTAGAGAACTAAGAGAATGCAATGTGACAAATAAAAACACACCTCAACTTAGAAAAAAAAAAAATAGTTGATTTAAATATTTTGCGGGTCAAGTGTATACACAGCAGTGTTTTATACCTGTAATCCCTGTTATTCTGTGGATGTGACACACACGTAACCAAACATAAATACACAGGTTTAAAATTGTGTGCACCACCAATCCAACGAGATATGCACTTTGGTACATAGCACACAAATAGGAGATTCACCCAGAGCCGCAACTGCTTGGTTAAATCTCCCGTACGGGATTTCAGAGGCTGCCTCGGCTGTGGAATCTCCACCAGTGACGTGATAAGTATTTACGCCAGCTATTAGTGGCCTTAAATACTTACGGTTAAGAGTACGAGCAGCTCGTAATAGGTTTTGCAACGCCTGTGCAAGTTCCCGATCTCGGCAGCTGCTGCAAAGCAGCCTTAACGTCGCGCTACCTGAGCGTAAATCAGTTAAAGCGAGTATGAAGGGGCAGGAGGGTGCGCGCCGGCAGCGCTCTGGGTAATCCCTGAAAGTGTTTCATATCTATACTGAAAACATTGTATATGCACACAGGCCAATTTTTTTTAAAACTATTTCCAGTTGTATCTCTATTCATATAGCACCAATGTATGTATAGTACCAGTATACCCTGCCAATTTGCCAGGCACCATGTACTTGAATGTTAACAATAGCAAAGCTCTGTTTGTCTATTTAACTAATAGACAGGGCAGTCTGATAAAAGGATATTAGCTCAACTATTGTACTTCCTATCCTAGTCCTGTGAATACTGTAACTTAGCTCCAGTTCATTAGCCAGTGTTAGTCAGCCCTCCAATTCATAAGGAGTGTTACGTCAGCCCTTCCAATCATTAGCCAGTATTAGTCAGCCCTCCAGTTCCTAGTCAGTTCGTAAGCCTACCAGAAATAGCCAGTGTTATCAGCTCTCCAGATCATTAGCTAGTGTTGTCAGCCCTCCAGATCATTAGCCAGTGTTGTCAGCCCTCCAGATCATTAGCCAGTGTTATCAAGGCCCTACAGTTCATTAGCCAGTGTTAAGTCAGCCTCCAGATCCTTAGTCAGTGTCGTAAGCCTACAAGACATTAGCCAGTGTTATCAGCTCTCTAGATCATTAGCCAGTGTTGTCCAGCCCTTCATATTTTAACCCAGTGTTGTCAGCCCTCAGTTCATTAGCATGTGTTAAGTCGCCCTCCAGATCCTTAGTCATTGTTTTAAGCTTGCCAGATCATTAGCCAGTGTATCAGCTCTCCAGTTCATAGCCTGTGTTAAGTCAGCCCTCCAGATTATTTGTCAGTTAGTTATCTAAACCCCATCATACATTTAAAAAAATTGCACCAACCATGTAAAATAAGATAGTAATCGTGAAAAAGGGCATAACTGAAACAAGTGTGTGTGACCTTAGTAAAGTGGCATGGCCAAATATTTTATGATTATTGTAAAAGCCACTTGGTTGTATTTGCCCCTCAGGCCAAAAGGGTCCAGTAATCCCCTGACTGTAAAGATTTTGTTGCACACAAATGAAATAAAGACTTCTTAAAGGACTGTCCACCCCTTTTCAAAAATACATATATTGTAGATAACCCCCCAAAACCTAAAGTTCTTTTTAGTCAAAAGCTAGAATGTCTCCAGCTGAGCTATTATACTTACAAAGCTACTCGCTGCACTGCCGCTTCGGGTTCTTCTAGTCTCCACTGTGGCTGCCTGTTCTTTTTTGTTTCCCGAGCAGCCGAAATGGAGACTGCTCCGGGAATGGTAGTCAGGGATTGGGTGTGATGTCCACTGTACGGCCAATCACTGACTGCCTTACCCGGAGTGCAGAGCCCGCGGGGGGGTGGGTGTCTAGCGCAGGGGAGCGTAAAGTAGATACCTTAGCTCAGGCTGGGAGTTTCGTTCTAGCTTTTGACTTAATGTTAACTTTAGGTTTTGGGGTGGTTATCTATAATATATGCTTTTTGGCCGTGGACATTCCTTTAAAACAGAAGGCACTTTGCCCCATCTAATGTATATGAAACAGCATCGCCCACAAACTCTAACAAACAGGATTCAATTTATCGATTAACTCCAGGTTTCCCAGAACACCTGGCCAATGAGTGTGGCATGAGTCTAACATGTTAAAGAAGACGATAAACATACATGGGTGCTAATATAATAGGAGATACAACTGGAAATAGTTTAAAAAAATTGCTGTGTGCATAATACAATGTTTTCAGTATAGATATGAAACACTTTCAGAGGTTACCAGAGCGCTGCCGGCGCGCACCCGCTCTGCCCCTTCATAACTCGCTTTAATATGATTTACGCTCAGGTAGCGCGACGTTAAGGCTTGCTTTGCAGCAGCTGCGCGAGATCGGGAACTTGCACAGCGTTGCAAAACCTTTTACCAGAGGCTGCGTAGCTCTTAACACGTAAGTATTTAGGGCCACTAATAGCTGGCGTTAAATACTTACGTCATGGTGAGATCACCCAGAGCCGTGCAGCCTCTGGTAAATCCCGTACGGGAGATTTAACCAGAGCAGTTGCGGCTCTGGGTGAATCTCCTTATTTTGTGCTATGTCCCAAAGTGCATATGCTCTGTTGGATTGGTGGTGCACACAATTTTAACCTTTGTATTAAGTTTGGTTACGTGTGTGTCACATCCACAGAATAAACAGGGATACAGGTATAAAACACTGCTGTGTATACACTTGACCCGCAAAATATTTAAATCAACTATGTTTTTTTTTTCTAAGTTGAGGTGTGTTTTTTATTTGTCACATTGCATTCTCTTAGTTCTCTACATTCCAACACACCCCAAAGCATTTCAGTGTACAGGAAACATTGACGTTTTACACTTTTTTGAATAATTTATACCTATTAGCACTATTTGTATGTAAGAAATGTAGGGAGTAAATAAAGTTTGCAGCTGTCATTTTTGCATTAAACACAATTTAAATTCATTAATTAAGATTATATATTAAAAAAGACTGAGATGCTGCAGTTCCCTTTTTAATGAATGTTTGCATAACCTTTTCACCACAGTGATGATAATGTCTACATCAGTGTAGCAACAAACAATTGCTAAGCTACAATAGAATAGTGTGTGGTTAACTTGTAAGATATGTCATAATAAAACAAAGTCCAAAGGTTAGAGAGGTCCAGACATTAATTCAGTTGTAAGGCTGGGCACACACACGCCAGTTTTTCAGGCAATCAACCGATACTTCTGTGCTGTTTTGTCCGCACTGCGACCAATGTCTGTCCCTGTTCGTCCGGATCAACAAACGGAAATCGGAAGTGTCAGTAAATCACGGTGATCGTGTATGGGACCGCACAAACTGTCGCCCGCAGCTTCTATTGCCAGACATTTGTTCTGGCCAACGCCCGCTCATAGCAAAGCTGAGTTTGGATAATAAGTCCCCTTGTGTGTACCCAGCCTAAAGAGTGCATATTTAATGCTCCATTTAAATGTTATCTCCACCCATAAAATAAACTTTTTACCATGTGTAGTCTACCCCATCCCACCCCTAACCTTCGATCCCCCAGCTCTCTGCTAGCCGGAAAAAGCTGAGGGGGAGGAACCGGCAGCCACATCTGTGATTAGCTAGCAGCAGCCAATCATGACATGACTGCCAGCTATTCAGAGAACTAGGGAAAGAAGGTTTGTAAGTAACTTTCTGTGGCTTTTCTTCCAAAACTAACTTGGTGGTTGGCGATGGTATGGGTACTACACATGGTAAAAGGCTTTCACACTTGGTGGATGCAGCAGACAAAAGGGATCCGGAGGGTGGGAGGGAGGGCTCCCCCGCACATGTCACAGTTTTTTCTGAGGACTAAAGGGGATGTTGATGCGATACATGCTAAAGCGGAGTGATGCCATATGCACTAAAGGGGATGTTGATGCGATACGCGCTAAAGAGGGAGTTGATGTGATTTGCGCTAAAGGGGAAGTTGATGCGATACGTATAAAAAGAGGAAGTTGATGTGATACACTCTAAAGGGGAAGTTGATGCGATATGTGCTAAAGTGGGAGTTGATGCGATACGTGCTAAAGGGGAAGTTGATGTGATATGCGCTAAACGGAGAGTTGATGCGATTCTGGCTAATGGGGAAGTTGATGCAATACGTGCTTAAGAGGAAGTTGGTGCGATATGCCTTAAAAGGTAAGTTGGTGTGATACACGTTAAAGGGAAGTTGGTATGGTACATGTTAGGATAGTTGATGCAATTGCATTAAAGGGAGTTGGTGTGATACGCGTTAAAGGGGTAGTTGATGTGATATGCTTTAAAGCAAAAATTGGTGTGATACACTCTAAAGGGAAATTTTGTGTGATACATGTTAAAGGGGTAGTTGATGTGATATGCTTTCAAGCAGAAATTGGTGTGATACACTCTAAAGGGAAAGTTGGTGTGATACATGTTAAAGGGGTAGTTGATGTGATATGCGTTAAAGGGGAAGTTGGTGTGATACGCCTTAAAGGGAACATTGATGTTATGCCTTAAAGGGGAAGTTGGTGTGATAAGCTTTAAAAGGGTAGTTGGCTTTAAAGCGTATCATATCAACTTCCCTTTTAGCAAGGGGGTAGAACACCTCACATTAATTTATTTTTTAGGGTAAATACCAACACTGTTTGCCCTCAAATTTGGACATTTTGCAATATCCCATTATTGCACAACAATAGCCCCCCAAATGTCGTGAGGTATGTTAATTGGGGATGAGATCTGCTCTAGAATCCTGCATTGTGTCGGGAAAGTTAACCAGATTTGTGGATCAGATTAGAAAGCTGATTTTTGGATGCAGGTTCGGGCTGGATCTTTAGGAAACCTGGCGATGCCGGGTACTCTGCTAGTGGAGCAATAAATATGCACTCTTTAAACTAAATCAATTTCTGAACTCTCTAACCTTTGGATTTGGAAATATTGCATAGGATTTGGTTTGGGCAGTGGAACCACAACTTCTATACATTATTTTGAATAATAAAACAAAGAAGAGTATATTTGTGGTATTCAGTTAGATCTACTGGACTTGAAGTTTAGTTCTTGTAGATGTTTCACTAGACATCCGACTGGCTTTTTCAATTAAGAATGTCTTGTACTATCAAAACATCTTGAAGAACTAAACTACAAGTCCAACTCTAACTCAGGGGTCCTCAAACCTTTTAAATAGGGAGCCAGTTAACAATCCCTCAGAGTCAGGGGGGGGGGCAGACTGCATTTTTAAATTTGCACTACATTCTCATTAATGTCTTTCATAGTCAGAGCTGTGACACTGATCCAACAATTTGCAGAATATCATAAATGTCCCTTTACTACAGTAGAGAGAGACAATAACATCCATTTATGGGCGCATCAAACAATTGTTCTGTATAAATAATATACAAAAAATCCCTCCTGTGTAATTACAACGATTGGTCTGGTTTTTTCCATGTTGCTTTTCCTGTTCACTATGCTCCAGTGTGATACAGTAACTTACCCTCCAACATCCGCCATTTAATAGGTACACTATTGATAAATCCATTGCACAGCTAAGATCAGGTTTGGCTCTGCACTAGGTTGCTTCTATATGCGTACCGATTAAATGTTGGATGTTTGAGGGTAGGCAAGTACTGATATAAACCGAGTCTTAGCAATCAACTCTGGCAGCTGCAGGGTTAATGTTGATACAGCTCTTCCTGTTCACTATGCTCCAGTGTGATACAGTAACTTACCCTCAAACATCCAACATTTAATCGGTACGCATATAGAAGCAACCTAGTGCAGAGCCAAACCTGATCTTAGCTGTGCAATGGATTTATCAATAGTGTACCTATTAAATGGCGGATGTTGGAGGGTAAGTTACTGTATCACACTGGAGCATAGTGAACAGGAAGAGGGTAAGTTACTGTATCACACTGGAGCATAGTGAACAGGAAGAGCAACATGGAAAAAACCAGACCAATCGTTGTAATTACACAGGAGGGCGAAAAACTATATTGGCTTAATAAAAAAAAAAAATTATATTTGCATTGCGTATCCTGCAATAGTGAAATGGGAGAAAAGTGGGTCATTTAAAATATGATTAGAACAATCCAACCTCTAAAACAAGTTGTTAATTGTACATTGAATGAAAAGTCGAGTGATTACAGAATTCGTTGGTCTCATTGTTTTCCCTAGTTAATGACCCTGTAAAATACGACCTCTAAAATCATACGTCTAATTTTTCATCCCATCCTCATGCAACTAAACATAGGTCATGCTAAGCCCCCCATGACAAGTCCCAACGGATCTGTCTTCTATGCGCATGCACAGAAAGTGTGTACTTCGTGCTCTGTAAAACTTTAGGATGTACAATTTCACTGTGCTTAATGTTTTGCTCAACTGCTTGATTTTTGTGCACTTCAATCTCTCATTAGAGCTTAATTCTTGTTCTTGATGTGATGTCACTTTGTCTGCCAAATATCAAAGGGCTTTCTCTGGGTCAGGTCTGCTTCCCTTAATAGTCTGCCTCGGACTTGTCATTCTATACCACAGACAATTCGTCGCTAATTAGGGATCAGCAGCTGCCCAAATTCACAGTCTTATTTTTTATGTCGTAACCATACCATCTATGGTTTCTGTCTGTCTGAGCACGCGTGAAGAACAAAGTGCTATATATGGGGGTTCTGTCTAGGCTCACAGTAGTTTTGAAACTTTTTCTTCAGCAAACTTATTTTGTCTCTGTTCACCATTCATAAAATTCAAATGTGTTTACTCATCTGATTGCTTCTCTCCAGCAATATGTACAAATGTATCACATGTAGCGGGCATCAGTGGTGCGTTTGGGGCGAGATTCGCATGGTGACATACAACAGTCAGGTGTGACAGGTGAAGGCGTGTGGGCATGTGTGTGAGGCAAAGGGGTGTGCGGGAATTCAGCAACTCACTGTCCATCTTGCGGGGGAGTTGCGAGGTGGGGGGGGGCGGGTACACAGTTTAGCAAACTAGTGGCCGAGGAATGGAGATGAGCAAGAGGGGTAGGCAAGAGGGAGGAGTATCACGGACTGGCCTTGCAGTATGAGTGGGAGAGATGGAAGAGGGAGCGGGACGAGGACAGGCAAGTATGAGGGAGGAACTCCCGGCAATCAGGGGGGTGGGATACCTGATACTTTCTACCACACTTTCCAAACTGAAGTATGTGTAATCATCACTGATTATGAAAAGCATGCGTGTGGCGAGGGGGGTTGGAAGTGTGGTGATGAATTTACGCCCGTATGGGCCCGGAGCAAGGAGGGTGGCGGTGCGGCGTGACATAATTACGTCACGGGTGGGCGGAGCGAGGTGGGGGAGGGCGCAGGTGTTTGGGCGTGTGGTTAGGGGACGGTCAGGGGGCATGGGTGCGCCAAAAAGGGCGGCACATGGCAGGGGAGGGGATTCAGGAACTCCCTCTCTGTCACGGTAGCGATATTGGGTAGGCACCGGGTGGCGTGGAGTGTGGGAGACCCCACCAAAATTTCGAGGGAGATTCCGGAAATTCCGGGGAAGGGAGCGGGGACCTGACTACTTCCTTGCCACATTTCCCGCATGGACAGACTGTGTAATCATTCATGATTTAAAGCAAGCATCTGCTCCCCAATGTAGTGTGACACTCAGAATCCATACAACTACTACTTTGGACCATGGGTCTTGAGGCATCCTCGTGGAAGGTAGGATCTGGCACACATACCATCCATTATTCTTGTGTCCAGGGGCCGTATTCGTTAAAACATTCGGGCACGGGCCCCGGATGTTCATTGCAACGGCCCCCCGAATAGTTTTACTGTTGTGCCCCTTACGAAAGGATGCTCCCCGGCGGACTCCGCCGCCGCGATGACGTCAAAGCGGCATGCAGGCGCGGATGACGTCAACGCGCGCAGACGGCGAGAAACATACAGACGGCCTCTGAAGCTCCGTCGCAACTATAACAGAGTTAGCAGATTAGGAGTAGTAGATAGATCAGTAGGATAGCAGGAGTATACGATATAAGATAGTAGAGAGGTAGATAGCGGGTAAGATGATAGCAGAGAGGGAGGGCAAAGGATAGATAGTATAGCGAGTAGTAGAAATAGAGGAATTGATAGCCAGTTAGAAGTGATGGTTAGATAGATAGTAGTAGCAGAGTTAGATACAGATAGACGATATACGGTAATGCAGGATTTAGAGCTGATAGATACAGAGTAGACGTTGCGAGTATAGATAGACTAGAGTTAGATAGATAGCGGTTAGTAGTTACGTAGATAATAGCAGAGTTAGATAGATAATAGATAGCGAGATAGTAAAGATAGATAGATAGCAGTAGAAGCAGAGGAGTAGTAGCAGAGTTAGATAGAGATTAGATAGATGCCAGAGTTAGCAAGATCGCCTAGCAGTAGATAGATGAGAGTAGATAGCAAGAGATGATAGGATTAGGATAGATAGTCTGATAGATAGATAAGAGTAGATAGATAGATCAGAAGAGGCAGTAGAAGAAGATAGATAAGCAGAGTTAGAGATAGATAGCGGAGTAATGAAGATCAGATTATAGATAGATAGCGTAAAGAGATGTAGAGTATAGAGTAATAGATGGAGACTAGATAGAGAGGTAGATAAGATACAGAGAGTAGATGTAGATAGATAGCAGAGTAGTAGATAGGATACGAAGAGCAAGATAGTATGATAGATCAGAGTTAAGATAAGTATAGCAGAGTAGTATAGATGCAGAGTTAGATTAGATAGAGCCATAAGAGATATGCAGAGTAGATAGATAGATGAGAGTTAGATAGATACGATAGATCGCAGAGATAGAGTTAGATGATGAGCAGCAGTAGAAGTATAGCAGAGTTAGATAGATAGCAGAGTTAGATAGATAGCCAGAGATAGTTAGAAATAGCGTAGGTTAGAGATAGATAGAAGCAGAGTTTATAGATAGAGTAGATAGTATAGATCCAGAGTTCAGAAGATAGCAATTGAGATATAGATAGATAAGCGAGTTAGAAGGAATTCCGGAAATAGATAGGGAGCGTAAGCCCTGTAATTAAAGAGTCTGCAAGAGGCACGAGCTCAAGGAACACGAGTAACGGACAGTAAATAGCAGTTATGCCTTCTTTGGTCATTCATTGGTCAATTCTACTCGGCTTAGCGTTATAGTTATCATGGCGGCGAATTTAGTGCATACGTAGTGTTTTTTGCTCTGAGGACTTAATGGTGGCATGTGCAATGGGGAGCAGGGCTGGACCTAACAAAACTTTTCGACAGCGCGCGGCGCATGGAGTGCCCACGGATGCCACGATGCTTCTTAGACTCAGCTAGAATTACGCCCCTGCTTTACATACATGTGTTAGGATATTTAATCAGCCATAAACCTGTTTTGCGCTGAGGTTAAGTCTTGATTCCTGTGAATACTTACAGTATGAAAATGCCAGAATTTACAGAGAAAAAAAATGTTGCAATGTAGTGTCTAAATTAGCAACAGGGGAGGGTTAATAATAGTTTAGTGAAATTTATTAGCGTTGTATATATGTGGATAATGTACCAGCAATGAAACTCAAAGGTGACTTTTAAAAAGTTTATAGTAAATGAGGGTTTCATTATGAAATTTATAAGTTACAAAATTAATTTTCATGATTAAATTAATGATTTAGATTAAAAAAAGATGAGATGGGTATAGGGGCATTTGTTATGATATAAAAACAGATGGAGTAATATTGAATATCAGTATGTAACTACTGCCCTGCCACACCCAGAGCAGGACCAGATGGTAGTAGGAACCCGCAAAGCAGTGGCGGAAACTACCCCTCCACCGTGACGATTACAAGCCCACTATCCAGCTGCACAATACAGCAATTACAATGCCGTAAAGAGAATGTAAGCACATTTAATTGGGGTGTGCCACTGCCTCTAATTTTTGTATTTATTGATGATCCGTTGCACTCTTTGGCAGTGGTTTGACAGAAAGTATTGAATGCCCTTGAAGTTTTCCACATTTGGTCACATTACGGCCACAAAACATTGAATCACATGTTTATTGGGAATTCCACGTGAAAGACCAAGTACAAAGTGGTTGGTACATGTGAGACGTGGAAGGAAAATTCATGACATGATTCCAACATTTTTACACAGATCAATACTGAAAGTGTGGGTTGTGGTAATATTCATCCTCCTTTGGTATGAGTGCAGTCAGTTGCCCGTAGGACATTGCCTGATGGTGCTAATGACTAAATAGGATGCACCTGTGGTAATCTAATGTTCTAACACAAATACGAGATGCTATGTTGACGGCCTCAGAGGTTGTCAAGAGAATCTTGGGAGCAAACAAACACCATGAAGTCCAAAGAAAACACAGACAGTCAGGGTATAACAGTTTTGAGAAAATTTAAAAAGGCTTAGGCTACAACAAGTTTCCAAAGCTTTGAACAATCCCACGGAGCACTGTTCAAGCGAACATTAGAAAGTGGAAGGAGTATGACACACGCTAAACCTACCAAGACAAGGTGTCCACAAAATCACAGGCCGAGAATAAGGAGAGCGCTGATCAGAAATGAGTCAAGAGGCCATGGTGGACTCTGGAACAAGCTGCAGATATCTACATGATCAGGTGGGGAGGAAATCTGTCCTAGGCAACTATTGTAGTCGTGCACTGACACAAATTGACCCTTTATGGAAGGTGGCAAGAAAAAAAGCATTGTTAACGAAGAAAAGCATTAAGAAGTCCAGTGTGAGTTTGCCACAGCCATGTTGAGGAACACAGCCAAACATGTGGAGAAGAGGTGCTCTGGTCAGAGGACCAAGAATGGAACTTTTGTTGGCCCAAAATGCAAACACTTTGTGTGGCTAAAAATAAACACGCACATTCACTCAAAAGTTATGGTGGTGGCAACATTTCATGTTCTGGGGGTGCGGTGCTTCTCTTCAGCAGGGACAGGGGAAAGCTGGTCAGTGTGTGGGAAGAGAGGTGGAGATCAAATAACAGGGACATCCCTGAAGAAAACTATTGGACATCAGCAAAAGACTTGAGACTGGGGCGGAGTCACCTCGATGCAGGACAATCAACCCTAAAAGAAAGCCAGGGCACAATATGGAATGGTTTAAAACAAAACATATAGCCATGTTTTAAGAATGGCCCAGTCACAAGCCAGATCTAAATCCAATCGAGAATCTGTGGAGATCTGAAAAAAACTGCTGTTCACAAAACGCGTGTCCATATTAATCTGACTGAGGCTGGAGCTGTTTTGAAAGAAGAAGGACAAGGATTTCAGGCTCTAGATGATGCCAAAGCTGGTAGAGAGACTACCCTAAAAGACTCGCGCAGCTGTAATTGCAGCAAAAGAGCGGTGTGTACAAGTATTGGACTCGGGGGGCTGAATATAAACAATTTTACGCACAACCCCACTGTGCAGTATTGATTGTGATAAAAATGTTTGAATCTGTATGATTTGTCCACTTTCACGTGTACAACCACTTTGTATATGGTTCTTTACAGTGGAATTCCAATAAAATTGATTCATGTTGTGTGCAGTAATTTGACAAATGGGAAAAACTTACACAGGGGGCGTATTTTCTTTTCGAACCACTGTATATATTGCTTGTGGCATTGGGGGTTTTTGACCAAGCCTTTTGGAAATGTGTACTCCACAGTTTGAAGTGAATTGGTCATTGTCAAGTACTTAGAGCTGGCGACAATCAGGCCCAAGAAAGCAAGCGAAAGAGCGCAGCAGCGCACAAGATTTCATCTCATAAAAGGCAGGCTACTTATTAAAAGGACAAAGTTGAGAATTACGTTCCTAAGAGAGGTAAAAAGTTACTTAAGTTGAAGTGAAAACGGTTAAAAGACCCAGCCAAGAATAAGCATAGACAAGAGCAATAGACCCACAAAGACCACCCCAGACTCGAGTCTCCTCCCAAGCACACCCACTATCAAGGCCATTGCCCTGGGAAGTCCCACCAACCCGCTCCCACCAAACCTCTAAACATGCCATGCCCCTTGTGACATCCACCCCACCAAACCCACGTGTGAATCACACACACACCTTCTGTCACCACCCTGCCTGGAAACCTGAAGGAGGCAGGGGTGGGATGTCTGTAAGCCAAATGAGTGGATGGTGCAATAGGCTTTATTTTTTGTGCCTCTCACCCCCCCTTATACTACTTTACAAGAACATGTCTATACTTAACAATGCTGTTTGTATTTATATGTAAAAAAAAGTACTGGACCAGCCTTTCCTCGGACCTCTTCGCCCCTCCCATCTGGATACTGTCACAGGATTGAAAATACACTGAAGAATACAAATTCTGATTGTGATTCTAAGGTTATGCTGCACACACTAATAAGATGTTAAAAAACCTTTTAGCAGGGCCCCTTTCAATAAGATTGACTTATAGTCTTGTCAGCTTTCTTAATTATGTATCCAGTATGTGACATTGCCTATACAAGTATAGGTTCTTAGGCCCAGTCACTGTGTGAATCTGGCAGTTTGGATCAAACACCTTACACTCTGAGGTTGTACAGTCTGTTAAGTATGATCTGAATATCCTTTTTGCATGGGCCCTATTTGTGCAGATATATTATGCGGTCCTGCAGGTACAATGTGTTCAAGTTGTACTTGTAATATATAAATTGCTGTCTGGTGGGGTGAGTTACTTTGCGTTTTTTTTTATACCAACTTCTTGTTTGTTTGTTTAATCTGTATGTCTGTGATGGTCGCACTGCTTTCATCCAGAGATCAGATGTTTAAAACTACAACTCCAGCATTCCTCAACTACAGCGGTGGAGAGGCGAGAGTTGTAGTTTTCAAAACATCTGTAGGCACCCCTGATTCAGACCTGGCTAAATTAACAAGTGTCCACAATAATCAAGCCATTTTCAACAGACGGGGTTTTGGGCAAATTTCCTTAATTCTTGTTTAACTATTGAAGTAATTTGAATCCGTGTGTTGTTGGGTTCATATTTGTTGCCACCATTAAAAAATGGTGCTTTTATTTCTCTGCCCAGAATGGATGCTGAGAACAGTAGTCATCAGAATCTGAAGCATGTATTGGGACTTTTTTTTCTGTCCAAAAAAGGATGCAGGAACTTGTGTGTTACTCTTTAACTAAGATGATTTTCATCTGTGTGTTGTGGACGATTTGTTGCCTGCTCTCTGACTGTGTCTGAACTACAACTCCCATTTTATGTAACTACATGTTTATATACAGCTGGCTTAGTCGCAGATTGCCCATTACACAACAAACCCGGCCCACACAAAAACCATGCCCACTAAGTGTATTAGAGCGGCGGGCTATGCATGCTGTGTTCTCTCCCTGTGCCCCCCTTTCCACCCAGAAAACTTCCTGCAGAAGCACATGCACAGACCAAATGTTTGTAAATGACAATCAGGATGGCATCTACATATAAGATCATTCATCCTCGTTCTGGAGCTTTCCAGAACATATCTAACAGGGCCGTAAAGACAGCAGGGGGGGTTTCTTGCATAATGATTAAAAACCTGTAAGCATGCAAACAGTTATTTAGTTATTATAATAGTTTTCAACACCTCCCAGGAACAAAAAATTGAACTTACGTGCCAACTGAGCTAGTGACATTTAAGCAGTTTTTCTGAACCGCCTTTTATGTTTTTCTTTGCAAACCAGCATACGATGTAGTCCCGTCGGCCAATACTTTTGCAATGTATGTCCCGGAGGAAGAAAGGAACGAATTCGGAAGAATGATTGAATGGTCGCTGGATCGGTAGGCACGTTAGTTCTAATGGATGGGACATGTACCCCCGTTACAATGAAGGACCACATAGACTGAAAAACTTGTGCAGGACCCTGTAAATAAAGGTGTGCCCAAATAGCAAACCCTTCATAATGTTTTTTTCCAAAAAATCTCACACTTAAATTATTGCTGGAAAAGTCACTTGGCCCTTTTATAAATCTTTAGTCTAGATTTGGTTTATCTTCCAACAGCATTTCTATACAAGATCATCAAAATGGCCTTTTTAAAGTGTTGTACAAGTGTAACAGGACTACATGGAAAAAACATTGATCAGCTACTACTATGAGTAATAGAGCTCCTCTCGTTCACTGCTTTAATCCTCCTACAAAAACCTCCAACACCATAGCAGTAGGTGACAAAGGTAACAGAACTCTAAGCTGGAAACAAAGTTTCAGGGAAACTGGGTGAGGCAGGTTTGTTATGTTTCCTATCTGGCTAATTACTACCTCAATGTTATTCACCCTGCATGATATGTGACTTTTACCAATGGTCAGTTCAGCTTTAGCTGCTGCTGGTTGTCTCCTGTCGATCTTCCTACCTCACCTCCTTCAGGTAAGTCAAACCAAGATTGCCAGGGGCGTGTTTTAGGGGGGGTGTAGGTGTCTGGAATCCCCCTTTTCTGCCTGACCTCAGGCAGTCTGCTGTTCCTCTTCTGAGGTGTCAAGATTGTTTACCTTGCTAAGTGAGCAGTGCATTATTCCTATACTTATAAACACAAGGGGAGGAGCAAACATGGGGCATCCGCACATAGGGCAACAGACATCCCACCCTACTTCTGCTGGTTTTTGTCAATAGCTTGTACATAGATGGTTACATTGTAATGAGCAGTGATGAGAAGCGCTTTTTGTTTTGTTCCAAAAATTGATCCAGTTCCCATAGCATAAAGATCTGTATCAACATTAACCCTGCAGCGCCTGATGTTGAGCTGTCAACATTGAATCATTATTATTAAATATTTATTGTATTGTTCTATATATATATATATATATATACAGCAGTTGAGTGATTCCATACATTCTTATACTGAATGATTGTTCAATGTGCCAATACATGGTCAATGTATTGGTTTACTGGAGTAAAGGGAGCCGTAATGGACACTCCCTTTTCGTCTTGCCGATCATGTCCCCAATGCCCAACACGCTATAAGCACCAAATGCCTACACTGTAAGACACTAACCTTGACAATTGTACCCGCCCCCAAATCGTGACCTTTCTCAGTAAAAACCAGAGGTTAGGTCGGGAAAGGAATGGATGGGACTTTTTTCGCCCTGACAATTGGACGGCTCTTGGCGGTCGGCTGGGGACGAAGCACTGTTGCGTTGTGGCAATGTATCCTATGGGCGGCGCCATTGGCGGTGATTTATCGCCACATCAGTACAAGATAGAAGAGAGAAAAAGTAGTGGTAAACAGGGGCAACACAACGTTTGCGTGAAAAATTCAGTCCCATACTTATTACAATGCACAATATAATCAGTGCATTCATTTAAAACTGCTTAGTACAAACCAAAAAAGGTAAAACAAATCCCCTATTCAGAGAGACATAATCTACAGTTATATAATACCGGTATGATGTAGGTATGAGAGGAAGGGCCATTAATATGCATTCCCCAATCCACTATGTCACATAATATAGCATTGAGTAAACTACAAAGCATGTGAAAATAAAAACATCTTGTTAAAACATTAGGTTACCCAAACCAGCAAACTGGCAAGACACTCTTGAGAAAAAAGGGGCCAATCAGTAAATTGATAAATAGATGACGCTCAGGGGGAGCAAGTTAAAAAAGTGTCCTAAAAACGCCATGTCAGATTGGCCCGTTAATCCTATCTAGGCAAAATGGGCGACCAGCATAGCTCACCGCCACGAAAAAATCACCCTCATATATATATATAAATATTGCTCGAGTGGGACGAAAAATTGTCATGGTACCTAGCCTTATGAAAATATATTTACAAAAGTAAAGTGATTATCTGTATTGGCTAACATGTGATAATAATCATGCAAGTAGAGAATATTATTATAGGGGGGGAGATTCACCCAGAGGTGCAAGTTGGGGGCAAATCTCCTGTACCTGATTTTTACCAGAGGCCTGTGCGATTAGGGTGAATCTAAACCCGCATGTAAGATTGAATGCCAGCTATTGGCTGGCATTAAATATTCCGCGCAAACAGACACACAGCTTCTGGTTGCTATGTAGATCGAGCAGTTACCAATTCCATGAATACATGTGATACTTTGTATAACCCTCTGTAGACAAAGTGCTGCTGGTATGGAGGTTAAAGACAATTATACTCACCTTTTCCCGAATCCACTGCCAGCCATAGTACCCCGGGGTGAGGACATAAAATCGCCTTAAGTCCTCACCTGGGAACTTTCCTAACTCCTGCACTAATTACCGCAATCTGCTTCGCCGATCCACACTGTTCCACCTCTCTTCTACTGTCAGTACAGTCGCGAGGGCAGCCAATTGGAAGACCACGCCTCCTTGCAGAGCGTATCTTCCTATTGGCTGCCTCGCGATCCTGCCACGAAGCAGGAAGAGCGGAGGAATGAGCGATCGGCGAAGCAGATTTCGGTAAGTAGTGCAGGAGTTAGGGAAAGTACCCAGGGGGAGGACTTTCCTTAGCGATTTTAGGTCCTCACCATGGTAATATGCAGCTATGGAGTAACGAGGGATGCGAGGGGGATGAGGTGAGGATAGCTGTCCTTTAATAAGCAACTGATCTGACCAAATTTGAAAATAAATGGGGATGGTAATAAAAAGTGAAGTGCACTTCAGGTTACAGTATATAGTGGATACGTACCAGTCATGAAACTCAAAGGTGACTTTTTATTTTATAGTAGGTAGTGCATTATTCTATAATTATAATACAAAGGGGAAGCAAAACATGGGCATCCGCAAATAGGGGGGCAAAAGACGTCCCACCCTGCCCTTTAGGCTTCCGGCAGAGTGGAGAAGGGGAGTTGGCGAGTGATGAGGTGTGGGGGCGGGGCATGATCTTGCAATGGGGGGCGGGGCATGATGTCGCCGGCGGGCGGGGCCATGATGCGCACAGAGGGCAGGCCACCATTTTGGAGTGATGGGAGGCGGGTTAGGGAGGCATTCCAGGGCATGGCTATTGAAAGGGGGGTGTGGACTTGGAGAGATACTCGTGTCTCCTCTTAAGTCAGTGGAGGTCTGGGGTTGGTCTTGCGCGGAGAAACACCCCAAGAATGAGGAACGGTGACTGCCCTGACTAGATTGCCGGGAGAGGTGGGATAACCCTGGGGGCACGGTTGGGTGTGGCTCACCCCCTGTAATTTTGTCAATTTTTGATTAACCTGCTGTGAGGTGTTGCCCGTCCCGTATACTTCACACGTCTACCTTGAAAATGACCCTAAAATCAGTTCCGTTCCCATAATGTTCATAAAACGATCTGTGCCTGTCCATAACCACTGGCAAATTCTCGTAACCTTTGACTTTCACACTGAAATATTCTGCGATTCGACACACTGTATGGAGCAAAGGCCTCTAGCACATGATTAAGGTTCCTTATGACTGTCTACACTGATAGTAACGTGAAGCATAAAGGCCCTGTGTTGCTCGCTTTCTGCGCCTCCCTATTTCGCATTCTAGCGTGAGAATTCTGCCTGTATACTTCGTCTGCTTCTCCGCATTCTATTTGATCTTGCCAAACACACGAATGAAGAAGAGAATAAAAGCGACGCCCCATCAGACGTGTGATGTTTCCTCGAGTTGATTGGTCGCTCAATGTTGGAGCAGAGCCTCTTATAAGAACAGAATGTATCTTGCAGTCTCTTGCTATACTGAATAGGTCATTGGCCCCACAAAATCAGAACAAAAAGTAATTTCCTTAAATCCCAGGTCCCCGAAGGGTGGAGGATGGCAAAATTTTCCTTTATGTCCTATGGCTAATGAGCATGTGTCCAATGAGACCATGTGGTCAATTAATAAATATATTCTTGGTATGAGGCGCGCTAATGTTATAAGGCAGCAGCACCCCCATATCTACCTAGGCACTGAATGATTGTCACTTGAGTTGACTGGCGACTCTGAGTGACCAATCAATACGTCCTCACCACGTGTCAGTCAATCGAGTGGTTGTAAATTACCTTTATCACACACTAGTGAACAATTACCTTTCATCACCATTACCCAAAGAAAAGATGAGGCAGAGTTTAGATGCAGCACTCTGGGTCTACAGGGTATTCTTTTTTTTCGTTGAATGTTCACTCCTCCCACTCTCCTCCTACCTTTCTTTACTTCAAGTGTCTCTTGTTTTCTTTGCGGCAGGCCTGACAAAGTTGTGCTGGATTCCGTGGCCGTGCTCTGTCTCCTGTGCTGGGAGACTGCTGTCACTCAATGTGCATATCATGCTAGCAGACACACACCCATTGACCCACATGAGTCTCAAAAAACCTTTTCGCCACACTACGTACAAAAAGGGCATGGGTGCTTTTTACCTTATGTGTGGCACTAACTTTTTACGGCGGTGGGCGCAGTCTGCTGAAATAGTGACAGGGAGCTTGGGAATTTTCAGGGGGAATGCTGGGAATCTGACAAAAGACTGATTTGGGACGGGGGGTGGGAAGTAAGCACAAGACTGATCTGGGGAGGCTGGGATATTGAATTCATCTATATATTCCATATAATATATAAATTGTAGTGTGTCGTAATCCCACCTTTCACAATATGCTTTCGGTTCTCTCCCACCGCCCCTCTCAACATACCTGGTGCTCGGGGATTCTCACATCCCCTCTGAAATGCAGATTCTCGTGCTTGCGTGAATGGGAGCAAGATGCCAGCGGCGTTGCCCTGCAGGCAGTTACTAAAAGGGGGCGGAGCTGCGTCCCCCCCCCCTGCAGTGCGATCTGGCTTGTGATAACTTAAACATGGACCTCGTATCAAACAATCATATTGCGGTAACTTCTTATCTACCAATAGGAACCATTAAACAAAGGTTGTTTCAGGTAGATTTAATTTACAAGCTATAGTACGGGCAGGGTAGGGCTGGGCAGCCTAAAAAAATAAAAGTCTTAACTTATAAAGAGTGCTTGTGCGGTTAATATATGTGGATAATGCACTCCAAAACTGTAAAATCTTAATCGATATTAGAACGTACATGAGGAGTTCCTTGTCCATATAAAGCACAAGGCTGCAGGCCGAGTACCTTTTATAAGGGCACGGAACTCAAAGGTGACGTCTAATATCCTTAAGAGAACTGTGGTCCAAAAATGACTTTAGGTAGAATCGAGGAATTGCTCTCCTGAGAGTTGTTGCAATTTATTTCCATTGTTTATTTTTTTAGTTTTGAAGCTATATTACATTTTTGTGTGTGATATGGCACATCACCACAGGTCCCCAGGTCATAGACATTGACCATACTGCACCTTCTGATTCGTTTTGGTTTTGAGGCATTGTTGAGGCTTTAAATGGACAGCAGAATTCCCATACGTATGCTCCCATACCATAATAGCCAAATCCATATCCTATGCTGTATGGGAAGCTACTGTATGGGAATCTGCTGTCTATTTAAAGGCAACTGAAGCCTCAAAAAATACTGAATCGAGGCAATATTTTTAACATAGATACCCTTCTGATTCTGTATTGTTTTGAGGCATTAGTGGCCCTTAGTAGTTTGTAGTTCCCCCAAAATCTATATGAAAGGTATCTGGGGGTTTACGTTAGATTACAGCTCCACCCCAGAGCCCCCCCCCGTTCAGTGTTCACCCCCTTAACGGTGGCAGTCTTCACAGGAAGTAAGAGCTTCGGAGTAGTGACATTCAGGGGGAGCAATCGGAGCAAGTGGCAGCAGCAAGAGAGTGAAGACGGAGCATTGAATGAAGCCCCAGCAGTAAGTGAACACTGACTGGGGGGCTCTTGAGGGGTGGGAAGTGATTCATTCAATTTTTTTTTTTTAAAGCCATAAAACCTCAGGCTTAAACTCCAGTAATCTACGGTCGTAGTGGCTGGAGTGTAATGTCAGGGGCCTGGCCCTTCATGCAGGCGGGCCCCGACACACCCCCACCCCTTACCCAATCATGTTTTAAAAACAGCTGATCGCACATATCTTTACTGAGGAGACACGCAATCAGCTGTTAAAAATAGCTGATCCGGGCCCCCGCAAGGCATGTGCGCCTTGTAGCATGGTTACCACTACTGGTTACGGGTGAACTAAAAAGCAGGATTATGATTTTTCCTTTGAAAATACCTGTATATAAATTACATGGAAATATTCCTGACATATCATACCAATGCTGTTATCCCTTCTGAGCCTCATGCATTAAAAAATCATGTGAAGATAGAAGTGACCCCGTGGCCTTTTTGTAATTTCTTGTTAAATTGCTGCCACAATTCTATGTGGAAGACAATATTCTAAAGAGTGGTTATCACTATTTCTATTGTGGTCTTACAATTTCAATCATGAACATATTGTTTACGATGGCAATCATAATTGTCACACTGGCTATTACACTGCGGCTGTTACTACACAAGTTTCCAATACTGTGGGTTAGTGAATATGGGCCTCATTTCTTTTACATGATCTTACAAATGCTGGATTGATTGCAGTAAAGTTAACTTTATACTGTTAGAAAGTTACAGTAGCATGGGCTAAAAACTCATAACCACCAAAGTCTCCTGTTAATATATTTGTTTAGAATTTTCTCAAACCTCATTGGAGCATAGAGAGTTTTGTCCAATATTGCTTACTTTTACAACATAAGTACGTATTCTTACACCATAGTTCAAATAATTATAAACGCTTGCCAAAATAACAGATAACTACAATATTTTGAGGCATATTTATAATCAAACCGTGGTATCGGAATTAATAACTACTGCTGAGGACGACATTTGTTATTGGTCACTTTACGCGGTATCGGTCACAATTTGCAACATTCGCCGTAAATGACTGCTTGCAGTCATTAAAAAGCACTGGTAAGAGTAATCTTTGGTATTTTGGTTCTGCTGTATTTTACTGTTTATCCTCTTTTGGCTGGTGCTCATGTTTTACTGATGGTTTGCAAGCAGCTAATCTTAGAGATATACCAAGTCTATAGAGAACGATGCAGTTAAAGATTTTTTGTTTTAGCACAAGTGTAACAATCCACACTAAATGTAATAACATGTTGCACTGGGCCTTATACACCCATCTTAGAGGCCTGCGCCGTTCCAAATGTTATGGAAGTAGCACAGCACACCCATACATCAAGTTTTATGATACTCTTAATTTGTAACTGTAACATGGTGCTGACAAGAGATTTAGGGGCAATTTATAAAGGATGTCTTTTCGCCACAATATTAGCGCACACATCGCAAGCAAAACGAGCGGCATTTGGGCTTCGTTTCGCCTTATTTATAAAAAACGAAACAAAAACTGCTTCGCGCTGAAAAAGTGCGAACACCGGGCGCGGATAAAGAGACGAAAAAGTATCGTGCAGCGAAAACTAACGCAATCTAAGAAGACTGCATTACTGAAAACCATTCGAACCAGAAAAGCCCACTAGAAATATGTTCAAGTTCAAAATGGGCCACCTCACATTACCAGAAGTCAGCCATGTTTATTTAGTCAATCTTCTTAGAATTTCTCAATTGGACTACAGTGTATTTTGCACTGCCATTCACCTTTCTAATGCCGCGTCGCCTTTTCTAATGGTGCGTTTCGCCTTTCTAATGGCTCGTTCGCTTTTCCAAGGCATATTCCATGATAATGTGAGTTCGTCCTTTCTAATGTGCGTTCGCCTTTCTAATCAGCGCTTCGCTTTTCCACGCATCTTCATTTAATGTGCCGTTCACCTTTTAATGTGCGTTCATCCTTTCTAATACGCGCTCGCCTTTCTAAGCGCATTCGCTTTTCCAAGGCATATTACATCTAATGCGCGTCGCCTTCTAATGTCGCTTTCTACGGCATATTACATTCAATGCGCGTTCGCCTTTTCTAAATGTCCGCTTTTTCTAAGGCTAATTAACACTCTAATGACGCGATCGCCCTTCAATGGCGTTCCGCGTTTTTCAAGGCATATTACCCCATTCAGAATGCTTTCGCTCAAACATGACTTTTTACCACCTTCAGTGGTCGCGTAATCGTGTCGCTCTTTTAAAGCAAAACAAAAACCACCGTTCGCTCTTTTATAAATTCGCGTTATGCATTTTTGCCTTTTTCGCTAAATTACCATGCAAGTTAGGCGAAAAGTGTTTAGCGATAGCCGCGGAGGAAACGGTTCGCCGTGGTCGCGTTAACAGCTACCTTTATAAATAGCGTTAACTGTCTTTTTGGCGAAAACCCATGCGAAAAGCGAATGAGTAAACATTTCGCTACTTTTCGCTCTTTTTAATACTGGCCCCTTTAGCATTAGTACATTTTCAGACAGTTACAGGCCCAATGTTACACAAGTCAAATAGTGCCCCCCAACAATCTGGTGAAATTAATAGGTATTGCATGCACAAACTGTATTGTTGTCTGACAATGGTAATTTTTTCTGACTGCACAAACAAATGAGGAACATTATTCTTTATAAATACTGTATCAGTCTGTGTTGTAACTGGGATAAGAATTTTTACATTCGCAACAATATATATGGGCGATCCAACCAACAACAATGTTGACAGGTTTAATATAAGTATGTTACTCTAGGGCCCTATATTAAGAAGATCGGTATTATCGTAATAGTGAAACGAGGTGCTCTATTGGTATGGAAATAACGACCGGCGTTTTACCGTGATAACGACCGTGTATTTACGATTAACGACGCAGTTATTACCGATATCGTTAAATACCGGTCGTTTCGGTAAATACCGTGTCGTTATTTACCGATATCCGCGCTTATTAACGATAACGGTCCGTTATTTAACAATACACGGTCGTTATTTAACGAAACTGACCGTATCAAATAAACAGTCGTTAGTCTGTAAATAACGTCGTTTCGGTTGTAAAAAACCCGTCGTCTATTTTACGAGTAACGATCGCACCAATATTTACAATTAACAAGATGCCGATCTTTTATAAATAGGGCCCTTAATGTACTCTGTACTTTTCACATAATAGTTCGCCGACAAGATTTACATCTGGCCTAAAGCACCGTAAGATTGTCTGAGCAGGATCTTAATCCTTAATTCCTAGACTATTTACTGTTGTTGTTCTCAACCAATCAACCGTTTGGCCTGGTACACATGATTTAGATTTTTGGAATAATCAAAAACTTATGGTAGTATGTTGGACATAAAATGTGGGTGCAGTCCTCATTTTGGCACAGAACGGCACAATCCACCAAAATGTCAAAAGTATAAAACAACAAAATAAGTTTCATTAATTTTTGTCCTGGATTTGGTCGGACAAAATACCAGCTAAAGGGGAATTTTATAATAAGCTTTTTTTTAGCTTATGAGGTTCTCATCACCCAGATATCATGGTGTATTGTGGATTTAGTTTCGATCAGGGGTCCTCAAGCTTGCGGGACTGATACGGCCTCTGGGTGAGTCACGTGTGGCCCCTGCTCATCTGGCATGTTTAGGGAGGGTCTACGCCCAGTGTAGTCTGCTGTTTCTTACTTCTCCTGGTGACCCTAGACATTACATAGATTGTGACATGTTAATTAGCTTTGAGTGAGAAGCAGCATTTTGTTTGTTTGAAGAATGTATCCAGTCTGGTACTGTGATTGCAGAAACATAAAGAACTGTATCAACATTAACCCTGCAGCTGCCAGAGTTGATTGCTAAGACTGGGTTTATATCAAGTACTTGCCTACCCTCAAACATCCAACATTTAATCGGTACGCATATAGAAGCAACCTAGTGCAGAGCCAAACCTGATCTTAGCTGTGCAATGGATTTATCAATAGTGTACCTATTAAATGGCGGATGTTGGAGGGTAGTTACTGTATCACACTGAGCATAGTGAACAGGAAGACAACATGGAAAAAACCAACCAATCGTTGTAATTACACAGGAGGGATTTTTTGTATATTATTTATACAGAACATGTGTTGATGCGCCCATAATGGATGTTTATTGTCCTCTCTCTACTGTAGTCAAAGGGACATTATGATTCTGCAAATTGTTGGATCAGTGTCACAGCTCTGACTATGAAAGACATTAATGAGAATGTAGTGCAAATTTAAAAATGCAGTCTGCCCCCCCCCCTGACTCTGAGGGATGGTAACTGGCTCCCTTAAAAGGTTTGAGGACCCTGAGTTAGAGTTGGACTT
Organism: Hymenochirus boettgeri; assembly: GCA_019447015.1. Lineage (NCBI taxonomy): Eukaryota > Metazoa > Chordata > Amphibia > Anura > Pipidae > Hymenochirus > Hymenochirus boettgeri. The sequence continues at coordinate 114,594,246 of CM033473.1, forward strand.
GTAGTTTAGTCTTCAGAGTTTTTGATAGTACAAGACATTCTTAATTGAAAAAGCCAGTCGGATGTCTAGTGAAACATCTACAGATAACACTTCAAGTCCAGTAGATCAACTGAATACCACAAATAATAATCTTCTTTGTTTTATTATTCAAATAATGTATAGAAGGTGGTTCCACTGCCCAAACCAAATCCTATGCAATATTTCCAAATCCAAGGTTAGAGAGGTTAGAAATTGATTTAGTTTAAAGAGTGCATATTTATTGCTCCACTAGCAGAAGTACCCGGCGCGCAGGTTCCTAAAGATCCAGCCCGAACCTGCATCCAAAAATCAGCTTTCTAATCTGATCCAAAATCTGGTTAACTTTCCGACACAATGCAGGATTCTAGACAGGCATCATCCCCAATTAACATACCTCACGACATGGGGGGCTATTGTTGTGCAATAATGGAGATATTGCAAAATGTCCAAATTTGGGCAAACAGTGTTGGTATTACACTAAAAAATAAATTAAGTGAGGTGTTCTCCCCCCTTGGAAAGGGAAGTTGATATGATACGCTTTAAAGCAACTACCCTTTTAAAGTTATCACACCAACTTCCTCTTTAAGGCATAACATCAATGTTCCCCTTTAAGGCGTATCACACCAAACTTACCCCTTTAAGCAATTCACCATCAACTACCCTTTAACATGTATCACCACCAACTTTCCTTTAGAGTGTATCACACCATTTCTGCTTGAAAGCATATCACATCAACACCCCTTAACATGTATCCACACAACTTTCCCTTTAGAGTGTATCACACCAATTTTCGCTTAAGCATATCACATCAATACCCCTAACGCGTATCAACACCAAACTTCCCTTTAAGCATATTGCATCAACTATCCTTTAACATGTACCATACCAACTTCCCTTTAACGTGTATCACACCAACCTTACTTTAAGGCATAGCGCCACCACTTCTTTAAGCACGTATTGCATCAACTTCCCCCATTAGCCAGAATCGCATCAACTCTCCGTTTAGCGCATATCACATCAACTTCCCCTTTAGCACGTATCGCATCAACTCCCACTTTAGCACATATCGCATCAACTTCCCCTTTAGAGTGTATCACATCAACTTCTCTTTTTATACGTATCGCATCAACTTCCCCTTTTAGCGCAAATCACCATCAACTCCCTCTTTAGCGCGTATCGCATCAACATCCCCCTTTAGTGCATATGGCATCAACTCCCGCTTTAGCATGTATGCATCAACATCCCCTTAGTCCTCAGAAAAAACGGTGGACATGTGCGGGGGAGCCCTCCCTCCCACCATCCGGATCCCTTTTGTCTCTGCTCTGCATCCACCAAGTGTGAACGCTTTTACCCTGTGTGAGTCTACCCATTACATCGCACACCACCAGTTAGTTTGGAAGAAAAGCCACAGAAAGTTACTTACACACCTTCTTTCCCATAGTTCTCTGAATAGCTGGCAGTCATGTCTATGATGGCTGCTGCGCTAGATACAGATGTGGCTGCCGGTTCCTCCCCTCAGCTTTTCGGCTAGCAGAGAGCTGGGGGATCGAAGTTCTTTATGTTTCTGTCAATCACAGTACAGACTGGATACATTCTTCTAATATCATTATAATTTACAGTTTGGAGTGCATTATCCACTATATATTAACCCACAAGCCTCTTTATATGTTAATGAACTTATTTTTCTAGGCTGCCCAGCCCTACCCTGCCCTTACTATAGCATGTAAATTAATCTCCTGAAAACAACCTTTGTTTTAATGGTTCCTATTGGTAAGATAAAAGTGTACCTGCAATATGATTTTGATACAGTCCTTTTTTAAGTTATCCACAAGCCAGATCGCACTGCAGACTGCAGCTCCGCCCCCTTTTAGTAACTGCCTGCAGGTGCACCCGCTGGCATGCTTGCTCCCTTCACGCAAGCACAGAATCTGCATTTCAGAGGGGATGCTGAGAATCCGACACAGGCTGATTTGAGAGGGGGGTGGGAGAGTAACGAAAGCATATTTGGAAAGGTGGGATAGTGGATTACACACACACAATTTATATATTATATGTAATATATAGATGCAATTCAATATCCAGCCTCCCAAATCAGCTTGTGTTACTCTCCCACCCCCTCCCAAATCAGCTTTTGTCAGATTCCCAGCATCCCCTCTGAAATTCCCAGCATCCCCTTGTGTCACTATTTCAGCAACTGCGCCCCCCCCCCCTTAAAGTTAGGCACACAAAGTATAAAAAACACCATGCCTTTGTTACAGTAGTGTGGCAAAAGGTTTTTTGACATCACTGGGGTCAAGTGGGTGTGTCTGCTAGCATGATGATGCACATTGAGTGACAGCACTCCCAGCACAGGAGAAAACACGACCCACGGGAACTAGCACAACTTTGTCAGGCTGCCGCAAAGAAACTAAAGAGAACTTTGAAGTAAAGAAAAGGTAGGAGGAGAGTTGGGAGAGAGTGAACATTCAAACGAAAAAAAAAGAGATACCCTGTAACCCAGAGGCTGCATCTCACTCTGCCTCACTTTTCTTTGGGTAATGGTGATGAAGGTAATTGTCACTAGTGTGTGATAAAGGTAATTTTAGACACACTGATTGACTGACAGGTGGTGAGGACTAGTGATGGTCACTCAGAGTCAGCCAGTCAGACTCAGTGAACTCATTCAGTGCCTAGGTAGATAATGGGGATTGCTGCTGCCTTATAACATTAGCGATGCCTCATACCATAGAATATATTTCATATTAATTGACCATGGGTTCTGGACACATGCATTAGCCATAGGACATAAAGGAGAAATTTTGCATACCTCCACCCCTTACGGGGAACCTGGGATTAAGCAATTACTTTTTGTTTCTTAGATTTTGTGGGCAATGCTATTCATATAGCAAGAGACTGCAAGATACATTCTGTTATAAGAAGGCTCTGCTCCAACATTAGCGAACCACAACTGAGAAATACACTCTGTATGGCGTCGCTTTATTCTCTTCTTCATTGTGTTTGGCAGTCAAATAGAATGCTGGAGAAGCAGACATAGACATCAGAATTCTCACGTAGAATGCGAAATAGGAGCGCAAAAGGAGCAGACAGGGACCTCTTCTTACTCACGTTACGTATCATGTGTAATGAAGTCAGTAAGACACTTTTGCCCATCAGTGTGTGATCGCGAATATTTCAGTGTGAAATGTCAAGTTACAGAATGATGCCAGTTTTTATAGACAGGCACATCTTTTTATGGACAGTATGGGAACAACTGATTTTAGGTCCATTTTCATGGACTGTGTGAATATACGGGCGGTTAGCAACCCTCACAGCAGGTTAATCAAAAATGTGACAAAATTACAGGGGGTAGAACCCCACCTTGCCCCAGGTATCCCACCTCTCCCGCATCTCGCGGGAGTCTTCCTCATTCTGGGGTGTTCTCCGCGCAAGACCACCCCAGACTCCCGAACTTAAGAGGAGACATGAGTCTCCTCCCAAGCCACACCCCCTTTCAATAGCCATGCCCTGGAATGCCCCTAACTCCTCCCTAACCCGCCTCCCATCACTCCAAGAATGGTGGCCTGCCTCTGTGCGACATCATGCCCGCCCCCGTGCGACATCATGCCCCGCCCCCATGCAAGATCATGCCCCGCCCCCACACCTCACTCGCCACGCCCCCTTCTCCACTCTGCCCGGAAGCCTGAAAGGGCAGGGTGGGATGTCTGTTGCCCCTATGTGCGGATGCCCATGTTTGCTTCCCCTTGTGTATTATAATTATAGGAAATAATGCACTACCTACTATAAAATATAAAAGTCACCTTTGAGTTTCATGACTGGTACGTTATCCACTATATACTGTAAACCTGAAGTGCACTTCACTTTATTATTAACCATCCCCATTATTTTCAAAATTTGTCAGATCAGTTGCTTATTAAAGGACAACTATACTCACCTCACCCTCGCTCCTCTTACTCCATAGCTGCATAGTACCCATGGTGAGGACCTAAAATTGCTAAGTCCTCACCCTGGGTACTTTCCCTAACTCCTGCACTACTTACCGCAAATCTGCTTCGCCGATCGCTCCATTCCTCCGCTCTTCCTGCTTCAGTGACAGATCGCGAGGCAGCCAATAGGAAGATACGCTCTGCAAGGAGGCGTGTCTTCCAATTGGCTGCCTCGTGACTGTCACTGACAGTAGAAGAGAGGTGGAACAGTGTGGATCGGCGAAGCAGATTTGCGGTAATTAGTGCAGGAGTTAGGAAAGTACCCAGGGTGAGGACTTAGCGATTTTAGGTCCTCACCCTGGGTACTATGCTGCAGTGGATCGGGGAAAAGGTGAGTATAATTGTCCTTTAACCTCCATACCAGCAGCACTTTGTCTACAGAGGGGTATACAAAGTATCACATGTATTACAGGGAATTGGTAACTGCTTGATCTACATAGCAACCAGAAGCTGTGTGTCTGTTTGCGCGGAAGTATTTAATGCCAGCTAATAGCTGGCATTAAATACTTACATGCGGGTGAGATTAACCCAAAGTTGCATAGCCTTTGGTAAATCCGGAATGGGAAATTCGCCCAGAGAGCTTGCACCTCTGGGTGAATCTCCCTATATATATTCTCTACTTGCCATGATTATTATCACAGTTAGCCAATACAGATATCACCTTTACTTTTGTAAAATATATTAAGGCTAGGTACACATGAGCAAATTTTTCGTCCCAATCGAGCAATATTTATATATATATATGAGGTGATTTCGGTGGCGGTGAGCGATGCTGGTCGCCCATTTGCCTAGATAGGATGAACGGGCAATCTGACATGGCGTTTTAGGACACTTTTTTAACTTGCTCCCCCTGAGCGTCATCTATTTATACATTTACTGATTTGGCCCCTTATTTTCAAGAGTGGTCTGCCAGTTTGCTGGTTTGGGTAACCTATGTTGTAACAAGATGTTATTTTCACATGCTTTGTATTTTACTGCAATGCTATATTATGTGACATAGTGGATTGGGGAAGGCATATTATGCACTTCCTCTCATACCTACATATACCGGTATATATATACTGTAGATGATGATACTCTCTGATAGGGGGATGTGTTTTAACCTTTTTTGTTTGTACTAAGCAGTTTAAATTGAATGCACTGATTATATTGTGCATTGTAATAAAGTATGGGACTGAATTTTTCACGCAAACATTGTGTTGCCCCTGTTTACCCACTACTTTTTCTCTCCTTCTATGCTTGTACTGATGTGGCGATAAATCACAGCCAATGCGCCGACCATAGGAGACATTTGCCACAACCAACAGTGCTTCGTCCCAGCCGACCGCTCAAGAGCGGCAAATTGTCAGGGCGAAAAAAGCCATCCATGTCTTCCCAGCCTAACGCTCTGTTTTACTGAGAAATCCACATTTGTGCTACATTGTCATTAGTGTCTTACAGAATTTGCTGAATACTGTTGGCATTGGGACCTATCGGGCAAGACGAAAAATTTCCATTACCGGCTCCCTTTACTACAGTAAACCAATAACATTGGACCATGTATTGGCACATTGAACAATCATTCAGTATAAAGAATGTATGGAACAATCACTGCTGTATATATATATATATATATATATAATAAATACAATAATAATTTAATAATAATGATGCAATGTTGACAGCTCAACAATCAGGCAGCTGCAGGGTTAATGTTGATACAGATCTTTATGCTATGGGCAGACTGGATCAATTTTTGGAACAAAACAAAAAGCTGCTTCTCAATCACTGCTCAATTAGCAAGGTAACAATCTATGTAACAATCTATGGACACCAGCAGAAGTAGGGTGGGATGTCTGTTGCCCCTATGTGCGGATGCCCATGTTTGCTTCCCCTTGTGTATTATAATTATAGGAAATAATGCACTGCTCAATTAGCAAGGTAACAATCTATGGACACCAGCAGAAGTAGAACAGCAGACTGCACTGAGCAGGCAGAAAGGGGGGATTCCAGACACCAGTAAACCCCCCCTAAACACGCCCCTGCAATCTTGGTTGAATTACCTGAGAGGAGGTGAGGTAGGAAGATCGACAGGAGACACCAGCAGCAGCTAAAGCTAGAACTAGACATTGGTAAAAGTCACATATCAATGCAGGGTGAATAACATTGAGGTAGTAATAGCCAGATAGGGAACAGAACAAACCTGCCTCACCCAGTTTCCCTGAAACTTGTTTCCGCCTTAAGATTCTGTTACCTTTGTCACCTACATTGCTATGTGTTGGAGGTTTTGTAGGAGGAGTTAAAGCAGTGACACGAGAGGGAGCTCTATTGACTATAGAGAGCTGATCAATGTTTATTTCCATGTAGTCCTGTTTACACTTTGTAACAACAATTTAAAGGCCATTTTGATGATCTGTGTATAGAAATGCTGTATAGGAAGATAAACAAATATAGAATAAAGATTTATAAAAGGGCAAATTGACTTTTCAGCATATTTATGTGAATTTTTTGGAAAAAAGACATTAATGAAGGGTTGCTATTTGGGCACACCTTTATTTACAGGGTCTGCAACAAGTTGTTTAAGTCTATGTGTCTTTCCATTGTACGGGGGTAAAGTTGTCCATACATTAGAACTTACGTGCCTACCGATCCAGCGACATTCAATCAATTCTTCCGGAATTCTTTCCTGTTCTTCTTCGGGACATAACATTGCAAAATGATTGGGCCAGACGGGACCTTACGATCGTATGCCGGTTGCAAAGAAGAACAGAAAAGGCGGTTACAGAAAAACTGATTAAATGTCACTAGCTCAGTTGGCACGTAAGTTCAATTTTTTTCCTGGGAGGTGTTGAAAACTATTATAATAACTACATAAACGTGTTTGCATTGCTTTACAAGGTTTTACAATCATTAATAGCATAGAAACCCCCCCTGCTGTCTTTACTGCCCTGTTAGATATGTTCTGGAAAGCTCAGATACCGAGGGATGAATGATCTTATATGTATGATAGCATCCCTGATTGTACATTTACAAACATTTGTCTGTGCATGTGCTTCTGCAGGAAGTTTTCTGGGGGAAAGGGGGGCACAGGGAGAGAACTACAGCATGCATAGCCCGCCGCTATACACTTAGTGGGCATGGTTTATTGTGTGGGCCTGGTTTGTTGTGAATGGGCAATCTGCGACTACAGCCAGCTGTATATAAACATGTAGTTACATAAAATATGGGAGTTGTAGTTCAGACAACAGTCATAAGAGCAGCAACAAATCGTCCACAACACACAGATGAAATCATCTTAGTTAAAGATTACACTACAGTTCCCTGCATCCCTTTTTGGACAGAAAAAAAAGTCCCAATACATGATTCAGATTACTGATGAACTACTGTTCTCAGCATCCATTCTGGGCAGAGAAATAAAAGCACCATTTTTAATGGTGGCAACAAATAGAACCCCCGGATTCAAATTACTTCAAATAGTTAAAAGAATTAAGGAAATCCCAAAACCCCTTTCTGTTGAAAATGGCGGTTATTGTGACCTTGTTAATTTTAAGCCAAGGTCTGAATCAGGGTGTGCCTACAGATGTTTTGAAAACTACAACTCTCGGCATTCCCTCTGTAGTGGAGGAATGCTGGGAGTTGTAGTTTTTAAACATCTGATCTCTGGGAGGAAAAGCAGTGCGACCATCACAGACATACAGATAAACAAACAGAGACAGTTGTATAAAAAAACCAAAGGTAACTCACCCCACAGACAGCAGTTATATATTACAAGTACAACTTGAACAAGTTGTACTTGCAGGACCGCATAAATATATTGCACAAAATAGGGCCCATCAAAAAGGATATTCAGTCACTTAACAGACTGTACAATCAGAGTGTAAGGTGTTTGTCCAAACTGGCCAGATTCACACAGTGACTGGGCCTAAGAACCATACATTGTAATGGCAGTCACAGACTGGATACAATAGTTAGAAAGCTGACAGACATAAAGCTAATCTTATGCAAGGGGCCCTGCTAAAATGGGTTTTTACATGCTTATTAGTGTGTGCAGCTTCCTTAGGAATCAAAATCAGAATTTGGATTCTTCAGTGTAGTTCAATCTGTGACAGGATCCAGATGGGAGGGGGAGAGGTCCTGAGTGAAAGGCTGGTCAGTACTTTTTACATATAAATACAAAACAGCATGGTTAAGCCTTTATATTTCAGAAAACAGTTTCATTTGTAAATAGAGTATAGAGGGAGGGGGAGAGGCACAAAAAATAGAAGCCTAGTGCACATCCAACTCATTTGCTTACAGACATCCCACCCTGCCCCTTAGGTTTCCAGGCAGGGTGGTGAAAGAAGGTGTGGTGTGATGTCACACGGGGGTGGTGGGGTGTGATGTCACAAGGGGCATGGCATGTGTTCTAGGGTTGGTGGGAGGCGGGGTTAGGGGGATTCCCAGGGCATGGCCTTGGATAGTGGGTGTGGCTTGGGAGGAGACTCGAGTCTGGGGTGGTCTTGTGGGTCTTTGCTTTGTCTTTGCTTTATTCTGCTGGGTCTTTTAACCTGTTTCACCTTAGTAACTTTTTACCTTCTTAGGAGACGTAATTCTCAAACTTTGTCTTTATATAAGTACCTGCCTTTTATGAGATGAAAGTCCCTGCTGCTCTTTCGCTTGCTTTCTTGGGACTGATTCGCCAGCTCTAAGTACTTGAACAGATGAACCAATTCACTTCAATGTGGAGTACACATTTCCAAAAGGCTTGGTCAAACCCCCAATGCAACAAGCAATATATACAGTGGTTGGCAAAAGTATACGGCCCCCTTGAAGTTTTCCACATTTTGTCATATTACTGCCACAAACATGAATCAATTTTATTGGAATTCCACGTAAAAGACCAATACAAAGTGGTGTACACGTGAGAAGTGGAACGAAAATCATACAGGATTCCAAACATTTTATCAAATCAATAACTGCAAAGTGGGGTGTGCGTAATATTTCAGCCCCCCGAGTCAATACTTGTACAACCACCTTTTGCTGCAATTACAGCTGCCAGTCTTTTAGGGTATGTCTCTACCAGCTTTGCACATCTAGAGACTGAAATCCTTGTCCATTCTTCTTTCAAAACAGCTCCAGCTCAGTCAGATTAGATGGACAGCGTTTGTGAACAGCAGTTTTCAGATCTTGCCACAGATTCTCGATTGGATTTAGATCTGGACTTTGATGGGCCATTCAAACATGGATATGTTTTGTTTTTAACCTTCCATTGTTGCCCTGGCTTTCTGTTTAGGGTTGTTGTCCTGCTAGAAGGTGAACCTCCGCCCCAGTCTCAAGTCTTTGCTGATCCAAGAGGTTTTCTTCCAGGATTGCCCTGTATTTGGCTCCATCCATCTTCCCATCAACACTGACCAGCTTCCCTGTCCCTGCTGAAGAGAAGCACCCCCAGAACATGATGTTGCCACCACCATATTTGAGTGATGTGCAGTGTTAGTTTTTAGCCACACAAAGTGTTTTGCATTTTGGCCAAAAAGTTCCATTTTGGTCTCATCTGACCAGAGCACCTTCTTCCACATGTTTGCTGTGTCCTCACATGGCTTGTGGCAAACTGCAAACTGGACTTCTTATGCTTTTCTGTTAACAATGGCTTTTTTCTTGCCACTCTTCCATAAAGGGCAACTTTGTGCAGTGCACGACTAATAGTTGTCCTATGGACAGATTCCCCCACCTGAGCTGTAGATATCTGCAGCTTGTCCAGAGTCACCATGGGCCTCTTGACTGCATTTCTGATCAGCGCTCTCCTTATTCGGCCTGTGAGTTTAGGTGGACAGCCTTGTCTTGGTAGGTTTACAGTTGTGTCATACTCCTTCCATTTCTGAATGTTCGCTTGAACAGTGCTCCGTGGGATGTTCAAGGCTTTGGAAATCTTGTTGTAGCCTAAGCCTGCTTTAAATTTCTCAATAACTTTATCCCTGACCTGTCTGGTGTGTTCTTTGGACTTCATGGTGTTGTTGCTCCCAAGATTCTCTTTGACAACCTCTGAGGCCGTCACAGAGCAGCCGTATTTGTTAGACATTAGATTACACACAGGTGCACTCTATTTAGTCATTAGCACACATCAGGCAATGTCTATGGGCAACTGACTGCACTCAGACCAAAGGAGGATGAATAATTACGCACACCCCACTTTGCAGTTATTGATTTGTTAAAAATGTTTGGAATCATGTATGATTTTCGTTCCACTTCTCACATGTACACCACTTTGTATTGGTCTTTCACGTAGGAAGTAGATTGGGACTCTGTTCGGGGGTGTCATATTCATTTCACCTTCCTCGGTGATCTCATCATCCTCTTGAGGAGAATCCTCAGTAAAACAGGATGCCATAGTTCCGTGGCCTGCAGGTCTGGAGTCTCTGTCTGTATTCACCAGTTGTACGGATTGTAGGACCTGTGAAATAGAAGCAGACAGGAGGACATAGAGGTGGCTAATGACTTAGCCCCAAGCGGTCCCTGCTCCTGAGGGGGCACCTGAGGAGCTGAATTCAAAGTACCCTCTGGCTCTTGCCCATTCTGACTGTGTCAGTAGGCACAGATGGAGGGTCATTGGTAGCGTTACAAGAAGAGCACCGTGGACCAGATTGGCCTGCAGGCAGTGTCATTGTCAGGTTGCGCATCATATGATACTGTGCCGAGGTTGTTTTTTTCCTTTCTGCCGCGACGGGAGTGACCCCTTACTGGCCATGATAGAAAAGAAATATAATAGAAAGAACTTTAATTTTTTTTAATATGAGGATATAATAATAGGAGAAGGAAGTTTTTAAAACTGAAGGGAGAGGGAAAGATGATCCCACACAGAGCTGTTCCCCAACTTAACTGTCTGCCTGGAGCTAAGCACTAAGCAGAGTCAGAGACTGGGAGGGAAACTGCAGAATAAGTAGGTAAAAGAGGGGAGAGCTGACCGGATTTTGGCTGCAGAAGCGGCTTATGGAGCTGACAAGGCCGCAAGGAGGGTTCCTGGAGAGAGACGAACAGATCCATGGCAGTGTGCAGGTAGCAGACGCAGGAACCCGCACATATAGGAGGAAAGACAAGGAAAAAAGGAGCGCAAGGCCAGAGGAGAAGCTCCCATCCTTCTTGAGGACCCCCAGGCCTTACCTAAAGGTCTAGGCGTCTGTGTAAGTGCCGGTTCCGTTACTGCATAAAGTGTTCTGCCCGTTCAACAGGTCGTTTGGCCTGTTTAATCCAGTGCCGATCAAGTTCCTGACAGCATTAAAAATATAAAAAAGGATAAAGGTAAGTCATTTTTTTCAGTTTATTGTCCCTTTAAAGGATAACTATCAGTTCTATAAGCTTTATTTAAATAACAATTAAACTGAAAAGTGCTTGGGACGGATATAGGATTGGTATTTCCACCTTCCAATATTATTTCGTGAGGAGCACCAGCCCAAAGAAAACTGATTCTGCCAGTCTTCCTCCTGGCTTCAGCACTATCTTAAACACAGCACTAGTCTAGAACTTACCTGGCGAAGGAAACTGTACATTCTGTAGCTCCTCAACAAAGCAATATTGTGAGGAAGGAATAATCAATCCTACCTTCCTGCTCCAGGTACTTTCCATTATCTTCCAATAGGTATGCATTTCTACATCCTTGCTCTACCCTCTGTTTCCATTTGCAACTTCATCCTCTGTATAACTCATAATTTGGTACGCATTTCTACATCCAATACTGTGTATTGTTTTTCTGAACAGTTTGTTATTTTATACTGAAATGTTTGAATAGGGTCAAAAATAGTTACTGTTACCTTACAAATGAGTTTATGTGTGATGGTATCTTCCCTCCTAGCTTGTTGCACAGCTGGTGATTACTTTGCTGTGGTAATTACTTAATTTCCCTGTCCTGTGTATTATTTTATCCCTATAAGTTTAGACACAGCACAGGGGATAGCTTGCAGGGAAGGCCATCCAAACTAAAGCAAATACAAAGTAACATTGGAGTTTAACAAGAGAGTTCAACAAGTAAATCACTACCTGACTTTTACAGTTTTTCAACAATGTATACAATTGTGCTCTGCTTTTGTCTTTTCTACTCTACCAGTACTTCGAAATACTGTTCCACCAAGTCCAAAACCCCAGGAAACTTCAGTATAAATCCTAGCCCACCTCCCCTCCCTGTTTATTGTTCTCCTTCTTGCTGCTGGGGATATTGCTTCCAACCCTGGACCCTGCAACATTTCCATCTGTCGTCATCCTCACCTTTCTACCCCCCCTACTTATTCCCTTTAGAGACTCTAATCTTTCTAATATTATAAGTGTCCCTACTGTTTCACATTCGCTTCTTCCTTTTCCTGTGGCCCCGTAATACAAGCTCTCTTGTTAACAAACACACCTTTATTCATGACCTTTTCTGTTCTAACGCCTTTCATCTGCTGGATCATGGAGACTTGGATCTCCCCCATGATACTGCGGTTGAAGCTTTGATTACACATGGTGGTCTATCTTTCTCTCATTTGCCTTGTTCGTCGGATGAGGTGGAAGGGTAGGTCTTCTTTTTTCCCTATCTGCCACTTTAAAATTGTTTCTCTTTCACCCTCTGTTGTTTTTTCCTCATTTGAAGTCCATGCTGTCCACTTTTCTACCTCTTATGTCTTCGAGTAGCAGTCGTATACAGACCCCCTTCTGCCTCAGCCCCAGCCACTTTCCTTACAGAGTTTTAAAACCTGGTTCTCTATCTTTCTTTCCTCCGACTGTCCGGCTATAATTCTAGGTGACTTTAATTGTCACATTGATGATGCTAAGCAATCTGCCCTCTTGCTTTCTCCACCTAACTTCCTCCTTCTCCTCCAGCTGGACCAACACTAGTACCCTAAGGATGGTCACTTCCTGGACTTGGTCTTTACTAAAAATCTTTCTGTCTCACAGGTTGCTAGTACCACAACGTCTCCCCGCTAACCCCCGTCCTTGGCTCAATTCAGATACCAAGTTCCTACGCCACTGTACTCGTGCAGCTGAGCAGCTGTGGAAAAAGTCACGCCATCAGGCGGACTTTAACCACTACAAGCTTGTGTTGTCATGTCTTAATTCATCTCTTTCAGCAGCTAAACACTCCTACTTTAGCACGCTTATAAACAATAACAAAAATAACCCACGTCATTTTATTTCCCTTTTAACTTAGCTCTCTTGCAGCCCTCCTCTACAGACACTCCTTATTCCATTAACACTCCTCAGGATTTGCAGACTACTTCAGAAATAAAATAGATGATATCCATACACTAATTCCCTCACCCCAGGACAACTCTCACCTTCTTTTGCCTGCACCACCGCCTGCAGTTCTGGAATCTTTCACCCGTCACCCATTCTGAAGTCTTTGACCTCCTGTTGTCCTCGCCGTTACAATGTGTACCTTTGTTCCCATGCCCTCCTTCCTCTCAGACACTGCGCTAAAATCCTTTCCCCTGCTCTTGCTTACTTTTTAAATCCTCCCTGACCTCCTGCTGCCTTTAAACTACGTGTGTCAAACCTATTTAAAAAAACCCTCTCTGGACCCTACCTGTCTCTCCAACTACCGCCCGTCCGCCCTGTCCTCCTTTTACCGTTTGCATCCAACTCTTAGAACGCCTCATCCCTACATTTATTACTAAATACCTCTATGCTAATAACTTATTGGACTGATGCATCAGGATTCCGACCGGTCATTCAACTGAAATGGCCCTCTGTAAAATCTCAAATGATCTACAAACCTGCCAAAACCAAAGGAGAGTTCTCGGTCCTCATTCTCCTTGACCTATCGGCTACCTTTGATACTGTGGACCACTTCTTCTTAGTGCAATTCTATATTCTCCTGGCATCCGAAATCAAGCTCCCGCGTGGTTGTCTTCTTATCTCTCTAACAGATCTTTCTCTGTCTTTTGCTAATAAAACTCAGGGCTCGGTTTTAGGACCCTTGCTGTTGTTCCTCACACTATTTCTCTGGGAGATAATCAGTTATTTCGGTTTTAAGTATCACTTATATGCTGATGATACCTAAATGTACTTCGCCTCCTCGCAAGAAATCTTCTCCACAGACCCACATCCCTATCCACTTCACCTGGTGACATCCATTAATGCTTTCACATCTAGACTGTTATACTACCTTTCTGAGCATCAGCACACACAATGATAGTTAGCCTTTTCAAGCACTTTGGGGGAGCGCTAAAATCACGCTAACCTTGTTTAACGTGTTAGCAAAGGTTTTGCACTGCCTGCACCATGTCGCAATTTTTTTTTACTTGTGCAATACATTTTGCGCCGTTTTTTGCGCAACAACGCCTCTTCAATGGTGTCTTTAAAATACGCACAAAGTTACCAACTTATCGCTAGCGTTTTCGCAATGTATTAACCGTTGCAAAGTGGTTAATACTTGCAGAACCGAGTGCACGTAGGTTTACAACAGCAAAATATATTGCATCTCCCCCTTTGTACCCATCCCCCCCACTTGTATCGTATGTTGTCCCCGCCACTTAGATTGTAAGCTCTTTGGGGCAGGGATCTCATTCCTAATGTGTTGAGGCTTGTTGCACTTATATCCATTTATACATATATTTATGCTTTCTTAGCCGATGTATGAAAATGTATTCATAAAATTTTTAGCTATCTGTATAATGGCTTGCACTTATCCCCTTGTTTGTATACTCTATAAAGTAGAGCTTTATAAATAATATTATACATACATACATACATACCACATAGCATTTATCCTTTTAAACTCCCATGGGTAAACTGGGCTTAATGCTCACTGTTCTGGATCAAAACTCCATTTGAGGTAATGTGGGAATTATATGGTCAATGTTCTGGGTAATATTGTTATTATTACAGATTCATATGTGCCAACATCTTACTGGCCTTTACAAATATAAAGTCTACATGGTTCATACAAGGGTAGTACATATATACAAAGTCATACAATTTCAGTCAAGGGTAATGCATATACTATAAGTACCCAAAGTGATGAGTTAATTTACAGCAATACCATGATACACAAGTGGGACTATTGGTCTCAATCTGGGGGTTAATGGTCAGAGTACTTTATCTTAAACTCGGTGTGTTATGTAGAGGTTAAATGGTCACTGTTTCTGATCTCAGACTCCTATAGAAAAGTAGTCATGTGTCTGTCCAATCTCGTTCCCTCTGTCACGCCTTCTGCTGCTTCTGTGCGGGGAAAAGCAGAAGGTCCGGACCAGCAGTAGCATATGCGATTGAGAGTCTAATAATCTGATGTGGCTTCTGGCCAGCAGAAGGTGCCGAGGGAACAAGGTCACGTTTATGTCTGATTTAGAATTTAATTTAGCGTTAAGGTTGGGGAGTTTGTCTTTTTCCCAAAAACCCCAACCCCTCTTAGAGGAGCAGAAGTGTGAGTCCTACACACAGACAGGCTCCTACTTATTCTTGTGGACTTCCATCAGGCCCTGCAGGATAACCATAAGGTGCAGAAAAGAAACGTAAGGCCTTTCACTACACAGTGAGGCAAATTTTAGTTGGAGACATGTGGTGTGAACATGCCCTAAAATTAATATAAGTAGTAAGACAGAAATGAAGTTAGAAAAGAAAAAATAAAGTTGAGGTGGGCCCCTTGATTCTTCCTGGTGGGCCCCTGCTGCTACATTACATGGTGGGCCCAAACACCCTAGCCCATCAATGTTTTTCAAATGTAAGGTATTATTTTCCAGAACACAGACAGGAGCGTCCGCAGAAAGTTTTCCAGGGGGGGCACAGGGTGAAACTACGGCGCACGTAGCCAGTCACTGCAGATGAAGTGGGCGTGTTTTTTGTAAATGGGTGGTGCTTAAACAGGTGAATGGGATATTTAAAGAAACCAATACCTAGAAACAAAGAAAATCTGCAATTACAGCCACTTGTATATAAATATGTAGTATGGATAGGGTTGTAGTTCAGACACAGTATCAGGCATTGTTCAGGGCGCAACAAATTTGTCCCCACAACACACAGCTGGGTGATGAACTGACGTTGCAGTCACTCAATTTTTGTGTCCGGCAGGCCGATTGCCCATTTTCACCCATAATGGCCGTTTGCCGGCAGTCATGCATTGTGTGTCACGCACAATCACACATCTGTATGTAGCTTTATATCATAGGTCTCCAATCCAGATTAATGCAAACTTTTTAAAATATAATCCTGTGTATTTTTATTCTCTGTGGAGAATCACATAGCAAACACAGCCCGATCAGCCTTCAGTAGAAGACTGCTCTAGAGCTTTTACTTAGGGACATATTTATAAAGGATTTTTAACTTTTTGCTGCTGTTTTTACCAAATCTAAACCGCAATTAATAAAGCGCCCATAGCAGGCGCAAAAGTATCCGCCGATCACCATTTCACTTATCGCCGCTCAATCATATTTATAAAGTGGTGATAAGTGTTTTATTTTTGTTAGGTTCAGCAATTTATAATGTCCAAGTAGGAGGTGGCAAAAATATAAGTGCCCTATATTTAGCCTGCCAGTTGGTCCTTGGAAGGTATCATTACATTGTGGAGTGTTTCAAATACTAAAAAGTTAGGCTATTTTCCAGCATTTATTCCAGTAACAATCTGCGATTTCCCGTTTTCACTACGCTTTTAGCCATTCTATTTTTGTATTAGTCCGCATATCGGACTTAATACAATTAACACGGCAATGTCGTTGGGGCACATAGCAATACTACCACCGCACATTGCCGTGGCGAAAACTATTGGCTTAATAAAAAAAATTATATTGCATTGCAGTATCCTGCAATAGTGAAATGGGAAAATAGTTGTCATTAATAAATATGATTAAAAATCCACCTCTAAAACAAGTTGTTAATTGTAACTTGAATGAAATAGTCAGTGATACAGAATTCAGTTTGGTCCTCATTGTTTTCCCTAGTTAATAACCGTTAAAAACCCTCTAAAATCTAATCTAATTTTTCATCCAATCCCTGGACAATAAACATTCATGCTTAAGCCCCCCCATGACAAGTCCAACGGATCCTGTCTTCTATGCGCATGCACAGAAGTGTTACTCTGCTCTGTAACTTTAGGATTACATTTCACTGTGCTTAATTGTTTCGCTCACTGCTCTGATTTTGTGCACTTCAATCTCTTCATTTAGAGCTTTAACTTGTCTTGATGTGATTTCACTTGCTCTGCAAATATCAATGGCTTTCTCTAGGGTCAGGTCTGCTTCCCTTAATAGTCTGCCTCGGACTTGGTCATTTCTTATACCACAGACAATTCTGTCTCTAATTAGGGAATCATGCAGCTGCCCAAATTCACAGTCTTATTTTTTATGTCTGTCACATATCCATCTATGGTTTCTGTCTGTCCTTGAGCACGCGTGAAGAACAAATGTCTTATATATGGTTCTGTCTAGGCTCACAGTAGTCTTGAAACTTTTTCTTCAGCAACTTTATTTTGTCTCTTTCACCATCATAAAATTCAATGTGTTTACTCACTTTTATTGCTTCCTCTCCAGCAATTGTACAAATGTATCACATTTACGGCATGTCGTGGGCGAGGGCGAGTGCGTGGCGGTGTGACATCATTTACATCACGTCATGGGTGGAGCGAGTGGGAGGAGGCGGGGTTGTGGGCATGACATTGCGTGATGCGCAAAAAGGGGGTGTGGCGGGGAGGAGATTCAGGACTCCTTCCATTGCGGGAGATTGGAGTGGGAGCGTGGGAGACCACCCCAATTTGAGGGAGACTCCCGGAAAATCAGGGAGGGGTGGATACCTGATACTTTCTACCCACTTTCCCAACATGACGTTGTGTAATCATCACTGATTCTGAAAGCATGGGTGTGCGAGGGGGCTGTGGCGTGTGGCGTGATGTAATTTTACGGCACGCTATGGGCCGGAGCAAGGAGGGTGGCGGTGCGGCGTGACTAATTTACGTCACGTGGTGGGCGGAGCGAGTGGGAGGAGGCAGGGTTGTGGGCGTGTGAGATGGGCGGTCAGGGGGCATGGTGCGCAAAAAGGGGGCAGGGCGGGAGGGGATTCAGGACTCCTCTCTGTCACGGTAGATATTGGGGTGGTCCCGTGGGAGTGTGGGAGACCACCCCAATTCGAGGGAGATTCCCGGAAATTCCGGGAGAGGTGGGATACCTGATACTTCCTGCACCTTTCCAGCATGACTATGTGTAATCATCACTGATTCTAAAAGCAAGCATCTGCTCCCCAATGTAGTGTGCACTCCAGAATCCATACAACTACTCTTTGGACTCTGGTCTTCACGAAGGCATTCTCGTGTTAGCAGATCTGGCACACATATCCATCCATATTCTTTTCAGTGGCGTATCTACGTTAAAACATTCGGGGCACGTCCCCGGATGTTTTGCAAAGTGCCCCGAATGTTTTACTGACTTGTGCCCCTAGAACCGGACTCCCCGGCGGACTCCGCCGGCGCGATGACGTCACGCGCATGCCGGCGCGATGACGTCACGCGCGCGACGGCGCGAACATACAGACGGCCTCTGCGCTCCCGCTTCTCCTACTAGATAGATAGCAGAGTTAGATAGTAGCAGAGTTAGATAGATAGATGATATATAGCAGAGTTAGATAGATAGCAGAGTTAGATAGATAGCAGAGTTAGATAGATAGCAAGAGTTAGATAGATAGCAGAGTTAGTAGATACATAGATAGCAGAGTTAGATAGATAGTAGCAGAGAGAGAGAGTGACAGATAGATAGATAGATAGATAGCAGAGTTAGATAGATAGATAGCGAGTTAGATAGATAGATAGCAGAGTTAGATAGATAGATAGCAAGTTAGATAGATAGATAGATTAGATAGATAGATAGATAGATAGCAGAGTTAGATAGATAGCAGAGTTAGATGATAGCAGAGTTAGATGATATATAGATAATAGCATCAGAGTTAGAATAGATAGCAGAGTTAGATAGATAGCAGAGTTAGTATAGATAGATAGATAGCAGAGTTAGTATAGATAGATAGATAGCAGAGTTAGATTAGATAGATAGATAGATAGATAGATAGATAGATAGATAGATAGATAGTATAGATAGAATAGCAGAGTTAGATAGTAGCAGGTTAATAGATAGCAGAGTAGAATAGCAGAGTTAGATAGATAAGAGTTAGATAGATAGATAGATAGATAGATAGAGATAGATAGTAGCAGAGTTAGATAGATAGTAGCAGAGAGAGAGAGGGACAGATAGATAGATAGATAATAGATAGATAGATAGATTGGGGCGGAGAAAGGGGCGTGACCTAAAAATTTTTCGGCGCGCGGCGCATGAGAGTGCCCAGGAGTGCCCCTGATCTTCTTAACCCTAGATACGCCCCTGCTTTACATACATCTTATGATTTTTATCAGACATAACCTTTTTTGCTGGTAAGTCTTGATTTCCTGGAAACATTATACAGTATAAAATGCCCTGATTTAACAGAAAAAAAATGTTGCAATGTAGGTGTCTAAATTATGCAACAATGGGGATGGTTAATAATAGTTAGTGAAATTTATAGGTTTATATAGTGGATAATGTACCAGCAATGAAACTCAAGGTGACTTTTAAAAATGTTTAGTAAATGAGGGTTTCATTTATAAATATTTATAATTTAAAAATTAATTTATGATTTAAATTAATGATTTATGATTAAAAACAGATGAGATGGGTATGGGGCATTTTTTATTATAAAACAGATGGGATTATTTTGAATATCAGTGATTTAACTACTGCCCTGCCACCCCCACGAGCAGGACCCAGATGGTAGTAGGACCCGCCACAGAGCAGTGGCGGAACTACCGCCTCCACCGTGACTGATACAAGCCCACTATCTCGCATCAATACAGCAATACAATGGTAAAGATGAAATGTAAGCACATTAATTGGGTGTGCACTAGGCTTCTAATTTTGTATTTATTGAATACTCTCGTTGCACTCTGTGGCAGTGGTTGACAGAAGTATTGAGCCCCTTTGAAGTTTTCCACATTTGGTCACATTACTGCCACAAACGAATCAATTTTATTGGAATTCCACTGAAAGACCAATACAAAGGTGGGTACATGTGAGGAAGTGGAACGAAAATCATACATGATTCCAAACATTTTTAACAGATCAATAACTGCAAAGTGGGGTGTGTGTAATTATTCATCCTCCTTTGGTCTGAGTGCAGTCAGTTGCCCATAGACATTGCCTGATGTGTGCTAATGACTAAATAGATGGCACCTGTGTGTAATCTAATGTCTAACAAATACAGTGCTCTGTGACGGCCTCAGAGGTTGTCAAAGAGATCTTGGGAGCAACAACACCATGAAGTCCAAAGAAACACACCAGACAGGTCAGGATAAAGTTATTGAGAAATTTAAAGCAGGCTTAGGCTACAACAAGATTTCCAAAGCTTGAACATCCCACGGAGCACTGTTCAAGCGAACATTCAGAAATGGAAGGAGTATGACACACACGTAAACCTACCAAGACAAGGCTGTCCACCAAACACAGGCCGAATAAGGAGAGCGCTGATCAGAAATGCAGTCAAGAGGCCCATGGTGACTCTGGACAAGCTGCAGATATCTACAGTCAGGTGGGGGAATCTGTCCATAGGACAACTATAGTCGTGCACTGCACAAAGTTGCCCTTTATGGAAGAGTGGCAAGAAAAAAGCCATTGTACAGACAAAAAGCATAAGAAGTCCAGTTTGCAGTTTGCCACGCCATGTGAGGACACAGCAAACATGTGGAAGAAGGTGCTCTGGTCAGATGGACCAAAATGGAACTTTTTGGCCAAAATGCAAACACTTTGTGTGGCTAAAAACTAACACTGCACATCACTCAAATATGGTGGTGGCAACATCATGTTCTGGGGGTGCTTCTCTTCAGCAGGGACAGGGAAGCTGGTCAGTGTTGTGGGAAGATGGATGGAGCCAAATACAGGGCAATCCTGGAAGAAAACTCTTGGAATCAGCAAAAGACTTGAGACTGGGGCGGAGGTTCACCTTCTAGCAGGACAACAACCCTAAACAGAAAGCCAGGGCAACAATATAATGGTTTAAAACAAAACATATCCATGTTTTAGAATGGCCCAGTCAAAGTCCAGATCTAAATCCAATCGAGAATCTGTGGCAAGATCTGAAACTGCTGTTCACAAACGCTGTCATCTAATCTGACTGAGCTGGAGCTGTTTTGAAAGAAGAATGGACAAGGATTTCAGTCTCTAGATGTGCAAAGCTGGTAGAGACTACCCTAAAGACTGAGCGCAGCTGTAATTGCAGCAGCAAAGGTGGTTGTACAAGTATTGACTCGGGGGGCTGAATAATTACGCACACCCCACCTTGCAGTATTGATTTGATAAAATGTTTGGAATCCTGTATGATTTTCGTTCCACTTCTCACGTGTACACCACTTTGTATGGTCTTTTAGTGGAATTCCAATAAAATTGATTCATGTTTGTGGCAGTAATTGACAAAATGTGGAAAACTTCAAGGGGGCCGATACTTTTGCCAACCACTGTATATATTGCTTGTTGCATTGGGGGTTTGACCAAGCCTTTTGGAAATGTGTACTCCACATTGAAGTGAATTGGTTCATCTGTTCAAGTACTTAGAGCTGGCGAATCAGTCCCAAGAAAGCAAGCGAAAGAGCAGCAGGGACTTTCATCTCATAAAGGCAGTACTTATATAAAGACAAAGTTTGAGAATTACGTCTCCTAAAGGTAAAAAGTTACTAAGTGCTGAAACGGTTAAAAGACCAGCAGAATAAAGCAAAGACAAAGCAAAGACCACAAGACCACCCCAGACTCGAGTCTCCTCCCAAGCCACACCCACTATCCAAGGCCATGCCCTGGGAATCCCCTAACCCCGCCTCCCACCAACCCTAGAAACACATGCCATGCCCCTTGTGACATCACACCCCACCACCCCGTGTGACATCACACACACACCTTCTTCACCACCCTGCCTGGAAACCTGAAGGGGCAGGGTGGGATGTCTGTAAGCAAATGAGTTGGAGTGCACTAGGCTTCTATTTTTTGTGCCTCTCCCCCCCCTTATACTTTAACCATACTCTTAACATGCTGTTTGTATTTATATGTAAAAAGTACTGACCAGCCTTTCACTCAGGACCTCTCCCCCTCCCATCTTGATCGTCACAGATTGAAACTACACTGAAGAATCAAATTCTGATTTTGATTCCTAAGGAAGCTGCACACACTAATAAGCATGTAAAAACCCATTTTAGCAGGGCCCTTGATAAGATTACTTTATGTCTGTCAGCTTTCTAACTATTGTATCCAGTCTGTGATGCCATACAATGTATGGTTCTTAGGCCCAGTCACTGTGTGAATCTGGCAGTTTGGACAAACACCTTACACTCTGATTGTACAGTCTGTTAAGTGACTGAATATCCTTTTTGATGGGCCCTATTTGTGCAATATATTTATGCGGTCCTGCAGTACAACTTGTTCAAGTTGTACTTGTAATATATAACTGCTGTCTGTGGGGTGAGTTACCTTTGGTTTTTTTATACAACTGTCTCTGTTTGTTTATCTGTATGTCTGTGATTGGTCGCACTGCTTTTCCTCCCAGAGATCAGATGTTTAAAAACTACAACTCCCAGCATTCTCCACTACAGAGGGATGCGAAGAGAGTGTTAGTTTTAAAACATCTGTAGGCACACCCTGATTCAGACCTTGGCTTAAATTAACAAGGTCACAATAATAACGCCATTTTCAACAGAAAGGGTTTTGGGAAATTTCCTTAATTCTTTAACTATTTGAAGTATATTTGAATCCTGTGTTGTTGGGTTTATTTGTTGCCACCATTAAAAATGGTGCTTTTATTTCTCTGCCCAGAATGGATGCTGAGAACAGTAGTTCATCAGTAATCTGAATCATGTATTGGGACTTTTTTTTCTGTCCAAAAGGGATGCAGGGAACTGTAGTGTAATCTTTAACTAAGATGATTTCATCTGTGTGTTGTGGACGATTTGTTGCTGCTCTTGACTGTTGTCTGAACTACAACTCCCATATTTTATGTAACTACATATTTATATACAGCTGGCTGTAGTCGCAGATTGCCCATTCACAACAAACCAGGCCCACACAATAAACCATGCCCACTAAGTGTATAGCGGCGGGCTATGCATGCTGTAGTTCTCTCCCTGTGCCCCCCTTTCCCCCAGAAAACTTCCTGCAGAAGCACATGCACAGACAAATGTTTGTAAATGTACAATCAGGATGCTATCATACATATAAGATCATTCATCCCTCGGTATCTGAGCTTTCCAGAACATATCTAACAGGGCAGTAAAGACAGCAGGGGGGGTTTCTATGCATATTAATGATTGTAAAACCTTGTAAAGCAATGCAAACAACGTTATTGTAGTTATTATAATAGTTTTCAACACCTCCCAGGAAAAAAATTGAACTTACGTGCCAACTGAGCTAGTGACATTTAACAGTTTTTCTGTAACCGCCTTTTCTGTTTTTCTTTGCAACGGCATACGATCGTAAGGTCCCGTCTGGCCCAATACATTTTGCAATGTTATGTCCCGAAGAAGAACAGGAAGAATTCCGGAAGAATTGATTGAATGTCGCTGGATCGGTAGGCACGTAGTTCTAATGTATGGACAACTTTACCCCCGTACAATGGAAGACACATAGACTAAACAACTTGTTGCAGACCCTGTAAATAAAGGTGTGCCCAAATAGCAACCCTTCATAATGTCTTTTTTCCAAAAAATTCACATAATATGCTGAAAAGTCATTGCCCTTTATAAATCTTTAGTCTATATTTGTTATCTTCCTATACAGCATTTCTATACACAGATCATCAAAATGGCCTTTAAATTGTTGTTACAAAGTGTAAACAGGACTACATGGAAATAAACATTGATCAGCTCTCTAAGTCAATAGAGCTCCTCTGTGTCACTGCTTTAACTCCTCCTACAAAACCTCCAACACATAGCAATGTAGGTGACAAAGGTAACAGAATCTTAAGCGGAAACAAGTTTCAGGGAAACTGGGTGAGGCAGGTTTGTTCTGTTCCCTATCTGGCTATTACTACCTCAATGTTATTCACCCTGCATTGATATGTGACTTTTACCAATGTCTAGTTCTAGCTTTAGCTGCTGCTGGTGTCTCCTGTCGATCTTCCTACCTCACCTCCTCTCAGGTAATTCAACCAAGATTGCAGGGGCGTGTTTAGGGGGGGTTTACTGGTGTCTGGAATCCCCCTTTCTGCCTGCTCAGTGCAGTCTGCTGTTCTACTTCTGTGGTGTCCATAGATTGTTACCTTGCTAATGAGCAGTGCATTATTTCCTATATTATAATACACAAGGGGAAGCAAACATGGGCATCCGCACATAGGGGCAACAGACATCCCACCCTACTTCTGCTGGTGTCATAGTTGTTACATAGATTGTTACTTGCTAATTGAGCAGTGATTGAGAAGCAGCTTTTTGTTTTGTTCCAAAAATTGATCCAGTCTGCCCATAGCATAAAGATCTGTATCAACATTAACCCTGCAGCTGCCTGATTGTTGAGCTGTCAACATTGCATCATTATTATTAAATATTTATTGTATTTATTATATATATATATATATATATACAGCAGTGATGTTCCATACATTCTTTATACTGAATGATTGTTCAATGTGCCAATACATGGTCCAATGTTATTGGTTTACTGAGTAAAGGGAGCCGGTAATGGAATTTTTCGTCTTGCCGATATGTCCCAATGCCAACAGTATAGCAATTCTGTAAGACACTAATGACAATGTAGCCAAATGTGATTTCTCAGTAAAACAGAGCGTTAGGCGGGAAGACATGGATGGCTTTTTTCGCCCTGACAATTTGGCGCTCTTGAGCGGTCGGCTGGACGAAGCACTGTTGGTTGTGGCAAATGTCTCCTATGGTCGGCGCATTGGCTGTGATTTATCGCCACATCAGTACAAGCATAGAAGAGAGAAAAAGTAGTGGTAAACAGGGGCAACACAACGTTTGCGTGAAAAATTCAGTCCCATACTTTATTACAATGCACAATATAATCAGTGCATTCAATTTAAACTGCTTAGTACAAACAAAAAAGGTTAAAACACATCCCCCTATCAGAGAGTATCATCATCTACAGTATATAATACCGGTATATGTAGGTATGAGAGGAAGTGCATAATATGCCTTCCCCAATCCACTATGTCACATAATATAGCATTGCAGTAAAATACAAAGCATGTGAAATAACATCTTGTTAAAACATAGGTTACCCAAACCAGCAAACTGGCAGACACTCTTGGAAAATAAGGGGCCAATCAGTAAATGTATAAATAGATGACGCTCAGGGGGAGCAAGTTAAAAAAGTGTCCTAAAACGCCATGTCAGATTGCCCGTTCATCCTATCTAGGCAAATGGGCGACCAGCATCGCTCACCGCCACCGAAATCACCTCATATATATATATAAATATTGCTCGATGGGACGAAAAATTTGCTCATGTGTACCTAGCCTTAATGAAAATATATTTTACAAAAGTAAAGGTGATATCTGTATTGGCTAACTGTGATAATAATCATGGCAAGTAGAGAATATATATAGGGAGATTCACCCAGAGGTGCAAGCTCTCTGGGCAAATCTCCTGTACCTGATTTACCAGAGGCTGTGCGATTCTGGGTGAATCTAACCCGCATGTAAGTATTTAATGCCAGCTATTAGCTGGCATTAAATACTTCCGCGCAAACAGACACACAGCTTCTGGTTGCTATGTAGATCGAGCAGTTACCAATTCCTGTAATACATGTGATACTTTGTATAACCCTCTGTAGACAAAGTGCTGCTGGTATGGAGGTTAAAGGACAATTATACTCACCTTTTCCCGATCCACTGCAGCATAGTACCCGGGTGAGGACCTAAAATCGCTAAGTCCTCACCCTGGGACTTTCCCTAACTCCTGCACTACTTACCGCAAATCTGCTTCGCCGATCCACACTGTTCCACCTCTCTTCTACTGTCAGTGACAGTCGCGAGGCAGCCAATTGGAAGACACGCCTCCTTGCAGAGCGTATCTTCCTATTGGCTGCCTCGCGATCTGTCACTGAAGCAGGAAGAGCGGAGGAATGGAGCGATCGGCGAAGCAGATTTCGGTAAGTAGTGCAGGAGTTAGGGAAAGTACCCAGGGTGAGGACTTAGCGATTTTAGGTCCTCACCATGGGTACTATGCAGCTATGGAGTAAGAGGAGCGAGGGTGAGGTGAGATAGTTGTCCTTTAATAAGCAACTGATCTGACAAATTTTGAAAATAATGGGGATGGTAATAATAAAGTGAAGTGCACTTCAGGTTTACAGTATATAGTGGATAACGTACCAGTCATGAAACTCAAAGGTGACTTTTATATTTTATAGTAGGTAGTGCATTATTTCCTATAATTATAATACACAAGGGGAAGCAAACATGGGCATCCGCACATAGGGGCAACAAGACTCCCACCCTGCCCTTTCAGGCTTCCGGCAGAGTGGAGAAGGGGGTGGCGAGTGAGGTGTGGGGGCGGGGCATGATCTTGCATGGGGGCGGGGCATGATGTCGCACGGGGGCGGGCATGATGTCGCACAGAGGCAGGCCACCATTCTTGGAGTGATGGGAGGCGGGTTAGGGAGGGCATTCCAGGGCATGGCTATTGAAAGGGGGTGTGGCTTGGAGGAGACTCATGTCTCCTCTTAAGTCGGGAGTCTGGGGTGGTCTTGCGCGGAGAACACCCCAGAATGAGGAAGACTCCCGCGAGATGCGGGAGAGGTGGGATACCGGGCAAGGTGGGTTTACCCCCTGTAATTTTGTCACATTTTTGATTAACCTGCTGTGAGGGTTGCTAACCGCCCGTATATTCACACAGTCCATGAAAATGGACCTAAAATCAGTTGTTCCCATACTGTCCATAAAAGATGTGCCTGTCTATAAAACTGGCAACATTCTGTAACTTGACATTTCACACTGAAATATTCGCGATCGACACACTGATGGGCAAAAGTGTCTTACTGACTTCATTACACATGATACGTAACGTGAGTAGAAGAGGGTCCCTGTCTGCTCCTTTTGCGCTCCTATTTCGCATTCTACGTGAGAATTCTGATGTCTATGTCTGCTTCTCCAGCATTCTATTTGACTGCCAACACAATGAAGAAGAGAATAAAGCGACGCCATACAGAGTGTATTTCTCAGTTGTGGTTCGCTAATGTTGGAGCAGAGCCTTCTTATAACAGAATGTATCTTGCAGTCTCTTGCTATATGAATAGCATTGCCCACAAAATCAGAAACAAAAAGTAATTTCTTAATCCCAGGTCCCCGTAAGGGGTGGAGGTATGCAAAATTTCTCCTTTATGTCCTATGGCTAATGCATGTGTCCATAGACCATGGTCAATTATATGAATATATTCTATGGTATGAGGCATCGCTAATGTTATAAGGCAGCAGCAATCCCCATTATCTACCTAGGCACTGAATGAGTTCACTGAGTCTGACTGGCTGACTCTGAGTGACCATCACTAGTCCTCACCACTGTCAGTCAATCAGTGTGTTGTAAAATTACCTTTATCACACACTAGTGAACAATTACCTTCATCACCATTACCCAAAGAAAAGTGAGGCAGAGTGAGATGCAGCTCTGGGTTACAGGGTATCTCTTTTTTTTTCGTTGAATGTTCACTCTCTCCCACTCTCCTCCTACCTTTTCTTTACTTCAAAGTTCTCTTTAGTTTTCTTTGCGGCAGCCTGACAAAGTTGTGCTAGTTCCCGTGGTCGTTGTTTCTCCTGTGCTGGGAGTGCTGTCACTCAATGTGCATCATCATGCTAGCAGACACACCCCACTTGACCCCAGTGATGTCAAAAACCTTTTGCCACACTACTGTAACAAAGGCATGGTGCTTTTTTCTTTGTGTGCCTAACTTTAGGGGGGGGGCGCAGTTGTGAAATAGTGAACAAGGGGATGCTGGGAATTTCAGAGGGGATGCTGGGAATCTGACAAAAGCTGATTTGGGAGGGGGTGGGAGAGTAACACAAGCTGATTGGGAGGCTGGATATTGAATTGCATCTATATATTCATATAAATATAAATTGTGTGTGTGTAATCCCACCTTTCCAAATATGCTTTCGTACTCTCCCACCCCCTCTCAAATCAGCCTGTGTCGGATTCTCACATCCCCTCTGAAATGCAGATTCTGTGCTTGCGTGAAGGGAGCAAGCATGCCAGCGGGTGCACCTGCAGGCAGTTACTAAAAGGGGGCGGAGCTGCAGTCTGCAGTGCGATCTGGCTTGTGGATAACTTAAAAAAGGACTGTATCAAAATCATATTGCAGGTACACTTTTATCTTACCAATAGGAACCATTAAAACAAAGGTTGTTTTCAGGAGATTAATTTACATGCTATAGTAGGGCAGGGTAGGGCTGGGCAGCCTAGAAAAATAAGTTCATTAACATATAAAGAGGCTTGTGGTTAATATATAGTGGATAATGCACTCCAACTGTAAATTATAATGATATTAGAAGTCACTGAGGAGTTCCGTGTCCATATAAAAGCACAAGGCTGCAGGCCGAGTACCTTTTATACAGGGCACGGAACTCCAAGGTGACGTCTAATATCCTTAAAGAGGAACTGTGGTCCAAAAATGACTTTAGGTAATTGATAGGAATTGCTCTCCTGAGAGTTTTTGCAATTTATTCCATTGTTTATTTTTTTAGTTTTGAAGATATTTACATTTTTGTGTGTGATATGGTAGCAGCATCACCACCAGTCCCCCAGGTCATAGAAATATGACCAACTACTGCCTTCTGATTCTGTTTTGTTTTGAGGCATTAGTTGAGCTTTAAATGGACAGCAGAATTCCCATACAGTAGTGTCCCATACCATAATAGCCAAATCCAGTATCGCTATTGCTGTATGGGAAACTGTATGGGAATTCTGCTGTCTATTTAAAGGGCAACTGAAGCCTCAAAACAATACTGAATCAGAAGGCAATATTTTTTAACAATAGATACGCCCTTCTGATTCTGTATTGTTTTGAGGCATTAGTTGCCCTTAGTAGTTTGTAGTTTCCAAAAATCTATAGTGAAAGGTATTGGGGGTTACTGTATAGGATTACAGTCCCCCCAAGAGCCCCCCAGTTCAGTGTTCACTTAACGGGCAGTCTTCACCAGGAAGTAAGAGGCTTCGAGTAGTGACATCAGGGGGAGATACGGAGCAAGTGGCAGCCAGCAGAGAGGTGAAGACGGAGATTGAAGATGCCCCAGGAGTAATGAACACTGAACTGGGGGGCTCTTGAGGGGTGGAGTGATTCAAGTATTTTTTTTTTTTAAAGCCTGAAAACCTCAGCTTAAACTCCAGTATATACGGTAGGTTAGGGGCTGGAGTGTAATGTCAGGGGCCTGGCCCTTCATGCAGGCGGGCCCCTGACACACCCCCACCCCTTACCCAATCAGCTGTTTTTAAACAGCTGATCGCACATATCTTTACTGAGGACACGCAATCAGCTGTTTAAAAATAGCTGATCAGGGCCCCCCCGCAAGGGCAGGTGCTGCTGTAGCATTGTTACACTACTGGTTAGGGGTGAACTAAAAAGCAGGATTATGATTTTTCCTTTTGAAAATAACCTTTATAAATTAACAGGGAAATATTCCTGACATGATCATACAATGCTGTTATCCCTTTCTGAGCCTCAATGCATTAAAAAATTGAAGATAGAATGTGACCCCGTGGCACTTTTTTGTATTTCTTGTTAAATTGTTGCACAATTCTATGTGGAAGGACATATTATAAAGACGTGGTTATCACTATTTCTATTGTGGTCTTACAATTTCAATCATGAACATATGTTTACGATGGCAATCATAATTGTACACTGGCCTATTACACTGCGGCTGTTTACTACAACAAGGTTTCCAATACTGTGGGTTAGTGAATATGGGCCTCATTTCTTTATTACATGACTTACACAATGCTGGATTGATGCAGGTAAAGTTAACTTTATACTGTAGAACAGTTACAGTAGCATGGGCTAAGAACTCATAACCCCCAAAGTCTCTGTTAATATATTTGTTTATAATTTCTCAACTCCATTGAGCAATATGAGAGTTTTTCCAATATTGCTACTTTTACCAACATAAGTAAGTATTTTACACCATTAGTTAAAATAATTTATAAAACAGCTGTTGCAAAATAAGATACTAGCATATTGAGGCATATTTATAAAAACCGTGGTATCGGAATTAATAACTACTGCTGAGGACTCATTTGTTATTGGTACTTTACGGCTACGGTCACAAATTTGCAACATTCGCCGTAAATGACTGCTGCAGTCATTAAAAAGCACTGAAGTAATCTTTGGTATTTTGTGCTGCTGTTATTTTACCATGTTTATATTTTTGGCTGTGTGCTCATGTTTTACTGATGGTTTGCAGAGCTAATTTTAAGATATACAAGTCTATAGAGAAGATGCAGTAAAGATTGTTAGCACAAGTGTAAAATCCACACTAAATGTAATAACATGTTAGCATGGGCTTTACACTCATCTTACGAGGCCTGCGCCAGTTCCAAATGTTTTAGGAAGTAGCACAGCACACCCATACATCAAGTTTTATGATACTCTCTTAATTTGTACTGTAAATGGTGTGAAAAGAGATTTAGGGGCATATTTATAAAGGATTGTCTTTTTCGCACAAATAATTAGCGCAGCACATCGCAAGCAAAAAAGCGCCATTTGGGCTTCGTTTCGCCTTATTTATAAAAAAGCGAAAAAACGCTCGCGCTTGAAAAAGGCGAACGGCGCGATAAAGAGCGAAAAGTATCGCAGCGAAAACTTAACGCATCTAAGAAGACTGCATTATGAAAACCATTCGAAACCAGAAAAGCCCACTAGAAAATGTCAGTTCAAAATGGCCACCCTCACATTTACCAAGAAGTCAGCCATGTTATTTAGTCAATCTCTTAGAATTTCTCAATTGGAATACAGTTTTTTTTGCACTGCACATTCACTTTCTAATGCCGCGTCGCTCCTTTCTAATGTGCGTTCGCCTTTCTAATGCTCGTGTCGCTTTTCAAGGCATATTCCATTATAATGTGGTTCGCCTTTCTAATGTGCGTTCGCCTTTCTAATGCGCGTTCGCTTTTCCAAGCATTCCATTATAGTGTGCGTTCACCTTTATAATGTGCGTTCGACCTTTCTAATACGCGCTCGCCTTTCTAATGCGCATTCGCTTTTCCAAGGCATATTACATCTAATGCGCGATCGCTTTCTAATGTCGCTTTTCTAAGGCATTACATTCAATGCGCGTTCGCCTTTCTAATGGTCGCTTTTTTTCTAAGGCATATTAACACTCTAATGCGCGATCGCCCTCAATTGAGCGTTCGCTTTTAAGGCTATTACCCTTTAGAATGCCTTTTCGCTCAAACAATGACTTTTTACCACCTTCAGGGTCGCGCTAATCTCGCTCTTTTTCAAGCAAAAACCACCTTTCGCTCTTTTAAATCGCGTTATGCTTTTTGCTCCTTTTTCGCTAAAATTACCATTGCGAAGTTAGGCGAAAAGGGTTTAGCGATAGCTCGCGGAAACGTTTTCGCCATTCGTTAACGCTACCTTTATAAATAGCGTTAACTGTCTTTTTGGCGAAAACCCATGCGAAAGCGAATGAGTAAAAATTTCGCTACTTTTCGCTCTTTTATAAATATGCCCCTTAGCATTACGTACATTTTCAGACAAGTTAGCAGGCCAATGCACACAAGTCAAGATAGTGCACACACAAAAATCTGGTGAAATATAGGTATTGCATGGCACAAACTGTAATTTTGTGTCTGACAAGGTAATTTTTTTCTGACTGCACAAACAATATGAGGAACATATCTTTATAAATACTGTATTCATGTTGTTTTTACTGATAAAGAATTTTTTACATTCCAACAATATATATGCGATACCCTAACAAACAATGTGACAGTTTAATAAAGTATTTATTTAGGGCCCTATTTTAAAAGATCGGTATCGTTATCGTAAAATAACCGATCGTTATCGTAAAATAACGACCGGGGTTTTACCGATAACGACCGTTATTTACCGATAACGACCGTTATTTACCGATATCGTTTAAATACCGGTCGTTATCGGTAAAATACCGGTCGTTATTTACGATACCGTCGTTATTAACGATAACGTCGTTATTTTAACAATACGGTCGTATTTAACGATAACGACCGGATAAAATAACACGGTATTGTAAACGGTCGTTATCGGTAGTACAAAAAACCCGTCCGTCGTATTTTACGATAACGATCGACTAACCCACGCATCAATTACAATGGAGCCGATCTTTTATAAATAGGGCCCTTAATGTACTCTGTACTTTTCAATAATAGTTACAGCCAGATTTACCATTGGCCTAAAGACACCGTCAGACTTGTCTGAGCAGAATTATCCTTAATTTAGACTATTCCTGTTGTTGTTTCTAACGAATAACCTTGGCCTGGTACACATGATTTAATTTTGGACATAAATCAAAAAACTTATTGGTAGTCTGTTGGACATATAATGTGGTGCAGTCCTCATTTTGGCACAGAACGCACAATCCACCAAAATGTACAAATAGGTCTCATCAAATTTTTGTCCTGGTATTTGGTCAGGACAAAATACCAAGCCTAAAGGAATTTTATAATTAAGCTTTTTTTTATGCTTATGAAGGTTCTCATTCAACCAGATCATGGTGTATCTGTGGTATTTAGTTAGATCAGGGGTCCTCAATCTGCGGGACGGATACGGCCCTCTGAGGTGAGTCACGTGGCCCCTGCTCATTGGCATGTTTAGGGAGGGTACGCCCAGTGTAGTCTGCTGTTCTACTTCTCCTGGTGCCCATAGACAGTTACATAGATTGTTACATTGTTAATTTAGCTTTGAGTGAGAAGCAGCATTTTGTTTGTTTGAAGAATGTATCCAGTCTGTACTGTGATTGACAGAAACATAAAGAACTGTATCAACATTAACCCTGCAGCTGCCAGAGTTGATTGCTAAGACTGGGTTTATATCAAGTACTTGCCTACCCTCAACATCCAACATTTAATCGGTACGCAATAGAAGCAAACCTAGTGCAGAGCCAAACCGATCTTAGCTGTGCAATGGATTTATCAATAGTGTACCTATTAAATGGCGGATGTTGGAGGGTAGATTACTGTATCAACTGGAGCATAGTGAACAGGAAAAGCAACATGGAAAAACCAGACCAATCGTTGTAATTACACAGGAGGGATTTTTTGTATATTATTTATACAGAACAATTGTGTATGCGCCCATAATTGGATGTTATTGTCCTCTCTCTACTGTAGTAAGGGACAATTTATGATATTCGCAAATTGTTGGATCAGGTCCCAGCTCTGACTATGAAAGACATTAATGAGAATGTAGTGCAAATTTAAAAATGCAGTCTGCCCCCCCCCCTGACCTCTGAGGGATTGTTAACTGGCTCCCTATTTAAAAGGTTTGAGGACCCCTGAGTTAGAGTTGGACTTGTAGTTTAGTTCTTCAAGATGTTTTGATAGTACAAGACATTCTTAATTGAAAAAGCCAGTCGATGTCTAGTGAAACATCTACAGAAACAAACTTCAAGTCCAGTAGATCTAACTGAATACCACAAATATACTCTTCTTTGTTTTATTATTCAAAATAATGTATAGAAGTTGTGGTTCCACTGCCCAAACCAAATCCTATGCAATATTTCCAAATCCAAAGGTTAGAGAGGTTCAGAAATTGATTTAGTTTAAAGAGTGCATATTTATTGCTCCACTAGCAGAGTACCCGGCGTCGCCAGGTTTCCTAAAGATCCAGCCCGAACCTGCATCCAAAAATCAGCTTTCTAATCTGATCCAGAAATCTGGTTAACTTTCCCGACACAATGCAGGATTCTAGAGCAGATCTCATCCCAATTAACATACCTCACGACAATCGTGGGGGCTATTGTTGTCAATAATGGATGATTATTGCAAAATGTCCAAATTGAGGGCAAACAGTGTTGTATTTACACTAAAAAAAAATAAATTAATGTGAGGTGTTCTACACCCCTTGAAAAGGGAGTTGATATGATCAGCTTTAAAAACCAACTACCCTTTGGAAAGACTTATCACACCAACTCCTCTTTAAGGCATAACATCAATGTTACCCTTTAGCGTATCACACACCAACCTTCCCCTTTAACAAGCAATTCACCACAACTACCCTTTAAACATGTATCACACCGAACTTTTCCTTTAGAGTGTATCCAACCATTTCTGCTTGAAAAGCATAGTCACCAACTACCCCTGAACATGTAGCAACACAACCAACTTTCCCTTAGAGTGTATCACACCAATTTTCTGCTTTAAGCCAATCACATCAACTACCCCTTAACGCGTATCAACACCAACTTTCCTTTAACATATTGCATCACTATCCCTTTACATGTACCATACCAACTTCCCTTAAACGTGTTATCACACACAACCTTAACTTTTAAGGCATAGTCGCCACCCACTTCTCTTAAGACAACGTTATTGCTCAACTTCCCCCATTAGCCAGAATCGCATCAACTCTCCTTAGCGCATATCACCTCAACTGTCCCCTTAGCACTATCGCCTCAAACTCCACTTTAAGCACAGTATCGCATCAACTTCCCCTTTAGAGTGTATCACATCACTTCATCTTTTGTATAATACGTACGCATCAACTTCCCCCTTTGAGCGCACAATCCACATCAACCCTTCTTTAGCGCGTATCGCATCAACTCCCCTTAGTGCATATGGCATCAACTCCCGCTTTAGCATGTTCGCATCACATCCCCTTAGAGTCCTCAGAAAAACGGTGTGACATGTGCCGGGGAGCCCTCCCTCCCACCCTCCGGATCCTTTTGTCTGCCTGCATCCACCACGTGGTGAAGCACTTTTACCTGTGTAGTTACCCATTACCATCGCACACCACCAGTTAGTTTGGAAGAAAAGCCACAGAAATTACTTGACACACCTTCTTTCCCATATTCTCTGAATAGCTGGCATTCCAGTCCTATGATTGGCTGCTGCGCTAGCTAATCACAGATGTGGCTGCCGTTCCTCCCCCTCAGCTTTTCCGGCTAGCGAGAGCTGGGGGATCGCAAGGTTAGGGGTGGGATGGGTGTAGACTGACACATGGTAAAAGTTTTTTTAGGGTGAGATAACATTAAATGGCGCATTAAATAATGCACTCTTTAGCTGTGTACACACAAGGGGACTATTTATCCAAAACTTCAGCGTTGCTATGAGCGGGCGATTGGGCCAGAACAAATGTCGGGACAATAGAAGCTGCGGCCGACGTTTTGCCTGGGTCCCTACACGAGCACCCTTGAGTTTACTGACACTTCCGATTTCCGTTTTGTCTGAGCCGGACGAACATGAAGACAGTGGTCGCAGCTGGCCGGACAAAACAGCACAGAAGTAGCTTTGATTGCTGAAAATTGCTGGTGTGTGGCCCAGCCTTACAACGGAATTAATGTTGGACCTCTCTAACCTTGTGGACTTTGTTTATGTATTGACATACTTACAGGTTAACACAACCTATTCTATTGTAGCTTAGCAATTGTTTGTTGCTACACGATGTGTAAGACATTTATATCACTGTGGTAACGGTTAGGACAACATTCATTAAAAAAAGGACACTGCCACATCTCGTCTTTTTAATATAAATTCTTAAATTATGAATTAAATTGTGTTTATGCAAAAAGACGCTGCAAACTTATTACTCCCTTACTTTCTTACATAGCAATAGTCTATAGGTCATTAAATTATCAAACGGTGTAAACGTGCTAATGTGTTGTACACTGTTAAAGCGAAATTGTGGGGTTGTGTGTTGAATGAAGTAGAACTAAGAGAATGCAATGTGACAAATAAACAAACACACCTCAACTTAGAAAAAAAAAACATAGTATTTAAATATTTTGGGGGTCAAGTGTATACACAGCAACCGAGTGTTTATACTGGAATCACCTGTTATTCTGTGGATGTGACCACACACGTAAACCCAAAAATACCGAATACACCGAGTTAAAATGTGTGCACCCCCAATCCAAACAGAGCATATGCACTTTTGGTACATAGCACACAAATAAGGAGAATTCACCCAGATCCGCAACTGCTCTGGTTAAAGTCCCGCTACGGGATTTACAGAGCTGCACTGTCTCTGGGGAATCTCCACCATACGTAGTAGTTTAACGCCCAGCTATAGTGGCCTTAATAATTACTGTGTTAAGAGCTACGCAGCCTCTGGTAAATAGGTTTTGCAAGCCTGTCAAGTTCCCGATTCTCGCGCAGCTGGCTGCAAAGCAAGCCTTAAAACGTCGCGCTACCTGAGCGTAAATCAGTTAAAGCGACGTATTGAAGGGGCAGATGGTGCGCTTGCGGGCAGCGCTCTGGGTAAACGCGCCTGAAAGTTTTCATATCTATACTGAAAACATGTATTATGCACACAGCCAAATCTTTATTTTAAAACTATTTCCAGTTGTTATCTCCCTTTCATATTAGCACCCAATGTATGTCATAGTACCATATGAGGCCCTGCCAATTTGCCAGGCACATGTATCTCTGGAATGTTAACATAGCAAAGCTCTGTTTGTTATTTAACTATATAGACAGGGCAGTCTGATAAAAAGGAATATTAGCTCACCTTTGTACTTCCTATCCTAGTCCTGTTAATACTGTAACTTAGCCTCCATCATTGCCAGTGTTGTCAGCCTCCACCATTCATAAGTTCAGTGTTTACGTCAGCCCTCCATATCATTAGCCCAGTATTAGTCAGCCCCATCCTTAGTCAGTGCGTCGTAAGCCTACCAGATCATTACCAGTGTATCAGCTCTCCAGATCATTAGCTGGTTGTCAGCCCCTACCAATCATTAGCAGTGTTGTCAGCCCTCCAGATCTTTAGCCTTGTTTATCAGCCCTACAGTTTCATTAGCCAGTGTGTAAGTCAGCACCTCAGATCCTTAGTCAGTGTCTAACCCTACAAGATCCCTTAGCCAGTGTATCAACTCTCTAGATCATTAGACCAGTGTTGTCAGCCCTTCATATTATTAACCCAGAGTGTTGTAGCCCTCCAGTTCACTTCCCATTTAGCGCCCAAAATCACCATCAACTCCCTCTTAGCGCTTTAATCGCATCAAATCCCCTTTTAGGTGATATGACACAATACTCCCGCTTTAGCATGTATCGCATCAACATCCCTTTAAGTCTCAGAAAAAACTGTGCATGTGCGGGGAAGCCCTCCCTCCCCCATCCGGCATCCTTTTGTTGCTGCATACCCACCAAGTGTGAAAGCCTTTTACCATGGTAGTCTACCCCATTACCCATCGCCAACCACCAAGTAGTTTTGGAAGAAAAGCACAGAATGTACTTACAACCCTTCTTTCCCCTCGTTCTTGAATAGACTGGCGTCTGTCAGATTGGCCTGCTGCTAGCTAATGCACAGATGTGGCTGCCGGTCTCCCCTCAGCTTTTCGGCTAGCAGAGAGAGGCTGGGGGATCAAAGGTTAGGGGTGGGATGGGGGTAGACTACACATGGTAAAAATGTTTATTTTAGGCTGGAGATAAACATTTAAATGGAGCAAAAAAATATGCACTCTTTAGGTGGGTAACATCAAGGGGACTATTTATCCAAATCAGAGTTTGCTATGAGCGGGCGCTTAGGCCAGAACAAAAATGTCTGGCAATAGAAGATGCGGACCGACAGTTTGTGCGGTCCCACATACACGATCCACCCGTGATTTACTGACACTTCCGTTTCCGTTTGTCTGATCCGGACGAACAGGTGACAGACATGGTAGCAGATGCGGACAAAACAGCACAAGAAGATCAGTTGATTTGCCTGAAAATGCTTGCGGGTTGTGCCCAGCCTTTACAACACTGAATTAATGTTCTGGACCTCTCTAAACTTTTGGACTTTGTTTATTATGACATTAGCTACAAGTTAAACCACACCATAGTCTATTCGTCGCTTAGCAATTTGTGTTTGCTACACTGATGTAGACATTTATCTCACTGTGGTGAGGAAAAGGTTATGCAAACATTCATTAAAGTGAACGCAGGCATCTCAGTCTTTTTTTAATATATAATTCTTACATTTAATGATTTAATGTGTTTAATGCAAAAATGACAGCTGCAAACTTATGTACTCCCTACTGTCTTAAATACAAATTAGTCTAATAGGTATAAATTATTAAAACAGGTGTTTTAAAAAAGTCAAGTTTCCTGTACACTGAAATTGTTGGGCGGTCGTGTGTTTGCGCACCACGTAGAGAACTAAGAGAATGCAATGTGACAAATAAAAACACACCTCAACTTAGAAAAAAAAAAAAATAGTTGATTTAAATATTTTGCGGGTCAACGGGATACAAGCAGTGTTTTATACCTGTAATCCCTGTTATTCTGTGGATGTGACACACACGTAAACCAAACATAAATACACAGGTTTTAAAATTGTGTGCACCACCAAAATCCAACGAGAATATGCACTTTGGACATAGCACACAAATAAGGAGATTCACCCAGAGCCGCAACTGCTATGGGTTAAATCTCCCGTACGGCTGATTTACATTTATTAGGATGGCTGCCTATACAGTGCTGTTCCACAGGAACGCACTCTCTCCAACTACCACCCTCAATAGGTGATCCGGTGATAAGTATACGCCATATTAGTGGCCTTAAATACTTACGGGTTAAGAGATACGAACGCACCACCCCGACTTTCAGTAAATAGGTTTTGCAAACGCCTGTGCAAGTTCCCGATTCTCGGCAGTGCTGCAAAGCACGGCCTTAACGTCGCGGTACCTGAGCCGATAAATAAGTTAAAGGACGTATGAAGGGGCAGGAGTGGTGCGCGCCGGAAGCGCTCTGGGTAATCGCCCTGAAAGGTGTTTCATATCTATACTGAAAACATGTAGTATGCACACAGGCAATTTTTTTTAAAATATTTCCAGTGATTCTCTATTCATAGAGCACCAATGTATGTATAGTACCTCAGTATAACCCAACTTACGCCACCACATCCTCATTGGCCAGGCACCATGTACTTGAATGTTAACAATAGCAAAGCTCTGTTTGTCTATTAAACTAGATAGACAGGGCAGGTCTGATAAAAAGGATATTAGCTCAACTTATTGTACTTCCTATCCTAGTCTGGTGAATACTGTAACTTAAGCATCCAGGTCATTAGCCCAGTGTTAGCAGCCCTCCAATTCATAAGGAAGTGTACGTCAGCCCTTACAGATCATTAGCCAGTATTAGTCAGCCCTCCAGTCCTTAGTCAAGGGTTCGTAGCCTACCAGAAATGAGCCAGTGTATCAGCTCTCAGATCATTAGTAGTGTTGTCAAGCCCTCCAGATCATTAGCCAGTGTTGTCAGCCATCCAGATCATTAGCCAGTGTATAAGGCCCTACAGTTCATAGCAGTGTTAAGTAGCCATCCAGATCCTTAGTCAGTGTCGAAGCCACAAGAGCCATTAGCCAGTGTTATCAGCTTCTAGATCATTAGCCAGTGTTGTCCGCCCTTCATATTGTTAACCAGTGTGTAAGCCCTCAAGTTCATTAGATGGTTAAGTCCGCCCTCCAGATCCTTAGTCATTGTTTTAAGCTGCCAGGATCATAGCCAGTGTGATCAGCTCTCATCCAGTTCATGAGGCCTGTGTTAGTCAGCCCTCCAGATTATTTGCAGTTAGTTATCTAAACCCCATATACATTTAAAAAAATTGCACCAACCATGTTAAAATAAGCATAGTAATCGTGAAAAAGGGCATAAACTGAAACAAAGGGGTGCTGTGTGACCTTAGTAAAGTGGGCATGGCCAAATATTATTTTATTGATATATTGTTAAAAGTCCACTTGGTTGTATTTTGCCCTCAGGCCAAAAGGGTACAGTAATCCCCTGACTGTAAGATTTTGTTGCACACAAGATGAAATAAAGACTTCTTAAAGGGACTGTCACCCCATTTTCAAAACATACATATATTGTTAGATAAACCCCCCAAACCTAAAGTCTTTTTAGTCAAAAGCTAGAAGTAGTTACCAGACTGACGCTATTATACTTACAAAGTACTCGTGCACTGCCGCTTCAGGGTCTTCTAAAGTCTCCACTGTGGCTGCCATGTTCTTTTGTTTCCGAGCAAGACGAAATGGAGACTGTCCGGGATGGTAGTCAGGGATTGGGGTGTGATGTCACTGTACGGCCAATCACTGAACTGCCTACCCGGGGAGTGCAGAGCCCGCGGGGGGGTGGGTGTTCTCTACCCCCGCGTCAGGGGAGCGTAAAGTCAGATTACCTTTTAGTACGGTCCCCATGGGAGTTTTCCCGATTCTAGCTTTGAATTAAATGTTTTTTATACTTTAGGTTTGACACGGGTCTTCCGCGTTTTATCTACCTAAATATGAGTTTGCTCCTCCGTGGACATTCCCCTCCTTAAAACAGAGGCCTTTCGCCCCCCCCCCCCCATCTAATGTATTGAATCCACACCGAATCGCCCA
The DNA here is from genome assembly GCA_019447015.1 of Hymenochirus boettgeri. Classification (NCBI taxonomy): domain Eukaryota; kingdom Metazoa; phylum Chordata; class Amphibia; order Anura; family Pipidae; genus Hymenochirus; species Hymenochirus boettgeri. Next base: position 114,634,697 of record CM033473.1, read on the forward strand.
TTACAAACTCTATAACAAACACGCGCCTCTATTACAATTTATCTATGATGTATATCCGGTTTCCCAGAACAACTTCTCACATGTACACCACTTTGTATTGGTCTTTCACGTGGAATTCCAATAAAATTGATTCATGTTTGTGGCAGTAATGTGACCAAATGTGGAAAACTTCAAAGGGGCTCAATACTTCTGTCAACCACTGCCACAGAGTGCAACGAGAGTATTCAATAAATACAAAAATTAGAAGCCTAGTGCACACCCAATTAATGTGCTTACATTTCATCTTTACCATTGTATTGCTGTATTGCTGCAGCGATAGTGGGCTTGTATCAGTCACGGTGGAGGCGGTAGTTCCGCCACTGCTTGTGGCGGGTCCTACTACCATCTGGGTCCTGCTCGTGGGGGTGGCAGGGCAGTAGTTACATCACTGATATTCAAAATTAATCCCATCTGTTTTTAATCATAAAAAATGCCCCATACCCATCTCATCTGTTTTTAATCATAAATCATTAATTTAAATCATAAATTAACTTTTAAATTATAAATATTCATAAATGAAACCCTCATTTACTATAACATTTTTAAAAGTCACCTTTGAGTTTCATTGCTGGTACATTATCCACTATATAAACCTATAAAATTTCACTAACTATTATTAACCATCCCCATTGTTGCATAATTTAGACACTACATTGCAACATTTTTTTTCTGTTAAATCAGGGCATTTTATACTGTATAATGTTTCCAGGAAATCAAGACTTACCAGCAAAACAGGTTATGTCTGATTAAATAATCCTAAAGATGTATGTAAAGCAGGGGCATATCTAGGGTCTAAGAAGATCAGGGGCACTCCATGCGCCGCGCGCCGAAATTTTTTTAGGTCACGCCCCTTTCTCCGCCCCAATTAGGACACACCCATTAAGTACTTAATGAGATGGCCAAAAAGACACAGACAGACAGATAGATAACCACAAACATAGACACACAGCCCGATAGTGATAAACAGACAGAAAGACAGTGAAATAGACAGACAGAGAGAGAGATTTGGATAGAGAGACACAAATTAATGACACAAAGGCACAGTAAACTGGCAATATCATTATATACTGGTAGCAATCTGGTAATTTTAAACTTACTGTTGTGTTCAGTTGTAGTCAGTCGCTTGGCCATACCTTTGGCCAGGGAGACCTTCTTGTACCTTTTACATGGACCTCTTGCCCCTATCTATCTGTCCCTCTCTCTCTCTGCTATCTATCTATCTAACTCTGCTATTTATATCTATCTATCTATCTATCTAACTCTGCTATCTATCTATCTAACTCTGCTATCTATCTACTAACTCTGCTACTATCTAACTCCTCTATCTATCTATCTATCTAACTCTGCTCATCTATTCTACTCTGCTATTATCTATCTATCTAACTCTGCTATATCTATCTAACTCTGCTCTATCTATCTAACTCTGCTATCTATCTAATCTCTGGCTATCTATCTAACTCTGCTATCTATCTATCTATCTATCTATCTATCTATCTACTAACTCTATGCTATCTATCTATCTAACTCCTAGCTATCTATCTATCTCTATCTGCTATCTATCTATCTAACTCTGTCTATCTATCTATCTAACTCTATCTACTGCTATCTATCTATCTAACTCTGCTATCTAATCTATCTAATCTATCTATCTGTCCTCTCTCCCTACCTCATAGCTATCTATCTATCTCTAACTCTGCGTATCTAATCTATCTATCTATCTATCTAACTCTGCTATCTATCTATCTAACTCTGCTATCTATCTATCTAACTCTGCTATCTATCTATCTATCTATCTATCTATCTGTCCCTCTCTCTCTCTGCTATCTATCTATCTAACTCTGCTATCTACCTATCTATCTATCTATCTATCTATCTATCTAACTCTGCTATCTATCTAACTCTGCTATCTATCTAACTCTGCTATCTATCTAACTCTGCTATTTATCTATCTATCTAACTCTGCTATCTATCTAACTCTGCTATCTATCTAACTCTGCTATCTATCTATCTAACTCTGCTATCTATCTAACTCTGCTATCTAACTCTGCTATCTATCTAGTAGGAGAAGGCCGGGAGCGCAGAGGCCGTCTGTATGTTCTGCGCCGTTGCGCGCGTGACGTCATCGCGCCGGCATGCGCGTGACGTCATCGCGCCGGCGGAGTCCGCCGGGGAGTCCGGAACTAGGGGCACAAGTAAAACATTCGGGGCACTTTGCAAAACATCCGGGGCACGTGCCCCGAATGTTTTAACGTAGATACGCCACTGAAAAGAATATGGATGGATATGTGTGCCAGATCTGCTAACACGAGAATGCCTTCGTGAAGACCCATGGTCCAAAGGAGTAGTTGTATGGATTCTGGAGTGCACACTACATTGGGGAGCAGATGCTTGCTTTTAGAATCAGTGATGATTACACATATGTCATGCTGGAAAGTGGGCAGGAAGTATCAGGTATCCCACCTCTCCCGGAATTTCCGGGAATCTCCCTCGAATTGGGGTGGTCTCCCACACTCCCACGGGACCACCCCAATATCCTACCGTGACAGAGAGGAGTCCTGAATCCCCTCCCCGCCATGCCCCCTTTTTGCGCACCATGCCCCCTGACCGCCCATCTCACACGCCCACAACCCTGCCTCCTCCCACCTCGCTCCGCCCACCACGTGACGTAAATTATGTCACGCCGCACCGCCACCCTCCTTGCTCCGGCCCATAGCGTGCCGTAAAATTACATCACGCCACACTGCCACGCCCCCTCGCCACACCCATGCTTTCAGAATCAGTGATGATTACACATACGTCATGTTGGAAAGTGGGTAGAAAGTATCAGGTATCCCACCCCTCCCTGATTTTCCGGGAGTCTCCCTCAAATTGGGGTGGTCTCCCACGCTCCCACTCCAATCTCCCGCAATGGAAGGAGTCCTGAATCTCCTCCCCGCCACACCCCCTTTTTGCGCATCACGCAATGTCATGCCCACAACCCCGCCTCCTCCCACCTCGCTCCACCCATGACGTGATGTAAATGATGTCACACCGCCACGCACTCGCCCTCGCCCACGACATGCCGTAAATGTGATACATTTGTACATATTGCTGGAGAGGAAGCAATAAAAGTGAGTAACACATTTGAATTTTATGATGGTGAAAGAGACAAAATAAAGTTGCTGAAGAAAAAGTTTCAAGACTACTGTGAGCCTAGACAGAACCATATATAAGACATTTGTTCTTCACGCGTGCTCAAGGACAGACAGAAACCATAGATGGATATGTGACAGACATAAAAAATAAGACTGTGAATTTGGGCAGCTGCATGATTCCCTAATTAGAGACAGAATTGTCTGTGGTATAAGAAATGACCAAGTCCGAGGCAGACTATTAAGGGAAGCAGACCTGACCCTAGAGAAAGCCATTGATATTTGCAGAGCAAGTGAAATCACATCAAGACAAGTTAAAGCTCTAAATGAAGAGATTGAAGTGCACAAAATCAGAGCAGTGGAGCAAACAATTAAGCACAGTGAAATGTAATCCTAAAGTTACAGAGCAGAGTAACACTTCTGTGCATGCGCATAGAAGACAGAGTCCGTTGGGACTTGTCATGGGGGGGCTTAAGCATGAATGTTTATTGTCCATGGGATTGGATGAAAAATTAGATTAGATTTTAGAGGGTTTTTACAGGTTATTAACTAGGGAAAACAATGAGGACCAAACTGAATTCTGTATCACTGACTATTTCATTCAATGTACAATTAACAACTTGTTTTAGAGGTGGATTTTTAATCATATTTATTAATGACAACTATTTTCCCATTTCACTATTGCAGGATACTGCAATGGCAAATATAATTTTTTTTATTAAGCCAATAGTTTTCGCCACGGCAATGTGCGGTGGTAGTATTGCTATGTGCCCCAACGACATTGCCGTGTTAATTGTATTAAGTCCGATATTGCGGACTTAATACAAAAATAGAATGGCTAAAAGCGTAGGTAAAACGGGAAATCGCAGATTGTACTGGAATAAATGCTGGAAAATAGCCTAACTTTTTAGTATTTTGAAACACTCCACAATGTACTGATACCTTCCAAGGACCAACTGGCAGGCTAAATATATGGGCACTTATGTATTTTTGCCACCTCCTACTTGGCAATTATAAATTGCTGAACCTAACACAATAAAACACTTATCACCACTTTATAAATATGATTGAGCGGCGATAAGTGAAATGGTGATCACGGCGGATTACTTTTTGCCGCCTGCTATGGGCGCTTTATTAATTGCGTTTAGAATTTGGTAAAAACAGCAGCAAAAAGTTAAAAATCCTTTATAAATATGTCCCTAAGTAAAAGCTCTAGAGCAGTCCTTCTACTGAAGGCTGATCGGGCTGTGTTTGCTATGTGATTCTCCACAGAGAATAAAAATACACAGGATTATATTTTAAAAAGTTTGCATTAATCTGGACTTGTAGAGACCTATGATATAAAGCTACATACAGATGTGTGATTGTGGGCGTGACACACAATGCATGACTGCCCGGCAAACGGCCATTATGGGTGAAAATGGGCAATCGGCCTGCCGGACACACATACTTGAGTGACTGCAACGTCAGTTCATCACCCAGCTGTGTGTTGTGGGGACAAATTTGTTGCTGCCCTGAACAATGCTGCTTTTATTACTGTTGTCTGAACTACAACTTCCATATTCCATACTACATATTTATATACAAGTGGCTGTAATTGCAGATTTCTTTGTTTCTAGGTATTGGTTTCTTTAAATATCCCATTCACCTGTTTAAGCACCACCCATTTACAAAAAACACGCCCACTTCATCTGCAGTGACGGGCTACGTGCGCCGTAGTTTTCACCCTGTGCCCCCCCTGGAAAACATTCTGCGGACGCTCATGTCTGTGTTCTGGAAAATAATACCTTTACATTTGAAAAACATTGATGGGCTAGGGTGTTTGGGCCCACCATGTAATGTAGCAGCAGGGGCCCACCAGGAAGAATCAAGGGGCCCACCTCAACTTTTATTTCTTCTTTTCTAACTTACATTTCTGTCTTACTACTTATATTAATTTTAGGGCATGTTCACACCACATGTCTCCAACTAAAATTTGCCTCACTGTGTAGTGTTAAAGGTCCTTACGTTTCTTTTCTGCACCTTATGGTTATCCTGCAGGGCCTGATGGAAGTCCACAAGAATAAGTAGGAGCCTGTCTGTGTGTAGGACCTCACACTTCCTGCTCCTCTAAGAGTGGTTGGGGTTTTTGAGGAAAAAGACAACTCCCCCAACCCTTAACGCTAAATTAAAATTCTAAATCAGACATTAAACGTGACCTTGTTCCCTCGGCACCTTCTGCTGGCCAGAAGCCACATCAGATTATTAGACTCTCAATCGCATATGCTACTGCTGGTCCGGACCCTTCTGCTTTTCCCCGCACAGAAGCAGCAGAAGGCTGTGACAGAGGGAACGAGATTGGACAGACACATGACTACATTTTCTATAGGAGTCTGAGATCAAGAACAGTGACCATTTAACCTCTACATTAACACACCGGAGTTTAAGATAAAGTACTCTGACCATTAACCCCCAGATTAGTACCAATAGTCCACTTGTGTATCATGGTATTGCTGTAAATTAACTCATCACTTTGGGTACTTATAGTATATGCATTACCCTTGACTGTAAATTGTATGACTTTGTATTATATGTACTACCCTTGTATGAACCATGTATGACTTTATATTTGTAAAGTGCCATGTAAGATGTTGGCACTATATGAATCTGTAATAATAACAATATTACCCAGAACATTGACCATATAATTCCCACATTACCTCAAATGGAGTTTTTGATCCAGAACAGTGAGCATTAAGCCCCAGTTTACCCCATGGGAGTTTAAAAGGATAACTGCTATGTGGTATGTATGTATGTATGTATAATATTATTTATAAAGCTCTACTTTATAGAGTATACAAACAAGGGGATAAGTGCAAGCCATTATACAGATAGCTAAAAATTTTATGAAATACATTTTCATACATCGGCTAAGAAAGCATATATATATGTATAAATGGATATAAGTGCAACAAGCCTCAACACATTAGGAATGAGATCCCTGCCCCAAAGAGCTTACAATCTAAGTGGCGGGGACAACATACAGATACAAGTGGGGGGGATGGGTACAAAGGGGGAGATGCAATATATTTTGCTGTTGTAACCTACGTGCACTCGTTTCTGCAATGTATTAACCACTTTGCAACGGTTAATACATTGCGAAAACGCTAGCGATAAGTTGGTAACTTTTGTGCGTATTTTAAAGACACCATTGAAGAGGCGTTGTCGCGCAAAAACTGGCGCAAAATGTATTGCACAAAGTAAAAAAAAATTGCGACATGGTGCAGGCAGTGCAAAACCTTTGCTAACACGTTAATACATAGGTTAGCGTGATTTTAGCGCTCCCCCCAAAGTGCTTGAAAAGGCTAACTATCATTTGTTGTGCTGATGCTCAGAAAGGTAGTATAACAGTCTAGATGTGAAAGCATTAATGGATGTCACCAGGTGAAGTGAGATAGGGATGTGGGTCTGTGGAGAAGATTTCCTTGCGAGGAGCGAAGTACATTTAGGTATCATCAGCATATAAGTGATACTTAAAACCGAAATAACTGATTATTTCTCCCAGAGAAATAGTGTAGAGGAACAACAGCAAGCGTCCTAAAACCGAGCCCTGAGTTTTATTAGCAAAAGAGACAGAGAAAGATCTGTTAGAGAGATAAGAAGACAACCACGCGGGAGCTTGATTTCGGATGCCAGGAGAATATAGAATCTGCATAAGAAGAGAGTGGTCCACAGTATCAAAGGTAGCCGATAGGTCAAGGAGAATGAGGACCGAGAACTCTCCTTTGGTTTTGGCAGGTTGTAGATCATTTGAGATTTTACAGAGGGCCATTTCAGTTGAATGACCTGGTCGGAATCCTGATTGCATCAGGTCCAATAAGTTATTAGCATAGAGGTATTTAGTAATACATGTAGGGATGAGGCGTTCTAAGAGTTTGGATGCAAACGGTAAAAGGGAGACAGGGCGGACGGGCGGTAGTTTGAGAGACAGGTAGGGTCCAGAGAGGGTTTTTTATAATAGGTTTGACACACGTATGTTTAAAGGCAGCAGGAGGTCAGGGAGGATTTAAAAATGTAAGCAAGAGCAGGGGAAAGGATTTTAGCGCAGTGTCTGAGTAGGAAGGAGGGCATGGGAACAAAGGTACACATTGTAACGGCGAGGACAACAGGAGGTCAAAGACTTCAGAATGGGTGACAGGTGAAAGATTCCAGAACTGCAGGCGGTGGTGCAGGCAAAAGAAGGTGAGAGTTGTCCTGGGGTGAGGGAATTAGTGTATGGATATCATCTATTTTATTTCTGAAGTAGTCTGCAAAATCCTGAGGAGTGTTAATGGAATAAGGAGTGTCTGTAGAGGAGGGCTGCAAGAGAGCTAAGTTAAAAAGGGAAAATAAATGACGTGGGTTATTTTTGTTATTGTTTATAAGCGTGCTAAAGTAGGAGTGTTTAGCTGCTGAAAGAGATGAATTAAGACATGACAACACAAGCTTGTAGTGGTTAAAGTCCGCCTGATGGCGTGACTTTTTCCACAGCTGCTCAGCTGCACGAGTACAGTGGCGTAGGAACTTGGTATCTGAATTGAGCCAAGGACGGGGGTTAGCGGGGAGACGTTTGTGGTACTAGCAACCTGTGAGACAGAAAGATTTTTAGTAAAGACCAAGTCCAGGAAGTGACCATCCTTATGGGTACTAGTGTTGGTCCACTGCTGGAGGGAGAAGGAGGAAGTTAGGTGGAGAAAGCAAGAGGGCCCAGATTGCTTAGCATCATCAATGTGACAATTAAAGTCACCTAGAATTATAGCCGGACAGTCGGAGGAAAGAAAGATAGAGAACCAGGTTTAAAACTCTGTAAGGAAAGTGGCTGGGGCTGAGGCAGAAGGGGGTCTGTATACGACTGCTACTCGAAGACATAAGAGGTAGAAAAGTTGGACAGCATGGACTTCAAATGAGGAAAAAACAACAGAGGGTGAAAGAGAAACAATTTTAAAGTGGCAGATAGGGAAAAAAAGAAGACCTACCCTTCCACCTCATCCTGACGAACAAGGCAAATGAGAGAAAGATAGACCACCATGTGTAATCAAAGCTTCAACCGCAGTATCATGGTGGGAGATCCAAGTCTCCATATGATCCAGCAGATGAAAGGCGTTAGAACAGAAAAGGTCATGAATAAAGGTGTGTTTGTTAACAAGAGAGCTTGTATTAAGGGGGCCACAGGAAAAGGAAGAAGCGAATGTGAAACAGTAGGGACACTTATAATATTAGAAAGATTAGAGTCTCTAAAGGAATAAGTAGGGGGGGTAGAAAGGTGAGGATGACGACAGATGGAAATGTTGCAGGGTCCAGGGTTGGAAGCAATATCCCCAGCAGCAAGAAGGAGAACAATAAACAGGGAGGGGAGGTGGGCTAAGGATTTATACTGAAGTTTCCTGGGATGTTTGGACTTGGTGGAACAGTATTTCGTAAGTACTGGTAGAGTAGAAAAGACAAAAGCAGAGCACAATTGTATACATTGTTGAAAAACTGTAAAAGTCAGGTAGTGATTTACTTGTTGAACTCTCTTGTTAAACTCCAATGTTACTTTGTATTTGCTTTAGTTTGGATGGCCTTCCCTGCAAAGCTATCCCCTGTGCTGTGTCTAAACCTATAGGGATAAAATAATACACAGGACAGGGAAATTAAGTAATTACCACAGCAAAGTAATCACCAGCTGTGCAACAAGGTCTAGGAGGGAAGATACCATCACACATAAACTCATTTGTAAGGTAACAGTAACTATTTTTGACCCTATTCAAAACATTTCAGTATAAATAACAAACTGTTCAGAAAAACAATACACAGTATTGGATGTAGAAATGCGTACCAAATTATGAGTTATACAGAGGATGAAGTTGCAATATGGAAACAGAGGGTAGAGCAATGGATGTAGAAATGCGTACCTATTGGAAGATAATGGAAAGTACCTGGAGCAGGAAGGTAGGATTGATTATTCCTTCCTCACAATATTGCTTTGTTGAGGAGCTACAGAATGTACAGTTTTCCTTCGCCAGGTAAGTTCTAGACTAGTGCTGTGTTTAAGATAGTGCTGAAGCCAGGAGGAAGACTGGCAGAATCAGTTTTCTTTGGGCTGGTGCTCCTCACAGAAATAATATTGGAAGGTAGGAAATACCAATCCTATATCCCTGTCCCAAGCACTTTTCAGTTTAATTGTTATTTAAATAAAGCTTATAGACATGATAGTTATCCTTTAAAGGGACAATAAACTGAAAAAAATGACTTCCCTTTATCCTTTTCTATATTTTTAATGCTGTCAGGAACTTGATCGGCACTGGATTAAACAGGCCAAACGACCTGTTGAACGGGCAGAACACTTTATGCAGTAACGGAACCGGCACTTACACAGACGCCTAGACCTTTAGGTAAGGCCTGGGGGTCCTCAAGAAGGATGGGAGCTTCTCCTCTGGCCTTGCGCTCCTTTTTTCCTTGTCTTTCCTCCTATATGCGCGGGTTCCTGCGTCTGCTACCTGCACACTGCCATGGATCTGTTCGTCTCTCTCCAGGAACCCTCCTTGCGGCCTTGTCAGCTCCATAAGCCGCTTCTGCAGCCAAAATCCGGTCAGCTCTCCCCTCTTTTTACCTACTTATTCTGCAGTTTCCCTCCAGTCCCTGACTCTGCTTAGTTGCTTAGCTCCAGGCAGACAGTTAAGTTTGGGGAACAGCTCTGTGTGGGATCCATCTTTCCCTCTCCCTTCTAGTTTTAAAAACTTCCTTCTCCTATATATTATATCCTCAATATTAAAAAAAATTAAAGTTCTTTCCTATTATCTTTTCTTTCTTCTATCATGGCCAGTAAGGGGTCACTCCCGTCGCGGCAGAAAGGAAAAAAACAACCTCCGGGCACAGTATCATATGTATGCGCAACCTGACAATGACACTGCCTGCAGGCCAATCTGGTCCACGGTGCTCTTCTTGTAACGCTACCAATGACCCTCCATCTGTGCCTACTGACACAGTCAGAATGGGCAAGAGCCAGAGGGTACTTTGAATTCAGCTCCTCAGGTGCCCCCTCAGGAGCAGGGACCTGCTTGGGCTAAGTCATTAGCCACCTCTATGTCCTCCCTGTCTGCTTCTATTTCACAGGTCCTACAATCCGTACAACTGGTGAATACAGACAGAGACTCCAGACCTGCAAGGCCACAGGAACCTATGGCATCCTGTTTTACTGAGGATTCTCCTCAAGAGGATGATGAGATCACCGAGGAAGGTGAAATTGAATATGACACCCCCGAACAAGAGTCCCAATCTACCTTCACTCCAGAAGCTATAGATTCACTCATAAGGTCAGTCCTTACTGTTCTTAACATTCAGGGCTCAATATCCCAAGAGGACCCTTCTCAAACACTCTTCTCTAGAGTTAAAAAAGCCTTAGTTCAATTCCCCTCTTACGAACAGTTAGACAAAATTGTCCTACAAGAATGGTCTAAACCAGAGCGCCAATCCCGTCAGTCCCGGCTCTTTAACACTATGTTCCCCTTCCCCAAGGCAGACCTAGATCGATGGGCCTCCCCTCCCATAGTCGACCCTCCAGTGGCTAGACTCTCTAGAGACACTACCATTCCGAAACGGAGACCTTTAAAGATCCAAATGATCGCCGCATTGAGGCACTATTAAAAACATCCTTTTCAGCCTCAGGGTCTGCTCTAAGAGCCACCTTTGCCTCCACTTGGATGGCAAAAGCTATAGAGGTATGGCTCAACCAATTATACCAAGGTCTCTGTCCTGACCTGAACAAAATCCCACCTATTAGATATAATTCAGGATCTATCAGATGCGGCGGTTTATATTGGAGACGCAGCCTTAGATTCCAGCTGGCTAATCGTTTAGCCTTCCGTCTCAGTAACAGCGACACGAAGGGTTTTATGTTTAAAAGCCTGGGCAGCCTATGCTGCTTCAAAAAAGGCCCTAACCTGTCTTCCCTTTTCAGGGGGATAACTATTTGGACCCGAATTAGAAAAAACATCTTAAAGACCATGGTCCAATCGGAGGGGATCATTTCACCCTACCAGCGGAAAACCAAAATCGGCATGACTATCCCCCCTCATCTTGGGTTGGAGGACAGCTAAGATTCTTTCGGGAAGCATGGAACCACCCATCCACGGACTCTTGGACTCTGGAAGTTATCTCTCAAGGATATCGAATATAGTTCATCTCTCATCCCCCAAGACGCTTCTTTCTGTCCAACCTGCCCAGAGCGCCATACAAATGGCAAGCCCTAAGCCAAACCATAGCCCTACTATTGCTGTCCAAAGTAATAGTTCCGGTACCTACTTCCCACAGGTTTCTAGGCTTCTACTCAAACCTCTTCCTAGTTCTCAAGAAAGACGGAACCCAGTCTTAGACCGCAAAGAGCTAAATGTGTATGTCAGGAAGGTCCATATCAAGATGGAATCCTTACGTTCAGTCATTCTGGCCATAGAGCCTGGAGATTTTTTACGTCTCTTGACATACAGGACACCTACCTCCATGTTCCCATTTGGCAGGGCTACCATCGCTTTCAGAGATTTGCAGTGGGAAAGTCACTATCAGTTTACTGCCCCCCCCTTTGGCCTTGCATCGGGTGGCCAAGGTGATGGTCTGTCAGGCAGCTTTCATTCGCCTGCAAGGTATTTTCCTCCTGCCCTACTGCTGATCTGCTGATCAAAGCATCTTCCTTCGTTCTTGCCTCAACACACGTAAAAACCTGCGTTCAAGCCCTAACCTCCTTTGGTTGGATTATCAAACCGCACAAGTCAATATTCATTCCCAGCCCCCCACATGACATTTTTGGGCATACTGTTCGACACTTCCCGACAACAAATTCTCCTTCCTTGGGAGAAGATCGAAGCACTCAAGCTACTAGCCCGCCAGACTCTGGCAAAGCCCCGGATCTCGATCCGTCACGCCATGCGCTTAGTAGGGAAAATGGTATCAGCCATCCAAGCAGTCCCTTATGCCATGTTCCATCTGTGCCCGTTTCAATGCCACATGTTGACAGTTCCAATCCAGAGGTTCCTCATATGGTGGACACAGGACCGCAACCTTCAGAAAAGGAACACGCTCTGTCTGCCTCCGTGGATGGTGATTTCCACAGACATAAGTCTATCAGGATGGGGGGCAGTGTACGGCCCCCTCACAATGCAAGGCATCTGGTCAACACAAGAGTCCCTTATTCCGATCAACGTTCTGGAACTACTGGGCCATATACCTGGCCCTCTCTCACTGGACAGAACAACTGACAAACAGAATCCAGTCAGACAATGCCATGGTGGTGGCAACCATCAACCACCAAGGGGGCATGCGGAGCAACATAGCCATGGAAGAAGCCCACTGCATTCTGTCCTGGGCAGAACACTATGTCCCAGCAATTCCTTGAATGTGGAAGAGGATTTTCTCAGCCGCCACACGCTGGACTCGGGGAATGGTCTCTTCATCGGGATGTGTTCTTGATCCTATCTCGTCGGTGGGGAACTCCGGACATAGACATCATGGCATCACATCTCAACTGCAAGGTTCCCCTCTTTTGCGCGAGAATGTGGGATCCTCTGGCACACCTCATAGATGCACTGGCGGTTCCATGGCGATTCCAGTTAGAGTATGCCTTCCCTCTGTTAGCCATGATTCCGCGTGTACTAAAAAATATCAAATTGGAAGGAACCACAACCATATTTATAGCCCCCAGGTGGTCAAGAAGGGCTTGGTTCACAGATCTTCTAAGAATGTCAGAACGAACCAAGGACGTCCAGACCTTCTCTCCTTCCAGACCTTCTTTCTCAGGATCCATTCTTCCACCCGGACCATCAACGGCTAAATTTGATGGCCTGGCTATTGAATCCTCCATTCTGAGGAAGAGAGGCATTCCTCATCGGTCATTCCCACCATGATGGCCGCACGTAAATTGTCGTCTGCAAGGTCTACCACCGAATATGGCAGAGATACATAAATTGGACTCCTCCAGGTATTCCCTCAGGAAATTTGTCCTATCAAGACTGCTATGTTTTCTGTCAATTTTAACATTAACATTTTTAACAATTTTAACAGATTGCAGCTCTATCAATTTTCTTTCACCGGTGACTGGCATTCAGAAAGGATGTGCAAACCTTATTACAAGGGGTGTCTCACTTCCGTCCTCTGCGCAGACAGTCTGTACAACCATTGGATCTTCCCTCACCCTTCGAACCTCTAAGGTCGGTAGCGCTATCTCTCCTCTCTTGGAAAACGCTCTTTCTCTTAGCCATTTCTTTGATGCGCAGGGCATCAGATCTGGCAGCTCTGTCGGTGGCACTATCCTGTCTCTCCTTCCACAAGGATAAGGCAGTTCTTCGGCTTCACCCAACTTTTCTACCAAAAGTCGTTTCCTCCTTTCACCTCAGTAAGGAAATCGTCGTCCCAGCTCTATATCCTCGGCCAGTTTCTCTTCAAGAAAAGAGGCTGCATTCCCTGGACATAGTCAAAGATCTCTGGATATACATCTCCAGAACGGAATCTTTTCACTCTTCCAAGGCGCTGTTCATCCTCCTAACGGGGCCGCGCAAAGGCTCCAGAGCGTCGCCTCAGACTCTGGCAAGATGGATTCGGAGTGTCATCTCAACATGTTATACTAAAGCTGGGGCTGCAACTCCCTTGCGGGTTGCAGCTCACCCTAAGAAGGCACTGGGAGCTTCATGGGAAGCTCTTTGAGGAGCCTCCATAGATCAGATTTGCAGAACCGCCACCTGGTCTTCTATCAACACATTCATAAAGTTCTACAGATTGGATGTGTTTGCTTTGGCAGAGATGACTGTAGGTCGACTGGTGCTGCAAGCAGCAAAAGAATAATTTCTTCTGTCCCCCCTTTACTGGCGGGACATTGGGACGTCCCCTGCTGTGCCTGGGTCCCCTAAGGCTGAAAGAGAAAAGGAGAATTTGTTTACTCACCGTCAAATAATTTTCTCTGAAGCCGAAGGGGACCCCAGGCACTACCCTCCCTATATGTTATGACTACCAAGTTGTTAAAACAATCAGTTTAGATTGAGTTAAAGTGTGTTTTTAACAAAGTTGTAAGTTCTCATGGCAATTCCTTCGCTCCCTCTTTGGGACAAAACTGAAGCAGGCTGCTGGTGCTTCAGATTATAAGGTAAGGGGAGGAGCACCAGAGCCTAAGCAAAACTTCAATTTTTCAAGTGTCCGCTCCTGGAGGTGGAATATTTCCTGCTGTGCCTGGGTGCCCCTTCAGCTCAGAGAAAAAGATTTTACGGTGAGTACCGGTAAACAAAATCTCCTTTTCTCTTTCAAATTACAAATTATATACAGCCTCTTAAAAACAAAACAGACACTATCAGAATACAAGTCTTTGTTTTAGAAAAAGTTATTAATGCTCAGCAAAAACACTGGATGGGCAGAATTTTGTTTTCTTTTCTTGAAAGAATATTCATTTGAACTGAACTTCCACTTTAAAAACACTGTACCTTCTTTTACTACCTAAAACCTCGAACCTATACATCACTGTGGAGTGGGATGAATAAGGTGAAGTAACAGACAAATGTGTGTGTTTAAAGCAACCAAACCAAATTCAAGAACTGTGATACTGTACCTTTCCCAACTCGTGTGAATACCAATGCAATGCACCAAAAATACATTGCCATAATGTACAGCCAAAATCTGTATATTTCTATTTAAAATTGCATGCGGTCCACACCAAAAATTACGATTCACATGCATTGGAAAAATGAATGCAGGGCAATCGGAAAAGTGCAGACAGAACAAAGCACTGAACCACGTGCATTTTTACTACTGTAGACTAAGCCCTAACTTTGTTTTGTATAGATACTTTTAAATGAGAGTTACAATATATACTTACATGAGGCAGTACAGTTGTTAGCAAAGTAATAAAAGTATTAATTTTCAACGTGAATAAATAATAATAATAATGAATAAAGACATGTTTAATAGCCAATAAACTATTTTAAAACAATCTTTAAAGGCTATGTCCACCCCTAAAATAGAATTTTAATATTCTGCTCCCCCATGTCCCCCAGCCCCAACCGCATGTTTTGTTTTTTAAAACGCTCCCCAAACTCTTACTTACCTCCCTCGATCCTCGCGCACTGCCGGCCCTTGCTTGGCGGAATGCAAGCAGAGGGGCGGGACCGGCAGTGCGTCTGTGATTGGCTGAGCGGCAGCCAATCACGGACGCGGCTGCCGGTCATTCAGTGCGCGAAAGCGGAGAGGTAAGTAAGAGTTTGGGGAGCTTTTTAAAAAAAACAAACATGCGGTTGGGGCTGGGGACATGGGGGAGCAGATATTAGGGGTTTAATGCTAGGGGAGGGATAGTAGGAACGGGAGGGAGAGGGAGGGGGGAGGGGGAGGGGGAGGGAGAGGGAGAGAGGGAGGAATCTCCGGGAGGCCAGGTAGCAGGCAGTGTCCTATATGGACCTGCTAGCCTCCTGGTGGGCAGTTTTTGGAACTTTGGGGGGGGACTACAGGAGAACCAGATGGAGTTGGGATGTGAGGTAAGGATTAAACTACACTACATGGTGGGGCCAGTAGTTGGGGGGATTATAGTTTTGGGGGTGGACATGCCCTTTAAAATAGAATGTTGTTTTTTAAGTCCACTGTATGAGCTATACAAATTCAAAAGCGTTTATTAAAGAAGAACTAAACTTACATTTTTAAAATATTAATGGGATAATTATACTCACCTCCTCCTCGTTCCTCTTCCTCCATTCCTGTAAAGTATCCAGGACAGTTTGTGTGACAGCCAATAGGAAGACACACTCTGCAAGGAGGCGTGTCTTCCCATTGGCTACCTTGCTGACTGTCATTTTAGGTCCTCACCCATTTTAGTTGTCCAATAATGTGAAAGCTTTTCTTCCCAGAACACCTATACATTGTAATATTCTTCTCTAGTAAGTTGCATTTAGTACATATGAGAAATAGATTATGTAACTAGAAAGGCTTTCATATTGTTGCCAGTAAAACCCACAGCCAATGTAGTCTTCAACTAGCCACACCCCCAGTATTCACTGTTTCTATGCACAGTGTACATCTGTTGTATTCAACTAGATCAACTGGACTTAAAGTTTAGTTAGATGTTTCGCTAATCATCCGACTGGCTTTCTCAATTCAGAATGACTTGTACAAGAATCTGCTGACAATTTAGTACCCTGGAAAGTCCTAATTAGCATATGACAGCCAGGTGTAAGGGACCTTCTAAATGCAAGGCACGGATGCATTCAGGCTAAGGGGTGTTATTAAAACAGCCCATAGTAAGGTGTCAATACCCCTTACCCTCAATGCATCCACAATTTGCATTCAGAAGGTACTATACAAGGAGACAAATGCAACCATGGGAAATTTTCGGGTATTTCCAAACTATCACAATTGTGATAATCACAATTGTTTGGAAAATTCACTACACACATTAACAATAAATCTCTGATACAGGTGGATTCAATGTAATCGGCGCTTTATCATCACTGTGTGTACCCAGCTTAAATTCCATAAACTTATTGGAAATATATGCTCATACTGTGCTTTTAGAGTACATGCGGCGCTAAAGCCATGGACGCTGATTGGCTGAGAGAGCTTTGAAGCAGTAATGCGGTGTCTGCTTACCAGCGTATCATTCAAAGAACCTGGGATTAACCACTAACGGGACAGCGAGATTTGCACTCAAAATTAGGAACTGCCCCGGGCAAAACTGGGACATTCAGAAGGTATGAATTTGTACGGAGGCCTAGGTTGTTTTAAGTTATACTAGTGTATATCATATTTGTCAAAAGTGCATACTACACTGCAGTTTATGCTCCACTTCTCAGTTAAAATAGCAAATGTGAACCCACATCCAGCTACTTATAAGTTAGAAGATAAAAATATACTGCTGCATTTCAAACATATGCAACACACACTCACGTGGTTGCCAGATGTCAATTTTTGGCCTGCCTGGCAATCTTTTTTTCTAAATGTAAATATATCGAAATTTGTGGATTTAGGGGGCTTTAAGTTGCTGTTAAAAGTATGTGGTGAGGGTGGAAATTCCATTTAAATCAATGAGAAAATGGCATAATGCAGCATTTAGCAAGGTTGATTTGTTTTTTTTATTATTTCTATTAGATTTCTTTAAAATAAGTCTTGATATTGCTGCCAAATCATTTTTTCCCCAATCCTTTACAGATATTGACATCTAGTGGCCACAAAAGATAATTCATTAAAGCATTAAGAGTATACGAATTGAATATTATTATTATTATTATTATTATTAAGGATTTATATAGTGCCAATATCTTCCATGGCACTTTGCAATTATATGTATTCATTCACATCAGGCCCTGCCCCAAAGAGCTTACAATCTAAGCACATTCATTTGATACATACAACCTATCAGTGTGTCTTTGTAATTGTGGGGGGAAGCCGGAGTGCCCGGAGGACATCCACACAATGGGAGAACATACAAACTACTTGCAGATGTGTCCAAGGGTGGAATCGAACTCGGGACTTTAGCACTGCAAGGCATCAGTGCTAACAACTGAGCCACCGTGCTGCTATTTTTTAAAAATAATTTACCACAAATTATTTTATTGCACATTGTTTATAATATTTAATTTTAATTAAATATTTAATATAATGAATATGTAAAAAAAAAAAAACTGATGCCAATTCATGCAACTTTATTTTCCCACCAAAATTCATGCAACTTTTTTCCCACCTCTCCAAATCTGACATGATGTCATCCTCATTTCTGAGGGAAGACTTTTTAAAATGCTACTGTGTTTGGGAAGACTCTGCAGGTCTGCAGAGCTGCTTTGATCAGCCATATCTCCTCTGGTCCACAGGCATTCAAGCAGCAGAGAGTGAGTCCACCAACAGAGGAGGGTTAACATAGCCTCTTACCACACAAAGTTTGCTGAATAAGCTTTCCCTTTATAAATCCTAGATTAGAGATGAAATTCCGGCGTGATTTGAAGTAACCGGAAATTTGAAATCTTTTGAATTTTCGAAAATGATCCAGCCACATGACCTAAAATCACCAACCCAGTAGTGCCAGCCCCATAGGTATAAAAGTCATGTTGCCAGGCACCATTGTTCAGTGTTGAGCATTACCATCCGTTTACAAAAGTAACCATAGCCAACAGTTCTTCCTGACCACATAATCGGCCATGGTATTCAGATGTATCCAATCACCTATTTGTCCGATTTAGGTCAAATGAGTTACGCTGAACTATCGGTTGATTGGGCCTGAAAATTGCACAATGTGTACCCAGCCTAAAGCTGGCTTCACACATCCAATATTTCAGGGCCAACCAACTGACATTTCAGTGTATAAGTGTATTTAGTTTTTTTCAGGCGGCTGTGACTGACCAGAGGAAATGGGGTGAGACATAAGGTGACAGGATCTGTAGGCTATAAATAGATTGGACAGTGGAGTGTGAGAGGCAGTTAGGATCAGGTTGGGTCAGTAAAGGGGTAATGTCTACTTCGGGTTATATGTTTGCCTGAAGACGTGGGTTTTAGGTTACGTTTGAAGTTATTTTGGGATGGTGAGTGACGGACAGATGGAGGAAGGGATTTCCAGAGCAGAAGGGCAGCACTAGCAAAGTCCTGAATGCGGGCATCAGAAGAGGTGAGGGTGGATGACAGGAGGATATTATTTGCAAAGCAGAGGTTGCGTCTGTATTGGATAGTACTTTATAGGATAGGATTAGTAGCTTGAATTGGATCCTTTGCGTGATGGGCACCAGTGGAGCGACTGACAGAGAGGAGAGGTGTTAGAGAAGCGAGAAGAGAAGTGAATGAGCCAGGCAGCATGGTTTAGGATGTATTGAAGTTGTGCCTTGCAGTTGTTTTTTAAACCACACAGGGGTGTGTTGCAGTAGTCTAGCCAGGATATGATTAGAGCATGGACTAGGATTTTAGTAGCTTCTTTTGAGAGAAATACATACAATACAAGAATGGGGAAGCACTCCAATTAGGCCAATTTACAACACATTTAGCGGAAGTGCTACTGATCTGGTCAAACATTATACAAACATAGAAAAGGATAATCAATGCACATTCTAGGCCCCATACAATATCATATTATCTGCACATGGCATACTTATAAACAAAGGGGTTTTAGATTACATTACTGTGATCACATGAATGAAAAAGCCTTCCAACCACGTCAAGGTAACCCCAGTCTGGAAGGTCCAACGTCTAACCTTTTCAATTTCTTTTACTTCAATTACGATTAGCAAACTTTTGCATTTCTCATTCTTACACTGGATCCATATAGAACAGGCTCTCTCCCTTCCCCTCAGCCTTTGTCTTTTAAAATGAGGGAAGAGGTCATCCAGTGCTTTGTATTAAAGGCATAGGACCCCCTTAAGGGGCATGTTGGGGGTGCTATTCCACATGGAGGCTTGACCAAGCCTCCCAATAAATACATACAATACAAGAATTGTGGAAGCACTCAATTAGGCCATTTACAACTACATTTAGCGGAAGTGCTATGATCTGGTCAAACATTTATACAAACATAGAAAGGATATCAATGCACATTCCTAGGCCATACAATATCATATTATCTGCACACTGGCAACTTTATAAACAAGGGGTTTAGTATACATTACTGTGATCACATGAATGAAAGCCTTCCAACCACGTCAAGGTAACCCAGTCTGGAAGGTCCTAACGTCTAACCTTTTCAATTTCTTTTACTTCAATTACGATTAGCAAACTTTTGCATTTCTCATTCTTACACACTGGCTCATATAACAGGCTCCTCCCTTCCCCCTCAGCCCTTTGGCTTTTTAAAATGAGGGAAGAGGCCATCCAGTGTTTTGTATTAAAGGCATAGGACCTCCCTTAAAGGGGCGTGTTGGGGTGCTATTACCACATGGAGGTTGACCAAGCCTCCAATAAATACATACAATACAAGAATTGTGGAAGCACTCCAATTAGGCCAATTTACAACTACATTTAGCGGAAGTGCTACTGATCTGGTCAACATTTATACAAAAATAGACAGATAATCAATGCACATTCCTAGGCCCCATACAATATCATATTATCCTGCACACTGGCTACTTATAAACAAAGGGTTTTAGTATACATCTGTGATCACATGAATGAAAAGCCTTCAACCACGCAAGGTAACCCCAGTCTGGAAGGTCCTAACGTCTAACCTTTTCAATTTCTTTTACTTCAATTACGATTAGCAAACTTTTGCATTTCTCATTCTTACAACTGGATCCATATAACAGGCTCTCTCCTTCCCCCCAGCCCTTTGGCTTTTTAAATGAGGGAAGAGGCCATCCAGTGCTTTGTATTAAGCATAGATCCCATTAAAGGGGCGTGTTGGGGGTGCTATTACCACATGGAGGCTTGACCAAGCCTCCAATAAATACATACAATACAAGAATTGTGGAAGCACTCCAATAGGCCAATTTACAACTACATTTTGCGGAAGTGCTACTGATAGGTCAAACATTTATACAAACATAGAAAGGATAATCAATGCACATTTCCTAGGCCCCATACAATATCATATTATCTGCACACTGGCATACTTTATAAACAAAGGGGTTTTAGTATACATTACTGTGATCACATGAATGAAAAGCCTTCCAACCAGATCAGTAGCACTTCCGCTAAATATAGTTGTAAATTGGCCTAATTGGAGTGCTTCCACAATTCTTGTATTGTATGTATTTATTGGGAGGCTTGGTCAAGCCTCCATGTGGTAATGCACCCCCAACGCCCCTTTAATGGGAGGTCCTATGCCTTTAATACAAAGCACTGGATGGCCTCTTCCCTCATTTAAAAGCCAAGGGCTGAGGGGGAAGGAGAGAGCCTGTTATATGGATCAGTGTAGAATAGAGAAATGCAAAAGTTTGCTAATCGTAATTGAAGTAAAAGAAATTGAAAAGGTTAGACGTTAGGACCTTCCAGACTGGGGGTTACTGACGTGGTTGGAAGGTTTTCATTCATGTGATCACAGTATGTTACTAAAACCCCTTTGTTTATAAAAGTATGCCAGTGTTGCAGATAATATGATATTGTATGGGGCCTAGGAATGTGCATTGATATCCTTTCTATCTTTGAGAGAAAGGGAAAAATGCGGTGATGTTTCAGAGTTGGAGCCGACAGTAGTGGTAAGTGTGTTGACATGGGATTTGAAGGAAAGATCTGAATCTAGCGTTATTCCAGGAAATGGACATGAGGAGATGGGGATAAGTGGTGTGTCATTAATATTTAGTGAGAATAGGGGAACAGAATGTAAGGGTAGAAAAAAGGACAAGTTCAGTCTTGTCGATGTTTAGTTTAAGGAAGCGGGAGGACATGAAGGCAGAGATAGCACTAAGGCAGTTGGAGACCTGGGATGTCAGTGTAGGTAGATTGGGGGAGAGATGTAAATTTGGGTATTATCCGCATACAGATGTCCAAGGCCATAGGTGAAATTGAGAAAACAAGAGGACCAGTACTGCGCTTGCGGTACCCCACAGGGAGGGGGCGAGGGGTGGAGCTAATTCCAGAGTCAAAAACACTTAAGGTCCTTCCAGAGAGATATAAGATAGTGCCTGGATACCTAAGGAGACAAGGATCTGAAGGAGTAGAGGGTGAACAACAGTATCAAAAGCAGGACAGGTCAAGAAGAATAAGCAAAGAGTACTGACCCTAGATTTGGCTACTAAGTAGATTATTGGTCACTTTGTGAGGGCAGTCTCCGTGGTTAGGGCGGAAGCCTGACTGGAGATGGTCAAAAAGAGAGTTTATAGAGAGGTGGTGAACCAGGTCAGCATGACCTGTCTTTCCAGCAGTTTGAAAGCAAAAAGGAGAAAGGGACAGGCCGGTAGCTGGAAAAAGCGGATGGGAAGAGGGAGTTTTTTTTTTAAGTTTAGGGTGTAGAGGTATCATAGTTTAAAAATGTTCCTTTTGTTTTACCTGTTTATGTTGGCCACTAGGTGGAAATATCCTAAATTTAATAGGAACTAAAATTGTTGAGAAAAGTTAGTAGGGGAACAGTTTTAGGGGAGGAAGAGGATTGTGCCAGGTGCATGGGGGTAGCTGGAAGACTTCTGGAGCTGCAAAGGTCGAACAGATATAAGGAGAAGGACTGCAGGATCTACAAAGTATCAGGTCTACGATACTATAAAGTGAAAGACTAGTCCTTTGTAGTGATGGACCAAAACCGAACTTCGAACCCGAGTTCAGGCCGAACTATTTCGGGTTTCTGAACTCGAAAATCATTGAACATTCGAAGAATCTCGAACGTACGAGTATTTCTAACAATCGGTAAGCCTAGAACGGCCGATTTTGAAAAAAACCCAAACGGTCGGGGATTCTCAAAATCGTCCGTTCGAGGATTGACGAACGGCGACAACAAACGCAGAGTTGGGGCCCCGTGGCCCAACCTGGTGTGAACAGCAAATTGGTTTGCATTTTTGGAGGGGGGGATGTCGGAACTGTTTTGCTCTTTGCTGCTGCCAGACATTGATGACATGAGTTGGGAGTGGAGAGGAGTTGCGGACACTTGCATCTTTATTACACTTACGTTACCCTCCCAAGTCCTAGAAGGACCATTTTGGCCTTTACAAGGGCCCTTGGGGCTTAAGGGGTCCGCAACTCCAACTGGGACCCTCCATTGCACTTGTAAGTGCCCTTGGCCCTTGGAAGGACCTTATGGCACTGATAAGTGCTTTTGGGGCTTAAGGGTCCCGCAGCTCAAGCTGGGACCACCCTCCACGTGGCTTAGAAGTACCCATGCGGGCACTGACAAGGACCCCCATTGGCTCTTAGAAGAGCCCTTGAGGGCATGTCTTCTTCCCAGCCAGCAACACAGTTGAGATAATCATATGATTGCAAGCATGAATTAAAACCAATCAACCAATTGGATTTGGTGTTTCAGAAAACCTATATAGAGAGATGCAACCCCACAGAGCTTAGAAGTCATCAAAGTGATGGCAAGACATTGGCAACAACGGTGACGCTGATGTCGCCAGTGCTGGCGGTGTCACTGTGGCTGCAGTGGACATCGCCCGGGTGGTAGCGACACAGTGGAGTTGGTGTAGCTATCTGAGAAGAAAGAAGACTTTGGGTCAAGACACCAGGTACGTTGATGGCGCCGGCGGTGTCACTGGTGGCCGGAGTGTCATGGCCCATTGTCGGCAACATCAGCAGTGATGGTGTCGCTGGCAGGGAAGAAGAAAACATACCCCCAAGGGCTCTTTTAAGAAGGGGGGTTTCCAGAAGGGGGTCCCAATCGAGCTGCGGACCCCTTAACCCCAAAGGGCACTTGTCATTGCTACAAGGGCACTTTTAAATGCTGGGGAGGGGGGTCCCGGGTGAGCTGCGGGACCCCTTAAGCCCCAAAGGGCCCTTGTAAGTGCCACAATGGTCTTCTAAGGACCGAGGAGGGGGTCCAGATGTAGCCACGGGACCCCCGAAACGTCCAGCCGTGGGATTGTTGGACATTCGGCATTCTTCAAAGAGCCGATTTCGAGAATCCAGGCTGTTCGTTTTGTTTTTTTTTAAATCGTCCATTCCAGGTGTAAATCCAGGTTCGTAAATCCTCGCCTGTTCGATCGAACGTTCAAGGCTTGCCGACAATGGCCAGTGAAAAACGTAAGTAGCGTGCGTATACACTGCATACCGTTTTCTTCCAGTTTCCCGCAGGGACATGTTCGCCAGACCACCTCCCGGGTCCCAGAGGCATTAACAGTAAGTTACCATCACTATATTTCAGAAAGTTATCCGAACTTTCGAAACTTTTCCTTACATTGACTTTAATTGGTTTGTTCCGAACTTCAGAATTTTCAAACTTTTTCGGAAGTTCGGATATCTCTAGTCCTGTGGAATATCTGTAAATTATAATTTGCCTTCTGTGATTTGGATACCACAGCTAATTGTTAAAATTTGGTTCTGTTGTTTTCTCATCTGGCATAGCTTCCTCTTCAGCTGGTTCCAATAAAGTTATTGCTTACAGTAATAAAACATAGTACCTGTGACAAGGGGATACTACAGCACAGTTTAAATGAGAAGGGAAAGGTACTAGTCTATAGGGGCAAGTAAAGAGAGAGGTTAGGGCTGGTATCCTATATAGTAAAAGAGAGACCTGTAAATATTATGGATGACGGGCACAAAAGTGCAAGCACCGCATCATCAATCTCCCACTGTCCGGTTGCGAGTGGATGGAGGTATGATGAATTGGCGCACTCACGCAGAGCCAAGAGAATAGACAAGGTCCATAATAGTAAGGAGAGAGATGCCAGGGGGGTGAGGGGTGGAAGAGAGAGACGCCGGGGGTGGGAGGAGAGAAACGCCACAGGGGTGTGTGTGAGAGAGGATGCCGGGGATTGTAGTGGAGGAGGAAAGATGCCGGGGGTGGGGGTTGGAGGAGGGAGATGCTGGGAGAGGGGGGATGATTCTTAAAAGAATCAGGGGTTGCTGGTAAAGGAAGAAGAGAGGTGGGGAATGAGATAAGAGGGGATGGGGGGTCAAGGGGGCAGGTTGTGAGACGTTTCCTGGATAGGAGAAATAGTCCCTGTTCTGTTATGGCGGTGAAGCTCATAAGGGGGTAAGTAGGGGAGTAGCCAATGAAGGGAGGCTAGACATTGCAGTGGTAGGGGTATAACTGCAGGGGTGAATGAATGGATGTTAGGGAGGAGCTAGGGTGAGCAGGAAAACCATTTCTGATGTTTTCAATTTTTTCTTTGAAATATGAGGTCGGTAAAAAACAGAGAGTAGGTGAAGGAAAAGGCAGACAGAGCAGGGAATTAAAAAAAAAAGAAGATGTTTGGGGTTATGGGATGTGTGGATATGAGTGAAGAGAAGTAGTTTGTTTGAGTACAGATCAGTGAAAAATGACAAGACAGGATCTGCAAGTCCTGCCTGTCATCTTTCAAAGATCTGCATACACACAGTCGCGAGTGTTCGCCCTATGAACGCTCCCTATGAACGAGCGGCCACACGCTCGTTCGGGAAATGAAGGTACACACAGTACCGATAAAGCCCCGATACCGTCAGATCCGACGGTATTGGGGCTCTTATCATTACGTGTGTACCCAGCTTAAGGCAGCAGATAGATAAGGGAGCAATAGAGTCTAGGGCATTGAAAAGTGTGTTATAGGAATGGATGGCTGCAAGGTCTGGGGACAGAGAAGGGAAGGCATAGAGATGAGTGTTGGAGGGGGCCAAAGAATGAATAGGGGTCGAGATTACGTAAGTCCCTGCGTCTGAACGTTTGTTTGATAAAGGTCAGGTTGGGACAGATGACACAAGAGTAAATTGGAGAAGATTGTGAGCGACAGAGGAAAGGGAGAGGTGAAGAAGTTAGATATTGAGCTGAGGTTAGTGAAAACCAGATCTAGTGTATGGCGTTACAATCAGAATAGTGAGTGACTGCTGGCCATGAAATTAGGATAGCTTTAAATTTAAAGTGAGATAACAGATAGTAAAGGCCCATGTAGAGAGAACACATGGGAGTCCCATACTGAAAGTGCACTGTAATATTTATAAGACCATATCAGAACATGGTTGTCCCTTTCACAATTTTTCATTTTTAAATTCATTTTTTAAAAATTATATTGCATTAAAGGGTAACTGTGGTCTCCATACAGTATCCTCTATTTAAAAGAACTCTCGTACCTTTCAAAACAAGCCTAGAATCATGTCTAGGTGTGATAAATGCTGTTGCAATTTGCAGTGGAAGCTGCTTAAACTGTTCAGATGCTAAACCGAGGCATTCTACATGTGTGAAGAATATTGAAAAATGAAATGGACCTTTCCATACACCAGGACCTGGGACACTGCCTGGAAGCAGTGTGGACCAACCTGAATGGCGAGCACAACGTGTAATAGAACATGCAAACTGTCCAGCAACTCCTCTCCTCTCCCAACTCATGTCATCAAATGTCTGGCAGCAGCAAAAAAACAAGATACACTTCTGACATCCCCCCTAAAATATACAGAGCAGCTCATTAAATGGCAGGAATTTAAACTCCTTAACATGCTGTTACAGCGTGGGGAAGAGACAGATTGCACCACACAGTCCTTCCCTGCACTCCTCCCCTTGTTTGCGCAGCAGGGAACTCGCAGACAGGAAGTAGGAGACTGAAGGGTCCTGTGACCTCTCCACTGATGGATGAGCTTCCATTGTTAGGGCCTTTTAAAAGACGGATCGTTATGTAATACGATGTTATCGCAGACATACGGACCGTATTAGGAACGACTTATTTACCGATATCGTAATAACGGTCGTTATCGTAAATACGATCGTATCAAATAACGACCGGGGTTTTACCGATAACGACCGTTATTACCGATAACGGCGTATACGTACGACTTTAGATATCGTAAATAAGCGTATCGGATAGACGTTCATACGTGTATACGATCGGCTATTCCTATATAAATACAGTGTACGTAAAATGGTCGTTATTACGATAACGACCGATTTACGAAAAGGTATATACGATAACGGTCGTTATTTACCGATAACGGCGTTATTTACCGATAACGACCTTATTTCCGATATCGTAAAATACAGGTCGTTATCGGTAAATACTGTGTTATTTACCAAAACGACCGTTATTTACCGATAACGGTCTTATTTACCGATACGGTCGTTTTACGATAACGACCTTATCGGTAATAACGTCGATGTAAAGGTAGATCGGTAAATACGACGTTATCGGTAAATAACGCGTTATCGGTAAAACCCGGTTATTTTCGATAACGATCGGTATTTTACGATAAAGATTTTTTATAAATAGGGCCCTTAGTACCTTCTAAGAACGAAGCTCCAGTGTCTGAATGCAGTATTGCAGGAAAACTTTGTTTTTTTTAAACTAGCACCTTTCTTAACTCTCTGGGCCCCTGGCAAGTCTGGACCCCATACAGGAGTCCCTCCTTTCTCATCCATATTCAGTGTCTTTGTGTAACTGTACATGACCAAATTGACCTGGACGTGTGTGTCAGGAAAAGTGTGTAGTGACTTGGCAAGGAATATTAGTTCTGCAAAGGACCAATAAAAATACCATTCCACAACAGTTCTTTTGTTACATTACGATTAGTGAAGCATGGAAAGCAGATCTTCTTTTCCAGACAATGTGGGGGCCGAACGGTATCTGGAATTCTCTTCAGCTAGGGGTCTGGTGGGTACTAAAGAGGTCATTTTAAGGACAACCATACTGGAAAATAAATGATTTCGTTATTGGAATATGTAAGACAGAAACCCATATTATATTTGTGAATGGAAAGTAAGGCCCATTAATATGATACCCAACATGGAGCCCTTATTCCTGCCAAGGCAAGTTATTAATCCATATAAAATATGGATTACACACAGGTCATGCTTTGTATTCGAGGAATTGATAATTAATACTGGAGAGGAATATGTGTCAATATGTACATATTACATTTATATGGAATCTGCCTAATGAGGGGGAATGAATGCTTTTGGCTAGTCCGTAAATCTGGCATTCCTAGACACTCCACCTCATGCAATAACCCATAGGATGGGGGTGGTTCAACAAGGAGTTTAAAAATCCTTGAAGCCCCTATAACTTTCTTCATATGAGGGGATATGCTAAAACGTGTGTATGGACCTGATGTTCTTCCCGCCCCGGGATACAGGATTTTCTAGTGAGTAAGGTCTGTGAATATTTTTATCCTTTTATTTACATAGTAATTAAGGTTGAATAAAGACATACGTCCATCAAGTCCAACCTATTCACCCTCTTTTTTTAACCCTAACTAACAATTGATCCAGAGGAAGGCAAAAAAACCCAGCTAAAAAAGGGGGGGGGGGAAATTCCTTCCTGACTCCAAACGGCAATCGGAAAGTCTCCCTAGATCAACCAGATCTATATGCATTAATACCAGTAATTCTCAATATTTTTAGTTTTAGAAAATGATCCAGGCCTTTTTTAAAGCTATCAATGAACTTGCCATTACTACTTCTGCTGGAAGACCGTTCCACATTTCACCGTTCTCACTGTAAAGAAACCTTTCCTAACCTGAAGATGAAACTTTTATGTCCTCTGATATGACCTATTAGTAAAACAATGCACCAGAGAGTTCATTGTATGGCTCATTAATATATTTGATAAGGTTATCATGTCCCCACGCAAACGGTGCTTCTCCAATGTAAACAGCCCTAACTTTTTAATCTGTCTGCATATTCAAGCCCCTCCATTCCCCTTATAATTTAGTTGCCCTTTCTGAACTGCTCAATTTTCAAGTTGCCCTTTGTATATGGGATTC
This sequence comes from Hymenochirus boettgeri, assembly GCA_019447015.1. Taxonomy (NCBI): domain Eukaryota; kingdom Metazoa; phylum Chordata; class Amphibia; order Anura; family Pipidae; genus Hymenochirus; species Hymenochirus boettgeri. The sequence continues at coordinate 114,663,100 of CM033473.1, forward strand.
CAAACTGCACCGCATATTCCAAATGAGGCCTTACCAGTGCCTGTAAAGAGGGAAAATGAATTTTCTCTCTTGAATCTATTCCCTCTTTACAAGACAATATCTTTGTAGCTCTAGCCATTGCACCTGGATTGTTTTTTAGTCTGTTATCTACCAGAACCCCAAATCTTTTTCCATTACAGATGCACTTAACAGAATTACTTATGGTGTAGGTGGCACAGGGATTATAAATCCCAAATGGATCACCTTACATTTATCAACTTTGAATTCATCTGTCATTCTGCTACCCATTTTGAAATCTATCTAGGTCACATCATTTGAAGTTCCAAAGCTTCTGCATAGTTTAGTGTCATCAGCAAACACTGAGACTTGCTCTCAATGCCTTTCTAAGTCTTTATAAACAGATTAAACAGAAGCGGCCCCAGTACAGAAAACTGAGGCACTCCGCTTAGAACTTTAGCCCACATAGATGTAGCTCCATTAACCACCACTCTCGTTTGCGATCCAAATAACCAGTTCTCTATCCATGAACAAATATTTTCTCAAGGCCAACAGTCCTGGTTTATACATTAGTCGCCTATGTGGCACAGTATCAAAAAAGCTTTCGCAAAATCCAAATATCACATCCACTGGTGCCTGAATCTAACTTCTTACCGCTTTCTTCATAAAAAAACTTTAAATTTGTCTGGCATGATCTATTCTCATAAATCCATGCTGACTACTACTAATAATTGATCTCTGGAGACAAGGTCAAGGATATGATCCGTAACAAAGTTTCCAGCACCTTCCTACCACTGATGTAGGCTTAAAGGTCTAGTTACTAGGCTGTGAACGACTACCTTTTTGAATATTGGTATTACATTGGTTTTTTCCAATCCAGCGGCACATCCCCAGACCAAAGCGAATCTGAAAAGATGAGAAACAGTGGTCTAGATAGAAACTGAACTAAGCTCCTTTAAAATCCGAGGGCGTATTCCATTCGGTCCTGGGGCTTTATTGATATTAACTTTGTCTAATTGTTTCCGTACCATATCCTCTGTTAGCCAATGTGAAACTCTTGATTTCTTCCTGCATATTATTACAATCCTGCTGTAAGGATAATGATTCTCAACAGTAAAAACCGATTGTAAAAAACGGTTTAGCAGATTAGCCCTTTCGGCATCTCTACAACCACCTCAGCCCCATTATTTAATGGTCCCACATTCTCAGTCCTCATCTTTTTCGATTTATATACTTAAAAAAAATTTGGGGTTGGACTTCCTTTGTTCGGCAATCCGTATTTCATTTCTATTTAGCTAGTTTAATTGCTTTCTGCACTCTTTATTACAGTTGGTACTCCCTGGAGCTGTTTCTGTCCCTTGTTTCAAAATTTTAAAAGCCTTTCTTTTTTTCCATTTCCCTTTTTAACTGAGCATTAAAGCCATGCAGGAGTGGACCTAAAAAATTTTTACACTTGTTACCTAAAGGTACAGATTTAGAAATGTAATAGTTTAAATCACTTTAAAAGTGGTCCACATCTGCTCTGTATCTTTACCTAAAAAACTTCCCCCAGTCTATGAGCGAGGAGTGATTCCTTAAAATTAGCTTTCCTAAAGTTAAAAGTTTTTGTTAACACAGTGCACTTTAGATTTTGCAACCGTATGTTAAATGACACTATATCATGGTCACTATTCCTAAGCTTCCCATTACCTTCATCTCCAAAATGAGCTCAGGGTTATTAGATATCACCAGATCCAACCAACGCATTCTGTCTAGTAGGAACTCTACTACTCTGTGAAAGAAAATGCTCATATAGGAAATTTAAGAACTTTATTCCTTTTGAGGTGCTGGCAGTTCCTTACTCAATATGTCAGGGTAGTTAAAATCCCCCATAACCAGAAACATACCCCATACCACAGCATATGGAGATTCATTCCACCTCCTTCCCGCATTTGGCGGCTTATAACATACTCCCAACAATTAATTTACCTACCTTGTGCATCCTGTACACAGTTCCACCCATATTGTTTCTTGGTATCGTTTACTCCCCCATCTATTCCATCTTTTAAATTTGGCTTCAATTCTGTTTAACATAAATAAATCTCTCTCTTTCTTATTAACTCTGTCATGTACTAAATAAGGAGTATCCTTCAATATGAATTCTGCTATACCAATCAATCATAACTTCCTTAACTTATATTCAATCCGTTTCAGTCAGACTTCTTGCATTTGTAAACCTACATTTTAGATTATCAATTGATTTACTTCATACATGGTCGTACATGCCTCCTTATCCTTATGCTCCCCCTCCCCCTTTCACTCCTCCATAGTGTTAATAGCCCCCTGATCCTAACTTCTCTATCTACCCCTGTGTAGTCAACATACCCTCCCCCCATACCTAATTTAAAAATCTCCTCCAACCCCTAGCCATCTTCTCCCCAAACAGCTGCCACCATCACCATTGAGGTGCAGTCCGTCTCTACTAAAGAGCCTGTAGCCAACAGAAAAAGTGCCCAGTTCTCTAAAAACCCAAACCCCATCTCCTACACCACCCTCTTTGCACGCATTTATACACCTGAGCTCCCGGTGCCTCCTAGCGTAGCTCGTGGCTGCGGTAGCATTTCTGAAATCACTACCCTTGAGGTCCTTGCTTTTAACTTGGCCCCTAATTTCGGAAATTCTTTTAAGGACCTCACCTCTACCTCTAACTTTGTCATTGGCACCAATGTGAAACCAAGACCGCCGGGTCACTCCCAGCCCCACCAATAATTGTCTACACGAATCCACCAATGTCGAACCCTAGCACCAGGCACACTGTTCGGCATGCAGGGTCTTGGCGACAGATTACCCTATCTACCCTTCTAATAATGGAGTCTAATATAATGGAGTCTATTAATAGACTCCATTATATGTCTAATAATGGAGTCTATTATAAAGTGTTGTACCTATTGTATGTCATTTTATTATAACACCATTTTCTTCTATTTTGATTATAGCACTGTCCACCTTTGGAATATTAAATCTAAAATGTAATAAGTTTGTCTTTGATGCTCTAAAGAACTCAGTTAGCCTCTGATAAGTTATATTGTGGTTGAATGGAGTGTGAAGTGTAAATGCTAATTAACTGCTTGTGAAGGAACTGTGCTAATTAACCAGTTAGTTGCTGGAGTGAATGGTGTAGTGTTCAGGGCCACTTTACCATTAGGCAGAGTGAGCGATTATCTCAGGAGCATCTGGCACTGAAGAGAAAGGCAGCAGCAGGCAGTTGTTGAAAAAAAAATTTTTTTCCTTGACCAGTCAAGAAAAAAAAAAAGAATTTTCCCTAGTAACAGATATGATGTTGTTAAAACCTTTAATATGTTAGGTTAGCTTTAATAGTTTGTTAGACTGGTTAGGTTAGTTAGGCCTGCTGAAAGAGTCTACCTTGCATGGCGGAGACTTATAAACTTGGCTAAAATCTTTTATACAGAAAGCTTTTTTTTTGATTTTTGGCACTTCTAATCATTGTGACAGTGAAACCCAACATGTAAACCAAGGGCTATAAAATAGTTAATTTGATTTGATCAACAAAAACCTGAAAGGAGCAATATGGTAGGGCCACACAAGCTGTTGAGAATGGGATGTAGATATTTTCTAGTAATTTACATTATTGCAAATGACTGTCCGAGGAACTGTTTAAATACCTATGTGATAGAAGTTAAAAATCATAAAACTTAGCCACACCAATTCTAATATGGCGGCGGCGCACAAAAAGAGCGGCAATAAAGTTTTGGCTCAGCAAAAAACCTAGAAGGTGCCCCTGTAGTGTTAACCATGAGCTGCCAGGACAGGGGTGTGCATAGTCAGTGAGAGTCCAGAGTGGTTTTGGGGCGTCTTTAAGGCCGTAAATAAAGTGGTGGCAGCGAGTACGATTGATTGGTCAGATCACTGCCCAGCGAAACGGCGTTTGACAGTGTGCTCTTGATTTTAACTAGCGCATATACGCCGACCAGGGACGCCACGTGGAGTGGAGCGGTTTCATTGCACTAGTATGTGGAAACTAACATAAATTTAAAGACAATTGTTATGTTGTAAATTAAAAAAGAAAATGCAGTGACGTTTTTTAGGATTTATAGTTATTAATATAGGTTTGCTACAATTTAACATTTTGCCTAATAAACAATAAGTTGTGAAAAGCATAATAAAAGAAAAATTCAAATGCCAAATAAAATATGCTAATATATGTCCTAAATATTGTGAAATTAAGACTGGATTGCGGCAGGGCGAGGGTTGTGTAAACAAAAAGCTGCAAGCAATGTAAATATACCAATAGTAGCAACTTTTGCAGGAATTTCTAAGGCAGCATTAAAGTCAGCAAAAAGTTAAAACACCGGATCCCAATTACAACAAAAGTGTGATTGTACAGTAAATTACAACTAGCAAAAACAGTTCCCTCTAAACTGTACATAAAGGCCTGACCGAATACAAACTTGTGGAATTAAAACACAAAACTTGATTTAGACAATAAGATTTGTGCAAAGCAAAAAAACATTTGTTTAATAAAAACAGATTTGATGTTTGATTTTATATATACAGTATATGCATTTATTATTGTTAATCTCTGCCCACACATGTTGGGTCAAAAGTTATTGAACCCTGCATGGAAAATACAATGGTTGGTCCCAATATACAAGAACAATTAACAAAACCAGTTACAGTGTCCATCAATCACAGCAGTTCCTCAAACAGGTTTAGGAACCATAATTGATGATTACGTACTGTAATGTCAGGTTAAAAATAATAAATGTTTGTACAACATTTTTGTTCCTTAGGATTTCTCGCTTGATAGATTAGGTTAGACCATTATTTCACTTGGTACTGCTGAATAGCTTTGTCCTCCTTGTATCTTCCTTTTTAGCACACAGCAGTTTGTATCCATCTCTAGTGTTCTTGGAGTTCTTTAAATTTAACTCTTTTTTTTTGTAGTTGAAAACTTCTTGATTCCACATCCCCAAAGCTTTTCTGTTCTCAAAAAACGCACTCCGAATTCAGAATGTTACCAACGTTACTCTAGCTAAATGGATCAATGCCTTTTGTCCATCAGATCTATTGTATGCTTGTGAATGTTCTCATTCATCCAGGTCATGGTATATCTGTTGTATTTAATTAGATCAACTGGATGAGTTAGTTACCATGAAAGTTTAGTTCAACCCAAACTTTAAGTCCAGTGATCTAATTGAATACAACAGATAGATCTATTGGATTATTATACATTTAAGGGCCAGGCCACACTGTCGCAATGTTTTTGCATTTGCGCATGCGATTGCACATGCGCTTTTTCCTGATCATTGGAACGCAGCAATGCACCGAAAATGCGCGTTTTCGGGTGTGATGTGCTTGCGATTTGTGTTCTGCATTTTAAATCGCAATGCATGCGTTTTTCTATATGTAAAAAAAACCGCACGCGTAAACGCATAATTGAAATTGCGTTGCAGTGTGGGCCGTGCCCTAAAAGGTCAGAAAAAGTCTGAATCCAAGATGAGCTAAGGTATTATACTACCTTATAATATAAGGGTGAGGCCACAACTCAGCGCGTTTTTGCGCGCTTGCGCACGCAATGCACCCGCAATTTCATTTTACTGAAAATCGCAAGCGCATTTCCCGCAATTTCCGATGCGCATGCAATCGCAACATTCGTTTGCATTTTGGTAACGCATGCATTCACCATTTTTGGTGCGTTAACGCAACGTGTTTACATAACGCAAAAATGCACGCGCAAATGAAAAAGCACAAGAATCACGCACACAACGAGGATAACGCTCGTGATTTTGTGCGTGATCCTGTGCGTTGCAGTTGTGCTTCAGCCTTAGCTTCTTATCACTTTAAAATCCTCACAATCCCCTATAGTAAAACTTTTAAAACCATATATTAAAATATTAAAATTTACACGTTTTTCTCCTTATGTGTCCTTTTATTTCAGTGCAGAAAGTGCAAAACAGTGTAAAAAGTGCAGAAAAATATAAAAACATATAAAAGCAATGCCAAGAGTCTTTAACGCACCTGGAGCAATAAGTCAGTAGCAGCATCCAGGGTGTTCCACTGTGCAAACAGCAATAAACAGTCCTTAGGATGAGCAACCTTATTTGTGCTCAGTTAGTGATCCTGTTTGGTAATGGTTAAATCCAGCTTCGGATAAGGTTCCTGTAAGGTCCTATTGCTCCAGTAAGACTACCACCTGGTTGCTGTTAAAGACTCTTGGCATTGCTTTTATATGCTTTATATTTTTGTGCATTTTACACTGCTTTGCACTTTCTGCACTGAAAAAAAAAGGACACAAAAGGAGAAAAAACAAAGTGTCTTTTTAATATTTTATTAAATATGGTTTTAAAAGTTTTACTTAGGGGATGTTTTAAAAGGATTTTAAAGTGATAAGATGGTAATATATATTACCAGTGGTGAAAAGGTTAGGGCTCATTTACCTTCATCAGTTTGTATTCCATTTTTCAACTGCAGATGTGTTTAAAAAATGGACAGACAGTAAACCAAATAGGATTTCATAATATAGTTCACACTGCTGCGTTATAATCGTTCCATTCAAAAAAATGTACTGCATGCAGCATTTTCTTTCCGTTTTTTATAGCATTTTCTAAAGAAAATCCTTTACAGATATTGACATCTAGTGGCCACAAAAGATAATTCATTAAAGCATTAAGAGTATACGAATTGAATATTATTATTATTATATTATTATTATTAAGGTTATATAGTGCCAATATCTTCATTGGCACTTTGCGCAATTATATGTATTCATTCACATCAGGCCCTGCCCCAAAGAGCTTATAATCTAAGCACATTCATTTGACACATACAACCTATCAGTGTGTCTTTGTAATTGTGGGGGGAAGCCGGAGTGCCCGGAGGACATCCACACAATGGGAGAACATACAAACTACTTGCAGATGTGTCCAAGGGTGGAATCGAACTCTGGACTTTAGCACTGCAAGGCATCAGTGCTAACAACTGAGCCACCGTGCTGCTATTTTTTAAAAATAATTTACCACAAATTATTTTATTGCACATTGTTTATAATATTTAATTTTAATTAAATATTTAATATAATGAATATGTAAAAAAAAAAAAAACTGATGCCAATTCATGCAACTTTATTTTCCCACCTCTCCAAAATCTGACATGATGTCATCCTCATTTCTGAGGGAAGACTTTTTTAAAATGCTACTGTGTTTGGGAAGACTCTGCAGGTCTGCAGAGCTGCTTTGATCAGCCATATCTCCTCTGGTCCACAGGCATTCAAGCAGCAGAAGAGTGAGTCCACCAACAGAGGAGGGTTAACATAGCCTCTTACCACACAAAGTTTGCTGAATAAGCTTTCCCTTTGATAAATCCTAGATTAGAGATGAAATTCCGGTGTGATTTGAAGTAACCGGAAATTTGAAATCTTTTGAATTTTCGAAAATGATCCAGCCACATGACCTAAAATCACCAACCACAGTAGTGCCAGCCCCATAGGTATAAAAGTCAGTGTTGCCAGGCACCATTGTGTCAGTGTTGAGCATTACCATCCGTTTACAAAAGTAACCATAGCCAACAGTTCTTCATGACCACATAATCGGGCCATGGTATTCAGATGTATCCAATCACCTATTGTCCGATTTAGGTCAAATGAGTTACGCTGAACTATCGGTTGATTGGGCCTGAAAATTGCACAATGTGTACCCCCTAAAGCTGGCTTCACACATCCAATATTTCAGGGCCAACCACTGACATTTCAGTGTATAAGTGTATTTAGTTTTTTCAGGCGGCTGTGACTGACCAGAGGAAATGGGGGTGAGACATAAGGTGACAGGAATCTGTAGGCTATAAATAGATTGACAGTGGAGTGTGAGAGGCAGTTAGGATCAGGTTGGGTCAGTAAGAGGGGTAATGTCTACTTCGGGTTATATGTTTGCCTGAAGACGTGGGTTTTAGGTTACGTTTGAAGTTATTTTGGGATGGTGAGTGACGGACAGATGGAGGAAGGGATTTCAGAGCAGAAGGGCAGCACTAGCAAAGTCCTGAATGCGGGCACAGAAGAGGTGAGGGTGGATGACAGGAGGATATTTGCAAAGCAGAGGTTGCGTCTGTATTGGATAGTACTTTATAGGATAGGATTAGTAGCTTGATTGGATCCTTTGCGTGATGGGCAGCCAGTGGAGACTGACAGAGAGGAGAGGTGTTAGAGAAGCGAGAGAGAGAAGTGAATGAGCCAGGCAGCATGGTTTAGGATGTATTGAAGTTGTGCCTTGCAGTTGTTTTTAAACCACACAGGGGTGTGTTGCAGTAGTCTAGCCAGGATATGATTAGAGCATGGACTAGGATTTAGTAGTCTTGCGAGAAATACACCAATACAGGAATGTGGAAGCACTCCAATTAGGCCAATTTACCAACTACATTTAGCGGAAGTGCTACTGATCTGGTCAAACATATAAAACATAGAGAAAGGATAATCAATGCCATTCCTAGGCCCCATACAAATCATTATCTGCACCACTGGCATACTTATAAACAAAGGGGTTTTGTATACATTACTGTGATCACATGAATGAAAAGCCTTCCAACCACGTCAAGGTAACCCCAGTCGGGAAGGTCCAAGTCTAACCTTTTCAATTTCTTTTTACTTCAATTACGATAGCAAACTTTTGCATTTCTCATTCTTACACCACTGTGACCATAAACAGGCCTCTCCCTTCCCCTCAGCCCTTGTCTGTTTAAAATGAGGGAAGAGGCATCCAGTGCTTTGTATTAAAGGCATAGGACCTCCATTAAAGGGGCATGTTGGGGGCTATTCACATGGAGGCTTGACCAAGCCTCCCAATAAATACATACAATACAGAATTGTGGAAGCACTTCCAATAGGCCAATTACAACTACATTTAGCGGAAGTGCTATGAGTCTGGTCAAACATTTATACAAACATAGAAAGGATATCAATGCACATTCCTAGGCCCCATACAAATATCATTATCTGCACAGGCAACTTATAAACAAGGGTTTAGTATACATTACTGTGATCAACATGAATGAAAGCTTAACCAGCTCACATCGGACCTTCAACCGTGCTAACAGGTACGCCAGCACGTCCTAACGCGACCTTTTCAATTCTTTTACTTCAATTACGATTAGCAACTTTGGCATTTCTCATTCTTACACACTGGATCCATATAACAGGCTCTCTCCTTCCCCCTCAGCCCTTGGCTTTTTAAAATGAGAAGGGAGAGGCCATCCAGTGCTTTGTATTAAAGGCATAGGACCTCCCATAAAGGGCGTGTTGGGGTGCTATTACCACATGGAGGCTTGACCAAGCCTCCCAATAAATACATACAATACAAGAATTGTGGGAAGCACTCCAATTAGGCCAATTTACAACTACATTTAGCGGAAGTTGCTACGATCTGGTAAAACATTATAAAAACATAGAAGGATAATCATGCACATTCCTAGGCCCCATACAATATCATATTATCTGCACACTGGCTCTTTATAAACAAAGGGGTTTTAGTATCATTACTGTGATCACATGAATGAAAGCCTTCCAACCACGTCAAGGTACCCCAGTCTGGAGGTCCTAACGTTAACCTTTTCAATTTCTTTACTTCAATTACGATTAGCAAAATTTTGCATTTCTCATTCTTACACACTGGATCCAATAACAGGCTCTCTCCCTTCCCCCTCAGCCCTTTGGCTTTTAAAATGAGGGAAGAGGCCACCAGTGCTTTGTATTAAAGGCATAGGACCTCCCATTAAAGGGGGTGCGTTGGGGGTGCTATTACCACATGGAGGCTTGACCAAGCCTCCCAAAAACATATAAATCACAAGAATTGTGGAAGCAATCCATAGGCCAATTTACAACTACATTTAGCGGAGTGCTACTGATCTGGTCAAACAGATCACAAACATAGAAAGGATAATCAATGCACATCTCTAGGCCCCATACAATATCATATTATCTGCACACTGGCATATTTATAAACAAGGGGTTTTAGTATACATTACTGTGATCACATGAATGAAAAGCCTTCCAACCAGATCAGTAGCACTTCCGCTAAATATAGTGTTAAATTGGCTAATGGAGTGCGCTTCCACAATTCTTGTATTGTATGTATTTATTGGGAGGCTTGGTTCAAGCCTCCATGTGGTAATGCACCCCCAACGCCCCTTTATGGGAGGCTATGCCTTTAATACAAAGCACTGGATGGCCTTTCCCTCATTTTTAAAAGCCAAAGGGCTGAGGGGAAGGAGAGAGCCTGTTATATGGAGTCCAGTGTGTAAGTAATGAGAATCAAAGTTTGCTAATCGTAATTGAAGTAAAGAAAATTGAAAAGGTTAGACGTTAGGACCTTCCAGACTGGGTTACCTTGACGTGTGGGAAGGCTTTTCATTCATGTGATCACAGTAATGTATACTAAAACCCCTTTGTTTATAAAGTATGCCAGTGTGCAGATAATATGATATTGTATGGGGCCTAGGAATGTGCATTGATTATCCTTTCTATCTTTTGAGAGAAAGGGAAAATGCGGTGATGTTTCAGAGTTGGAGCCGACAGTAGTTGGTAAGTGTGTTGACATGGGATTTGAAGGAAAGATCTGAATCTAGCGTTATTCCCAGGAAATGGACATGAGGAGATGGGGATAATGGTGTGTCATTAATATTACTAGTGAGAATAGGGGAACAGAATGTAAGGGTAGAAAAAAGGACAAGTTCAGTCTTGTCGATGTTTAGTTTAAGGAAGCGGGAGGACATGAAGGCAGAGATAGCACTAAGGCAGTTGGAGACCTGGGATGTCAGTGTAGGTAGATCTGGGGCAGAGATGTAAATTTGGGTATTATCCGCATACAGATGTCCAAGGCCATAGGTGTAAATTGAGAAAACAAGAGGACCAAGTACTGAGCTTTGCGGTACCCCCACAGGGAGGGGGCGAGGGGTGGAGCTAATTCCAGAGTCAAAAACACTAAAGGTCCTTCCAGAGAGATATAAGATAGTGCCCTGTATACCTAAGGAGACAAGGATCTGAAGGAGTAGAGGGTGAACAACAGTATCAAAAGCAGGACAGGTCAAGAAGAATAAGCAAAGAGTACTGACCCTAGATTTGGCACTAAGTAGATTATTGGTCACTTTCGTGAGGGCAGTCTCCGTGGTTAGGGCGGAAGCCTGACTGGAGATGGTCAAAAAGAGAGTTTATAGAGAGGTGGTGAACCAGGTCAGCATAGACCTGTCTTTCCAGCAGTTTGAAAGCAAAAGGGAGAAAGGAGACAGGCCGGTAGCTGGAAAAAGCGGATGGGAAGAGGGAGTTTTTTTTTTTAAGTTTAGGGTGTAGAGGTATCATATGTTTAAAAATGTTCCTTTTGTTTTACTATGTTTTATGTCTGGCCACTAGGTGGAAATATTCCTAAAGTTTAATAGGAACTAAAATTGTTGAGAAAAGTTAGTAGGGGAACAGTTTTAGGGGAGGAAGAGGATTGTGCCAGGTGCATGGGGGTAGCTGGAAGACTTCTGGAGCTGCAAAGGTCGAACAGATATTAAAGGAGAAGGACTGCAGGATCTACAAGTATCAGGTCTACGATACTATAAAGTGAAAGACTAGTCCTTTGTAGTGATGGACCAAAACCGAACTTCGAACCCGAGTTCAGGCCGAACTATTTCGGTTTTCTGAACTCGAAAATCATTGAACATTCGAAGAATCTCGAACGTACGAGTATTTTCTAACAATCGGTAAGCCTAGAACGGCCGATTTTGAAAAAACCCAAACGGTCGGGGATTCTCAAAATCGTCCGTTCGAGGATTGACGAACGGCGACAATACAACAGCCAGATGTTCGGGGCCCCGTGGCCCAACCTGGTGTAACAGCAAATTGGTTTGCATTTTTGGAGGGGGGGATGTCGGAACTGTATTTTGCTCTTCTGCTGCTGCCAGACATTTGATGACATGAGTTGGGAGTGGAGAGGAGTTGCTGGACACTTTGCATCTTCTATTACACTTACGTTACCCTCCCAAGTCCTTAGAAGGACCATTTTGGCCTTTACAAGGGCCCTTTGGGGCTTAAGGGGTCCTGCAACTCCAACTGGGACCCTCCATTGCACTTGTAAGTGCCCTTGTGGCCCTTGGAAGGACCCTTATGGCACTGATAAGTGCCTTTTGGGGCTTAAGGGGTCCCGCAGCTCAAGCTGGGACCACCCTCCACGTGACTTAGAAGTACCCATGCGGCACTGACAAGGACCCCCATTGGCTCTTAGAAGAGCCCTTGAGGGCATGTCTTCTTCCCAGCCAGCAACACCAGTTGAGATAATCATATGATTGCAAGCATTGAAATATTAACCAATCAACCAATTGGATTTGGTGTTTCAGAAAACCTATATAGAGAGATGCAAACCCCACAGAGCTTAGAAGTCATCAAAGTGATGGCAAGACATTGGCAACACCGGTGACGCTGATGTCGCCAGTGCTGGCGGTGTCACTAGTGGCTGCAGTGACATCGCCCGGTGTTAGCGACATCAGTGGAGTTGGTGTAGCTATCTGAGAAGAAAGAAGACTTTGGGTCAAGACACCAGGTACGTTGATGGCGCCGGCGGTGTCACTGGTGGCCGGAGTGTCATGGCCCATTGTCGGCAACATCAGCAGTGATGGTGTCGCTGGCAGGGAAGAAAGAAAACATACCCCCAAGGGCTCTTTTAAGAAGGGGGGTTCCAGAAGGGGGTCCCAATTCGAGCTGCCGGACCCCTTAAACCCCAAAGGGCACTTGTCATTGCTACAAGGGCACTTTTAAATGCTGGGGAGGGGGGTCCCGGTTTGAGCTGCGGGACCCCTTAAGCCCCAAAGGGCCCTTGTAAGTGCCACAATGGTCCTTCTAAGGACCGAGGAGGGGGTCCCAGATGTAGCCACGGGACCCCCGAACGTCCAGCCGTGGGATTGTTGGACATTCGGCATTCTTCAAAGAGCCGATTTCGAGAATCCCAGGCTGTTCGTTTTGTTTTTTTTTTAAATCGTCCATTCCAGGTGTAAATCCAGGTTCGTAAATCCTCGCCTGTTCGATCGAACGTTCAAGGCTTGCCGACAATGGCCAGTGAAAACCGTAAGTAGCGTGCGTATACACTGCAACCGTTTTCTTCCAGTTTTCCCCGCAGGGACATGTTCGCCAGACCACCTCCCGGGTCCCAGAGGCATTAACAGTAAGTTACCATCACTATATTTCAGAAAGTTCATCCGAACTTTTCGAAACTTTTCCCCTTACATTGACTTTAATTGGTTTGTTTCCGAACTTCCAGATTTTCAAACTTTTTCGGAAGTTCGGCTATCTCTAGTCCTGTGGAATATCTGTAAATTATAATTTGCCTTTCTGTGATTTGGATACCACAGCTAATTGTTAAAATTTGGTTCTGTTGTTTTCTCATCTGGCATAGCTTCCTCTTCAGCCTGGTTCCAATAAAGTTATTGCTACAGTAATAAAACATAGTACCTGTGACAAGGGGATACTACAGCACAGTTTAAATGAGAAGGGAAAGGTACTAGTCTATAGGGGCAAGTTAAAGAGAGAGGTTAGGGCTGGTATCCTATATAGTAAAAGAGAGACCTGTAAATATTATGGATGACGGGCACAAAAGTGCAAGCACCGCATCATCAATCTCCCACTGTCCGGTTGCGAGTGGTATGGAGGTATGATGAATTGGCGCACTCACGCAGAGCCAAGAGAAATAGACAAGGTCCATAATAGTAAGGAGAGAGATGCCAGGGGGGTGAGGGGTGGAAGAGAGAGACGCCGGGGGTGGGAGGAGAGAAACGCCACGGGGTGTGTGTGAGAGAGATGCCGGGGATTGTAGTGGAGGAGAAAGATGCCGGGGGTGGGGGTTGGAGGAGGGAGATGCTGGGAGAGGGTGGATGATTCTTAAAAAGAATCAGGGGTTTGCTGGTAAAGGAAGAAGAGAGGTGGGGAATGAGATAAGAGGGGATGGGGTCAAGGGGGCAGGTTGTGAGACGTGTCCTGGATAGGAGAAATAAGTCCCTGTTCTGTTATGGCGGTGAAGCTCATAAGGGGGTAAGTAGAGGGAGTAGCCAATGAAGGGAGGCTAGACATTGCAGTGGTAGGGGTATAACTGCAGGGGTGAATGAATGGATGTTAGGGAGGAGCTAGGGTGAGCAGGAAAACCATTTCTGATGTTTTCAATTTTTTCTTTGAAATATGAGGTCGGTAAAAAACAGAGAGTAGGTGAAGGAAAAGGCAGACAGAGCAGGGAATTAAAAAAAAAAAGAAGATGTTTGGGGTTATGGGATTGTGTGGATATGAGTGAAGAGAAGTAGTTTGTTTGAGTACAGATCAGTGAAACATGACAGACAGGATCTGCAAGATCCTGCCTGTCATCTTTCAAAGATCTGCATACACACAGTCGCGAGTGTTCGCCCTATGAACGCTCCCTATGAACGAGCGGCCACACGCTCGTTCGGGAAATGAAGGTACACACAGTACCGATAAAGCCCCGATACCGTCAGATCCGACGGTATTGGGGCTTTATCATTACTGTGTGTACCCAGCTTAAGGCAGCAGATAGATAAGGGAGCAATAGAGTCTAGGGCATTGAAAAGTGTGTTATAGTAATGGATGGCTGCAAGGTCTGGGACAGAGAAGGAAGGCATAGAGATGAGTTGTTGGAGGGGGCCAAAGAATGAATAGGGGTCGAGATTACGTAAGTCCCTGCGTCTGAACGTTTGTTTGATAAAGGTCATGGTTGGGACAGATGACACAAGAGTAAATTGGAGAAGATTGTGATGCGACAGAGGAAAGGGAGAGTTGAAGAAGTTAGATATTGAGCTGAGGTTAGTGAAAACCAGATCTAGTGTATGCGCGTTACAATCAGAATAGTGAGTGACTGCTGGCCATGAAATTAGGATAGCCTTTAAATTTAAAGTGAGATAACAGATAGTAAAGGCCCCATGTAGAGAGAACACATGGGAGTCCCATACTGAAAGTGCACTGTATATATTTATAGACCATATCAGAACATGGTTGTCCCTTTACAATTTTTCATTTTTTAAATTCATTTTTTAAAAATTATATTGCATTAAAGGGTAACTGTGGTCTCCATACAAGTATCCTCTATTTAAAAGAACTCTCGTACCTTTCAAACAAGCCTAGAATCATGTCTAGGTGTGATAATATGCTGTTGCCAATTTGCAGTGGAAGCTGCTAAACTGTTCAGATGCTAACCTGAGGCATTCTACATGTGTGAAGAATATTGAAAATGAAATGAGGACCTCTTCCCATACACCAGGACCTGGACACTGCCTGGAAGCAGTGTGGACCAAACCTGACTGGCGAGCACAACGTGTAATAGAACATGCAAACTGTCCAGCAACTCCTCTCCTCTCCCAACTCATGTCATCAAATGTCTGGCAGCAGCAAAAAAACAAGATACACTTCTGACATCCCCCCTCAAAATATACAGAGCAGCTCATTAAATGGCAGGAATTTATACTCCTTAACATGCTGTTACAGCGTGGGGAAGAGACAGATTGCACACACAGTCCTTTCCCTGCACTCCTCCCCTTGTTTGCAGCAGCAGGGAACTCCATGCAGACAGGAAGTAGGAGACTGAAGGGTCCTGTGACCTCTCTCACTGATGGATGAAGGCTTCCATTGTTAGGGCCCTATTTATAAAAGATCGGTATCGTTATCGTAAAATACCGATCGTTATCGTAAAATAACGACCGGGTTTTTACCGATAACGACCGTTATTTACCGATAACGACCGTTATTTACCGATATCGTTAAATACCGGTCGTTATCGTAAAATACCGATCGTTATCGTAAAATAACGACCGGGGTTTTACCGATAACGACCGTTATTTACCGATAACGGTCGTTATTTACCGATAACGACCTTTATTTACCGATATCGTAAAATACAGGTCGTTATCGGTAAATACCGGTCGTTATTTTACGATAACGATCGGTATTTTACGATAACGATAACGATTTTTTATAAATAGGGCCCTTAGTACCTTCTAAGAACGAAGCTCCAGTGTCTGAATGCAGTATTGCAGGAAAACTTTGTTTTTTTTAAACTAGCACCTTTCCTTAACTCTCTGGGCCCCTGGCAAGTCTGGACCCCATACAGGAGTCCCTCCTTTCTCATCCATATTCAGTGTCTTTGTGTAACTGTACATGACCAAATTGACCTGGACGTGTGTGTCAGGAAAGTGTGTAGTGACTTGGCAAGAATATTAGTTCTTGCAAAGGACCAATAAAAATACCATTCCACAACAGTTCTTTTGTTTACATTACGATTAGTGAAGCATGGAAGCAGATCTTCTTTTCCAGACAATGTGGGGCCGAACCGTGTATCTGGAATTCTCTTCAGCTAGGGGTCTGGTGGGTACTAAGAGGTCATTTTAAGGACAACCATACCTGGAAAATAAATGTATTTCGTTATTGGAATATGTAAGACAGAAACCCATATTATATTTGTGAATGGAAAGTAAGGCCCATTAATATGATACCCAACATGGAGCCCTTATTCCCTTGCCAAGGCAAGTTATTAATCCATATTAAAATATGGATTACACACAGGTCATGCTTTGTATTCGAGGAATTGATAACTAATACTGGAGAGGAATATGTGTCAATATGTACATATCTACATTTATATGGAATCTGCCTAACTGAGGGGGAATGAATGCTTTTGGCTAGCCGTAAATCTGGACATTCCTAGACACTCCCACCTCATGCAATAACCCATAGGATGGGGGTGGTTCAACAAGGAGTTTAAAAATCCTTGTAGCCCCTATAACTTTCTTCATACTGAGGGGATATGCTAAAACCGTGTGTATGGACCTGATGTTTCTTCCCGCCCCGGGATACAGGACTTCTTCTAGTGAGTAAGGTCTGTGAATATTTTTATCCTTTTTATTTACATAGTAATTAAGGTTGAATAAAGACATACGTCCATCAAGTCCAACCTATTCACCCTCTTTTTTTTAACCCTACCTAACAATTGATCCAGAGGAAGGCAAAAAACCCCAGCTAAAAAGGGGGGGGAAATTCCTTCCTGACTCCAAACGGCAATCGGAAAGTCTCCCTAGATCAACCAGATCTATATGCATTAATACCAGTAATTCTCAATATTTTTTAGTTTTAGAAACTGATCCAGGCCTTTTTTAAAGCTATTCAATGAACTTGCCATTACTACTTCTGCTGGAAGACCGTTCCACATTTTCACCGTTCTCACTGTAAAGAAACCTTTCCTAACCTGAAGATGAAACTTCTTTATGTCCTCTGATATGACCTATTAGTAAACAATGCACCAGAGAGTTCATTGTATGGCTCATTAATATATTTGTATAAGGTTATCATGTCCCCACGCAAACGTTGCTTCTCCAATGTAAACAGCCCTAACTTTTCTAATCTGTCTGCATATTCAAGCCCCTCCATTCCCCTTATTAATTTAGTTGCCCTTTTCTGAACTGCCTCAATTTCCAAGTTGTCCCTTTTGTATATGGGATTCCAAAACTGCACCGCATATTCCAAATGAGGCCTTACCAGTGCCTTGTAAAGAGGGAAAATGATATTTTTCTCTCTTGAATCTATTCCCCTCTTTATACAAGACAATATCTTGCTAGCTCTAGCCATTGCTACCTGGCATTGTTTTTTAAGTCTGTTATCTACCAGAACCCCCAAATCTTTTTCCATTACAGATGCACTTAACACAGAATTACTTATGGTGTAGGTGGCACAGGGATTATTAAATCCCAAATGCATCACCTTACATTTATCAACTTTGAATCTCATCTGTCATTCTGCTACCCATTTTGATAATCTATCTAGGTCACATCATTTGAAGTTTCCAAAGCTCTGCATAGTTTAGTGTCATCAGCAAACACTGAGACCTTGCTCTCAATGCCTCCTTCTAAGTCTTTTATAAACAGATTAAACAGAAGCGGCCCCAGTACAGAAACCTGAGGCACTCCGCTTAGAACTTTAGCCCACATAGATGTAGCTCCATTAACCACCACTCTCTGTTTGCGATCCAATAACCAGTTCTCTATCCATGAACAAATATTTTCTTCAAGGCCAACAGTCCTGAGTTTATACATTAGTCGCCTATGTGGCACAGTATCAAAAGCTTTCGCAAAATCCAAATATATCACATCCACTGCTGTGCCTGAATCTAACTTCTTACTCGCTTCTTCATAAAAAACTATTAAATTTGTCTGGCATGATCTATTTCTCATAAATCCATGCTGACTACTACTAATAATATGATCTCTGGAGACAAGGTCAAGGATATGATCCCGTAACAAAGTTTCCAGCACCTTCCCTACCACTGATGTTAGGCTTAAAGGTCTATAGTTACTAGGCTGTGAACGACTACCTTTTTTGAATATTGGTATTACATTGGCTTTTTTCCAATCCAGCGGCACATCCCCAGACCAAAGCGAATCTGAAAAGATGAGAAACAGTGGTCTAGATAGAACTGAACTAAGCTCCTTTAAAATCCGAGGGCGTATTCCATTCGGTCCTGGGGCTTTATTGATATTAACTTTGTCTAATTGTTTCCGTACCATATCCTCTGTTAGCCAATGTGAATACTCTTGATTTCTTCCCTGCATATTATTACAATCCCTGCTGTAAGGATAATGATTCTCAACAGTAAAAACCGATGTAAAAAAACGGTTTAGCAGATTAGCCTTTTCGGCATCCTCTACAACCACCTCAGCCCCATTATTTAATGGTCCCACATTCTCAGTCCTCATCTTTTTACGATTTATATACTTAAAAAACATTTTGGGGTTGGACTTCCTTTGTTCGGCAATCCGTATTTCATTTTCTATTTTAGCTAGTTTAATTGCTTTCATGCACTCTTTATTACAGATTTGTACTCCCTGTAAGCCTGTTCTGTTCCCTTTGTTTTCAAAATTTTAAAAGCCTTTTTCTTTTTTTCCATTTCCCTTTTTACCTGAGCATTAAGCCATGCAGGAGTGGACCTAAAAAATTTTTTACACTTGTTACCTAAAGGTACAGATTTAGAAATGTAATAGTTTAATATCACTTTAAAAGTGGTCCACATCTGCTCTGTATCTTTACCTAGAAACAATTCCCCCCAGTCTATGAGCAGGAGTGATTCCTTAAAATTAGCTTTCCTAAAGTTAAAAGTTTTTGTTAACCCAGTGCACTTTAGATTTTTGCAACCTATGTTAAATGACACTATATCATGGTCACTATTCCCTAAGCTTCCCATTACCTTCATCTCCAAAATGAGCTCAGGGTTATTAGATATCACCAGATCCAACAACGCATTCTGTCTAGTAGGAACTTCTACTATCTGTGAAAGAAAATGCTCATATAGGAAATTTAAGAACTTTATTCCTTTTGAGGTGCTGGCAGTTCCCTTACTCCAATCTATGTCAGGGTAGTTAAAATCCCCCATAACCAGAACATACCCCATACCACCAGCATATGGAGATTCATTTCCACCTCCTTCCCGCCATTTGGCGGCTTATAACATACTCCAACAATTAATTTACCTACCTTGTTGCATCCTGTACACAGTTCCACCCATATTGTTTCTGCCGTATCGTTTACTCCCCCATCTATTCCATCTTTTAAATTTGGCTTCAATTCCTGTTTAACATACATACATACTCCTCCTTCTTTCTTATTAACTCTGTCATGTCTAAATAAGGAGTATCCTTCAATATGATTCTGCTATACCAATCATATCATACCTTTCCTTTAAAGCTACTATTTCAAGTTCCCCGTTTTTCCAGTCAGACTTCTTGCATTTGTAAACCTACATTTTAGATTATCAATTGATTTACTTCCATACATGGTCGTACATGCCTCCTTATCCTCTATGCTCCCCCCTCCCCCTTCTCCATCCTCCATAGTGTTAATAGCCCCCTGATCCCTAACTTCTCTATCTACCCCTGTGTAGTTCAACATACCCTCCCCCCATACCTAATTTAAAATCTCCTCCAACCCCCTAGCCATCTTCTCCCCCAAAACAGCTGCACCATCACCATTGAGGTGCAGTCCGTCTCTACTAAAGAGCCTGTAGCCAACAGAAAAGTCAGCCCAGTTCTCTAAAAACCCAAACCCCATCTCCTTACACCACCCTCTTTGCCACGCATTTATACACCTGAGCTCCCGTTGCCTCCCTAGCATAGCTCGTGGCTGCGGTAGCATTTCTGAAATCACTACCCTTGAGGTCCTTGCTTTTAACTTGGCCCCTAATTCTCGGAAATCATTTTTAAGGACCTCACCTCTACCTCTAACTTTGTCATTGGCACCAATGTGAACCAAGACCGCCGGGTCACTCCCAGCCCCACCCAATAATCTGTCTACACGATCCACCACATGTCGAACCCTAGCACCAGGCACACTGTTCGGCATGCAGGGTCTTGGCGACAGATTACCCTATCTACCCTTCTAATAATGGAGTCTAATATAATGGAGTCTATTTAATAGACTCCATTATATTGTCTAATAATGGAGTCTATTTAATATAAGTGTTGTACCTATTGTATGTCATTTTATTATAACACCATTTTCTTCTATTTTTGTATTATATGCACTGTCCACCTTTTGGAATATTAAATCTAAAATGTAATAAGTTTTGTCTTTGATGCTCTAAAAGAACTCAGTTAGCCTCTGATAAGTTTATATGTGGTTGAATGGAGTGTGAAGTGTAAATGCTAATTAACTGCTTGTGAAGGACTGATGCTAATTAACCAGTTAGTTGCTGGAGTGAATGGTGTAGTGTTCAGGGCCACATTTACCATTAGGCAGAGTGAGGCATTTATCTCAGGCAGCATCCTGGCACTGAAGAAGAAAGGCAGCAGACAGGCAGTTGTTGAAAAAAAAATTTTTTTCCTTGACCAGTCAAGAAAAAAAAAAAGAATTTTCCCTAGTAACAGATATGATGTTGTTAAAATCCTTTAATATGGTTAGGTTAGCTTTAATAAGTTTGTTAGACTGGTTAGGTTAGTTAGGCCCTGCTGAAAGAGTCTACCTTGACATGGCGGAAGACTTATAAATCTTTTGGCTAAAATCTTTTATACTACAGAAAGTATGGCACTTCTAATCTATTGTGACAGTTGAACCAACATGTAAACCACGGGCTATAAAATAAGTTAATTTGATTTGATCAACAAAAACCTGAAAGGAGCAATATGGTAGGGGCAACACAAGCTGTTTGAGAATGGGATGTAATATATTTTCTAGTAATTTACATTATTGCTAAATGACTGTCCGAGGAACTGTTTAAATACCTATGTGATAGAAAGTTAAAAATCATAAAACTTAAGCCACACCAATTCTAATATGGCGGCGGCGCACAAAAGAGCGGCAATAAAGTTTGGCTCAGCAAAAACCCTAGAAGTGCCCCTGGTAGTGTTAACCATTTAGCTGCCAGGACAGGGGTGTGCATAGTCAGTGAGAGTCAAGAGTGGTTTTGGGGCGTCTTTAAGGCCGTAACTTAAAGTGGTGGCAGCGAGTACCGATTGATTGGTCAGATCACGTGCCCAGCGAACTGGCGTTTGTGACAGTGTGCTCTTGATTTTAACTAGCTGCATATTACGCCGACACAGGGACGCCACGTGGAGTGGAGCGTTTCATTGCACTAGTATGTGGAAACTAACATAATATTTAAAGACAATTGTTATGTTGTAAATTAAAAAAGAAAATGCAGTGACGTTTTTTAGGATTTATAGTTATTAATATAGGTTTGCTACAATTTAACATTTTTGCCTAAATAAACAAATATAGTTGTGAAAAGCATAATAAAAGAAAAAATTCAAATGCCAAATAAAATCATGCTAATATATGTCCTAAATTATTGTGACATTAAGACTGGATTTGCGGCAGCTGCGAGGGTTGTGTAAACAAAAAGCTGCAAGCAATGTAAATATACCAATAGTAGCAACTTTTGCAGGACTTTCTAAGCAGCATTAAAGTTCAGCAAAAAGTTAAAACACCGGATCCCAATTACAACAAAAGTGTGATTGTACAGTACAAATTACACTTAGCAACAACAGTTCCCTCTAAACTGTAGATAAAGGCCTGACCGAATACAAACATTGTGGAATTTAAAACACAAAACTTGATTTAGACAATAGATTTGTGCAAAGCAAAAAACATTTAGTTTAAATAAAACAGATTTGATGTTTGATTTTATATATACAGTATATGCATTTATATATTGTTAATCTCTGCCCACACATGTTGGGTCAAAAGTTATTGAACCCTGCATGGAAAATACAATGGTTTGGTCCCAATATACAGAACAATAACAAAACCAGTTATCAGTGTCCATCAATCACAGCAGTTCCTCAAACAGGTTTTAGGAACCATAATTGATGATTACGTACTGTAATGTCAGGTTAAAATAATAAATGTTTGTACAACATTTTCTGTTCCTTAGGATTTCTCGCTTGATAGATTAGGTTAGACCATTATTTCACTTGGTACTGCTGAATAGCTTTGTCCTCCTTGTACTTTCCTTTTTAGCACACAGCAGTTTGTATCCATCTCTAGTGTTCTTTGGAGTTCTTTAAATTTACTCTTTGATTTGTAGTTGAAAACTTTCTTGATCCACATCCAAAGCTTTCTGTTCTCAAAAACGCACTCCTGAAATTCAGAATGTTACCAACGTTACTCTAGCTAAATGGATCAATGCCTTTTTGTCCATCTAGATCTATTGTATGCTTGTGAATGTTCTCATTCATCCAGGTCATGGTATATCTGTTGTATTTAATTAGATCAACTGGACTGAAGTTTAGTTCAACATCTTCAAGAACCAAACTTTAAGTCCAGTTGATCTAATTGAATACAACAGATAGATCTATTGTATATTATACCATTTAAGGGCCAGGCCACACTGTCGCAATGTTTTTGCATTTGCGCATGCGATTGCACATGCGCTTTTTCCTGATCATTGGAATCGCAGCAATGCACCGAAAATGCGCGTTTTCGGGTGTGATGTGCTTGCGATTTGTGTTCTGCATTTTAAATCGCAATTGCATGCGTTTTTCTATATGTAACAAAAAACCGCACGCGTAAACGCAATGAAATTTGCGTTGCAGTGTGGCCGTGCCCTAAAAGGTCAGAAAAAGTCTGAATCCAAGATGAGCTAAGGTATATACTACCTTATAATATAAGGGTGAGGCCACACTAGCGCGTTTTTGCGCGCTTGCGCACGCAATTGCACCCGCAATTTTCATTTTACCGAAAATCGCAAGCGCATTTCCCGCAATTTCCGATGCGCATGCAATCGCACATTCGTTTGCATTTTGGTAACGCATGCATTCACCATTTTTGGTGCGTTAACGCACGTGTTTACATAACGCAAAAATGCACGCGCAAATGCAAAACGCACAAGAATCACGCACACAACGAGCGATAACGCTCGTGATTTTGTGCGTGATTCCTGTGCGTTGCAGTGTGGCTTCAGCCTTAGCTTCTTATCACTTTAAAATCCTTCAACAATCCCCTATAGTAAAACTTTTAAAACCATATATTAAAATATTAAAATTACACGTTTTTCTCCTTATGTGTCCTTTTATTTTCAGTGCAGAAAGTGCAAAACAGTGTAAAAAAGTGCAGAAAAATATAAAAACATATAAAAGCAATGCCAAGAGTCTTTAACAGCACCTGGAGCAATAAGTCATTAGCAGCATCCAGGGTGTTCACCTGTGCAAACAGCAATAAACAGTCCTTAGTATGAGCAACCTTATTTGTGCTCAGTTAGTGATCCTGTTTAGGTAATGGTTAAATCCAGCTTCGGATAAGGTTCCTGTAAGGTCCTATTGCTCCAGTAAGACTACCACCTGGTGCTGTTAAAGACTCTTGGCATTGCTTTTATATGCTTTTATATTTTTGTGCACTTTTTTACACTGCTTTGCACTTTCTGCACTGAAAAAAAAGGACACAAAAGGAGAAAAAAAAAGTGTCTTTTTAATATTTTAATATATGGTTTTAAAAGTTTTACTATAGGGGATTGTTAAAAGGATTTTAAAGTGATAAGACGGTAATACTATATTACCAGTGGTGAAAAGGTTTAGGGCTCATTTACACTTCATCAGTTTGTATCCATTTTTCAACTGCAGATGTGTTTAAAAAAATGGACAGACAGTAAAACCAAATAGGATTTCATAATATAGTTCACACCTGCTGCGTTATAATCCGTTCCATTCCAAAAAATGTACTGCATGCAGCATTTCTTTCCGTTTTTTCATGCATTTTCTAAAGAAATCTATGGAATACACATTGTTAAAAAATGGATACAAACTGACAGAAACACATGCTGTGCGTTTCTGTCAGTTTCTAGTGTGAACATAGCCTAATTGTATAATTAATATAATAGATGTGTCACACATCTGAGCTGCTGCTGGTCCGACTTGTTCTGCTGCTGCCGTGTACAAAAAAAGCACGGAGCAGCAGCAGAGGACAGCTGAGGGAATGAACAGGGTTATTCAATAAAAGTTCTTATAGCTAAAAATGGTGCTAATTTTGCCCCAACCAATCAGATGTTAGCTTTCAAATGTTAAATAAGATCTGATTGTTTGGGGCAAAGTTAGCACCATTTTTAATGATTAGAACTTTTATTGAATCTCCCTGGAAGTATATTTAGGAGCCACGTACACCCTTAAACCTAGCGAGGACTAGGTTTTGGGGGTAATTAGGTTAGATTTAACATTTCATTTGGGGATGGGCATGCCCTTTAATAAAATGAACACAACCATCTCTGACTTAAGTATTATTTATTAGGAGGAGATCCAGAGCAAGCTCCATTCAAATTTGTTGGTAAACAAGTAGACTTTGCTGAATGGCAAAACATTTTATATATTTTTCAAGAACATTTGCGTTTGTCTTACCACTTTTACGCAAACAGGATTCATTTTATATCAAATAAGTAACAATAAATCTTCAGTTAACTATAACAAGCTTTCAATATTTACCTCCAAGAAGTAGGATACAGCAAAATGCGCAAGCAGAGAAAGGAATATTGTTATTCTCCATTTATAAGGTGTGCACACAAGCTGGAAAGACAGATGAAAATGAATAAGTTCTTCAAAAACTGTATTAAAAATCCAAATCTGTTGCTATTCTGAACTATTTTTTTTACAGTGTTCAAAACATATACAGGGAGATTCAATAAAAGTTCTTATCGTTTAAAATGGTGCTAATTTTGCCCCAACCAATCAGAACTTATATAACATTTGAAAGCTAACATCTGATTCGTTGGGGCAAAATTAGCACCATTTTAAACGATAAGAACTTTTATTGAATAACCCTCATAATGCCATGTCTTTCATGAATAAAATATACACGAATAGTATAAATAATACTTAAAGTGCATGTCCACCTCCAAAACTAAAATTTAGCCCCCACTCTGTAGTTTAAAAAAATCCATACCTTATATCTCTGCTCCTTATGGTTCTCCTGCTATGCCTTTTCAAATTGCAGGAAAGTAAAGAGTAGAAGTTGTCAGTGACTCATCCAGTGCCTGTTTCTTCCTCAACCTCAACAAGGCAGTGACATGCGCAGGGGAGCCCACCCCCCCTTCCCACCATCCGGATCCATCCTCTGCAGCCGTGGCACCTACACTTGGGTTGAGGCCCAAGGACACGCTGAGGCTACTAGCCAAATTAATAAAGGTGCTACCCCAGTCAGTCCTCTACCATGGACCAGCTATAGCACAAGCTATACCCCTATGACCCCTGCCCACCCCCAACTGCCATAATATTTTTTTTTAAAAATGCTTAGATTGTTACTTACAGAGCCTTCTCTCCTATGGTGTCTTCTTTTTTAAAGAAATATTACGGTGGTTGAGGGTGGGCAGCTGGCAACTACCTTATACTAAAAGATAGTTTTTAGGGTGGACATGCCCTTTAAAGAAGAACTAAACTCTTTAATCCCACCCGCCCTCCTATTAGAAGTACCCAGGGTGCCTTATGTACAGCACAAAATCTATGTTGACTATCACGGGGCTCAACTGGAGGTACAGACAAGTACCTTGTGATGCTTCCTCCAAAGCTATCCCCTCTCTGAATGGAGGAACCAATTCATACAGTACGTGTGTAAAAGCAAGTTGGAGTGGCCATTCACTGAGGTTAAACACTTACAGGGAGATTCAATAAAAGTTCTTATTGTTAAAAATGGTACCAATTTTGCCCCAACCATTCAGATCTTATTTAACATTTGAAAGCTACCATCTGATTGGTTGGGACAAACTTAACACTATTTTTAACGATAAGAACTTTTATCGAATCTCCGTTATTCTTTATTGAAAATTACATATCACAGAAAACATCCCATACAGAGGGGATGCATTTCGTGGTACACCTTGATGCATTTTGTGGTACACCCACTTCTGTTGCCATCCCAAACTTTTTTATGGTGTTGAATACATATAATGCAATGTCTTTTTAATGAATAAAAGTGTTGTGCTAAATAGTGCCAAACCTAACGCTATAATTCACTGTGGCTCCTGTTGCAGGGCAATGGTTGTCTTATACTGTACAGTACACACACCTTGGAGCTTCTACTGTTTAGCCATAGAGGTATAATTAAAGGCTACATAATGGCAGCATTCTAATTACTATCTAGAGGACTGGAGAACAAGACCAGATGCCCCTTTAGCGCTTTGTGTCCAAGGTAAATTTTTAAAATGTTTGTCAAAAGGACCTAACCTAAGGTTGCTTAAGGTGCTCTATAATGGGAAGCACTACAAAAAAAATTCTCATAATTTGCTAGATACTGTAAGGCCAACCATATTTACATAGTTGGCAAAGTACTAGATGCCAACACTTTAGACTTAAGGAAGAGCAATCACAGCTTAAGCAACATAAGAGGTTCTACACTAGACAGGTAGAATATCCAGGGTTACAGCTAGTGACTGTATCATGTGTGGGCATGTGTGATTGGTTGTCCAGCTTGGTGTATTGGGGGCATGCACCATTTAAATGGAGAAGACTGCTTTTTAGGGGGTTGGGGCTGTTTTTTACTGTTGAGCTTGATGGACTGTTGTCTTTGTAGAAACCACCAAGTTCCAGGAGTCCCTTATTTAAGTATGATGATTGCATTTATATGCTGCTCTATATCACAGTACCAGCTAATTGTTTGTATACTGGCCATACACTGGGAGGATATTAGATTGATTTGATGTTTAAATTGATTTGAATTTATTAGTGTCATCCAGCAGTAATACCAGTCAATGTCCATGAAACATTAGGGCATAATGATGGTAGTAAAATGATCAGCCCTGGGGGTTGTCAAAAATTGCAAGAACTAGATGCAATTTTTAGATGCAGGTGCATCTAATAATGTATGGTAAATTTTTATTAAAACTTTTTGTTTCAGATCTGCATGACATTTTTTTTATAAACAAATGTGTGAAAAAGTGTCATATACAAAAGGCTTCCGATAAATTTCCATGTTTACAATGACAGCTCATTAGTTAATTCAATGCCATTCATTTGGCATTTAGAACATATCTATATACTGTACCTACCTCCATAGCAGTGTAAAGGGAATCAATATCAGCAAACAGCATGAACGTGTAGGCAGAGAACTGAAGAAGCATTAAAATACAAAACACATCTGGGAAGAGAAGAGCTTTGTCAATTCCAATACTGTATACAATGTAAAGCAACAATTAGTAATTATTACAATTTTAAATATATATATCCTTCCATACACACATGAAATTTCCCTACTAAAGAGAAGATAAAGGTAGTTTGTCTATCAAAAAAAAAAACAATATGACAAATTTACCTGTGGGGCTTTCAACCAACATTTAAAATTAATTAAGATTTTACATACAAATGTATAATTATGCTGACGAAAAGCATTCAAAGTCAGCTTTAGCTGACAATCTTACGTGTGTAGCATTTCCAGTTGGTGTTGGTTCTTATCCATCCTGCCGGATCAATAAAAGAGGCTGACGTAACTCGCTACACACGTAAGGTTTTAAGACAAAATGGTTGCCATCAGCCTTTTACAGGCTATTTGTAATCCTACATGTGTACAGGGCTTTAGTTATAACACAAAGCTATATATAACTGATATAACAACAAGTTTAAAGTGTCAGGATTTTATTTTTATAAATATACATTTATGATGGCAGTGCTAGTCTCCATTTGTAGGAACAATTAAATCTGTTGGACTGCTTCAGACAGAACAAATAAGTTAATAAGTAATTGACTGGTAATCTGCCCATTGTATAAAACTACTGTGCAACATTGCACATATTTCAACTAACAGATCCGATCAAATTTTAGGCTGATTTAATGAAAAAATTAACTAAGGTCTGTCAGTCATGGCAAAAATCTTCTGCATTTTAAAGTTTTGTTCCATGTACCAAGCCTTAAGTAAGCAAAGCAGTCTTGAAAATACTTACAGTTTGTATACAAAGGTTGCCTGAATGGCTTTCCTCTGGAAAATACAAATTCTAAAGTAATATAATTAATTCCAGAAAGTGGGAAAAATGTGGTACTATAGAAATTTTGTCCAAGCAAAGGCTCCTGCTGATTAGTTTGGTTAAAATAGCTTTGTGTTTGGGAAATACATCCACTGAAAAAGAAAATAATAAACAAAATTATGTAATATATGTTAGGGATAATTTTTCTGAAAAGTCCTATTATAAAAACAAAACAATATTTGTATTTATTATTTTTTTGATTGATTGATATGGACTCAAACTTTCATACATTTTTCATTTATTTGGAGGCAGACTGTCCCCATTACACTTACATTTTACGATAGCATAATGTACATTTTTACTATGTTCCAAACAACTAAATAGTGTATGTTCCACAGTTTCCTCCAATTCTAAGGAGATCAATATCCCCTCCATTTTGCCCATTTTCTTGCATAATAGAGCATGATGATGCATATTAAATCGTATCCATAGGTGTTCTCATATATGGCAATCTTTAGCAAGATGGGGTATGTATGAACTCACTGCAGAGCTTCTCGCTCTCATCCTATGTGAAGTATAGCCCCCAATAAGTAAGAGGTAGGGCCTAGGAATAGACTGCTGCTGTTTTCCAATATTTTCCAGGTTTTGCATTGATGAATCTTTCAGAAGGGGTCAAATTGAAAAGCAAGCAAGTAATATATTAGCAGTTTCAAACTTAAATGTACATATTAATCCACACTTACCTAAAAACATCAGTGGCATTAAACCACGTCTGGTTTTGAATTTCAGTAAACATGGAAACCTGCACAATAAGGGAAAGAAGGAAGTGCACAGCAAGAGAAGGCAGCATAGGTGGTGATATAAGACGCCCAGCAGGTCTGTATGGAGCCAATTTCTTAGCAGGTCTATTTAAATTCACTGCAAAATAATATGTAATATTACATTTGCACATATAATTTTGCAGACATCAATGTATTTGTAAGTACTGCCTAAATGTTTCAGCTCTAGGGGTTGAATTTATAAATCCGTGGTATCAGAAATGTCGAGTACTGTGGGTTTATACTGACCATTAAGTGCTAGGATATTGTGGCTGGTCGTTGTTTTACATCTGCATTCGTAAATGTATGAACACGGCCGTACAATACCACCAACAGTCCTTAGTGCAACTATGGTCTTCAAACATGTTATGGTTAAATAAATAGCCTTCCTCCATACCTTCAAAATGAACCCTAAATCACATCTCTAGCTTGTAGTCATGCATTTATAGGTTCCCTCTCTTTTTTTTATGTCTACGCAGGTACTTCCTGTCTGGACCAGCATTAAGTCATAAGTGAGCATATCCGACTAGATACTAAAATAAAGCGGTTCATAATAAAGGTAAAGAATATAAAATCAGCCTCTTTACTGATGACTTGATGATGATATAATTTACTTGAAACTATATCCCAGATAATGGGACTGTACATAAATCACGACAAAGTCTTGGGTCTCACCATCCCTTCAAAGCTACATCAACTATTAACCCTAGTTTTCAAATGTGATTAAAATGTCTGGAAATTTGGATGAGTGGCTGACAGCCTCCATAGATAGCTTATACGCAAAACATTTCACCCCCTTACAACAAACTCTTAAAGGAATAGTTTACTGCAAAAGTGAACTTTTTGCAGTTAACTGTATTGATTGAAGAACGGTAGGTAAGGCATAGCTCCTTAACCTCCCAGGCTTCAATCAATATCTCAGGAGCCAGGGACAAAGGTAAGTATATTTACCTTTCGCGCAATCCACCACTGCAGAGCTGAAAATCTCCGACTGCTTCCTAGTTCTAATCCACTATAGCGTGCATTATCACGCATGCGTGCTATTGTGGATTAGAACCAGGAAGTGGTCGTAGGTTTTCAGCTCTGCACCGGCGGATTGAAGGAAGGTAAATACACTTACCATCGTCCTTGTCCCCTGAGATATCGATTTAAGAACACAAGGAAATTAATTTACTCCATGCCTTATCTATTCCATAGCCTCCCCATATGGATCTCAAAAAGTTGGCTACAACCATTGCAGCAACAAATTATGAATTTCCTATGGATGTTGAAAAAAACTAGATTACATGACAATATTATGCTTCAAAAAAAAACTGAAAGGGAAATAAGAGTCGCTAACCTTTTCAAATATTCTCAGGGTGAACAACTTTCTCAAACAACCCTTTTCCACTGCTGCTTCAATGTTCCAATGTTGCTGGATTGAACTTGAATTAGACTTACTCTAGCCTACTAACTTGGACTCATTCATTTACCTGACAGCTCCTAAATGACATATTTTCATTATAACCCACTGAATTACATCCCTGACAATGATATGGGAACAAACTAAATCTAATGATATGGGAACAAACCAAATCTAAGCATCTATTTAACAAACCCAATCCCTAATGTTTCTTTTTTTCATTTTACATAACCCTGAATTTTGCCCTGGCCACCGCACAAAATATTATGACTGGTGGAAAGACATAGACCTATACCGACTTACCCACTTCTTTGGTCCTGATAGTTTTCCAAACTTTTCAAATTAAACATTATCTTAACAGTAACCTCCCCTTCACACAACAACTTTCCATTACCCTATTTGAACATATATGTGTATATATTCCAGGACATCACTTATCTATTTATCAGATGATAAATAAATTAGTGAGACCAAACCAACAACTTCCTGACTTCATCAAGATTAGGAGAGGAATTAAATACTGACCAATGGGAGGATATATTTCTAATGAAGGGCAGCTTAAATGTGGCTCACTAAGGTGCTACAGTACTACACTGTGAGACCAAATTGTTTCAGAGACTGCCCAGGACCTGGAACTGTTCAACATACTGTACATGGTGGTTCTGCCCCGTAGTTACATCTTCTTTGTCCTAATTGTTTAAAATTGCTTCAAATGTTTTTCTCTAACCCCTCAACCTGAACACAAAAATAGAATGTTAGGGTGTTTTGGAGAGGAAATTATATAGAAAAGGCAACAAGCTAATGAAATATATAATGCTAGCGGGCAAAAAAAGATTGCAATGGAGACAACCTCAGCTGTACACTGATAAAGTGTCAACCAGGATTAATACTATAATGAAACATGAGTGTGTTTTTCTATATTACATTTGTACTGTGTATTTAAAGAAAATATCTTCATAAAAAAGTATTGATCATTAAACAGAATATGACTTATAAACAAAGGTGGAAAAGTGGTTCCAGGAAGCTGAAGATGAAAATTCCCATGAAAGTTAGCGCTTCTCAAGACAAACAAATCTTACCATTTAAAACAAATTGTTCATGGCCAGTCATTTCTAAGAGCAAACAGATTTCTCTGTACAGAACCACAAGCAATAAAAAGTACTAATCAGGCAAAACAAGTCTTTGATCTAGGTGTTTCTTTATTGATCAGTGTTGACTTACTTGTAAATACAACAGGTAAGTTATTGGTCAGATCTTGAAAAAGATACTGATGATTTCCAAGGATTGTTGATTTCTGTTACAGAAAAACAGAAGAAATACCGTAAGCGTCTATAAACTCTCCTTTCAGAAAAGGAGTAAAGGGTACAATAAACTATGACATATTTGATACAATTTAACAACAATTTAGCAACACCATCGCCATATCAGCCTGTTTTCATAATCTCTCCTTCATGACTATACAGCAGTTTCCCATGTAGCATTATGGTGGTGGTCCCAGTGGTCCTTTTTCCCCACCCCTTTGTATTGCAAGTGAGTGCAAGTGTAAATTGTTGCTCCCAAATATATTTTTATTCTACTCCTTCATGAGTTAGCTAAATCACCCATTAAGCTTAAAATAAGAAAAGGTTTATACCGAAAACAATAGTAACAGGTTAATGGTTGCAGTCATCACAAGGCCAAGTACAAATTTACATAATCCTACAGATGTGACAAAAGCATTTCTTCCTTCCCTATAAAAGAAATGAGTGGTAATGTTAAAAGCATATTGAATGGAATTATCACAATTTTCACGTTTTTCTTTTCCATGTATAGAGATTTCAGCACATCCCAAAGACACATTGCCTAAGTCTAAGGATTTAAAGGGGGGTGTTTTCAAGGACTAGATATCAATACCTTTTAATGTGTGAAATCAGAATAATGTGGTAGCTCACCTCACTCAGAGCGTTGAAACATTAACAAGAAATTCATTCAACAAGTAGAGTCATGTAGAGGTACATTAAACTGGTAGCACTCCGCCTTTTAAGGAATCTCTCACTTTTGAAGGGAAATTCTGAAATCTAGGCAGCCCTTACTTCAGGTAAATTTCTGTCACAACACTTGTTTAGTACAATAAACCACTGTCCTTCTGTGAACTACAGGCAGTATTTATTTATTTATTTAAGTATCCAGAAAATGTGTGGCTGTAAATATTTTGTTGCACTTCTAGGTCACATGGTTTATAACTACCCCATTAAAAGGGGGGATGTAAATGTAAATGGAAACAGCTTTTTGTAAGATTGAAAATATATTTTATTAGCGATATACAGCACTCTACCTCCACATTATCTCAAGCAAGGCAAACTTTATTCAGGCAATAATTAACCATTTGACTCAAACCCAGGCCCTGTTTATTAAGACACTGTGGAAATTAGCGACCAGGGAAAATAAAGATTTTTTAACCTGTTTTTGAAGAATAGACTTCAGAGTAGAACTAATGTAATTAAGTTACTGCTATTTAATGTCCAGAACTATATAGTTTCTCCCCAGCACACCATGTTTGTCAACTTGCATTAATAAGTAGGTGCTATCCTCCAATTCCCCTAATCAGGGGAGCAGTAATCCAAAGATAAGAGGAGAGCACTAATATATTGTGCAGAAAACATTCACTATTTTGGGAAGCACTTTCTCAGTAGTGTGCTCCTCTTTGCTGTTTAATGCCAGTATTGCCATTTGTATTTCCTGTGTACTCTAACCCAAGTACCCAATATCACAAATGAAAAGAAAGAAATGCAGAGATTCAGGATAGACTTAAGCTGGGTACACACAATGAGATATTTCGGTCCGATCGACTGATAGTTCAGTGTATCGGTCGATCGGACCGAAATTATTGCATCCGAATGCGGCCATGTCCGACCGACCGTTCATCCGAAATGGACGAAAGGATGATCAGACATGGTGGAAAACCTCCGATCATACGGTCCTCTATGGATCGCACGATCGGTCGCGGTAACTGTCAGATGCGGCTGCTTTTGCCGCGACCAACAGTCCTTCCTCCTGGCCGACCTGTCAAAAGTATCGAACGGTCGGTCAGGAGCATAGGCGGATTTTCCATAAGGCTTGGGGGGGCTTAGCCTTCCTAAGTGAAATCAGGGGGAAAAAAAAAATTTGCTGGGGAAAAAAAAAAAAAATGATTAATATTATCAGCAGCGTGCAGCTTTCTCCCCTGTCACAGTTTAGCTGCAGCCTGCAGGACTTTGGCTCCTCCCCTTCCTCCCCCTTCCTTCTCAGCAGCCCGGAGCTGAGGTTTCCTTGCACTCACCTAGTTTCCAGCGTTTGGTGGGAGGAGCGTCTCTGGGACTCCTGGCAGCTATGAGGAAAGAGAAAAGGGCAGGCAAACCCTGGGGGCTGGTGAATCAGATATTTCCAACACACTGTAAGTGAGTAGAGAAGCTGCAGCAGCTGGGTTGGGGAGAAGGGAGGCTAGGGAGAGAGTGACACTCAGTACTGTGCAGTCTTCCAGAAAGGACATGGTCTGGGACAGGTTCAGCACTGACAGTGACCAATTGTTCTGCTGGTTACAGGATGTTAGTTGCTTTGGAAAGTGAGGGGTCTTTTTTATTTAGAATTAAAATCAGGATTTTTGATTGAAAGTGGGTGATTATTATTAAAGAAAATCTATCTATCCATCTCTATCTATCTATCTATCATCTATCTATCTATCATCCATCTATCTATCTATCTATCTATCATCCATCTATCTATCATCATCTATCTATCTATCATCCATCTATCTATCATCCATCTATCTTCTCTATCTATCTATCATCCATCCATCTATCTATCTATCTATCTATCTATCTATCTATCTATCTATCTATCTATCTATCTATCTATCTATTCTATCTATCTATCTATCTATCTATCTATCTCATCTATCTATCTCTATCTATCATATCTATCATCTATCTATCTATCTATCATCATCTATCTATCTATCATCTATCTATCTATCTATCTATCTATCTATCTATCTATCTATGCTCTCTCTATCTATCTATCTATCTATCTATCTATCTGCTACTATCTCTATCTATCTATCTATCTATCTCTCTATCTCTCTATCTATCTATCTATCTATCTATTATCTATCTATCTATAATCATACATCATCTATCTATCTATCTATCTATCTATCTATCTATCTATCGTAAATGCTTTAGTCACTTGAAAAAGTTTTCATATCTATCTATCTATCTATCTATCTATCTATCTATCTATCTCTCTTTCTGTCTCTCTTTCTGTCTCTCTTTCTGTCTCTGTATCTTATCCACCTGTCTAACCTGTCTTATGCCTTTCTGTCCACTCGTATGTCTGCCTGTCTGTCTATCTATATATATTAACAATAAAATATATTTGTATACATGTATTTATGTTGTGTAAAATACAAAGTGGGTGTGACCTGGGGCGTGGAAAGGGGTGTGACCTGGGTGTGGAAAGGGGCGTGGCCTAGAAAAATTTTGCACCGCGCTACGCGCGGCAATGATATCTCGTTAGCCTTTCCTATTCTGAAAGTCACCCTCCGCCTATGGTCAGGAGGAAAAATCGCTAGGTGTGTACCTAGCTTTAAAGCAACACAAGTTAACTGTTTGCAGATTGAGCTTTGTATTGGCTATTCATCATGTTTCAGACATGAGTACATTTTTACAATAGATTGAATTTAGGGCATAATTTAATACACATTTGGTCATTAAAGGGAAACTGTGCTCTCCTTACTAGTGCCCTCTATTAAAAAGAGCTCAATCCTACCGTTAAAACGACTCCAGGATCATGCTTCTAGCTGCAATCTATCCAGACTTACAGCAGTATAAAGTGTGCTGCTTTCTGCTTACACAGTGAACTGACATCACCAGCAAGCCCCTGACTTGAGCATGCCCATTTGTATCATTAACCATAAAAAGTTTAAAACAGCCCTTATCTGTAATTAGTCAAAGTGACCTGAATTATATACCCCGAATTCTTTTACATCCAAAATTACTACTTTTTGCTTTTTATCTAGGAGTGTATTTTGTTTGTTTGTATACACTCACTTTTTCAGCTTTGGAGA
Source organism: Hymenochirus boettgeri (assembly GCA_019447015.1). NCBI lineage: Eukaryota > Metazoa > Chordata > Amphibia > Anura > Pipidae > Hymenochirus > Hymenochirus boettgeri. The sequence continues at coordinate 114,698,821 of CM033473.1, forward strand.
TCTGGGTGTGTAGGCTGCACACTGCTCCATTAACACAATTCCCCTTCTCATAGCTCATACATTTTGTTCCCACTGGTACATTTGAATTCGGGAGATCCCCATATTGGACTCACCCCTTGTCAGTGGTGGTCCGGGTGCAGGACTGCCCTGGGCCCTTTGCCTGGTCCGCGTCTACTGGATATTGCGAGAAAAAAATGTAATGGGAAGTCGCACTCCTTGGCTCACATACAGGTCACTTAGCAATTCTTTAAAAACATCAGCTTTATTGGATTACATTTAGGCGTTTGTTTGACCTTTTTAATGTAATTAAATAAAGCTGATGTTTTTAAAGAATTGCAGAGTGACCTGTATGTGAGCCAAGGAGTGCGGACTTCCCATTACATTTTTTTCTCGCGATATCCAGCATGCCCATTTGTATCCTACTGCTAGGACACAGCATTATTAGCTGCATCACAAGACCTACCCCCAAGCTATTTAAAAATAGTTTTAAAAACTAGCCACAATCCTGAAAAGAAAACAAATTCTCTCCCTAAGGTGTCCATAGGCAGATGAAAGCACATATATTGATTGCAAGCCCGTAACTAGTTTGAGAAAAGGGTTTTGGGATGGGGTCTTACTACAGCTTGTAACACATGACTTTAAGTGTAGGGTATGTAAAAATAATTCACAAGCCTATATCTTTGAATTGACAACAGCTAGATACACCATACTAGGCTTGTTTGAAAGGTACAGTATGAGTGAGTTTGTTTGGAAACCCTTTAAATCTACAACAACAGTATATAACTAACAGTAGCACCCCAAGTTCCAAAGAGAATATTATATATTATTTTTATCTGAATCTAAAGGTCAAATGTAAATGTACCCTACAGTATTTACGTTTGGAATATTGTTAAAAAGAAAACAATCTTACTTCAGTAGCTGAGGCACACACGATATGTTGGCAGTTTTAGATGTAAAGGGAGAAGCCACAGATGCCTCCAATTCCGATAGTGAAATCCCAGCATGAGCTATTTTCAGAGCCTGAAGAAAAAAGGTTTATCATGCAACACTACAATACAAAACAAAGATACCTTAACTTAATAAGAAGAAAACTAAGAAAACTAATCTGAATTTTCTCCAACCACACAAGTTCAACTGTGACCCTACTTCGTTTTATAAAGGTAGTTGTACTGCATTTGTACTAACCTTTTAAATGCAAAAGCTGTTTAGTTGGGATAGAGGGACCAGTTAATTGAGTTTGCAGTTAATTAAGTTAGCTCTATAAATGGAAATACTAAGACTATTTATAAAATGCATATAGAATATAATATATACAATTTTTATTAGCCTTCAATTAGATCTAAATGAATTTAAGAGTAGTGTTACTTACCCCACAATCATTTGCTCCATCTCCACACATAGCCACACAGTAGCTACAAAATAAATATGAGGTACATATTAGTTCTAGAAATTGTCATTTTATTTAAATGACTACTCGATGTTCCATTTTTTTCATGTTAGATTCTGCATAATTACACAATTTTTTTGCCCTATGTGAACTTCATATAGCACTTATAGCCCTTTACTGGATGTCCAATAACCTCATGTTTCAATCAAAAACGTCTAGGGGAAATACAGAAACAGGCACAGAAACAGCTCCATTAATATCATTTGGGTTGAATTATGTTAAACTATCAACTGAATGTACCTACTCCTTCTGCATGTGCAGTAGTGCCTCACTGCTAAAGTGCGGACTTTAGAAACACACAGACCATTGGGTCACAGGTACAATTCCCTATGCTTCCATTTTTTTCCATTATGGTCCTAGAAAGAGATAAAAATTCTACATTCCACCTAGTAGCTCTGGTGGGAAAGTGGTAAAAAGCTTTCTTTTAAGCAAGACACCGTACACAAGGCTTACTAAAATGTTAATATTCTGTTTCTTACATCCATACTAGCTAATAAATAAATCTGCCCCAATTACTTTTGTTTTTTGTATGATAAACAAAGTAATTTATCATTAGGGACAGAAGCATTTGTAATGTGTTAACACAAAAACTGCACTAAAATCTGTGTTCTGTGTCAAAGGGAGAGGTAATCTCTGAGCTGTAACATGATTGGCTGTCAGCTTCCAGAAAGCAAGGCTGCTGCTTTCTGTGAATTACACTTAGCTGGGTGTGCCCAGTTAAAAGTAGAGTATGGAAGCTGACCTATAGTAACCACGGGTTAATTTCATAAAATTAGCAACAGCAAAGAGAGGTGAGACACAGCATTTGGTATCTTTGTAAATGTGCAATGTTGTCTGGAGACTTTAGTTCCAATCAGTGTGCTTTACTCCTTGCAGAGAAGGGTGGAACTGCAGCAATCATTTTAACCTTTGAGCCACTGTGCCACCATGCTGCCAGCAGTTCTATTTTTCAAATTACTCCAGTCTTCTATTTTTCCCCCATTTTAATTGTGCCCTCATTGCATATTTTAATTTATTTGCCTTCTTAATTTTGCTAACATTTTTATAAATTTCTAATCATCCACACAAAAATGTACATAACATAATATATGTTTTCCAGATACAGTATATTCTTGAAAGTATTTTCAGCGTATTACAGTTTGTTTCCTTGTTAAAGTACAATACTGTACATTTTGAGAGAAAGACATGCCAAATACAAATATTTCCCAACCATTTCACAAATTAATGCTTGAATAAGGACATAATAAACACATAATGAAATAATGAAATTGTATATGTTAATATGTTATATATGCTGATACTGACATTGAAAGCTACAAAAAATGTCTGCAATTGCATTCATTCTTTTTATTGATAAATTCAGAGATTAAAATATTCATCTGTTAATTTAAATCTATATGAACAGCTTACTCTATTTTTTGTAAGTCTTCAACTAGAGCAGTTTTTTGTTTTGGAGTTGTTCTAGCAAAAATGAGTCCATTTAAAAGGATCTGCAAGTATAAAGAAAAAAATCCTAATATATAATTATATAAAGGTACAAAAGCAGCAAGTCTCCTGCAATTATCTTTGGGACATGAAGAAAATAACCCCAATGCAAGGGGTGGGCAATTAAATTTCACAGGGGGCTGCATGAGTTCTTATAATGATCACAAAATTGAATTTTATAAAAAGATTAAATTAATAAACCTATTTCATTGGGTTTTTTATTTTAGTTGCAATTTTTTTATATTTTAGATCTATTCCGTCAAATTCAATTATTCAGTTGATCCCGTCACAATTTTATTTCTTAGAAAATAAACTTAATAGAAGTAAATCAGTTATCCAGCCTGAGACAATCAATTAGTATTAAGATTTTTTGGGTACAGGTCTAGACTTAAGGGGCCAGTCAGGGGCAGCCAACAGGCCACATGTGTTCCCCGCCCCTTAATTTGCCCAGGTCTGCCCTAAGCAGTACCTTTCAGGATCAATGAAAGGTGATAATATGCATCACCTTTTTATTGATCCTGATCGTATGGGTGATCAAGATGCATCCGAAAACCACTAGCAATCGTGTGATCCTCTATGGACCGCCTACTCAGTCGTGGTGAACTGTTGGCCGCGGCTACTTTTGCTGCGACAGACAGTCCTTCATCCAGGAAGGAACAGTTGGTTGGTGTGTACCTAGCTTTAAAGTGGCTGTTTAAATCAGATCTGCAACAAAGCCTACAAACCAACTTTTTCCGGCAGCATTTTTTTGTCCTTTACATATTGACAGTTTCATTCCCTAGTGAAGAAAGCAAAAGAAGTTACAGCAGGAAAAATAAGTACACTAAATATATTTCTAATGGGGTTATTGGCATTCATTTACACTAGATGTCACATAGGGCCACATTTAAATGCCGGGGTATCGCAAATTTGCGATACCACAGGTTTTCAATATTGTATGCCTGCAATTGTACATTTACGACAAGCTGGATTGTCCTGTTTTACAAGGCTTTTCCGGTGACCAGCTACCCCTTCTATTGTCCCAGTGTTGTACTAGCCGAGTGTCAGGTATGAGAATTTTTTTTTTAAAAGTACAGTAAAAATTGACATACAGTAATTACAAACATATATACATATATGTATAAATTGCATATCATATGTAATTATGAAGGATATTATAATTAAAGGGGAAGTTCAGTGCAAATACATATGCTTTTCCGAAAAAAGAGCAGTATTTTTTCATCCCAATGACCTTCATCTGCCAATTCAGCATTTTGTCTGTGTATAAATAAACATACAAAGTCACATGGGCTCAAAAAAACTTGTACAACATATTAGCACTTTTAAATTTCCAATAAAAGGTGATTAGCGTCAGCTTACTTTATGTGCTCTATGGCCCAGGTGTGCCTATGATTAAGGACAGGTGTGTCCGAAACGCGTAAGGCGTGTAAGATAATAAAGGCTTTTTATTGCAATTCTACGGTGGACTGTCTCCTGTGTTCCCGGCGTTTGTGCAAATTCCAACATTTTGAAACTTGCTAATGTGTATAAATAAAAGCAACCAAAATACTGACTTCCTGTTAGCAGGACCCCTAGTAGAGACCATTATGGTCTTGCCTTGACCCAGCACCTGGGTTGATTTAGTTGCTCAGTAGAGATCTGAGCATCTTTGACCCACCATAATCAGTAGAAATTACTGTTAGGAAAATTCCGAGGATGTGGTGCATTCTGGGAAGAAGAAGGACAGTTAGAACCTGAAATGTCAGCTCACTAATGTCAACATCAGGGAACAGCCAAGGGTATGAAATCAACTGATCAAAAAAAATTTTTTTCAAAATGAGAGAAAATATGAATAATAACTAAGTATGCATTACACAAACTAACAATTTAACAAATATTGCTAATTTCCACTGAACTGTCCCTTTAAATATATTGGAGCAACATAACTATTTACAAAGATGTATGTCTGTTTTCATCAGCTTGTCTTAAGATTACAATCCAAGAGCATCTCTTGGATGAGGGTGGGGGGGTATTGGGTTTAGAGGTGGGAAGAAGGGGAATGGGGTGCCGCCTCTAGGCGTACTATATTTAGCTAGTTGTGTCTTGATTGTCCATCGATTCCATATTTTACAAATCTCTGTGAATTTTTGGATATCCTCTTTTTCAGGACATTATTTTGAGGTATGGCAGAATGGCATTGATCAAAGCTTTCCATTGTGCTAGGTTTGGGTAGTCTGAAGCCATCCATTTAATCACTATAGTCTTGCAGGTATAAAACCTGTATGCAAATCTTACCTTTGAATGGAATGGATATATTGTTATGGTTAGAGAGATAAGTAACGATTTGCTGACAAAATTTGGCCTGTTATGCATTGCTATAGAATTTTTTCTGAGTCAGTGGGGGAGATCTTTGGGTCCATCTTTGATTGTAGATACCTAAGTTGACCTGCGATATAATATAGGTAAAAGTTTGGCAGGGCAAGGCCACCATAGATTTTGAGGCATTGTAATGTAAAGGTTACTATACTGTTTAGTTTGTGGAAAAAATATTGAGGAATCCAAGCCAGTGCATGCTGGAGTGAATATAGCAATTTAGGCAGTAAATTAAATCTTGATGAGGTTCATTTTCCTTAGCAGATTGATAGTGGTGGTTGCTTCCAGGCTGTAATTTTAGTTTGTGTTAACTCTATTAAGGGTTGTATATTTAGCTTGTAGAAGTAAGCTTGTGAGGTGGTAATGAAAATTCCGAGGTATTTGAAATGGTCCGCCAGTTGGATAGGACAAGGTAATGTGGTGGAAGAAGTTCCATATTTTAATAAAAACTTTACAGGGACCTGACACTGCCATCAGGTAGCAAGTGGTTTGTACATGAGTACAGGACAAGAACTTCCTCTGCTTCTGGGTTAGCTCTTTCACTTTCTCTGAGTGAGGGAGCTAATGGTATTAGAGGACTGGAGTAGGAGGGACAGGTACAGGTGGTCCAGATCATGAGGGAGTGTAAACTAAATGGATGTGATTTCTGTATAGGAGGTGATGACACAGGTCTGTGTGTTTGGTCTGGGAGACAGTGACACTGTTTACATTTAGAGGGCAATTATACACACCTTTTCCAAATTCCATAGCTGTATAGTACCCAGGATGAGGACCTAAATCACTAAGTCCTCACTTCTGGGTCCTGTAGAGCTGTAATACTTTCTTAAAGATTCCCTCAGTGCTCTACTGTTAGTGGCATTCTGCGATGTGGCCAATGGAAAGACACACGTCTTTGCAGAGGGCATCTTCCCATTGGCTACATCGCGGACTGTGGAAGAGAACCAGAATGCAGAGGAAAACTTAATTTTAGTACAGCTGCTAGGTAAAGTACCCAAGAGTGAGGACATAGCAGTTTAGGTCCTTACCCTGGATACCCTGGACCTATGGAAGGAGAGGAGTGAGGGGAAGGTGAGTATAATTGTATTAGTAATTGTGTGAGTACTAGTAAGGCAGCACAGAGTTAAGTGTTTAACAGTGGCTTACAGTCTGTAAAGTGTGTGTGTGTGTGTGTGTGTGTGTGTGTGTGTAGGGGAGTGGTAAGAGCTGTTTGTCTGTGATTATCACTGATACCCCCATATATTCTTCTGCTCTGGCTTCCTTCAAAGTCCTGCCAGACTGTCAGAGTAATGCATTTAAAGTTTATTACTTTGTCTGACAGTCTGGACAGCACTTTGAAGGAAGTTGATAGCAGAGCAATGTATGGGGGTCTCTGGGATATAACTGCATTTAATCAGTGTTAATCCTTTAAAGTTTAAAGCTATCATCCCTTTCACTTGCCAGTGTTAAACCAGCACCCCAGCCAGTGTTACAATCAGCCCTCCATCCAGGGTTGCCAGAGCCTAGTTCATTACCCATTGTTAGTCAGTCCTAGCCAGTGTCAGACTTTTCATTCATGTCAACCCTAGACAGTGTTAGTCAGTCCTCCAGTTCATAAGACAGCGTTAGTCAATCCTTCAGTTCATTAGTCAATGTCCTCCAGTTCATTAGTCTGTTACTATTATCTTAACCACATCATACACAAATTTTACGGTCAACAATGGTAAATGTGAATGGTGGTCTTTAAAAGAGTTGTAACCTAAACAATGTGGGAATGGCCTTAGCAAAGTGGGCATGGCCAAAAGCATTACCACATCTCCCCCCTTTTTGTCCCTCTTTTGCATTTTAAAATGTTAGGAGATATGAGCTGCCTCCTGTATGGAGAAATTGCATTCATTGCTCAGGTGTGATTTTGGCCCAATTCTTCCACATAAGCTGCCTTTAAAATGTGATGGTTCCTGGGGACTCTTCTATGAACTCTGATAAGCTTTATATCATTTCTCTGAAACCAATTGGAAGTTTTCTTAGCTGTGTGTTTGGGATCATCGTGTTCCCTCATTTCATAAGCATAAGCATCCTGGTAGATTGCAGCAGATTCTTATTAAGAATTTAATTTATACTTCCTTCAATTATACAAAATCTGCCAGTACCATGTGTTAAATAACAGCCCAACACCATAGTGTTCCCACCTCCAAACTTCACTGTTGGTATAGTGATGTTGGGGTGCTGTGCAGTGCCATTTCTTGTGCAAACATGGTGTGTCTCCCTGTATTTCATTGGCTTGTTCAAATGTTCTGCAACAAACGTTAATCAAGCTTTAACATGCTTTTTCTACAGCAGTGGAAACTTGCATGGTGAGTGTGCGTATATTGGCCATGTTGGTTGAGTGCAATAGTGTACTTGATAATTCCAGGTCTTTCTGAAGCTCTCCATAAATGGCCCTTGGCTCTTGGTCAACATTTCTGATTATTCTTTTGCCTTCTCTGTCTGCAAGGGGCACCTGGTTGTGGCCATTTTATGGTGAAATCTTTCCACTTCCAAATTATGGCCCCCGCGGGGCTCACTGGAAAATTCAGAAGCTTAGGAATACGTCTGTAACCAATGCCATCAGCATGTTTTAAAAAAATAAGCTTGTCAAGGTCTTGAGAGCGTTCTTTACTTTTACCCATCTTGTGTGATACTTTGGTAATGAGAAACCTTTTTATAGGCCATCAATTAGGACTAAACCAGCGGATATTAATTTGGATATTAACTGATAGGGTGCAGGATTTCTTTCTAAATACTGAAAGGTTTCAGCTGCTGTCTAGGCTTTCCGTTCCTTCTTGGATCTCCTTTTCATGTGTTCAATAATTATAGCCAGTGTCATTCCACTCTACTACATATAACATAATTTATGTACTATTTTGTTTTGATTTCGTTATACCTGTATGTGTGGGTTAATTGGCTTGTCATGTCAATAGCCTCATTAGAAATGTATTGAGTAAAATGTTCAATACTTATTTTTCCTGCTGTCTATCTAAAACAGGGAAAATGACATTTTTACAGCATATTTTTGTCCTTTTAATACTGATTTTACATTTTATCAAACAAGTTTACAATATGAGAATGATGTTTTTTGTACTTACATCAGAAAACATATTCGGAAAATATTGCTTGACATTTTCTAAAGATTTTCCACTCATGGCATAAAAATATTTGCCTGATCTGTTATTGTCCCATGACACTTCATTAGTAATGAATCCTTCTTTCATTGGTTCCTTCTACAAGAGATTGGACAGATGTTCTAATTAAAAATGTTTTCTGTAATGTTAAAATAGCAGTAAGTAATATTATGTTTTTGTGTTACTTTAAATCAAATGCACTCAGACTGCACTCAGAGATGCAATGAAATTGTAAAAGTGAGTGTAAATACCACGCTACCCGATGTAGCAGCAAAACAACAGTAACATCAACTGACTGCTTTGCATTGTTCCTTGTAGGCCATCTGCAATGCATGCTAATTGGAAAAAAAACTGCAGGGTAACAAGCAATAAGATAAGATAAGATAAGATGAGATAAGCTAAACAGCAAACTGGCTTCATATGGCTTCATATATTATAGTAAAACAATTTAATAAATTAAATACATCGTATGTGTTTCCATCTTGTTTGCTTTTTTCCACCAAATTCCATGTAATAGATGCTGGAACATTGTCTTCAGGAGCCACAGATTCAATAAGGTATAGTTTGCCATTTTTGGGCACCAAACCAGAGTTTATTCCAACAGTACATGCTGTTTGAAGATTGTCACCTGAAAAATATGACAAAATACAATGAAAATATCCTTAAACATTTTTTTTTTTGGTGTATGCATTGATTTATTTTATGCATACTTATACAATTTGTGGTAAATTAGTTTTATAGTCAAATAAAAAAGACTTTGTCCCTTAATACAAATGGTGCCATCCAATAGAAACAGAATATATTAATGAATCATATATACTATGTTTGCTCCCACATTAAAATAAAGACTAGAGATTTTATTCAGCAGTAACTATTATAGTAAAGGGTACCTGTAAGCATGACCGTTCTTATATTAGCTGCGGTAAGTTCTTCAATAACAGGTTTCGTTTCTGGTTTAAGTTGATTTTCCAAGATCAAAAATCCCAGAAACACAAGATCAGTTTCAATCTCATCTCTGAAAGTAATGAAGGGTTTTATGTTATGATTCATTATCAGGCTCTTTTTGAAAATACCAGTTAGAAAACACGGTATGTTACATGTCCTTGTTTATCATCAGTTACATAAACAGACATTATTATTACCTTTCATCATCAGTTACATAAACAGACATTATTATTACCTTTCAAGTTTTTCAATTACTGAATCTTCTTTTGGCATTAAGTATTTGTAGGCCAGTCCAATAACTCGAAACCCTTGTGCTGTATAGCAGTCAAGTGTGGTTCCAAAATCTGATGGAACTGTTTATAAAAAGATTGTGGAAGACAAATAAATTATGCTTCAGCTTTTTCTTTTCTATGAAATAAAATATAAAAAGGTTAATATTATTGACAGAGGCTCTGGCAAACCCATATTTCTGATTGCAACAGCTTTTTCTTAGAGACAGTCACACATATACGGTAAGCTATTTGGGTCAGTAATGTTGCTTATAATTGTTAAAATGGCGCAGACCTTTATATTTTCTTTTCTCTTTTCAGATAAGTCCCTTCAGATGTATCTTTGGCAATTATAAATAATGCAAAAACAGGGTTTGGGGGGTGCTCTATGTGACTGTAAAAAGTTTTTTTATGCTGGTCATGATCATTATTGTCCCCATTCTGGCAGAGTAAGATGGCCCCTCCCTCCATGCAGTCAATCAAGGCTGTGACAACTGACATCACAGCCAGTGATTGACTGCTGATTCCCCTGCTGCATTCTATGCATATCCACAAGCTTATAAAAAGCTATGCTGCATTCTATGCACATGCTCAAGCTTATAAAAAGTTCTTTGAGCAGAGGGAGGTGGCAGATACCTTTGCCGAAAGGAATAGAACTTGTGATTAAAGGAACACTAAACCTAAAGAGCAGTGGGATCTTGCTGTATCTAAAAGGTACAATTTTATTAATTATTCATTTTATTGTTTTATTATTTAATTTAATTGTTTTAGTTAAACACTAACCATTTTTAACTTTTTTAAACTTCACCGTGATATTGTGCACCACTGTCTTCCTCATTCTAAAAAGATTGCCACCTCCTCTTAAAGGAATAGTTCACACAATAAGTGAACTATTCCTTTAAAGCAGTGATTGAAGACTGGGAGGTAAAGGACCTATTCCTTACCTTCAGTTCTTCAATCACTTGACCAGGATCCAGATCGAATGTGAGTATTTTTAACTCGCGCACAATCCACCGCGGCTCAGTTGACAAGACCCGACCCCTTCCTGGTTTTGTTTCACCATAGCGCGCATGTGCAATAATGTGCGCTATAGTAAACTAAACCAGGAAGTGGCCGGCAATTCCAACTGAGCTGAGGTGGATTGTGCGTGTGGTAAATATAGTACCTTCTATCTTTGGGCTCTTTACAAGATTCTAAAGATAATAGGAGTTTTAGGCTCTGAACAAATAAACAGCAGTACTCCTGGTTTAAGCCATCCAAATCAGAGGCAGTGGTCAGAGCCTGAGCAAAACAAGTATTGTATTGAAGGCATGCAGCAACACAAACACCTCAAAGTGCTACTTACACATATTTATTTATAGATTAAGATGACGCAAAGTATTTTTTTCAGTATACATACACTTTAAGAATAAGAGGTTCTAATATACAAAAATTACAAAGAGAAAAAAGAGCCTCCAATGGCACTTACACCTAATTAAGTACTACAAACACAGTGTTTAAAACCACTAGTACTTTAATTTTAAAGGAATTATAATACTTACTATAAGGGCTAGGCCACACTAGCGCATTTTTCGGGCGTTTGCTCACATGTTTTCGCTTGCGATTGCGTCTGCGATTTTCATTAAAATAGAAATCACAGGAACGCAAAAATTCCATCGACTTCCGATGCGCACGCATTTGCGCATGCGTTTTGCATGCACCCTTTTTTATGCAAATGCATGCGTTTTTATATTAAATTACAAAAGCGCATGCACAAACGTGGCGCAACATGCGGCAACGCACAGAAACCGTGCACGCAATAACACTCGCAATTGTATGTGTGATTAAGTGTGTTGTAGCGGGGCCTCAGCCTAATAGGACATTATATACCATTTCGACCAACCCCCACAGAAATAAAAAATTGGCTAAACTGGGAAAGCTAGATTAATTAATATAGTAGAGCAACATACATATCTCAATCCAGATACTCAAATGTAATATCTTGATATTATTAATTGCTAGCCTCAGAGTCTATTTGTAGTGCAGTTTTTACCCACTCTAACCCTTAAAGTTATTACGTCACCCTGCATAATACCATTTCCCACATAACTATCAAATCAGGGGCCTGGGAATTATGAATAGTTCCCTCCCATCCAGCACATTCACGTGGTCAGCACCTCCCTTAGCATCACAAAGGGGGAGAAGCAGTGAAAGCCACTATTGGCTCTTGCTAAAGTTAGTGTGACCTCTTGGTGCATCGTCCTGAAAGCATATTAGTGTGTTCCATATACCACCTCTGCAACTTCCAGAATCCAGCCAGTGTTACTCAGGTCAACAACTTGTACAATTGCACTTAATAAGCTTGCACATGTGCAGAGGAGGCAGCTCAGGGAACAGACATCAGTGACTGACATAATGTTAGCTATTTGTGGCATGACTGATTTTTCTTCCCTAAAAGATTGCTTCCCTCTGCTGAGTGGGGGATGAAGATAAGGAGAATCTGAGAGCTTTTAAAAGTAAATTTATTGTGACCAAACTTCATTGGAGAGTTGGGGGTATGACGATTTTAAAATATTACCTGTTTCAATGTTACAAAAACTAACCACCTTCTCTGGAGCTCCCTTCATGAAAACGGTGAGTCTCTGCTCATCCACCACACGGGTTATGACAGACATTCGTTGTAAAACAGAAGAAAATGGAAACTGGCGGAGAATGATGATACCTTTTACTGGGACCTGGGTAAGTGACAGGAAAATTTAATATATATTGGTTATCAGGACCGGTGTTTAGGTAGACAATGTCCTGTAATGGAATCAGTGGTGTAATTAGGAATCACTGGGCCCCCTGCAAAACTATGATGGGGGCCCTTTCCCTGCTTCATTTACAGTGGTATTCTTTGAGGAGGAGTTAGCTAAGGAGGCTGAATGGATTCAGTATTGGAGGCGGGCTAGGAGCGGTAATGGTGTGGTCATACATTATCAGGGAAAGGAGCGCTTTCTTCAAGGTTCTCATGATGCACATTTACAAAAGTTCTTTAAGATTAGTGGTGAGGTGGCAATGGTTTCACCTGCCATTTGCTTCTTGTATTCAGTTTATTGAGGAGATACACTGGTCATTTAGGAGAAGCATCTAGAGCACAAAGAACATGTTGGGATCTTTGTAAAATGTTAATTAGGGCCAACATAATGCAAGGTTTTTCAAAAGGGATGAACATGCCCTTATACTTACGGGTTGTGCTCTTGCTCCTGGTTTAACTGTCAGGGAAGAACAAGATTTTTCATTCATTGCCCTCATGTTTTTAGAGTCTTCAATCTCCTGCAAAATTGTAAAATAGGCAATTGTTATGTATAATTAACGTATAATTAACTTTCCAACCTAAAACATACAACTTCTTTCTCCTATGGAATTTTCAAATATGTCTCACATTAAAAAGTGTCCCTTAGAGTCTGTAAGCTTAACATCAGTAGTAGGGAAGGTGATGGAAACTTTGTAATGGAATCATATCCTTGACTTTGTCTCAAGTACGGATCTTATTCGTAGTAGTCAGCATGGATTTATGAGAAATAGATCATGCCAGATAAATTTACTTGGTTTTTATGAAGTGAGTAAGAATTTAGAGAGTGGTGGTTAATGGGGATACATCTATGTGGGCTAAAGTTCTAAGTGGAGGGCCTCAGGGTTTCGTACTGGGGCCACTTCTTTTTAATCGGTTTATAAACGACTTAGAAGGGGGCATGGAGAGCAAGGTCTCTTGGTTTGCTGATGACACTAAACTATGCAGAGCTTTGGAAGCTTCAAATGATGTGCAATTGCTGCAAGCTGACCTAGATAGATTATCAAAATGGGCAGCATTAGGGCAAATGAGATTCAATGTTGATAAATGTAAGGTGGTGCATTTAGGGTTTAACAATCCTTGTGCCTCCTACACCATAAATAACTGTGTTAAGTGAATCTCGACTGGAAAAAGATTTGGGGGTTCTGGTAGATAACAGACTTAGCTATAGCAAACAATGCTAGGCAGCAACGGCTAGAGCTAGCAAGATAGTGTCTTGTATAAAGAGGGGAATTATACTCCCTCTTTACAAGGCACTGGTAAGACCTCATTTGGAATATGCGGTGCAGTTTCAGAATCCCATATACAAAAGGGACATCTTGGAAATGGAAGCAGTTCAGAGAAGGGGAACTAAAATAATAAAGGGAATGGAGAGGCTTGACTATGCAGGCAGATTAGACAAGTTAGGGCAGTTTACATTGGAGAAGCGATGTTTACGTCTTTGATCGTGTTTGATCGCTTTATACAAATATATTAATTGGTCATACAATAAACTCTCTGGTGCATTGTTTACTAATCGGTCATATCAGAGGACACGTGGACATCCTTTAAGATTGGAAGAAAAGAAGTTTCATCTTCAGGTTAGGAAGGGTTTCTTTACAGTGAGAACAGTGAAAATGTGTTTCACTCCAGTAGTTTCTTCCAGTAGATCAGATATGGTAATGGCAAGTTCATTCAATCTCTTTAAAAGTGGGCTAGATAAGTTTCTAAAACTAAAAAATATTGAGAATTACTGGTATTAAAACATATAATGTAGTTCTGGTTGATCCAGGGATACTTTCCGATTGCCATTTGGAGTCAGGAAGGAATTTTTCCACCCTTTTTAGCTGTTTTTTTTGCCTTCCTCTGGATCAACTGTTAGGTAGGGTTAAAAAGGAGGGTGATAAGGTTGGACATGATGGACGCATGTCTTTATTCAACCTCAATTACTATGTTACTATGTTAGAGCTAGGCTTCACTAGCGTGTATGGGATCGCGTTTTGTGATATGATTGCGCTAATGGGAGTGCAGGAAGGTAATCCTGCACTCCCTATCGGAGTGCCCCACTACATGCGGCACGCTTCCGTGTGCTGTCGGAGCAAATGCGATCACCATTTTTGGTCCGTAGCTCATGCACTCTGAGAGAAGTAAATTGCCAGAAGCGCAGCGGATGCGAGCGGAAGTGCGCATAATCACGCGACATTGGGATTGTGCATGCTTTCATGCGCTGCTAGTGGGGCTGCAACCTTATAGAAACATTTGGCATGGTATTAAATGAAAAATGACTTGTAACTGTTTTTATGCAAAATTGGCTCAAAATAAGTAATCTATAAAACCAATTCAAACAACTTTTTCTTCATTCAGAAAAAAGTGATTTAAAGAATTTTAAGTTTTGTTGAATGTATGATGTGTATATCATATACAGTATGTACTGTACACACAAGCAGATTTTTTTGACCCAACTGACCAATATTTCTGCTGGGCGATTGGACATGTCAGAAAATTACAGATTGCACAATTGGTTGCGGTGAACTGCCAGCCACAGCAACATTCGCCATGGTAGACAGTGATTCATCTAGGCCAACCGTTTTCTGACGAAACAACCCTAGCCCCCCGTTTGTACCCAGCCTAAGAGTACATGTACCACTTAGATAGACAGAGCAAAAATGTATTCATTCACTTATTGTGATTTACTGTACAATGCACAGCACAACATTTTAGGGGAAGGTTCCCTTTCCTCAGGTGCTTGCACTTTAACAGTGCTTAGGGGCAACTGCAACAACTTCCTTCTCCAAGTCTCTCTGGAGGTTCATGAACTATTTACAATTCAGCACAAATAATATTCAAAGGAACATAGACAGCAAATGTAGCATGACAGTCAAAAATTAAGCTGGCTGCATTCTTAGAGGGTAACTATGGTCTCCATACAACTGTCCTTTATTTGAAAGTACACTCTTATTCCTTTCAAATAAGCTTAGGGTGATGTCTTTAGCTTCTCAATTTCTTAAGTTATAAGCTTTTAAAGTTACACTCAGACAGTCAGGATAAATAACAAACAGTCAGCTGCTATAAGTTTACAGGTATCCCACCCCTCCCGTGACTCGCAGGATGTATTCTGGGGTGGTCTCCCAGACTCCCACAACAGAGACGAGTCTCTAATCTCCTTCCTTGCCTTGTCCCCTTTTGGCCGCCATGCCCCTGGAACTCCCCTAACTCCTCATCCCTCCACCCCCTAGACAGCTAATTCCACCTCCGCCCACCCCGTAAATGACATCACAAATGTTATGCCCCTCACCACACCCCCTTCCCCCACCCTGCCCAGAAACCTTAAATGGCATTGTGCTGTTTTTTAATAAAGGTGACTTGTATGGAGACCACAGTTACTCTTTAAGTCGTGTTCACAGTATTTAACATTACCCATCCCGATCCCTGAAACATCTTTAGGTCCAGTGGATCTCCATGTAATTTCTCATCTATTACAATCAATGAGTGACAACTGGCCATTGCTCCAAGAAAAGGACTCCAGGGAAGGGTACACCCAGAAGTGAAACTGTGTACTTCCTGAAAACTGAAATTAAAGAGAGAAAAAACAGTTACATACTCTTTCACTTTTAGATATTGGACAGCTTATCTCTACTTTTTTGGGTTACACACAGTAAGCATACCTTTCGCACTGGAGGAGAGGAGGTGGATATTGGAAAATTAAAGCTTATACTGACTTTACACAGGCAAAGTATACAGTTATTTGTCTAGAAGTCAGGAAAAAATATTAAGACATCGTTCTTAAAATGGATTTTTTATATCTGTTCTAACTTACCAGTTTTTCCCAGAAGGCACGATTCCCCATAAATCTAAGCCATCTTCAGTTAATGTACCTGTCTGACATCAAATATATTTATAATGTTAAAAACACTGTACTTATATTATTTGAACAAAATACATAACAATACCAAAAAGGCTTTGTTTTATTGTCACCTCATGCTTTTAAGAACCTTTAAAAGGCGATGCTTTAAATACACATTTCATCTTTTTAGAATTTAGTTTAGTTAACCCTTTTATATTATAGTTATACTTTTTATTTCTAAATACATTTCAATGGTATTTACATATTATATACCATACGTAGTTACCATAGGTGTAATTTGTGTGATATTAGGATGGTGAAATCCTACCCTGTATAAAAATACAAAGCTGGGGTTGGCTTGTTCCAGAATTTACACAGAAAACATATTAGTAATTAAATGGTTAAACAACATGACTCTAAACTGTATTTTATTACATAACAGACCCAGGGTCGGACTGGCCCACAGTCCATTTATCCATAAAAAACAGGGAAACTGTTACAATTTAGATACAGAGGCAAGAGAATGGAAAAAAATTACAAGGTAATGAACACCAGGAAAAGTTAAAGGAGAGATGAAACATTCCTGGTTGTTCCTGGTCTTATATTTTCTGGTGGGCCCCAACACCCAGTCCAATACTGAACAGACCCATGTGCTGAGAAAAATGTCAAAAATGAATTTGTCTGATATCTTCTTATATGTTTATTACAGGTAATTTAACAGAACAGCTGTTTTGTGCTTGAGCGGCTTGCGAGAGGAGCGCGGTAAGGTAAGTTCCAGGTCCCCTGAGCAAACTATTATTCACAGGGAGGTGGGAATAAGTGTTTTCACCTCCCTGTGAATAATAGAAACGGATGGCAAATACTTTTTTTTTTAAGTTTAGTGCTCCTTTAAGGTGATAGAGATTTCTATATATAGTATATAATTTATATTAGATCAATAATAAATTAATTATATTGAATTACTTTATCAAAACAGACAAGATTTACTAGTCCACACAAATTAATCCTCTGGGGGCTGATGCAAAAAATCCCTTCTTTCTTCAGTCGTCTTTGGCAGTAGAGGTTGACAATGTTCAAAGATGGAGGAAGAGTGACTGGAATAGCCACTGCAAGCATTAGCAATATCATTACCACAATGTCATCTGCTGTGGCCTATAATATTTAAAAGTAAAAACAAATGTTACTACTTTTGCTTGACCTAATGTAATTGTAATAGAACTGGAAACATAGACAGAGATGATTATTACTGTTGATCTTTATAAATCACAAGCTATTTTACTTAGCTGTGTGCAATGAATTTCTCAATAGTCTCCCTTTTAGAAGGTGAATTGCTTTCAATCTGACCCAGTGTGTCAGAAAACTGCTGCCTCCCACCTTTCTAACCAATCTGCCACAATATCCCCCAAAATACACCCCCCCCATCCCTTTTGTTTTTTTGTATAGCATTGGCACCTCCAGCACCTGATGAATGAGAGCTCACTAAAATGTGTGAGACTCCTATATGAGGTAGTATAACATGGAAAAGAGTTCTAATCTATTTTTTTTAAATTGCAGGGGGGAAAAGAAGACTTTTACAGTATAAGGTGAGTAAAAAAGAATGTATATTGCCTTAAATTCCAATTTCTTTGGCTCTTTATAAATGTGTGTGCAGATTCTAACTGAATACTGGTAGTTAGAGATGTCCGAACTTCGCAAAATCCAGTCCGCTCGAGGATCCGCAAATTTTCGAAAAAATTCGAAAATCCGCGAACGGACCCATTAAAATGAAAAATACCCTCGAAATTATGAGATTTTTCGTATTTTCGAAAATACGAGTAATCCTTGTAATTTCAAAAATACGTATTCATGGAAATAAGAGAAATCCTTGTATTTTTGAAAATGTTCGAAATTACTAAAAATTTGCGAATCGGAAGTTCGGAAGGCGGAAAATCCGGAAAAATCCGCCGTTCGTGAACGGGATAAATCCGCGGCGGATCCATGTTCGGATCCGCGAACCGGCCATCCCTACTGATAGTATTTTTCTATTTAGTAGGAGATAGAGATTTCTACATACAGTATCTCTCCCGTTCCTATTGGTAATGTGATGTCTGTTCATAGGTGCTTCACACTGCAAAACCAGAGGCCTGCACTACACTGATGATGGCTCAATAATGCTGAAACCAGTCTGTAGATGGCACTCTTTTTAAAGATATAGTGTTCCTTAAAGGGCAACTATAGTGAAAAAAAAACTTTGTCTGTATACAATGTATAGATCACTTAGTATAAGCTGCCTTACTTTCATGTTTCTGTGTGGCTTCGTTTCTTCACACTGGCAGAAGTTTGTACCAAGCTGTGTAGTCCCCCTCCCCTCTCTGTCTACTCCCCCTCAAGCAGTGACGGGCTGTATACAGAGTCCGAGCATTGTCAGTTGAAAGGACTTTAAATGAAGTGCTGACATCCTGTTGACCCCTCCCTTCCAGAGCTAGACTGCAAGCAGTAGAGAAAGTAGCAATATACTGAAGGGAGGGGCAGAGGGGGAGAGAGGAGGACAAGTGGTGCTGAGATTCTTTACAAGTAAGTTACTGAACTCTCCCTGTTCTCTAACTTTGCTAATTGTTATTTACTTTTTACCTAAAGTTCATATCTCTCCCCCTGCTTAGCTGAGATCATAATCACTGTAGAGAGAGTCAGTGTAACAGCAGCTTGTAGTGAGAGACCTTCACAAACACAGTGACACTGCTTGTTGTCCTGTTACATTTCAGTTGCTTTAGTCTATATATTTAATAGATTGCACTGTGTGTCTTGTTTGGTATATAGTCTGTATTACTGTATTATATATACTGTATTAGTGTTCCATTTGAGTCACTGGTTTTGTATGTATATAAGATTTTTTTTGGGGGGGAGGGGCTGTTTTATAGTGTGTTATGCTCATATTACTGTGTTAATGGTTTATTGATTGTGTTTAGCACTACAGCATTTGACTATATGTTGCACATGGTACATATAGTGTGGGTGAGAGAGTGTGTGACAGTACTGCATGGGAGCTTTGGATTGTGTGGGTGTGTGCTTGATTGACAGAGATGAGGTGTAGCAGCTCCTACAAATCACAGCATATTCAAAGGCTTATATCTCGGGGACTATGTAGAATTTAAAGAAACTAAAGGTACCCGGGTGGATGGGATCACTTATAGGATACATTAGAAGAAATTAAAAAAAAACAATTTTCTCACTATAGTTGCCCTTTAAAGCTTCCGTGGAAACATGGTAAATTCCCAGAAGTCTTTCAGGGTTATTCAATAAAAGTTCTTATCGTTTAAAATGGTGCTAATTTTGCCCCAACCAATCAGATCTTATTTAACATTTGAAAGCTTACATCTGATTGGTTGGGACAAAATTAGCACCATTTTAAACGATAAGAACTGTTATTGAATAATCCTGTTATTTCCTTATTTGCATATTGATGAAAAGGGAGCTTCAAAGCCATAATTCTCTCCAATTTACAGGATTTTAATTTGCTGTGTCATAGTATTGGATTAGATTGTTATCTTGTGTAAATTTTCTTTTATCACCAGTATTACACATGATAGTAACCATTTAATAATAAACAAAAACATCCCTAGTCATAAAAACACTAGTGGGAGGAGCATCAGTGAATCTTATTGGGAAAGGAAAAAGAGAGAAATAAGAAAAGCTGAAAGAAAGCAAACAAACCATAAGCTGTACCCTGTACCAATGGGTTTTCAGACAGTTTTATATTATTTATGAACTGTTTAATAGAGATGGGATCCGGGTCTGATTCTGACACGGAACCCCTCGGTTCTAAAATCCAAATGATCTATCCGAATCCGGACAGATCATCAGGACTTTGGAGCCTATTTTCTATAATTACTGAACGTTTGAGGATTATTGAAAATAGCCTTGAACGTTCGATAATCCTCAAAAATACGATCGAAACTTGAAAGTAGTGTCTGATCGTATTTTCAAAGATTATGGAACGTTTGTGGTTATTTTCGATAATCCTCGAAAATAGCCTCAAACATTCGATAATAATTGAAAATTCCTCCCGTTTTCGGATCTTCGTGATTTTCCCTAGATCCTGGAATCCAAAAACAGAATGAAGCTGGTGAGTTTCGGCCATCTCTATGCTTTAATAAGGGGGCCTCTCATGTCAGGACTCTTTGATTTTTTTTGACTGTCAAAGAAAATCACAGCTACTACAATATCAATAAAATAGAACTTTACATTGCACGTTCAATACATTGTATATTTCAAATGCTGTTTTATAGACGTTCTCTATGGATAAATGAGAATTGTATATTGTGTGTTGTAATATCATTAAATAATAATGCAGGGTTTTTTATTTGACAGAAATAAACATGACCTGTATGTTCCTAGTAAATTATTTCTACTAACATTGTTTCTACTTTTCCATATCTATAGAGAATGCCACAGGTACACAATAAGCCAGTTCAATATATGCAGAAAAAAAACACCAAGACAACAATATATACACTGGAGTAATATACATACGGAGCAAAAGGTGTAATAGGTTACGATATTGCAGATCAGAAGTTTAAGATATTAAGGATAGGGTAACGGTCAGATGTGATTTTGGCATTTTTTTTAGTTTAGTATATAAACAAAATAAATAGATCAGAAAAATGGATGTTCTTACCCCATTCTGTACATTTACTACAGTTGCAAATGTAAGTCCAGCAGCAACAACTACTGAGTTCAATAGCATGGCCCACAAAACATCTTTGAAGAGTTGAAATTGTACTGGTTTTGGGTACAGAATTGATCTCACCAGATCCCCTTTTGTGGTGTTGAAACCTACAGTACCATCACATTATAAATAAACAAGAAAAACACTAAGCCACATATAATTTCAATCATACTAAACCTTAATAACTAGGTAACTTTGGTTACACTATAAAAATACACTTTGAAACAGTTGCCAAATGTAGTTTTAATCCATATTTACAAACATTGACTAAGCGACAACACTCATTTCCTGTCTTAAAGTGATATTAGTTAGAATACCAGCCATTTGGCAGATCTCAGTGTGAATCGGAGAGCTGCAATCGCAATATTAAAGGGGAACTAAAGTCTCCAGACAACATTGCCTCAATAGAAAGAGCACATTCACAAAGATACAAAAAGCTGTGTCTCACCTCTCCCTTGCTATGGATGCTGGGTAATTTATGAATATAACCTGTGGGTACTAGGGGTCAGCTCCCATAATTCCCCTTATCTTGGAACACCCAGCTAAGTGTACGCAGTGCACTTTACAGCAAGCTGCAGCCTTGCTTCCGGGTAGCTGACAGACAATCATGTTACAGCTCAAAGATCATCCCTCCCTCTGACAGTGCAGTTTTTGTGTAAACACATTACAAATGCTCTTGTCCCTAACAATGATAAATTTCTTTGCTTTTCATACAAAAATCAAAGTAATCTTTGCAGTTTATTTCTTTGCTAGCATGAATGTAAGAAACAGAATATTATCATTTCAGTAAAAAAATAAAAGTAAGAATGGGGAATCGAACCTGCAACCTTCTATACTGTGTCTTACCAAAAAGAAAGCTTTCTACTGCTATACCACAATGGATAATAGGTAGGATATTAGTAGATGATGAATCTTTATCTTTTAGTACATTTTAGCCTACCTACCACCTTGTGTGCTGGGGCCTACCTACCTACTTGTGTGCTGGGGCCTACCTTCCTACTTGTGTGTTGGAGCCTACCTTCCTACTTGTGTACTGGGGACTACCTATCTTGTGTGCTGGGGCCTACCTACCTACCTAATTGTGTGTTTAATGCCCTCTTGCAGAAGAAAAGAGAAGATGGCACCAGATAATACCATGTTTCATCGTATTGAAAGGTTTTGACCAAAAAATTTAACTAAATGACTTGTTGAATTTGCCTAAATTACAGATATGATGGGGACTGCAGGTTTTACCAGAATGCTCTACAAAACATGTTGCAGATGTTTTTTTAAATATTTTTCTTTCACTAAAAATGTGTTGGATATTGTTAAAAGGATTTTCATATGGTTAGGCTAGCTTTAGATAGTTTGTAAGGTTAGGCTAGGTTAGACTAGTTAGGTTAGTTAGGGAAAAGAGTTAGGTTAGTTAGCTGAAAGACTCTACATTGACGTGGCAGGTGTACAAATTTTTTTGCCAACATTTTATTCTAGAGAAAGTATGT
Organism: Hymenochirus boettgeri; assembly: GCA_019447015.1. Classification (NCBI taxonomy): domain Eukaryota; kingdom Metazoa; phylum Chordata; class Amphibia; order Anura; family Pipidae; genus Hymenochirus; species Hymenochirus boettgeri. Next base: position 114,721,277 of record CM033473.1, read on the forward strand.
TTTTATGTGTTATCACAATGGAGAACTGTATAACGGTTTTCAAATACAAAAGTTTCAAAAGTTTTGCCACACCAAGCAAAGAAGCCACCCCCACACACAAAGACACACTCACTTTTCCACTGTGGCGGCGCGAATGTAGAAACTATCTTTTTCTACAAACATGTATGGGCATCTTTACTCTTCTCACTGAGGTCAGATTCTGGTTTTAGTTTTCCCAAATCAGCAGTTTGACACAGTTACAGCCACTGCAAGGTGGGTCTGATCTATTCCCAATATTATGCTCAGACCTGCCTTTGTAATTATAATAATGTGTAATTCTGCTGAGACTTTGAAAAATAGAATCTGAGTATGTGCTTGTCGAACTTTGTTCATGTTGTTTTTAGAAGAAAGTTTCTCTTTAAGCAGTGATCTAGTATATATCAGATTACCCCCTGCTGTCGAATAGGAAGGGAAATATTCCCAATCGATTTGAAATGTATTTAGTATTTTGTAACATTAAGTATTTATCCAGACTCACCTGTTTGTAGTACAACGGCCTTCACTAGCCCATCAGTTGCTGGTTTTATTCTAATAACTTTTGTTCCACAATAAAGCACATGTCCCTTATAGTTTTCACCCATTTGTATTTTCCATGGGACAGAGTTGGAAACAAACGGTAAAGGAGTTTTTGTGACAGGAACACTTTCTCCTAAAATGTATTGCAAAAAAGTTTATTATGTATAGGCTTTAGAAACAGTATTTATTTTTAATTTATTTACCATACAGGTAGATAAAGGTATTTATCATTAATAGGCTTTCGAAGAAGCAATTGGACATTGAGGAACAAAGTCCATTTTAGGAAAATGGTCAAAAAAAAGGTGAAGGTACTGTAATGGCAAAAAAAAGCTATCAGAGAGTCTGTTGCTTCTTGCTTTTAGTCATTCTTGGATTTTGTTCTTTAGATTGAGCATTTCCATGGTGAATTGGATCATTTGATACTTCTAGGACATGTTTATTAATATCCAGCCTGATCTAGTGTGTGTCTATTGTGGTTGGAGGTAACACCAATAATGCACTCAGTTTGCCGATATCTCTATACTTGACTATTATCTTGCTTGACAAGATGCCTTTTAAGGTTGTACCTGAAAGAAGTTTTGAGGGAATCTCTGTCAAGTCCTCTTCAATTTAGCTTTTGGATAAGGTGTAAACCCTGGTGAACTTTTTTAATTAGAGCTCTGGTGTTTTCTCTCTGTTTGAGTTTTAATGTAGGAGTTTCCATGCTGTTTACTTGTTCAGTCTCAGCATTGTTCACTTTAGTTGTTGATTGGTATGACTTTAATGTGAATCGTTTATTGTCGTTTTTGACAATCGCTACCTTTTTAAAACCACCACAACCAATGCAAATCTTGTCTTAAAGGAAAAGTCCACGCAGATTTGCATGTTACATTACTAACAGACCAGAAACTGCTCATTAAAAAAAAGCTATCACTTGTCTTTCTATATAATTTATATATAACTAAAGATACAAACAAAAATACCTGTAGCCCTGCACTAACTGCCCCTCCTCCTAGTTTTATTTATTTGATCTTACTTGTGCCTACCAGGAAGAGAACGAGGAATTCTGCAATCAGCTCCTGATTGTTTACCTGTTCTGAATGGGGGGGGGGGGATAAAAGTGGTAGTAAGAGAGATTGAGTCTCATTTACGGAGCGATAGCACTTTTTCAGCATTAAAGATTGCATTAAAATCTCACTGTGAGTAAATCCCTTTGGCGATTTTCTCGAGCTATTGCGGCCCATTGTGTTTTCTGTAGTGAAAGATGAAATTAATTCAATCAAATCTAGAAATTACATAGAAAGACAAGTGACAAATCGTTGTAATTGGCAGATTCTGAGCTTGAGGGTTGACTTCTTCTTTAAAGCCATGCTAACCCTTGGTACATCAATGGCATAGGGTTAGCACTCCTCTTTGTTAATGTTGGTGCTGAACCCTCAGGGCTGCTAACCACAAATCAAATCTGTGTATAATGAGGGACGCACTCACAACTTCTTTATGTGCCTTTTATTGTGGCAAGATATGTGCACTACATTTGGGGATGACCCCCCTGCACCTGAGGAAGGGGGGTCATTGCTTTTTTTTTTACAATTTATTTGCTTGTAATAATTTTGGAAATAACAAGTTGTAAATATAATTTAAAAGTTTAAAATGCCTTATATATAATGCCATCTAGTGTTCAAACCAATTACCTTATATGTACAGCTGTCTCCATTTTACCGTTTGTGTCAGAACGTTTGTCTCTACATGCATTGCTAATTACCTCCATGTTAATAACCTATTGGACTCATTGCAGTCAGCATTCTGACCAGGTCACTCAACTGAAACGGCCCTTAGCAAAGTCTCAAATGACCTACAAACTGCCAAAGCCAAGCTCAAGTTCTCGGTCCTCATTCTAATCAACCTATCGGCTGCCTTTGATACTGTGGACCATTCTCTTCATATGCAAATTCTAAATTCTCTGGGCATCCGAAATCAAGCTGTGGCGTGGTTGTCTTCTTAACAGATCTTTTGCTGTCTCTTTTGCTTATAAGATTTCCTCTCAAGTTCCACTTAGTGTGGTGGTCCCTCAGGGCTTGGTTGTAGGACCCTTGCTGTTCTCCCTCTACACTTAGATTGTAAGCTCTTCGGGGCAGGGTTCTCATTCCTAATGTGTCAAGGCTTGTTGCACTTTATATTAATTTATACATAATTTATATATATGCTTTCTTAACTGATGTATGAAATTGTATTTAATTTCATTAAATTTGCACTTATCCCCTTGTTTGTATACTCTGTATTTTTTCATGTACAGCGCTGCTTACCCAAGTGTATACATACACTCTCTCTTTTGGAGAAATAATCAGTTATTTTGGCTACGCTGACGATACCCAAATTTACTTGTCCACCCCTGTACTAACACCTGAAGTTCAATCTCAAATCTCTAAATGTCTGCTCTGTATTTCCTCCTGGATGGCGCAGCACCCGCTGTCTTAAACTCAATCTATCTAAAACTGAATAATCATTTTCCCCCCTAAATTAGGACCTAGCCCACCCGTCTCCATCACTATTGACGATATGGTCTTTAACCCAATTGAATCTACATGCTGCATTTTGCGAAGATCCCTTTCCTCTCCAGCTTCACTACTAAAATGCTCATTCATGCCCCTGCATAATCTCCCGTCTTAACATTCTGCTACTTGGTCTGCTGTCCTGTCGTCTCTCTTCTCTCCAGTCTATCTTAAACACAGCAGTTCAGATCATCTCACTCTCCTCCAAAAGGGAACCCAAAACCCCAATACTGCAGTCCATAGTGGTGGCTTCCCATCAAACAAAGAATCATATTCAATACCCTTCTTTTAACCTTTAAATCCCTTCACTCTACTGCACCTTCCTACTTAACTTCTTTCTTGGTCTCTTATGTTCCTGGACATGCCCTGCACGTTTTCTCTACAAGCTCCCAACGAACACGGCTTCCTACCTCCTTAAACCATTCTCTCTTGCTGCTCCCTACCTTTTGAACTCTCTCCCTCTCTCATTTCAGCATGTGATGTCCTTTAGCACTTTTAAATCTAAACAGTTATCCTACATTTCTGAAAACCAGCACATTATGTAAATGTAATTTATCTGTATAATGGCTTGCATTTATCTCCCTGTTTGTATACTCTGAATCTTATAATGTACAGAGCTGCGTACCCAAAGTGGCTCTATATACTGTACAAAAAATCATACATACAGCTACTGTATGTATAGCATGTAGTTATGGACTAAGTGTTATTGAAGTTTTAAGAAATGAATAATGCCTCATAAAGGTAAATTTCATAGGATTATTATAATTGTATTTTAGTTTGTTGGTGTGTGTAATTATAATACTTAAAGGGCATGTCCACCCTTAAAGAAAAATAATGGTGACTTGTCAGTTATCTCCCAGCAACCCAAACTGCTTTATTTGCCAGTGTACTAATATATATAGGGCTATGTACTGCGATTCATTATTGGCATTAAAGGTTTTGCCCTAAAGAGCACAACCAACTTTTGCGCACTGTGGCAATCGCAGTCATTTGTGTCTTAAAGCTGCATTAAGCCTTGGTACATCGGTTAACTTCGCTTTAAGGCACAAATACTTGAAAATGTCTCTTGGTACATAGTCCCTTTAATGATAAGTTCTTTTCCTTTATGCCAAAGGTATCTGCCTCCTCCCTCTGCTTAATGAGCTTTTTATTAGCTTGAGCATATACAGAGTAGACAGCAGATGAAACAACAGTAAATCATTGGCTGTGATGTCAGTAGTATGGAGGGAGGGGACAGTTTACTTTACTAGAATGGGAACAATTATTATACTTAAATCTCTCTCTCTCGTGTCTACAGTAACAATGCGGTATGAATGGTTTAACAATATGTACTACCTGTCAGCATTCCTTCATCAGTAACACATCCTCCAGATATCAGGATGGCATCACAAGGTAAGTAAGTATCATCTCTATTCAGAACGATTACATCACCTGGAACCAGGTATCTTGATGGAATTTCTTCAATGACTGGAAAGTAAAAATAATTTCTAAACTTCTATGTACCATCCAAACAGGGGAGGAGAAACTTCTGGGTAACCAATGAGGATAATTATGTTTATTTATACTATTTTTACATTATTACATTTGAACTCAGTATAACCATTGCTCAATATGAATATGTTATATTAATGTTCATGTAGAAATAAATGAAAATGTAAAAATGTATAAAATTCTTACCTCCGTTTTTATGAAGAACGGTAACCATTACGTTGTTATGGAATTTCACCATGTGGTTTAATTTTATTGATTGCTTAAGAATTGGAAAATATTATTATAAAAGTGTTATGATGGGAGTGGAAAAGTTGAGATATTGAAATTCTAAAACATTTGTAAACATACCATTCTTAGCATGATGACAGAAACCAGAATTGATACAAGAGTCAGAACTAATATTGCTAAGGAAAACTCTAAGTATCCCGTTGCAATCCAGGTACCTACTGAATAAGCTTCAAAGACATAAAATGGGTTCAAAATCTATGGAGAAAAAACAAAACAAAAGATTATGTATATTTGTATATATAGTTACTGTATGCATTGGTTTGACATCTAGTGCCCGGTTTAAAATGCCCATGCTCCTGTACTTTCTTACCTCCTTGGAAAGAAGCTTCCATATTGGAGTAATTTCTACTTCAACTGAATTCAAGCCGCATATTATACGTCTATGCATAAAAAGAATAATACTATTTATTTATTTATTTGTTTTTATTTATTTATTTTTAACATTTTTACATTGCATTGACTTTAATAGAAACGGTGAAGGGGAGCTTTTCAATTCTGCAGTCCTGTGTGCAGTGAAAATAAATAATATTTTGTTATTTAAAAAAAGCATACTCATTTATGATGAGTATATAGGTTTTATATATAAAATATTGTTTTCCCCACTCAGGGAAAATGTATACAAGATAGTTTTGTGTTTAGTAAATATAACCAAACAACTATTGCTGAAGTTTAATAGTGGCTTATATAATCTGCCTTAAAGGGGAACTAAAGTCTCCTGACAACATTGTCCCAATAGACAGAGCACATTCTCAAACATACAACCTGTGTCTCGCCTCTCCCTTTTCTGTGGCCATTGGGTGATTTATGAAAACAACCTGTGAGTACTAGCGGTCAGCTCCCACAATCCACCTTAGCTGGGTAAACCCCCAGCTAAGTGTCTGCGTACAGGCACATGCTCTTTAGTGCTCAACAGATCAAAACAAGGAACTTGCAGCCTTGCTAGAAGCTGACAGCCAATCACATTACAGCACAGAGATGACACAGAATAGGGATTTCAGTTTTTTGTTTTTTAAACACATTCAATGCTCCTGTCCTTAACAATGATATAATCCTTTACTTTTCATACAAAAAGAAAAGTAATATTTGCAGTGCATTTAATAGATAGCATGGAAGAAACGGAATACTTTCCATTCAGAAAAAATAAAAGTAAGTCTGGGGATTATAGAACCTGCAACTTGTACATTTACTCTGTCTTGCTAAAAGCAGAGCTCTTACCTCTTGGCTAACAAAGATATTAAATAAATCATTGATACATGTAGAATATTGTATTAGGAACATAATGGAAACAAACAATAAAGGTAAGCCTGGAGATTCGAACTTGTGACCTTCTTAACTGTGTGTTTCTAAAACTGGCATCTTTCCTGCTGATCCACCAGAGAATAAGCTACATTTTAGGGTAGAAGCCAGGGAATAAGCTACATTTTAGGGTAGAAGCCTTATCTTTTTTGGAACATAATAGAGACAATAAAATAGGTAAGTCTGGGGTAATAAACTTGTGACCTACTAAACTGTGTTTTTAAACCTGATGCCTTACCCACTGTGCCACCACTGAATAAGCAGATAATCCATGTACATTTGAAAGCTTTATCTTTTGGTGGGAAAAAAATAATTTAAAAAATGAATTATGAAAGCCTTTGAAAGCTGCTTGTTACCAAACATAGGAATTTCATCCAATGAACATTTCATCCAATTTGGAAAATTTTAAGAATGTATTTAGTTAGGACCACGTAGCTGCTATGCACAAGTCGTCTGTCTAAGCACCAGCAGAAAAGACCCAAGATGTGGCAACTGCTGATGTAGAATGAGCTTATATGTATAAATCCTCGCACACATGAAATCCTGTGAATCTTCAGAGGTGCCGCTTCCCCTAACTGCTCAACCACTCGCAGTACTTTATAATAGCAGGGAGGCGCACTGAAATGAGATATAACTTGTTTTTATTGTGACTAAGCGGTGCACTGTGATGTAGAATGAGCCCTCACAGAGGCAGGCTCCTCTGTATTTTTGTATCATAATACAATCCAAGGAACACTCCAGCACACCGGTGTTGGCTGTATGCCAGACAAGTAGATAAGTGCAGTTCCCCTAGCCCTCCACTCCAAGGGCCAGAAAGTTCTCTAGCACAATATGGGGAAGTACACTAATCAGATGTTTTCACAACTATTTATTATAACACATACAACATTTCGGGACGCCCTGTCCCTTTCTGAAGTATAACCAGAGTGATCAAAACAACAAACATTTAAACCCTCAGGCTCCACCTACAAATCATGTGATACAATGAGTGACAACACAGGGGCCTAAAGTGAGGCTACCCATACAGTACATGAAAATACAAAGTGCAAATGCAGCAAAAAAATGCTGAGTGCTATAAATACATAATATAAAGTGAATCATAATAAAATCTAAAATCCAAAAGAGCTGTGTGTATCATCATTAAAAACACATAAAACAACATAATAATAAAAATATCCAAGCCAGGTGGCATAAGTGAAGTTCATCAGATGCATGTATCAGTGACAGGTTAAGTATCTGCTTAACCTGTATCATAACCTGATGCCTTCTGAAAAAAGGCTGTTGTCTTTCAAAAATTGGTGTTTTCAACATTTCAGTTGAGACATCTAACTGGATCAATATTGGATATATTTTGATCTGACTTCCCTTGAGGAGTACATGGTAGGAATGACATTTCTTGGTTAATGTGGAACCACTTTGGGTACGTATGAGCATCTGGTCTCAATATTTTGTTCTGCATTTCTTAAAAAATCATGTTCAGAAATTACTTGAAGACCACAAGTCTGAAACTGTTTTGGGTGATGCTAAAGCTAATAATTGTTAGTGATAATTCCCTAATAGGAATTCCTTAATTCCTTAATAGGATATAGAATATCCATAACAAGAGATAAATCCCAAGCCCACATGTGATTATTAATTGCAGATATAGCTGATAGTTGATTTTTTTTAATGGTTTATGATAAGGTTTTTAGTAAGAAAGGAAAAGTTTGAGGGTTAAATTTATTAGAATTGCCCCATTGAATAAATGTATACCAGATATTTTAGAACATTTAAAGGGCAACTATAGTGAGAAAATAGTTTTTTTTTAATTTCTTCTAATGTATCCTAAAAGTCATCCCAAACACCAGGGTACCTTTAGTTTCTTTAAATTCTTCATAGTCCCCGAGATATAAGCCTTTGAATATGCTGTGATTTGTAGGAGCTGCTACACCTCATCTGTCACTCAAAGGCACACACCCACACAATCCAAAGCTCCCATGCAGTACTGTCACACACTCTCTCCCCCACACTATATTGTACACATGTGCAACATATAGTCAAATGCTGTAGTGCTAAACACAATCAATAAACCTTAACACAGTAATATGAGCATAACACACTATAACAGCCCCTCCCCCCCAAAAAAATCTTATATCATAATACAAAACCAGTGACTCAAATGAACACTAATACAGTATATATAATACAGTAATACAACTATATACCAAACAGACACACAGTGCAATCTATGAAATATATAGACAAAGCAACTGAAATGTACAGGATAACAAGCAGTGTCACTGTGTTTTGTGAAGGTCTCTCACTATAGCTGCTGTTACCTGACTCTGTCTTCAGTGATTATGATCTCAGCTAAGCAGGGGGAAAATTAACTTTGGTAAAAATAAATAACAATTAGCAAAGTTAGAGAACAGGCAGAGTTCAGTAACGTTACTTGTAAGAATCTCAGCACCACTTGTCTCCTCTCTCCCCCTCTGCCCCTCCCTTCAGTATATTGCTACTTTCTCTACTGCTTGCAGCTCTACTCTGGAAGGGAGGGTCAACAGGATGTCAGCACTTCATTTAAAGTCCTTTCAACTGACAATGCTCACTCTGTATCAAGCCCGTCACTGCTTGAGGGGGAGTAGCCAGAGGGGGAGGGGGACTACACAGCTTGGTACAAACTTCTGCCAGTGTGAAGAAATGAAGCACACACAGAACATGAAAGTAAGGCAGCTTATACTAGTGATCTATACATTGTATACGACAAAGTTTTTTTTTCACTATAGTTGCCCTTTAAAAAATTTTTTTCAAAGATACCCACTAGGGTTGCAGTTGCCTCTTCTTATAATCCAAACCTTACAAAGTCCTCCTTTCACAAACCAATATGTGAGTTTCATCCTGTTCAACTGTGGGTGAAGAAATGCACCCTGTAGAAGAAGTTTCAGGAATTAGAGGGAGCCTGTATTCTTTATTGTCATTTTTATCAGAACTGAGAACCATGGCCTCCTCAGCTGGAAAAGCATTTTTAAGATTGCAATGATTTTCTCTTTGTGTATCTCTGCAAGATTTGGGAATCAATGGAAAAGGGGGTGAATACGTAAGCCAGGTGAACATTCCAGGAATTGAAATAGGCATCTGTCAGAAGCTGCTTTCATTGTTTTGTAACAAGAAATAGAAAAACAGGGACTTTGCGTATTGAACTGTGGCCATAAAGTTATCTCTGGTGTTCCCCACCTGTTTTTGAATAGTTTAGGATTGAGCTCCCACTCCCCTGAGAAGATATGTTTTGCATCAATGACCATAGGCTCCTGCTGCCTCCACTCTTGTTATGAGAGTATTGTCATTCTGTCAAAGTGGATCTTTGCCAGTTGGAGTTTGCCAACTGTTCCTTTAGAGCAAAATGAATTGATATCAGTTTCCATGGATTCTGGTTCTGACATTGTAATAGGAGGCAGTTTCGAGAGGAAGCAGATGTAAACTTTACTGCTTTCTGAGTAGATACTAATTTCCAAATATCTGTTGAATGGACTTGGCAGGATCAGCTGTAAATTTGATCAAATTGGAGATTGTCTGTTTTATTTCCATTATCTTGTTGGAATTTCAAACCTTTTGGTATTTATTTGGACTCCCAGGTATTTTATTTTCTGAGTTAGGGTTAGTTGGGACAACCGCCGCGGCAGCAGCTGTGGAGAGGAAGCAAGGTGGCTGTGGATTGTCGATTACTTGTAAGTATGATACTTTCTCTGGGAACATTATTTAATGCTTTAAGCATAACATAATCTAGCTTTTGGAGGTGGACATACCCTTTAAAAATCTCCTGTGGTGGATTAGAATGTGAAGAAAGGCCATCTTCTAGGTCTTTTATGCCTAGCTAATCCCCTTGATAAAGATGTTATAGGACAACATGTAATGATTCCATTCTGAAGGACTTTATGTCCAGGAATTTGCATCAATATTTTAGGCCCAGACTTGGACAAAATTCTCCTGTTGGTTTTCAGACTAAAAATATGAGAGAATAGACTGAATGTTCTGGTGATGGTACCTCTTCTATTACCCTTCTCCTGATTAGATATTTTAAGATTTCTTTCAGAGATTTTCTGGCAAATTATGTCTTAGGTGGTTTTGATTTGAAAAAATGGTTTGTTTTTTTTTGACTGTCTTGAGTACCCACTGGTCTAATATTATCTTTACACACACATTTTGAAATGATGAAGTTAGCCTACCACACGAATACGGGGGTCGCACTCCAAAATAATAGTGAACCACACACATCAAATCACAATGTTTCAGGATTCTTGCCACTTCCTCAGGTTCACTATTATATTATTATTTTGGAGTGCGACCCCCGTATTCTGTGGTTGCTATTTGCCTAGCCCTGAAGGGTGGCGGTTTGTGAGACGTCAGCACCCATTCAGGTTTAGTGTAGTTTGGGACTTCTATGGTTTTAAAATTAGCCTACTACTGGTAGATAGTGAGCTGAAACACCTTCATCATTTTTTTTTTTGCTTCTCCTGAGACGAAAGAAGGATTTTGCTTTCGATTCTTTTCTAAGTTTTATGACTTCTTTAAAGTTCTATTCTGAACAAACTGATATATATAGTCTTGCCTTCATTCTCTCCTTTTCTGGCAAAGGTTGCTGCCTTTTTTCACCTACCCTCATTCAGGTCCTTCCAAGATGTTGGTGCCCAGGGTACCAGCATGCCAACATCATCGCGCAGTGCGCGTAACATCACAGAAGTACGCCGGTGGGGCGGACATTCAAATAGGACCGGTTGATGTTATCTGATGCCCGATTATAGGATTGCTTAGCCTAGTTTGCTGTCCTGGGTATTTACTCCAGTATTCCTTTGTGGTGTGCCTTGTTCCTGTTTTTGGATTTAGTTCCTTATTTTTGCTCCTGTTCTGGGATTCTTTGTGATTGATTGCCTTGTACCTCTTGGCTGTGTGTCCTTTTTCCGGTCCCTAACTACCCTGATGCCTGTACCTGGAGCCTTCTCCTTGCCTTCAGAGTCCGCCTTGTCTTCTCCTTTATATGCTTTGGATGTCACTTTCTCCTTGGTCCCGACCACTACTTTTCTTCTGATCAGGAACCTTACACCCCTGAGCTTTTAGGGTCTTGAGAATGTACAAGGAGGCAGCAGGGGAAACAGCAGTCAATAATTTACTGTGATGTCAGCAGTCACAGTTTTGATTGACTGCATGGAGAAAGGATCCAGCTTCCTCTGCCAGAAGGATGCAATAATTATTCTTAATTATCTGGTTAAATATATATCGAATATGCCTGAAACATTCTCGATTTCTCTTCGGGTGCCATTAAAAGGGCCTGGTCAACTTCGTCTATCCACAACCTGTTATCTCTAGAATTCTTGTAATGGCTACTGAGGGCTGCACCACAACAACAGTATAAGTTATTTTAAAAGGTGAATCTTGATGTCTTCCATAGGGTCTTTTAGGGTGACTCAATCAACAATGGCCAGTTGCAGCACAACTTTAGGTTCCGGAATGTTGCATCATTGTATAATTCTTAGAAATGTCAGATGAGATGGCTGTAGTTTGCCTTTCATCAAGAAATATTTAAGATAGCTTACTATGGACAGGAAAGATATTACATTTGACAATTCATTCTGAAACGATCTGTCTTCTTCTAAAGTTTCTTCTTTAGCGGATCAACTAAAAAAGTCTTTCTCATCATTCCAATTAATTCCTCAACCATAGACTGGTCTAGGCCAGAGGTGACCTTTTGTACCTCCTCCTCAACCTCTGCTTCTGAAGCATCTTTTGATTAGATGGTCCAGCATTTTCAGTACAGTTTGGGTGGAGAATCCTTTTTTAAACAGCTGATCGCATGTATGAACGAAAACATACGCATGCTCAGCTGTTTAAAGGCCAGACCCGAACTTCCAGCTCTGTTCCAGAAGTTCTTTTAAACAGCAGATGGCACATTGTTTCCTTCATACATGCCATCAGCTGTTTAAAAAAAGGGGGGGGGGGGTACTTACACCACTGCCAAGAGGTGAGCATGTCAGGCAAACACCTTATCAGGAATGAAAAAAATCTGTGGGGAGGGGGGAGTCAGTATTTAATATCTTTATTATCTTTAGACATCTTGGCATAACCGGAATTGGAAATTTATCCATGGTTGTCCCACTGCAGTTTTAGGCACAGGAAAAATGAAACCACCACTGTGAAGTGAATGAAACCTTAAAAAGGCATGTCCATCCCCAAAACTAAAATTTAACCCACTGTATAGCCCTACCATACATCTGTTTCTTATGTTCTCCTGCAGTGCTTGTCCAAAATAGATAAGTAGGAGCTCCTGTCAAAAGGTTTCTGCTCCTCCCTTGTCCTCCCGGATGGATTGTGACATTGCAGGGAGCCCTTCCACCCTTCCAGATCCCTCCATGGCTGCCCTTCCACCTAGCATTAAAGATTTTTCTGACTGTAGGGCACCCCTGCAACCCCCAACTGCCATGTTACATTGCAAAAAAAAAAATCAGCCGAAACATACTTACAGCCCATTGCTTCCATTCGCCGGCAGCCGCGTCTGTGATGGCTGCCTCGAGCCAATCAAGACACAGAAGTGTCAAACAAACAGAGGGCCGGATCAGAGTGCCACAGGATTGAAGAGCTGTAGTAGATTTCTGATGCTTTTTTTTAGTATCTAACATGGCGGCTGGAGGAGGGCAAAAAATGTTGGCCCTGTGGGCATAAGGGTGGTCAAAAAACCACAGCATTTTTTGTAAACATCTCAAGAAACATAGTTCACATAAATTGTTTCTTTAGGTCTATAAATAAGACTGAAATTGTTTTTGGGTGAGCATTTCCTTTTAGGTTTCTACATAATTACAATATGCACAAAATATATTTTAACATACCTGATCTCCTGTTCTTTTTTGCTAAATCCTGAACCAAAATAGCTGTGAATATCGGAACATGACAGATTGTCATCCAATACCCTAAAACATGATAAAATATACTATAATAGTTACTGTACAACAACTTTGTGAACAATCATGTAAATATTCCTTTATAAAATATTTAAACTAGCTTACCCAACTTCTGAAACAAGCCATCAGCTGGATTCCAAACAAATCGAGTTTTCTGAACTTGTTATATCGAATCTGTAAAAATTTGTAAAGAAGACAACTTTTGTAAAGCAAATTACATATTTTTTGCTCTTTATTTGAGTGGCATGTGCCACCTTAAGGACTACTCCACTCTTATAATAACATCTTTTTGAAGAATTTTAAAAGTTTTTAAAATTTAAAAATTAAAACTTTAAAATATGTTGATACATCCTACTTTGTCCTCTAAATTCATTACTGTATGCCTGCTATGCTTCTGGATGCCACATGGAAACTGAGTAATTTAGTGACCAGCACTGAGCCTGAGCATGCTCAGAAGAGTCAGGGGATTAGCATTCAGTCTTTGGCTGTGATGTTACTGTCAATCAAAAACTGGAAGTTGCTACACTAAGAACCAGAACAGAACAGAGGCAACAGACATTGTGCAGGATTTCAGGTTAGTCCACATATTCAGTTTTTAAAACTTACAGTTTACGGTTTTGGGGGATGATTTACCTGTACATAGGTTTTTAATTTAAGGGCTGGACTTTGTAGAAGTTATTGCTGGAAGTTCAGCCATAGTACTTCCTGCTGGACACTTCCTGTTTTCAGTCATGTGATCAGCTTGGAATCATGTACCAGCCTCTGCCTGCATTAATAGGCTCCCCTTCTCAACTGTCATTTTGTCCCCAGGTACTTCTGATTTCCCCAGATTAAGTCTTAACTGAGCATGCTTCTCCTCCGGGACGACGGGCGGGGCAGAGGTCAGGTGATATCACTCAACCTACTGGAAGCTGGAAGTTTGAACATTCACCCCAATGTAATTTCTCACGGCTCCAGCCAGATATGTGATTGTCGGCTTATTTTTAAAGGAAATACTGCAGGTTTCATTTACCCTACTTGTTTTGAAAACAGAGTTGCCCTTTAATGATAAGTTCTATCATTTTCTGGCAAAGTATATGCCTCCTTCCTCTGCTCAATAAGTTTTTTTTATAAGCTTGAGCATGTGCAAAGGAGTCAGTGTAGAAACAGCAGTCAATCATTGGCTGTGATGTCAGCAGTCACAGTTTTGATTAACTACATGGAGGGAGGAGACAGTTTACTTGTGGAATGGAGGCAATAATTATCTGTAAATTTCTGTTAGTAGTGCATCTAGTGCTAAAAATATCTGTGGGTTGGGGGCAGTTTTTAAGGGTGGAGGTACCTTAAAAGGGTATGTATACACCTCAAAGAAAATTATATATACTGTAGGTAAATCACCCTCAAAACCCTACAAGACTTCCACAATTAGGAATGTTTTTTATATGTAGGACTATCAGTTATGTTTTTTCTCCCACTTCCTCTGCCTCTCAAACATTTGTGCCACTTCCTTAAGCTCTGCAAGCTTTTTTTTACAAGCATTTGTATGCTTAGAGGAGGCAGCTAGGGATAAAGCCAAGTCATTGGTTGTGACGTCATCTTTACATCCATGACTGACAGCTGCTAACTGCAAAAACCAGAAGTAGAAAAGAGATTTCTGGCTGTTGCGGGTTTCGGGTTTGGGTGGGTGATTTTCCTATATATATTGTGTAAACAGCCATTTGCTTAGCATTTTTTTTACATCATGTAAGGTAAGTAATTTTAAATGTATTTACTTTGCAGGATGGCTTGATTATCAGTTTGTTTAACAAAGACAAGATTTTTCACTATGCTTCCATCTGGTTTGTGTTGCAAAGAATTTGACTCGATAAACTTTATATTCTTCTTAAAATAATGTTTAAAATTGCCCTGAAAAAAGGAATATTTTTAAAATGAATGATAAAAGTTTATTATGGCAAAATTCATTTCCTTACCTCCTGAGTTTGATGCATCACTGATGGTGACCGTAGGCTCAGTGATACGATTGGCCAATACCCGTATCATGATCTCTGTTTCAGTATGGTGCCCATTGATGAAATCGGGATATAGTATCGCTCGATTTTGATATCAGAATGGGCAAAATTTTTGACTGATCGATATTATCAGCTGTGATTGTTCGTAAATTTCGATCCGTCAATGCCCACAAACTAAAACATTGACAAGCGTTATTTGCTAACAGACTGTTTATGCAAAGCAGTTATAATTCTGTGTATTAAAACACAGTAGAGATAATGTTGCATAGAGTGTATTTCAACCGAATTACATAGTTATGAATCATAATATTTAGTATTTTAGATGATTATTTAAAGGGTAACTGTGGTCTAAAATGACTTTAGGTAATTGACAGGAATTGCTTTCCTGAGGATTTTTTGCAGTTTACTTTCAATTATTTATTTTACATAGTTTTGAAGATATTTACATTTATATGTGTGATATGGTTGCAGCATCACCAGATCCCCTGCACTTCCTGCTTCCTGCACTGAAACCATGTGACATCCTCTTCCGTGTTTCCTCCTCCTCCTCATGGGCCCCCATGGCCCCTCCCCTTGCAGCCCATTGGGCCTTTCCCTTGCAGCCTCTTATTGCCCCTCCCACTCATGGGCCCTGGGCCCCTCCCACTCACATACCCAGAGGCCTCTCCCACTTGCAGGCCCCGGGGCTCCTCCCACTTGTCGGGCCTGGGGACCCTCCATCTTGTGGGGCCCAGGCCCCTCCCACTTGGCAGGGGCTGCAAGGGGGGGACCGGACCCACGATTGGGAGGGGCCAGCAGTGGGAAGCATTAAAAAGCAGTGCTGTGCTTTCTCCCCACCCCCCTCCTACCCTTCAGTCATGCACTGAGCATGTGCCAACTGCAGATTACAGAGAAATAGTATTTCTGACCGCAGATTCAGAACCTCCCACCCTCTAACTTTCTGATCAATGATTTCTTCTATTTTGGGCTGTGCAGCACGTAAAAGGTGGTTGATGGCTCGTTTTAAGGTATGAACCTGGCCTTTCATTTAAAATAAACTTGTTTGGAGACCACAGTTCCCCTTTAACACATATATTCATTTAAAATAATTGCTATATAAGGCAAGCAATCAAACAACATTTCTTTTAAATAAACAAATAAATAAAATAATATATTTAAAAAACATTTGGTAACATAAGAATGGTTGCTACAGAGTACAAGCAAATTGAGAACCACATTAAATAAGCACTGTAAGGTTACACAAACAGCACCAATGAGAGAGGCCAAAGCGGGCACGCACATTACTGAAGATAGGCCAGTCCAATCGGTCCGATCGGAATTAGACTTAAGGGATAACTATATTCTAAAAATAACTTATTAATTCTGGGGCAGGAAGTAGGATTGATTATTCATACTTCACAATATTGTTTTGTTAGGAGCTACAGCACTTATAGGGAGATTCAATAAAAGTTCTTATTCGTTTGGTTGGTGTGCAATTAGCACCATTTTAATCAGAACTTATTTATCATTGGAAAGCTAACATCTGATTGGTTGGGGCAAAATTAGCACCATTTTAAACTTAAGAACTTTTATTGAATAACCCTGTAAAAGTTTTAATTTGCTAAAAAAAGGTTACTAAAAGGTTAGTCCTGGACTAGTCCTGTATTTAAGATAGTGCTGAAGCCAGAAGGAAG
The DNA here is from genome assembly GCA_019447015.1 of Hymenochirus boettgeri. NCBI lineage: Eukaryota > Metazoa > Chordata > Amphibia > Anura > Pipidae > Hymenochirus > Hymenochirus boettgeri. The sequence continues at coordinate 114,738,022 of CM033473.1, forward strand.
ACGGCAGAATCAGTTTTCTTTGGGCTGATGCTCCTCACAGAAACAATATTGGGAGGTAGGAATTGGTCCTATATTCCTCTCCCAAGTACTTTTCATATTAACTGTATTTTTTAAAAAAAAAACTTTGTACACAGAATAGTTATCCTTTAACTAAACAATGAAGAGTAGTTATTATTGGTGCTTCGTCAATATGGACTAAAGTTCTAAGTGGTTCTGTGTTGGGGGCCACTTCTGTTTAATCTGTTTATTAATGATTTGGAAGTCGTATAGGTCACAGGTCTCTGTGGATGACACAAAACTTTGTCGACCATTAAAAGTTTTTTTTTGTTGACTTTCTCTGAATCAACTGTTGTTGGTATTGTGAGTAGGTTGGACTAGTTGCCGAATGTCTTTATTTAACCTTAAATACTATGTTATACTTATACTATACTAATATGCAGCTTAATGGAGAGCTAAAGTCTAATCATAAATTAAGTTCATTTGATTCCCTATTTACTTCAAACACCTTCATTTAAAACTTTAGGGTTGATGACAAAGAAAGATTTTGCAGAGCAGGACCAACCAGCATAAACATTTTCTGGTAAGTAAAAAACTTAAAGGACATATTTCCATCTTTCCTAAAAAAATAATAAATTGACCTTTTTTGGACACTATAATTCTTCCCAACCACCATTGTACCATTTTTTTTGTTTATCTGTCCACTATTTTTTATCCATCTGAAGCATCTTGCATTTCAGCTGTCAATCAAGTTATTATAACTTTTTTGCTGTTAAGAGAAACAGCCACTGTGGGCAAACTTATGTACCAATAACTGTGGGCAAATTTTTGTACCAATCACTGTGGCAAACATATATACTAATCACTGTGGGCAAACTTATCTACTAATCACTGTGGACAGCGTATGTACCAATTACTGTAGGTAAACGTATGTACCAATCACTGTGGGCAGACTTATGTACCAATCACTGTAGGCAAACATTGTACCAATCACTGTGGGCAGACATTGCACTAATCACTATGGGCAAACTTATGTGCTAATCACTGTGGGAAGACTTATGTACAATCACTATACGCAAACTTATGCACCAATAACTGTGGGCAGACTTTTGTAACAATCAGTGTGGGTAGACTTTTGTATCAATCACTGTGGAAAGACTTGTGTACCCATGATATGGGAAACTTATGTACTAATCACTGTGGGCAACTTATGTACCAATCACTGTAGGCAAAACTTATGTACCATCACGGTAGGCAAACTTTTATGTACCAATACTAGGCAAACTTATATACCAATCACTGTAGGCAAACTTATATACCAATCACTGTAGGCAAACTTATGTACCAACACTGTGGGCAAACTTATGTCAAGTCACTGTGGGCAAACTGATGTACAATCACTCGGGCGCTTATGTGCAAATCACTGTGGGCAGACTTGGTACGTGCGCACGAGTGTTTAAGCGCCCATTTTCGGTACCATCATGCCCTGTATGGGCACTGGGCAGTCGAAATGGGCGTTGGTCAGGCCTCATTGATTCCTCCGGATAATCAGTTAACAATGCATCAACAATGCCTGTTTTGGTCACAGGATTATTGCCCAAAACAGATTCTCATACACAGGATGATTGCGGATTGGCCCCAGCGATTGCACGTGTGTATGAAGCTTAATTCCACCATCACCACTACGCCAATCCCTCCTCATACGCGCGCCTGCCGGCCGCCCATCCCACCCACACATTTTGTTACAGCGCACTGCATAATACCCATAATCATAACTCGTATCCTCAAAGTTGCTACGTGAACATAACACCGAGAATTTACACATTTGATTCCCCTGTGGTCACAGTGCTGATTCATATCACAATTGCACTCTCTCGAAAATCTGATTATGATGTAAAGTTTGCATGAATTTAACACCAGCAATGTTTTGCTTTTAAAAATGTCATGCAATTGCCACAATGCAATTTAAATAATTTGCAGCATCTGCATGAATGCTTTTCAAAACCCATGCAGGTGCCCAAATCCCACTTTAAGCATACACTAAAAGTATTAAAAAGGCACAAACAATAATAAAAACGGCACAGTGTATTTTATATTGGAAGTACCGTACTATCAAACTGTTTTCTCAAAATGTAATTTTAATAATACATGAGATTTGATATGTTTCGATCTTGTTAGATCTCGTCCGTGCAAGATACAAATTCATGGCTCTATGGGGTAGGACTTGGGAACCAAATAGGCTGTCTGCGGTCAGATGATTGGCTCTATACCATAGGCTGTATTGCCTGTCATAACCCAGCAGTTCTGAACACCTGCATTAGCTATAGGACTAAAGGAGAAATTTTGCATATCTCCGTCCCTTACTCTGGGGAACACGGAGTTAAGAAATTACTTCTTGTTTCTAGATTTTGTGGGCATGTTATTCATATAGCATAAACTGCAAGATACCGTCTGTTATAAGAATGCTCTGCGCCAAGTAACAATTAGAGTATGTAATAGAAAGGCTGACCTGAAAAATGGGGTTTATATAGAAGCTTATTTAAAAAAAAACGTTTGTTTTTTATTTTAAAACCAAACAGTTTAGAAATTTTCAGTCATAGCCTGCTTTATACCAGAAAATGGAACCTGCAATGAAAAACTTACAGTGTTTTCTAAGCAGTAAGATGTCAGCTTCCTCCAAACTGCAAGGGATGCAGGAACACCAGACATGCAGCTCTGGCTTCCAATAAAACGGAGTCGTAGGAACCCAAGTGACAGCAAATATCCCAGATAACACAGTGCTTGTCGACAACATTCTGTTCTATAACCAAACATCTCCTGTAAAATAGATGTGAAATTTTGTTGTTTTTTCATATTGGACACACTGTAGTGTATGTGCAATTATCTTTATCCCAAAGAGGCTAACTATCAAACGTAACATAGTAACATAGTAACATAGTAATTAAGGTTTGAATAAAGACTTCGTCATCAAGTCCAACCTATTCCCTTTTTTTTTTTTTTTTTTTTTTTTAACCCTACCTAACAGTTGATCCAGAGGAAGGCAAAAACCCCAGCTAAAAAAGGGGGGAAAAATTCCTTCTGACTCCAAACGGCAATCGGAAAGTATCCCTGGATCAACCAGATCTATATGCATTAATACCAGTAATTCTCAATATTTTTTAGTTTAGAAACTTCATCCAGGCCTTTTTTAAAGTTATTCAATGAACTTCCATTACCACCTCTGCGGAAGAACAGTTCCACAGTTTCAACCGTTCTCACTGTAAAGAAACCTCTCCTAACCTGAAGATGAAACTTCTTTTCTTCCAACCTTAAAGATGTCCCCGAGTCCTCTGATATGACCTATTAGTGAACAATGCACCAGAGAGTTCACGGTATGGGCCATTAATAATTTGTATAAGGTTATCATGTCCCCACGCAACCGCCGCTTCTCCAAGTTAAAAGCCCTAACTTGTCTAATCTGCCTGCATATTCAAGCCCCTCCATTCCCCTTATTAATTTAGTTGCCCTCTCTGACTGCCTCACTTTCCAAGATGTCCCTTTTGTATATGGGATTCCAAAACTGCACCGCATATTCCAAATGTGGCTTACCAGTGCCTTGTAAAGAGGAGAATAAATTTTTCTCTCTTGATTCCATTCCCCTCTTTATCAAGACAATACTTGCTAGCTCTAGCTGTTGCTACCTGGCATTGTTTGCTAGTGTCAATCACAAAGGCCAAATGTCAACAAACATCTTAAAAAATAAGCCTGGGACCTCTTTAAATGTACTATACATTTCTAGGAATTATGATTCCTTGAAACAACTATTTTATTGCATTTAGAGTAGTTTTGGTTTTTATTTTTCTTCATTAATTTTTTAAAGGCTTAATAATAGAGACATTCTGATTATTTTTTTATTATTGGATTTATATAGCACCAACATCTTCCGTAGCCCTTTACAATTACATGTAATACATTCACATTAGGCCCTGCCATGAAGAGCTTACAATCTAAGCACATTTATTTGACACATACAACTTATCAGTATGTCTTTATGATTGTGGGGAAACCGTTTGTGGGTATATTTTAAATATTTCATTTCAAATCATGTACTTTTAGGCAAATGAATCACTTCATATTTATATACTAGTTGTATTTTTGTGCTATTTGTAACATTTTTATGTATGGTATTGTGTTTTCTAGCCATTTCTGCAGCCTACTGTACTGACAAGAATACAGCAAGTCTTTCACACTTTGAAGGTTCTAACTCTTCAGAAAAAATACAGTCCAATTCCCTACTTGTTCTGCACATTTTTTGTTTTGTGGAAGCAAAAACAGTAAGAGGAGATAAAGTCCAAAAAATGGGAAGAATACAAGACAGAATGTAATTTGGCTTTTTTAAGTGATGAATGGAGATAAACAAAACTGGTAAGTTTCTTCCTCCAGTGGGTTCAGCGGAATTTATTTAGATTCCAAAAAGACTAAAATTACATTTTTATAGTTCTGACTTTCTAATTATGATTATTCCGCTAGATCCATGGATTTCTTGATACCAGCAGTTCCAATTGAAACAATTGGAACTCATCTCTATTGATGATTTAAAATATTAATATAACATACTTATTCCAATAAAAATGTTTCTTAAGTCTGGCCGTTTTCATTTCTGTATCATAGTATGTTTATTTTGCAATCTTAGAAATCAGGTTTAATTAAAACTTCATGTCCTGTAATTAGATCTTCAGTGTACTGTACTGTATCATCTAATTTGGGGGCGGGTAAATAAGGGTAATCAGGGAGGGTAGAAAGGTTCTGACATCACCTTCTGTATTTGCTCATTATTTACAGGTCTCTGCAGAAAATGATTTTTACAAAAAAAAGAAAAATATTTTTGCACTTATATATTGGATAAATAGTTATTTTTAAATCTCTTTGCATTGCCACTAGACGACTCTCTTTGCTCTATACGGGAATACTCATGCAATCCTTGTGAATAGTACTACACAATTAAATTTGACTGATTTAAAAAGGTGCAAAATGTACCCATGCTTTTAATTCTGCACAACTAATCAGATGTCATGAAATGTTTATCCAACGTGGTAGACCAGTAAAAGGATTTTGATTGGTTAGTGCAGACTCAGAGCATTAGCGAAATTTTAGCACCTCTTATTAAATAAGCCCTATGTTAATTAAGAGAAAAGATGAGCATAGCTGGGCCACCAGTCTTGAGTGAATCAAATTTTTATTTGTGACGTCTCGGAACCGGAGTGGTTCCTTTCCCGACACACAGTTTAAAGTAACAAAGTGCAAAGTGCTATTTATAGACTAAATTTCAAACAATTAAACAGCCGTCATCTCTTTTATACCAGCTATATATCGTTTAATACCACTTTTATACCAGCATTGACCATTCCAAGGATTATGTGCCATTGAACATTTTTCTATGTCTAGACCATGTAAATTGGCCACCCAGTATTTCCTTAATTGTATGCAATTGATTTTACATACAATTACTTTAAGTTTGAGAATAATTTCTTCTTACAGCAGGTAAGGATTGCAACGGGCAGTCCCGCGCACCCTCATACGCAAATCTGTATATTGGTTTTTTTAGAGGAAAAATATATGTATAATAATAAGTCATTTAGAGAACACTGTGGTGAAGTTTTTGGCATTACTTGAGACCTGTTTCATTATCTGGCAGGGAGAATTTGCATGAGGCACAAGAATTCATTACATTTTGTAATTCTTTGATAATAAGATTGTTTACAATGCTCTTTTTTCGCCGTACAGGCGCGATACTTGGATGTACAAGTTAATGTTACCCATCAAATGGAATCCGTATGTCCATCTACACAAACCAACTGACCGCAATTTGCTATTGCATGGGAAAACTTTCACCCCAAACATACGATACGGGATTACCAAAATCGCAGTTTATGAAACAGAAGTAACAGGTAAACAGAATTTGTGCTCCAAAAGTGAAGATAGGGCACATCAGCTTGATCGGATGATAACAAATTAAGGTAAGGGTAGATCAACCCGATACTTTGAAAAAGAGCAAGGTTTGAAGCAGGTAATGTGTCCCAAAAGTAACCAGAGAAAGGGGTGTACCCTTCGTCCAGTGTTACACCACAAGTTCTACCATATCAAGCATAATTTCAATAAATAGGTCAATTATTGAGGATTCTAAGACCCTAGATCAGACCACTAGACGTAAGCCATTCCACAGTCTATAAAAAGGGTAAATCCTTTACAGCTCAAAGTCCTCCTTTCACAAACCAATATGTGAGTTTCATCCTGTTCAACTGTGGGTGAAGAAATGCACCCTGTAGAAGAAGTTTAAGGAATTAGAGGGAGCCTGTATTCTTTATTGTCATTTTTATCAGAACTGAGAACCATGGCCTCCTCAGCTGGAAAAGCATTTTTAAGATTGCAATGATTTTCTCTTTGTGTATCTTCTGCAAGATTCTGGGAATCAATGGAAAAGGGGGTGAATACGTGAGCCAGGTGAACATTCCATGGAATTGATAAGGCATCTGTCAGAAGCTGCTTTCATTGTTTTGTACAAGAAATAGAAAACAGGGACTTTGCGTTTTGAACTGTGGCCATAAAGTTTATCTCTGGTGTTCCCCACCTGTTTTTGAATATTTTAGGATTGAGCTCCCACTCCCCTGAGAGAATATGTTTTGCATCAATGACCATAGGCTCCTGCTGCCTCCACTCTTGTTATGAGAGTATTGTCATTCTGTCAAAGTGGATCTTTGCCGGTTGGAGTTTGCCAACTGTTCCTTTAGAGAAAAATGAATTGATATCAATTTCCATGGATTCTGGTTCTGACAAACTTTACTGCTTTCTGAGTAGATACTAAATAGGTATTTTAAGATTTCTTTCAGAGATTTTCTGGCAAATTATGTCTTAGGTGGTTTTGATTTGAAAAAATGGTTTCTCCTTTGTCTGTGCAAATTGTAAGAGATAAACGCATTTGACTGTCTTGAGTACCCACTGGTCTAATATTATCTTTACACACACATTTTGAAATGATGAAGTTAGCCTACCACGCGAATACGAGGGTCGCACTCCAAAATAATAGTGAACCACACACATCAAAATCACAATGTTTCAGGGTTCTTGCCACTTCCTCAGGTTCACTATTAAATTTATTATTTTGGAGTGCAACCCCCGTATTCGTGTGGTTGCTATATTGCCTTAGCCCCTGAAGGGTGGCGGTTTGTGAGACGTCAGCACCCATTCAGGTTTAGTGTGCGTTTGGGACTTCTATGGTTTTAAAATTAGCCTACTACTGGTAGATAGTGAGCTGAAACACCTTCATCATTTTTTTGTTTTGCTTCTCCTGAGACGAAAGAAAGGATTTTGCTTTCGATTTCTTTTCTAAGTTTTATGACTTCTTTATAAGTTCTATTCTGAACAAACTGATATAGTCTTGCCCTCATTCTCTCCATTTCTGGCAAAGGTTGCCGCCTTTTTCACCTACCCGCTCATTCAGGTCCTTCCAAGATGGTGGTGCCCAGGGTACCAGCATGCCAACATCATCGCGCAGTGCGCGTAACATCACAGAAGTACGCCGGTGGGGCGGACATTCAAATAGGACCGGTTGATGTTATCTGATGCCCGATTATAGGATTGCTTAGCCTAGTTTGCTGTCCTGGGTATTTACTCCAGTATTCCTTTGTGGTGTGCCTTGTTCCTGTTTTTGGATTTAGTTTATAGTTTTATAGTTTATTTTTGCTCCTGTTCTTGGGATTCTTTGTGATTGATTGCCTTGTACCTCTTGGCTGTGTGTCCTGTTTCCGGTCCCTAACTACCCTGCTGCCTGTACCTGGAGCCTTCTCCTTGCCTTCAGAGTCCGCCTTGTCTTCTCCTTTATATGCTTTGGATATCACTTTCTCCTTGGTCCCGACCACTACTTTTCTTCTGATCAGGGAACCTTACACCCCTGAGCTTTTAGGGTCTTGAGAATGTACAGAGGAGGCAGCAGGGGAAACAGCAGTCAATAATTTACTGTGATGTCAGCAGTCACAGTTTTGATTGACTGCATGGAGAAAGGATCCAGCTTCCTCTGCCAGAAGGATGCAATAATTATTCTTAATTATCTGGTTAGAAATATATCTGTATATGCCTGAAACATTCTCGAATTTCTCTTCGGGTGCCATTAAAAAGGGCCTGGTCAACTTCGTCTATCCACAACCTGTTATCTCTAGAAATTCTTGTAATGGCTACTGAGGGCTGCACCAACAACAGTATAAGTTATTTTAAAAGTGAATCTTGATGTCTTTCCATAGGGTCTTTAAGGGTGACTCAATCAACAATGGCCAGTTGCAGCATCAACTTTAGGTTCCAGAATGTTGCATCATTGTATAATTCTTAGAAATGTCAGATGAGATGGCTGTAGGTTGCCTTTCATCAAGAAATATTTAAGATAGCTTACTATGGACAGGAAAGATATTACATTTGACAATTCATTCTGAAACGATCTGTCTTCTTCTAAAGTTTCTTCTAGCGGATCAACTAAAAAAGTCTTTCTCATCATTCCAATTAATTCCTCAACCATAGACTGGTCTAGGCCAGAGGTGACCTTTTGTACCTCCTCCTCAACCTCTGCTTCTGAAGCATCTGTTTGATTAGATGGTCCAGCATTTTCAGTACAGTTGGGTGGAGAATCCTTGTTTGAAACAGCTGATCGCATGTATGAACGAAAACATACGCATGCTCAGCTGTTTAAAGGCCAGACCCGAACTTCCAGCTCTGTTCCAGAAGTTCTTTTAAACAGCAGATCGCACATATGTTTCCTCATACATGCCATCAGGTGTTTAAAAAAAAGGGGGGGGCGGTACTTACACCACTGCCAAGAGGTGAGCATGTCAGGCAAACACCTTATCAGGAATGAAAAAAATCTGTGGGGAGGGGGGAGTCAGTATTTAATATCTTTATATTATCTTTAGACATCTTGGCATAACCGGAAGTGGAAATTTATCCATGGTTGTCCCACTGCAGGTTTTAGGCACAGGAAAAATGAAACCACCACTGTGAAAGTGAATGAAACCTTTAAAGGGCATGTCCATCCCCAAAACTAAAATTTAACCCACTGTGTAGCCCTACCATACATCTGTTTCTTATGGTTCTCCTGCAGTGCTTGTCCAAAATAGATAAGTAGGAGCTCCTGTCAAAAGGTTTCTGCCTCCTCCTTGTCCTCCCGGATGGATTGTGACATGTGCAGGGGAGCCCTTCCACCCTTCCAGATCCCTCCATGGCTGCCCTTCCATCTAGCATTAAAAGATTTTTCTGACTGTAGGGCACCCCTGCAAACCCCCAACTGCCATGTTACATTGCAAAAAAAAAATCAGCCGAAACATACTTACAGCCCATTGCTTCCATTGCCGGCAGCCGCGTCTGTGAATGGCTGCCTCTGAGCCAATCAAGACACAGAAGTGTCCAACAAACAGAGGGCCGGATCAGAGCGCCACAGGATTGAAGAGCTGTAAGTAGATTTCTGATGCTTTTTTTTAGTAATCTAACATGGCGGCTGGAGGAGGGCAAAAAATGTTGGCCCTGTGGGCATAAAAGGGGTGTCAAAAAAACCACAGCATTTTTTGTAAACATCTCAAGAAACATAGTTCACATAAATTGTTTCTTTATGGTCTATAAATAAGACTGAAATTGTTTTTGGGTGAGCATTTCCTTTTAGGTTTCTACATAATTACAATATGCACAAAATATATTTTAACATACCTGATCTCTCGTTCTTTTTTGCTAAATCCTGAACCAAAATAGCTGTGAATATCGGAACATGACAGATTGTCATCCAATACCCTAAAACATGATAAAATATACTATAATAGTTACTGGTACACAACTTTGTGAACAAATCATGTAAATATTCCTTTATAAATATATTAAACTAGCTTACCCAACTTTCTGAACAAGCCATCAGCTGGATTCCAAACAAATCGAGTTTTCTGAACTTGTATATATCGAATCTGTAAAAATTTGTAAAGAAGACAACTTTTGTAAAGCAAATTACATATTTTTTGCTCTTTATTTGAGTGGCATGTGCACCCTTAAAGGACTACTCCACTCTTATAATAACATCTTTTTTGAAAGAATTTTAAAAGTTTTAAAATTTAAAATTAAAACTTTAAATATTTTGATACATCCTACTTTTGTCCTCTAAATTCATTCTGTATGCCTGCTTGCTTCTGGATGCCACATGGAAACTGAGTATTTAGTGACCAGCACTGAGCCTGAGCATGCTCAGAAGAGTCAGGGGATTACATTCAGTCTTTGGCTGTGATTTTTAACTGTCAAATCAAACTGGAAGTTGCTAACTCGAAGAACCCAGAAGCAGAAACAGAGGCAACCAGACATTGTGCAGGATTTCAGGTTAGTCACATATTCAGTTTTTAAACTACTTACAGTTTACGGTTTTGGGGGATGATTTACCTGTACATAGTTTTTAATTTAAGGGCTGGACTTTGTGAGAGTTATTGCTGGAAAGGTTCAGCCATAGTACTTCCTGCTTGGACACTTCCTGTTTTCAGTCATGTGATCAGCTTGGAATCATGTGACCAGCCTCTGCCTGCATTAATAGGCTCCCCTTCTCAACTGTCAATTTTGTCCCCTGGTACGTGATTTCCCCAGGATTAAGTCTTAACTGAGCATGCTTCTCCTCCGGGACGGACGGGCGGGGCAGAGGTCAGGTGATATCACTCAACCTACTGGAGCTGGAAGTTTGAACATTCACCCCAATGTAATTTCTCACAGGCTCCAGCCAGATATGTGATTGTCGGCTTATTTTAAAGGAAATACTGCAGGTTTTCATTTAACCCTAACTTGTTTTGAAACCAGAGTTGCCCTTTAATGATAAGTTCTATCATTTTCTGGCAAAAGTATATGCCTCCTTCCTCTGCTCAATAATTTTTTTTATAAGCTTGAGCATGTGCAAAGGAGTCAGTGAAAAACAGCAGTCATCATTGGCTGTGATGTCAGCAGTCACAGTTTTGATTAACTACATGGAGGGAGGAGACAGTTTACTTTGCTAGGAATGGAGGCAATAATTATCTGTAAATTTCTGTTAGTAGTGCATCTAGTGCTAAAAATATCTGTTGGGTTGGGGGCAGTTTTAAGGGTGGAGGTACCCTTTAAAGGGTATGTATACACCTCAAAGAAAAAATTATATATACTGTAGGTAAATCACCCTCAAAACCCTACAAGACTTCCACAATTAGGAATGTTTTTATATGTAGGACTAATCAGTTATGTTCTTCTCCCACTTCCCTCTGCCTCTCAAACGTTTGTGCCACTTCCTTAAGCTCTGCAAGCTTTTTTTTACAAGCTTTTGTATGCTTAGAGGAGGCAGCTAGGGATGAAGCCAAGTCATTGGTTGTGACGTCATCTATTACATCCATGACTGACAGCTGCTAACTGCAAAAACCAGAAGTAGAAAGAGATTTCTGGCTATTGCGGGTTTTGGGTTTGGGTGGGTGATTTTCCTATATATATTGTGTAAATAGCCATTTGCTTTAGCATTTTTTTTACATCAGTGTAAGGTAAGTAATATATAAATGTATTTACTTTGCAGGATGGCTTGATTATCAGTTTGTTTAACAAAGACAAAGATTTTTCAGCTATGCTTCCATCTGGTTTGTGTTGCAAAGAATTTGACTCGATAAACTTTATATTCTTCTTAAAATAATGTTTAAAATCGCCCTGAAAAAAAGGAATATTTTTAAAATGAATGATAAAAGTTTTATGTATTGCAAAATTCATTTCTTACCTCCTGAGTTTGATGCATCACTGATGGTGACCGTAGGCTCAGTGATACGATTGGCCAATACCCGGTATCAGATGATCTCTGTTTCATGTATGGTGCCCAGTGATGAAATCGGGATGATAGTATCAGCTCGATTTTGATATCAGAATGGGCAAAATTTTTGACTGATCGATATTATCAGCTGTGATTGTTCGATAATTTCGATCCGTCAATGCCCACAAAACTAAAAACATTGACAAGCGTTATTTGCTTAACAGACTGTTTATGCAAAGCAGTTATAATTCTGTGTATTAAAACACAGTAGAGATAATGTTGCATAGAGTGTATTTCAACCGAATTACATAGTATATGATCAATAATATTTAGTATTTTAGATGATTATTTAAAGGGTAACTGTGGTCTAAAAATGACTTTAGGTAAATTGACAGGAATTGCTTTCCTGAGGATTTTTGCAGTTTACTTTCATTATTTATTTTACATAGTTTTGAAGATATTTACATTTATATGTGTGATATGGTTGCAGCATCACCAGATCCCCTGCACTTCCTGCTTCCTGCACTGAAACCATGTGACAGTCCCTCTTCCGTGTTTCCTCCTCCTCATGGGCCCCCATGGCCCCTTCCCTTGCAGCCCCTTGGGCCTTTCCCTTGCAGCCTCTTATTGCCCCTCCCACTCATGGGCCCCAGGCCCCTCCCACTCACAGACCCTGAGGCCTCTCCCACTTGCAGGCCCTGGGGCCCCTCCCACTTGTGGGGCCTGGGGACCCTACATCTTGTGGGGCCCAGGCCCCTCCCACTTGGCAGGGGCTGCAAGGGGAGGGGACACAGGACCCACGATTGGGAGGGGCCAGCAAGTGGGAAGCATTAAAAAAAGCAGTGCTGTGCTGTTCTCCCCACCCCCCTCCTACCCTTCAGTCATGCACTGAGCATGTGCCAACTGCAGATTACAGGAGGAAATAGTATTTCTGACCGCAGATTCAGAACCTCCCACCCTCTAACTTTCTGATCAATGATTTCTTCATATTTTGGGCTGTGCAGCACGTAAAGAGGTGGTTGATGGCTCGTTTTAAAGGTATGAACCTGGCCTTTCATTTAAAATAAACTTGTTTGGAGACCACAGTTCCCCTTTAACACATAATATTCATTTAAAATAATTGCTATTTAAGGTAAGCAATCAAACAACATTTCTTTTAAATAAACAAATAAATAAAATAATATATTTAAAAAACATTTGGTAACATAAGAATGGTTGCTACAGAGTACAAGCAAGATTGAGAACCACATTAAATAAGCACTGTAAGGTTACACAAACAGCACCAATGGAGAGAGGCCAAAGCTGGGCACGCACATTACTGAAGATAGGCCAGTCCAATCTGGTCCGATCGGATTAGACTTAAAGGATAACTATATTCTAAAAATAAACTTAATTATTCTGGGGCAGGAAGGTAGGATTGATTATTCATACTTCACAATATTGTTTTGTTGAGGAGCTACAGCACTTATAGGGAGATTCAATAAAAGTTCTTATCGTTTGGTTGGTGCAAAATTAGCACCATTTTAATCAGAACTTATTTAACATTTGAAAGCTAACATCTGATTGGTTGGGGCAAAATTAGCACCATTTTAAACTTTAAGAACTTTTATTGAATAACCCTGTAAAAGTTTTAATTTGCTAAAAAAAGGTTACTAAAAGGTTAGTCCTGGACTAGTCCTGTATTTAAGATAGTGCTGAAGCCAGAAGGAAGACGGGCAGAATCAGTTTTCTTTGGGCTGATGCTCCTCACAGAAACAATATTGGGAGGTAGGAATTGGTCCTATATTCCTCTCCCAAGTACTTTTCATATTAACTGTATTTTTTAAAAAAAAAACTTTGTACACAGAATAGTTATCCTTTAACTAAACAATGAAGAGTAGTTATTATTGGTGCTTCGTCAATATGGACTAAAGTTCTAAGTGGTTCTGTGTTGGGGGCCACTTCTGTTTAATCTGTTTATTAATGATTTGGAAGTCGGTATAGTCAGCAAGGTCTCTGTGGATGACACAAAACTTTGTCGACCATTAAAAGTTTTTTTTTGTTGACTTTCTCTGAATCAACTGTTGTTGGTATTGTGGAGTAGGTTGGACTAGATGGACGAATGTCTTTATTTAACCTTAAATACTATGTTATACTTTACTATACTAATATGCAGCTTAATGGAGAGCTAAAGTCTAATCATAAATTAAGTTCATTTGATTCCCTATGTACTTCAAACACCTTCATTTAAAACTTTAGGGTTGATGACAAAGAAAGATTTTGCAGGAGCAGGACCAACCAGCATAAACATTTTCTGGTAAGTAAAAAAACATTAAAGGACATATTTCCATCTTTCCTAAAAAAAATAAATAAATTGACCTTTTTTGGACACTATAATTCTTCCCAACCACCATTGTACCATTTTTTTGTTTATCTGTCCACTATTTTTTATCCAATCTGAAGCATCTTGCATTTCAGCTGTCAATCAAGTTATTATAAACTTTTTTGCTGTTAAGAGTAAACAGCCACTGTGGGCAAACTTATGTACCAATAACTGTGGGCAAATTTTTGTACCAATCACTGTGGGCAAACATATATACTAATCACTGTGGGCAAACTTATCTACTAATCACTGTGGACAAGCGTATGTACCAATTACTGTAGGTAAACGTATGTACCAATCACTGTGGGCAGACTTATGTACCAATCACTGTAGGCAAACATATGTACCAATCACTGTGGGCAGACATATGCACTAATCACTATGTGCAAACTTATGTGCTAATCACTGTGGGAAGACTTACGTACCAATCACTATACGCATACTTATGCACCAATAACTGGGCAGACTTTGTGAACATCCAGTGTGGGTAGACTTTTGTTCAAATCACTGTGGAAAGTACTTGTACCCATGAATATGCAAACTTATGTACTAATCACTGTGGGCAGACTTATGTCACCAATCACGTAGCAAACTTGTACCATACGTAGGCAAACTTTTATGTACCAATTACTGTAGGCAAACTTATATACCAATCACTGTAGGCAAACTTATATACCAATCACTGTAGGCAAACTTATGTACCAATCACTGTGGGCAAACTTATGTACAAGTCACTGTGGGCAAACTGATGTACCAATCACTCTGGGCAGGCTTATGTGCAAATCACTGTGGGCAGACTTGGTACGTGCGCACGATGTGTTTGAGCGCCCATTTTCGTCACAATCATGCCCTGTATGGGCACTTTGGCAGTCGAAATGGGCGTTGGTCAGGCTCATTGATGTCCTCCGGATGAATCAGTTAACAATGCATCAACAAATGCCTGTTTTGGTCACAGGATTATTGCCCAAAACAGATTCTCATACACAGGATGATTGCGGATTGGCCCCAGCGATTGCACGTGTGTATGAAGCTTAAATTAGCCCACCACACCCACCTCCACAAGCCACATACCCACTTCCTATAGCGCCCTGCCTATAGGCGCCATCCAAAAGTTGTTACAGGTGCGAAAACCCTAAAAACACCCCGACAGAGATTTACACAATTGATCCCCCTGTGGTCACAGTGCTGATTTCATATCACAATTGCATCTCTCTGAAAATCTGATTATGATGTAAAGTTGCATGAATTTAACACCAGCAATGTTTTGCTTTTAAAATGTCATGCAAAATTGCCACAATGCAATTTATAATTTGCAGCATCTGCATGATGCTTTATTCAAAACCCATGCAGGTCCACAAATCCCACTTTAAGCATACACTAAAAGTATTAAAAAGGCACAAACAATAATAAAAACAGCACAGTGTATTTTATATTGGAAGTACCGTACTATCAAACTGTTTCTCAAAATTGTAATTTTAATAATACATGAGATTTGAATGTTTCGATCTGTTTAGATCTCGTCCGTGCAAGATACAAATTCATGGCTCTATGGGGTAGGACTTGGAAACACAATAGGCATGTCTGCAGTCAATGATTGGCTCTATACCATAGGCTGTATTGCCTGTCAAACCCAGCAGTTCTGAACACATGCATTAGCTATAGGACATAAAGGAGAAATTTTTGCATATCTCCGTCCCTTACTCTGGGGAACAGCGGATAGAAATTACTTCTTGTTTCTTAGATTTTGTGGGCATGTTTTCATATAGCATGAAACTGCAAGATACCGTCTGTTATAAGAATGCTCTGCGCCAAGTAACAATTAGAGTATGGTAATAGAAAGGCTGACCTGAAAAATGGGGTTTATATAGAAGCATTATTTAAAAAAAAACGTTTGTTTTTTATTTTAAAACCAAGACAGTTTAGAAATTTTCAGTCATAGCCTGCTTTATCCAGAAAAGGAACCTGCATGAAAAACTTACAGTGGTTTCTAGCAGTAAGATGTCAGCTTCCTCCAAACTGCAAGGGATGCGGAACACCAGACATGCAGCTCTGGCTTCCAATAAAACAGGAGTCGTAGGAACCCAAGTGACAGCAAATATCCCAGATACACAGTGCTTGTCGACAACATTCTGTTCTATAACCAAACATCTCCTGTAAAATAGATGTGAAATTTTGTTGTGTTTTTTCATATTGGACCACACTGTAGTGTATGTGCAATTTACTTTATCCAAAGAGGCTAACTATCAAACTGTAACATAGTAACATAGTAACATAGTAATTAAGGTTTGAATAAAGACATTCGTCCATCAAGTCCAACCTATTCCCTTTTTTTTTTTTTTTTTTTTTTTTAACCCTACCTAACAGTTGACCAGAGGAAGCAAAAACCCCACGAGTAAAAAAGGGGGGGAAAAATTCCTTCTGACTCCAAACGGCAATCGGAAAGTATCCCTGGATCAACCAGATCTATATGCATTAATACCAGTAATTCTCAATATTTTTTAGTTTAGAAAACTTATCCAGGCCTTTTTTAAAAGTTATTCATGAACTTGCCATTACCACCTCTGCTGGAAGAACAGTTCCACAGTTTCACCGTTCTCACTGTAAAGAAACCTTCCTAACCTGAGATGAAACTTCTTTTCTTCCAACCTTAAAGGATGTCCACGAGTCCTCTGATATGACCTATTAGTGAACAATGCACCAGAAGTTCACTGTAGGGCCATTATATATTTGTATAAGGTTATCATGTCCCACAAACCGCCGCTTCTCCAATGTAAACAGCCCTAACTTGTCTAATCTGCCTGCATATTCAAGCCCCTCCATTCCCCTTATAATTTAGTTGCCCTTCTCTGAACTGCCTCCATTTCCAAGATGTCCCTTTTGTATATGGGATTCCAAAACTGCAACCGCATATTCCAAATGTGGCCTTACCAGTGCCTTGTAAAGAGGAGAATAATATTTTTCTCTCTTGATTCCATTCCCCTCTTTATACAAGACAATATCTTGCTAGCTCTAGCTGTTGCTAACCTGGCATTGTTGCTAGTGTCAATCAAAGAGCCAGAATGTCAACAAACATCTTAAAAAATAAGCCTGGACCTCTTTAAATGTACTATACATTTCTAGGAATTATGATTCCTTGAAACAACTAGTTTTATTGATTTAGAGTAGTTTTGTTTTTATTTTTTCTTCAATTAATTTTGTTAAAAGGCTTAATAATAGAGACATTCTGATTATTTATTATTATTATGGATTATATAGCACCAACATCTTCCGTAGCCCTTTACAATTACATGTATACATTCACATTAGGCCCTGCCATGAAGAGCTTACAATCTGCACATTTATTTGACACTACAACTTATCAGTATGTCTTTATGATTGTGGGGGAAACCGTTTGTGGGTATATTTTAAATATCATTTTTCATTTCAAATCATGTACTTTTAGGCAAATGAATCACTTCATATTTATATACTAGTTGTATTTTTGTGCTATTTGTACATTTTATGTATGGTATTGTGTTTCTAGCCATTTCTGCAGCCTACTGTACTGACAAGAATACAGCAAGTCTTTCAACATGTAAGGTTCTAACCTCTTCAGAAAAAATAAGATCCAATTCCCTACTTGTTCTGCACTTTTTTTGTTTTGTGAAGCTCAAAACAGTAAGAGGAGATAAAGTCCAAAAAATGGGAAGAATAAAGACAGAAATGTAATTTGTGCTTTTTTAATGAGAATGGAGATAAACAACTGGTAATTTCTTCCTCCAGTGGGTTCAGCGAATTTATTTAGATTCCAAAAAGACTAAAAATTACATTTTTAATAAGTTCTGACTTTCTAAATTATGATTATTCCGCTAGATCCATGGATTTCTTGATACCAGCAGTTCCAAATTGAAACAATTGGAACTCATCTCTATTGATGATTTAAAATGTAATATAACATACTTATTCCAATAAAAATGTTTCTTAAGTCTGGCCGTTTCATTTCTGGTATCATAGTATTGTTTATTTTGCAATCTTAAAATCAGGTTTAATTAAACCTTCATGTCCTGTAATTAGATCTTCAGTGTACTGTATGTATCATCTAATTTGGGGGCGGGTAAATAAGGGTAATCAGGAGGGTAGAAAGGTATCTGACATCACCTTTCTGTATTTGCTCATTATTTACAGGTCTCTGCAGAAAGTGATTTTAACAAAAAAAAGAAAAATATTTTTGCACTTATATATTTGGATAAATAGTTATTTTTAAACTCTTTGCATTGCCACTAGACGACTCTCTTTGCTCTATACGGGAATACTCATGCAATCCTTGTGAATAGTACTACACAATTAATTTGGACTGATTTAATAAAAGGTGCAAAATGTACCCATGCTTTTAATCTGCAGCAACTAATCAATGTCATGAAATGTTATCCAACTGTGGTAGACCAGTAAAAGGTATTTTGATTGGTTAGTGCAGACTCAGAGCATTAGCGAAATTTTGCACCTCTTATTAAATAAGCCCTATGTATTAAGTAGAAAAGATGAGCATAGCTGGGCACACCAGTCTTGAGTGAATCAAATTTTATTTGTGACGTCTCGGAACCGGAGTGGTTCCTTTCTCAGACACACAGTTTAAAGTAACAAAGTGCAAAGTGCTATTTATAGACTAAAATTTCAAACAATTAAACAGCCGTCATCTCTTTATATACCAGCTATATATCGCTTAATACCACTTTTATACCAGCATTGACCATTCACAAGGATTATGTGCCATTGAACATTTTCTAATGTCTAGCCAATGTAAATTGCCACCCAGTATTTTCATTAATTGTATGCAATTGATTTTACATAACAATTACTTTAAGTTTGAGAATAATTTCTTCTTACAGCAGGTAAGGATTGCAACGGGCAGTCCCGCAGCACCCTCATACGCAAATCTGTATATTGGTTTTTTTAGAGGAAAAATATATGTATAATAATAAGTCATTTAGAGAAGAACACTGTGGTGAAGTTTTTGGCATTACATTGATGACCTGTTTCATTATCTGGCAGGGAGATTTGCATGAGGCACAAAATTCATTACATTTTGTAATTCTTTGGATAATAAGATTGTTTACAATGCTCTTTTTTCGCAGGTACAGGCGCGATACTTGGATGTACAAGTTAATGTTACCTCAAATGGAATCCGTATGTCCATCTACACAAACCAACTGACCGCAATTTGCTATTGCATGGGAAAAGCTTTCACCCACCAACATACGATACAGGGATTACCAAAATCGCAGTTTATGAACAGAAGTAACAAGTAACAAATTGTGCTCCAAAGTGAAGATAGGGCACATCAGCTTGATCGGATGATGAACAAATTTAAGGTAAGGGTAGATCAACCCGATACTTTGAAAGAGCAAAGGTTTGAAGCAGGTAATGTGTCCCCAAAGTAACCAGAGAAGGGGTGTACCCTTCGTCCAGTGTTACAACCACAAGTTCGACCATATCAAGCATAATTTCAATAAATACTGGTCAATTATTGGAGGTTATAAGACCCTAGATCAGACCACTAGACGTAAGCCATTCACAGTCTATAAAAAGGGTAAATCACTTTACAGCTCTCTTATTCAGGCTGGACCCTATCTCTAAATATAAACAAAAACCGTTTTGCTTTTTCACAAAAAATGGTTGTTTTAAGTGTTATAAATAACGCAGTATGTGTAATTCCATCATCACTGGAGCAGTTTTTAGCCACCCCTATTCAGGCAAAAATACGCGATACAGGAACTTCAACTGCAATACTGAATATTGCATATTATTCTGAAATGTCCGTGTTCTCTCATTTATGTAGGGAAAACCATGGGTCCCGTTAAAGCAGGTTCCAACGCCATGAAACATCAGGATCTGACCTTAAGGCCATGGTTATTGACCACATCCCCATTGTATGTAGGGGTCACGACAGACATAAAAGACTTTTACCGCAGAGACGCCACGTGGATATACAAATTAGATGCGTACAAACCCAAGGTTCTGAACATGACTTAGGGCTTTCTTGTTTTCTGCCTAAACGTTATATAATGATTTTTTTACACTACACTGTGATATTTAATATTTATGCTTCTGATAATATATTCACAGATATTTATTCATGTGATCATCTTTTTAAATATCCATCCTTTTGAAAGTTTTTTATCACGTATTAAATTGTTAATTATGTCCGTATGTGGAATTATTAGTTTTTTTTTTAAATCTCATCTATTTTTAATAGCACTAGCACTTTTTAGGCACTTAGCACCTTGTATCTAGCACCTTTCCTTTTGATGTATTATAGACTTATTGCCCTAGATGGCCATCTTGATTGTTTGAAATTTTAGTCTATAAATAGCACTTTGCTACTCCTTAACTGTTTGTCTGAGAAGAAGACCACACCGGTTCCAAAATGTTACAAATTAAGATTTGATTCACTCAAGACTGGTGTGCCCATCTACACTCATCTTTTGTATGTTATACTTATGTTGGCTACAGTGCCGGAGCACCAGCACTTTGTTCTACTACAACTTGGTTTAGGTGGCAGGATCCTGATCCATTGCATTTGGTACCTAATGTAATTAAGAGTTCATATAGATAATAAGCCACTAGATTTACACTGGCTGCTTATGATGAGGGTATTTTAAAAATTATTTATTCTACTCTCCTGTAGCACACAGTCAGAACATAATGAAATGAACTCCCAAGTCACATATACATTATTTTTACATACATTAAGGTTTGCATTTTAATTTACCAGAATCTTCATGAACTGACTGCAAAACTGTTATATTTTTTTTTAAAAAATTCTATTTGCCTGCTGCTGCTGGCCTGCATAGTTTAAGGGACTGGGGAGGTCATTTTTTTGGCTGGCATATGTGCTCTGGAGGCTGTGGTGGGAGGTGTTGGGGACCCCCCTCAGCTTCCACCCCCCAGAGTCCCCCCTCTGTGTCCCCCTTTTTTTAGTAACTATTCATTGATGTCAATTCCTAAAATGTAAAATCTGGATTTGTCATTTTTATTAAAAGTGGTTTGCTGCTGTTTTATTATCTTCTGATTCCCGTATTCCTGTACGGTGAATCTATGCCCATCTATGCATGTTTCTGAAGTGAGTCTGTCTTTCCAACATAACTATAACTACATGGACAGATTATAATCTAAATCACATGAGGTGTTTGACTAGTAATGTTGTGGGTCAATCTTCACCTGTAACCTATTTTCCTGAATGTGCGTGTGTGAAAGAGGAACTCGGCATTATATGTTTGCATGATCTGCATTTGTGACTGTTGAAACAGCCTAATTGTTTATTGTGCTAATCTGTTTGCTTGTTTATATTTTTCCAAGGTTCCGTGTATACCAGGATATCCGCAGGTTCTTTCCTCCCATTTGAAGGTTTCGGTAGGTCCTTTGTAGTAGTTGTGCTTTAAGCTTAACATCTGTTGTGAGAATTTGCCAGTTGGAGTGCAATGTATTTTTATATCTTCTCCTGAAGTATAATAAGATGCAGTACAAACAAATGTTAATCAATTTGTTAGTTTTTTTTTGTTTATCATGTGTACTTTTCCTTGCTGTTCTTAGGGCCTCTTATAAAACATACTCTTCGTATCCCCTCTGTAGAAATTTTTTTCATTTCATCTATCTGTAGTTCCTTATTAGGGGGTCGGAGTTGTTTTCTCAGTACCCTACAGAGTTGGGATATAGGGAAGCCCTTTTTAAGGATGGAGGGTGATGGCTGTTAAAGTGTAAAAACAAACAATATGGAGCCCTCCTAAAATATTCCGGGGTAATAGTCTGGATCCCACCAAGACTACAAAACATATTTCTTATGCATACCTCACTATATATAATAACTACCCCCAAATTAAGAATTAAAGGGAATACCAGGTAATTTAAAAAGGGAATACCATTTTATTCTAGACTCCCCAGCCTTTAATACACCACTATATTAACATTAAACATCCACAGTGCTGGCCAGCCTAAATATAATACACTTTAGATCTATTCACTGTAATACAAACAAATCAATAAATCAAAAGATTTTTCTTACATATAAACCCTGTATATAAAATTAAAATTACTTGAATCTCTACAGTCTCTAGTCTTTCACAATGTTGCCAATTAGAACTTGTACCAATCTCTACACTTTCCAACAAAGTGTCATTCAAGAATCTCCTGTGGTAAGTTGGTCAATTGTATCAATCTTTGTATGCACAGTAGCACCTGACAGCGTGGGAGGGATTTATTATTAACTTTGTTGCAGTATATGTTAAACTTTCAAATACTTCCAACTCCAACTCGAATCTTCCCAGCTTAGGTAATGGGTTTCCCGGTGGGCAGTCTACGCGCGGGTACCTCTATCCTTGTGTCTGGCTACTTGTAAATACAAGCACTTACTATCTGCCTTGACCCCATGCTTTTTTTTCTCATGCCCTCACTCTGATACCCTGGCCCATCACTCACATTGCCACATGGCCAGGAGTGGGGTTGAGGGTATATATGTTTGTAACTCACTTTGCACTGGTTATACCTGAGGAAGGACATTGTAGTCCCGAAATGTAGAATGTTGTTCCCAATAAATTGTAATTCTACACATATAGTGTGCTCGGCCTCGATTGCACTTTGTTCTTGGATGTACCTGAGCTCGGTGGATTAGAGAGCTGGGGAAAGACC
Source organism: Hymenochirus boettgeri (assembly GCA_019447015.1). Taxonomy (NCBI): domain Eukaryota; kingdom Metazoa; phylum Chordata; class Amphibia; order Anura; family Pipidae; genus Hymenochirus; species Hymenochirus boettgeri. Next base: position 114,760,836 of record CM033473.1, read on the forward strand.
TATCTATTGTCTGGCAGCAAGCCTACAGTGGGTGTGCTAGAGTGTTCTGAAATTTTAATTTCCTTCCTTCTTTTCTACCCCAGGGAGAAACAGAACATAAGAATATTTTGCTCTGAACGCTTTAGATATTACCATTGAGTAAACCAGTTCTTGTTCAGTTCTTGGCTGTAAATATATATAAAAAGGGGACATAGGCCTTAAGGATAAGCTTTTTACACTTTAAAGCTATCACCTCATCCTTAAAAAGGCATTCCCCTATATCTTCAACTTGCAGGGTGCTGAGAAATCCTATCTCAGACCCCCAAATTAAGGGAACACAGATCCGGTAGTATGAAATGAAAAAACATGGGGTTCACAAGGGGATACCCAAAGTATATTTTTATACGAAGCCACTAATAAAAGCAAGGAAAGGTCAACATAACACAAAAAAGCCTAACAATTTATTTGTAGCTAGCTCTTATCTTTTCTACTGTTTGGAGAATATAATAAAATACATTGAACCAAAGGTATGTTTTCTCACACACGATAATAACGGTACCACAAAGACCTAATGTAGTCCTTCCAAAAACCTGGTTTAGCCAATAAATAATTAGGCTGTTTAAACGTCACACAAAGCGATCATTCAAACATATAATGCCGAGTTCCACTTTCCCACACCCCATTCAGGAAAACAGGAAAATTCGACACAAAATTACTTGTCCAAACACACATGGGATTTACAGGTTATAATCTGTCCATGTACTGTAACGTACAGTATGTTAGAAAGACAGACCTACTCTCGGAACACGTACAGATGGGTATGGATCCTCCATTAACACAGATACAGGACAGAATACTACAGTATAAACCACTATAAAACCACTTTTTAGAACAGGCAACAAACTCCAGTTTTAAGGAATTGACCCACATACCGCTGCAAGAGAGAGGAAATAAACGAATATGCTACTTATAAAAAAAACAAAACCACCATTTGGATAAATACTCTGACCCCCATAAAGCTTAATAATATTCAGGGAGATTTCAAGAAAGTTCTTATGTTACAATTTTTTTTACTCTTTTGCAACAGTAATTACCATTATATAGCTTGGAAGGTCTCCTAACCCCCCAGAGAAAAAACTCACATCAAATACTTGGATTTTTGGCCGTTTATCTCTTTTAATCTAAGACTCAATCACAACATGTTGGTGGAAACGCCATGTTGGAACTGCCCAGTATTAAAGAGATATCAATAAGGGGCTTCTTAACCATTTGATTTTTGGATTCCTGATGAAGCTGGCAAACATTTTAAAGGAGGCATGTACAACTGGGGCAAATCATTTTTTAAACTATCACACCAAATTATGATTAATTGCCACCAATACTAAAGGGCATCTATAGTGAAAAAAACCCATTTGCCCCTTTGCAACAGTTGAATCATTTACTCAGTGCTGCCTTAAATGCTATGTCCACCCCTAACTATACTTTTAAATATATGCTCCCCCATGTCCCCCAGCCCCAAACGCATGTTTGTTTTTTTAAAAGCTCCCCAAAACTCTTACTTACCTCCCCTCGATCCTCCGCCGCACTGCCGGCCCTCGGCTTTGCGAGAATGCAAGCAAGAGGGCGGGACCGGCAGTCGCGTCTGTTATTGCTTAGCGGCGCCAATCACGGACGCGGCTGCCGGTCATTCATGCAGCGGAGGAAATCGAGAGGTCATAATGATGGGAGCTTGTTAAAAAAAAAAACAGCGGTTGGGGCTGGGGGACATGGGGGCGCATATTAATGGGGATTTGAGCTAGGGGGCGGGATATTCGAACGGGAGGGGAGAGGGAAGGAGAGGGAGGTGGAGGGAGGGGGGAGAAGGGCTGTCAGTACGCATTGCAAAATCTACCTGAGGCCATCTAAGGCGTGTCCTATATGGACTCTAGCCTCCCTGGTGGCAGTTTTTTGGAACTTTGGGGGGGGACTACAGAGAAAAACCAATGGCGTTGGGATGTGAGGTAAGGATCAACTACACTACATGGTGGGCAGTATTGGGGGATTATAGTTTTTGGGGGTGGACATGCCCTTTAATCCTTTCTATGTCATGACTCTGTTTACCTCATGGTGTCAGATCTGTGTGCAGCCTCCCCCCTCCCCTGCCCCCCTCTGTTCTCTCCTCCATGTCTCAACAACTCCGGCTAACCGACACGCTTAATCAATGTGCGTAGGATTAAAGTCAACATCCTGAAAACCACACCATGCCTGCCATAGAAAGCAAGCCTGTCCGGAGACACGGAAGAAGGAGATCATTTTACGATCTCTCACTTGTTGACCCATCATCAATCAGTGAAACTATTAAGAAGGGGGTCACGTGCAGGCCTTATATCCTAACATCAAGCTACCTTCTCCCCCTGCTTGCCTCTTATCTGTATGTTTCTTTACAGAGCAGGGAGGGGGGATCCATGTCCACAGGGATTTGATTGAACAGTCCCAAATAGGAGTAAGAGGAATGCATCTATTATTCTTCTAACTCGGTGTATCTCAGGACAGAGAGGGAATCTGACAAAAGTAGACACTCTGGGGGTTGTGGGGAATTTAGAACACATGGAAAGAAAAGAAAAAAAAGTCATTTCCCACTATAGATGCCCCTTTAAATCGCTTTATTTCTTTTCTGACATTCCTATCCCTTGTTTTTTTTAGGCTCTGGGAAATTTTACTGTTTAAGAGGGCGTGGGCACAGCTAGTTATGTAAGAACTGTCATCACCTATCCCCTCACCCCCTGGCAACACTTCATGTAAAACTCGATTCTATAAAGCAAAGCTTTTTCTCTCTGTCACTGTAGGGCTAATTGGTTCAGCATTAAGATCAGGAAAAGGAATAAAAGCATTACTGTTACTCTGTTCTCTTCTTGGGTCAGCTAAAACCAACCTGCAGTTAGCTCTGTCTGTGTTATTTAAGTCCCAATGTAGCACTGTAGCTAAATTCTTTAATTACAAGTCCTCACGCACAACCTTCAAACTCCTACAAGCGGAAGAAAATATTACTTGATTCAAGCCGTGATTACAGCTCCCATCTGCTTACCTGACAATATCTCCAACCGCATGTTCCATCCACACACTCTAGCTGTGCCTCATTTTGGGTGGTGGAGGATACCTAGAGAAGGAGACATGCATACTAAAGTAGGAGTGAGCTGAACAGTACATGAGGACATCTAGTGATAGGGAGCACTGAGGCAAAAGGATCATTTTTCCTGACAGTGCTAAAAATATAGAAACAAGGATAAAGGATTTTAAAAAAAAAGGCGCAATACACTAACTGATTTTTATGGTGAACTATTTTTTTGCCATTTTAATGTTATTAACCGAGCCAGATTGGTAATCAGTAAAGGTTTTTGATAAATACCTTGGATTAAGACTTACGTACCAATCACTATACGCATACTTATGCACCAATCACTCTGGGCAGGTTTATGTATTAATCACTCTGTGCAGACTTATGTACCAATCACTGTAGGCAAACTTATGTACCAATCACTGTGGGCAAACTTATGTACAAGTCACTGTGGGCAAACTGATGTACCAATCACTCTGGGCAGGCTTATGTGCAAATCACTGTGGGCAGACTTGGTACGTGCGCACGATGTGTTTGAGCGCCCATTTTCGGTAACAATCATGCCCTGTATGGGCACTTTGGCAGTCGAAATGGGCGTTGGTCAGGCCTCATTGATGTCCTCCGGATGAATCAGTTAACAATGCATCAACAAATGCCTGTTTTGGTCACAGGATTATTGCCCAAAACAGATTCTCATACACAGGATGATTGCGGATTGGCCCCAGCGATTGCACGTGTGTATGAAGCTTAAATTAGCCCACCACACCCACCTCCACAAGCCACATACCCACTTCCCCAGACAAAACCACGCCCACTGCACGCCCACTACAGCGGACCCCCCTGCCTATAGGCGCCATCCAAAAGTTGTTACAGGTGCGAAAACCCTAAAAACACCCCTGACAGAGATTTACACAATTGATTCCCCTGTGGTCACAGTGCTGATTTCATATCACAATTGCATCTCTCTGAAAATCTGATTATGATGTAAAGTGTTGCATGAATTTAACACCAGCAATGTTTTGCTTTTAAAAATGTCATGCAAAATTGCCACAATGCAATATTAAATAATTTGCAGCATCTGCATGAATGCTTTATTCAAAACCCATGCAGGTGCCACAAATCCCACTTTAAGCATACACTAAAAAGTATTAAAAAGGCACAACAATAATAAAAACAGCACAGTGTATTTTATATTGGAAGTACCGTACTATCAAACTGTTTCTCAAAAATGTAATTTTAAATAATACATGAGATTTGATATGTTTCGATCTGTTAGATCTCGTCCGTGCAAGATACAAATTCATGGCTCTATGGGGTAGGACTTGGAAACACAATAGGCATGTCTGCAGGTCAGATGATTGGCTCTATATAGGCTTATTGCCTGTCAATAACCCACGTTCTGAACACATGCATTAGATAAGGACATAAAGGAGAAATTTTGCATATCTCCGTCCCTTACTCTGGGGAACACGGAGGTAAAAAATTACTTCTTGTTTCTTAGATTTTGTGGGCAATGTTATTCATATAGCATGAAACTGCAAGATACCGCTGTTATAAGATGCTCTGCGCCAAGTAACAATTAGAGTATGGTATAGAAAGGCTGACCTGAAAAATGGGGTTATATAGAAGCATTATTTAAAAAAAAACGTTTGTTTTTTATTTTAAAACCAAGACAGTTTAGAAATTTTCAGTCATAGCCTGCTTTATCCAGAAAATGGAACCTGCATGAAAAACTTACAGTGGTTCTAAGCAGTAAGATGTCAGCTTCCTCCAAACTGCAAGGGATGCAGGAACACCAGACATGCAGCTCTGCTTCCAATAAAACAGGAGTCGTAGGAACCCAAGTGACAGCAAATCTCCCAGATAACACAGTGCTTGTCGACAACATTCTGTTCTATAACCAAACATCTCCTGTAAAATAGATGTGAAATTTTGTTTGTTTTTTCATATTGGACACACTGTAGTGTATGTGCAATTTATCTTTACCCAAAGAGGCTAACTATCAAACTGTAACATAGTAACATAGTAACATAGTAATTAAGGTTTGAATAAACAATTCGTCCATCAAGTCCAACCTATTCCCTTTTTTTTTTTTTTTTTTTTTTTTACCCCTACCAACGTTGATCCAGAGGAAGGCAAAAACCCCAGCTAAAAAAGGGGGGGAAAAATTCCTTCCTGACTCCAAACGGCATCGGAAAGTATCCTGGATCAACCAGATCTATATGCATTAATACCAGTAATTCTCAATATTTTTAGTTTGAGAAACTATCCCAGGCCTTTTTTAAGTTATTCAATGAACTTGCCATTACCACCTCTGCTGGAAGAACAGTTCCACACAGTTTTCACCGTTCTCACTGTAAAGAAACCTCTCTAACCTGAGATGAAACTTCTTTCTTTCCAACCTTAAAGGAGTCCACGAGTCCTCTGATATACCTTTAGTGAACAATGCCAGAGATTTCACTGTATGGGCCATTAATATATTTGTATAAGGTTATCATGTCCCCACGCAACCGCCGCTTCTCCAATTTAACAGCCCTAACTTGTCTAATCGGCCTGCATATTCAAGCCCCTCCATTCCCCTTATTAATTAGTTGCCCTTCCTCTGAACTGCCTCATTTCCGATGTCCCTTTTGTATATGGGATTCCAAAACTGCACCGCATATTCCAAATGTGGCCTTACCAGTGCCTTGTAAGAGGGAGAATAATATTTTTCTCTCTTGATTCCATTCCCCTCTTTATACAAGACAATATCTTGCTAGCTCTAGCTGTTGCTACCTGCATTGTTTGCTAGTGTCAATCAAAGAGGCCAAATGTCAACAAACATCTTAAAAAATAAGCCATGGGACCTCTTTAAATGTACTATACATTTCTAGGAATTATGATTCCTTGAAACAACTAGTTTTATTGCATTTAGAGTAGTTTTGGTTTTTATTTTTCTTCAATTAAATTTTGTTAAAGGCTTATAATAGAGACAGTCTGATTATTTTATTATTATTATGGATTTATATAGCACCAACATCTTCCGTAGCCCTTTACAATTACATGTATACATTCACATTAGGCCCTGCCATGAAGAGCTTACAATCTAAGCACATTTATTTGACACATACAACTTATCAGTATGTCTTATGATTGTGGGGGAAACCGTTTGTGGGTATATTTTAAATATTTCATTTCAAATCCATGTACTTTTAGGCAAATGAATCACTTCATATTTATATACTAGTTGTATTTTTGTGCTATTTGTAACATTTTATGTATGGTATTGTGTTTTCTACCATTTCTGCAGCCTACTGTACTGACAAGAATACAGCAAGTCTTTCAAACATTAAGGTTCTAACCTCTTCAGAAAAAATAAGATCCAATTCCCTACTTTGTTCTGCACATTTTTTGTTTTGTGAAGCTCAAAACAGTAGAGGAGATAAAGTCCAAAAAATGGGAAGAATAAAGACAGAAATGTAATTTGGCTTTTTAAGTGAAATGAATGGAGATAAACAACTGGTAAGTTTCTTCCTCCAGTGGGTTCAGCGATTCATATCACAATTGCATCTCTCTGAAAATCTGATTATGATGTAAAGTGTTGCATGAATTTAACACCAGCAATGTTTTGCTTTTAAAAATGTCATGCAAAATTGCCACAATTGCAATATTAAATAATTTGCAGCATCTGCATGAATGCTTTATTCAAAACCCATGCAGGTGCCACAAATCCCACTTTTATATAGATAGATAGATATCGGGAGGGGATTTGATATAAGATAGGCATAGTCATAGTTTAGGAGGGTAGATAGGAATCGCAGACGTTAGATAGTATAGTAGCGGAGTGGGGTAGATCGATAGAGATAGGAATAAGTGAGTAGTGCAGAGTTAGAGGATAGATAAGACAAGAGTGGTCCGGATAGAAGCTAGCAAGTTAATATATAGGATGCATAGTTAGATACTAGGGGAGTAGATAGATGATCATATGCCAAGTTAGATAGTGAGTGAGTTGGACATATAGAGAGTTAGGGACAGATAATGTGGCATGAGGTCCCTGTTAAAAGGTAACAAGAAGGTCTCCCGTGGCCAAGGTTAGGCCAAGCGACTGACTACAACTAACCAACAGTCAGTTAAAATTACCCAGTATGCTACCAGTATATAATGATATTGCCAGTTTCCTGTGCCTTTGTGTCATAATGTGTGTCGTCTCTCTCCAAATCCTCTATCTCTGTCTGTCTATTCACTGTCTTCTGGTCCGTTTATCACTATCGGTTGGCTGTGTTGTCTAGTGTTTGGTGGTTATCTATCTGGTCCTGTCTGTTCTTTTTTGGCCATCTCATTAATTCACTAGTTTTGTTCTGGGAAAACCGGAGTATGATAAATTGAATCCTGTTTGTTAGAGTTTGTGGGCGATGCTGTTTCATATACATTAGATGGGGGGGCAAAGTGCCTCTGTTTTAAAGGGAATGTCCACGGCCAGAAAACTGACATATATTATAGATAAACCACCCCAAAACCTAAAGTTAAAACATTAATCAAAAGCTAGAACGAAAACTCCCAGACCGTGAGCTAAGTACTGACTTACGCTCCCCTACGCTAAACCCCACCCCCCCGCGGGCTCTGCACTCCGGGTAAGGCAGTCAGTGATTGGCCGTACAGTGGACATCACACCCAATCCTGACTACCATTCCCGGAGCAGTCTCCATTTCGCTGCTCGGAAACAAAAAAGAACAGGCAGCCACAGTGGAGACTGAGAAGAACCCGAAGCGGCAGTGCAGCGAGAGCTTTGTAAGTATAATAGCTCAGCTGGAGACTATTCTAGCTTTTGACTAAAAAGAACTTTAGGTTTGGGGGGTTATCTACAATATATGTATTTTTGAAAAGGGGTGGACAGTCCTTTAAGAAGCTTTATTTCATTTGTGTGCAACAAAATCTTACAGTCAGGGGATTACTGACCCTTTTGGCCTGAGGGGCAAATACAACCAAGTGGCTTTTACAATAATCATAAAATATTTGGCCATGCCACTTTACTAAGGTCACACACACTTGTTTCAGTTATGCCCTTTTTCAGATTACTATCTTATTTTACATGGTTGGTGCAATTTTTTTAAATGTATGATGGGGTTTAGATAACTAACTGACAAATAATCTGGAGGGCTGACTTAACACAGGCTATGAACTGGAGAGCTGATACACTGGCTAATGATCTGGCAAGCTTAAAACAATGACTAAGGATCTGGAGGGCTGACTTAACACATGCTAATGAACTGAGGGCTGACAACACTGGTTAAAATATGAAGGGCGACAACACTGGCTAATGATCTAGAGAGCTGATAACACTGGCTAATGTCTTGTAGGCTTACGACACTGACTAAGGATCTGGAGGCTGACTTAACACTGGCTAATGAACTGTAGGGCCTTGATACACTGGCTAATGATCTGGAGGCTGACAACACTGGCTAATGATCTGGAGGGCTGACAACACTAGCTATGATCTGGAGAGCTGATAACACTGGCTATTTCTGGTAGGCTTACGAACTGACTAAGGAACTGGAGGGCTGACTAATACTGGCTAATGATTGAGGGCTGACGTAACACTCCTTATGAATTGGAGGGCTGACTAACACTGGCTAATGAACTGGAGCTAAGTTACAGTATTCACAGGACTAGGATAGGAAGTACAATAGTTGAGCTAATATCCTTTTTATCAGACTGCCCTGTCTATTAGTTAAATAGACAAACAGAGCTTTGCTATTGTTAACATTCAAGTACATGGTGCCTGGCAAATTGGCAGGGTTATACTGGGTACTATACATACATTGGTGCTATATGAATAGGAGATACAACTGGAAATAGTTTTAAAAAAAATTGGCCTGTGTGCATATACAATGTTTTCAGTATAGATATGAAACACTTTCAGGGATTTACCCAAGAGCGCTCCGGCGCGCACCCTCCTGCCCCTTCATAACTCGCTTTAAACTGATTTACGCTCAGGTAGCGCGACGTTAAGGCTGCTTTGCAGCAGCTGCCGAGATCGGGAACTTGCACAGGCGTTTGCAAAACCTATTACGAGCGTGCTCGTACTCTTAACCGTAAGTATTTAAGGCCACTAATAGCTGGCGTTAATACTTATACGTCACTTGGTGAGATTCCACGCCGAGGCAGCCTCTGTAAATCCCGTACGGGAGATTTAACCAAGCAGTTGCGGCTCTGGGTGAATCTCCTTATTTGTGTGCTATGTACCAAAGTGCATATGCTCGTTGGATTGGTGGTGCACACAATTTTAAACCTGTGTATTTATGTTTGGTTACGTGTGTGTCACATCCACAGAATAACAGGGATTACAGGTATAAAACACTGCTGTGTATACACTTGACCCGCAAAATATTTAAATCAACTATGTTTTTTTTTTTCTAAGTTGAGGTGTGTTTTTATTTGTCACATTGCATTCTCTTAGTTCTCTACTCCAACACACACCCAACAATTTCAGTGTACAGGAAACATTGACGTTTTTACACCTGTTTGAATAATTTATGACCTATTAGACTATTTGTATTTAAGAAGTAGGGAGTAATAAAGTTTGCAGCTGTCATTTTTGCATTAAACACAATTTAAATCATTAAATTAAGAATTATATATTAAAAAAAGACTGAGATGCTGCAGTTCCTTTTAATGAATGTTTGCATAACCTTTTCACCACAGTGATGATAAATGTCTACATCAGTGTAGCAAACAAACAATTGCTAAGCACAATAGATATAGGTGTGTTTAAACTTGTAAGTAATGTCATAATAAACAAAGTCCAAAGTTTAGAGAGGTCCAGACATTAATTCAGTTGTAAGGCTGGGCACAACACGCAGCATTTTCAGGCAATCAACCGATACTTCTTGTGCTGTTTTGTCCGCAGCTGCACCAATGTCTGTCACCTGTTCGTCCGGATCAGACAAACGGAAATCGGAAGTGTCAGTAAATCACGGGTGGATCGTGTATGGGACCGCACAAACTGTCGGCCGCAGCTTCTATTGCCAGACATTTGTTCTGGCCAAGCGCCCGCTCATAGCAAACGCTGATTTGGATAAATAGTCCCCTTGTGTGTACCCAGCCTAAAGAGTGCATATTTTGCTCCATTAAATGTTATCTCCACCATAAAATAAACTTTTTACCATGTGTAGTCTACCCCATCCCACCCCTAACCTTGATCCCCCAGCCTCTCTCGCTAGCCGGAAAAAGCTGAGGGGGAGGAACCGGCAGCCACATCTGTGATTAGCTAGCAGCAGCCAATCATAGACATGACTGCCAGCTATTCAGAGAACAGGGGAAAGAAGGTTTGTAAGTAACTTTCTGTGGCTTTTTCTTCCAAAACTAACTTGGGTGGTTGGCGATGGTAATGGGTAGACTCACATGGTAAAAGGCTTTCACACTTGGTGGATGCAGCAACAAAAGGGATCCGGAGGGGGAGGGAGGGCTCCCCCGCACATGTCACAGTTTTTTCTGAGAACTAAAGGGGATGTTGATGCGATACATGCTAAAGCGGGAGTTGATCCTATCCACTAAAGGGGATTGTTGATGCGAAAACGCGCTAAAGAGGGAGTTGATGTGATTTGCGCTAAAGGGAAGTGAACTGGAGGGCTGACAACACTGGTTATAATATGAAGGGCTGACAACACTGGCTAATGATTAGAGAGCTTGATAACACTGGCTATGATCTTGTAGGCTACGACACTGACTAAGGATCTGTGAGGGTGACTTAACACTGGCTAATGAACTGTAGGGTGATACACTGGCTAATGACTGGAGGGCTGACAACACTGCTAATGATCTGGAGGGCTGACAACACTAGCTAATGATCTGGAGAGCTGATAACACTGGCTAATGATCTGGTAGGCTTACGACAACTGACTAAGGACGGGGGTGACTAATATGGCAATGATTATGGAGGGCTACGTAACACTGACTTAGAATTGGAGGCTGACGAACACTGGCTGAATGACTGGTAGGCTAAGTTACAGTATTCACAGGACTAGGATAGGAAGTACAATAGTTGAGCTAATATCCTTTTATCAGACTGCCCTGTCTACTATAGTAAATAGACAACAGAGCTTTGCTATTGTTAACATTCAAGATACATTTGCCTGGCAAATTGGCAGGGTATACTGGTACTATACATACATTGGTGCTAATATGAATAGGAGATACAACTGGAAATAGTTTTAAAATAAAATTGCTGGTGCATAATACAATGTTTTCAGTATAGATATGAAAAACTTCAGGCGATTTACCAGGAGCGCTGCCCGCGCACACTCCTGCCCCTTCATACGAGCAAGCCTTAACGTCGCGCTACCTGAGCGTAAATCAGTTAAAGCGATGTTATGAAGGGGCAGGAGCGGTGCGCGCCGGCAGCGCTCTTGGTTAAACCTTCTGAAAGTGTTTCATATCTATACTGAAAACATTGTATTATGCACACAGTGTGTCCTCAATTGGGGCAGGAGAAATGGCTTTGGCCTAAAAAATTTGCCTCAATTGCAAGTATTAAAGAATAATTTTGGCATCATCTGCATTGGGGATGCTTATTTCAAAACCACATGCGAGGTGCCAACAAATCCCGGATCTTTAAGCATAGCACTAAAGGAATAATTAAAAAGGCACACAATAATAGAAACAGCACCTTGTATTTTATAGGTGGTGTGAAGATACCAGGTAGCTAATCAGGCTGGTTTCTCAAAAATTTAATTTTAAATAATACATTCCAGACTATGGAGGTAATGTTTTGATCTTGTGTGGTTAGATGCTCGTGCCGTAGAGAAAAGGAAGAGGAAAGGCAGAGATAAATTCCCTTGCTCTATGGGGTAGGACTGTGAAAGGGCCCAATAGGCAATGTCCTGCAGGTCAATAAGCCAGCAGTTCTGGAACACATGCATTACTATAGTGACAATAAGGGGATAAATTGTTGCATATCTCCGGTCCCGTACTCTGGGGCCCGGAGTAAGAAATGTACCTTGTTTCGTTAGAGTTTTGGGGCAAATGTAGTTCATGGGAAAGCATGAAACATGTCGAAAGATACGCGATCTGTTATAAGAGGGGTGCTCTGCGCCAGATTACTTTCGATTATGGTATCGAAAGGCTGACACTGAAAACTTGGGGGTTCCATGAACATTATAATTTAAAAAAAAAAAAACGTTTTGTTTTATTATTTTAAAAACCAAACAGTTTGATGAGATTTGTTCAGTCCTAACCTTCATTTATCCAGAAGAATGGAATGCAATTAGTATTTATTTTATGTAGTTAATAACGGGCGGTTAAAAGCAATGACAACTTACAGTGTTGTTTCTAACGCTGGTAAGATGTCAGCTTCCATCCAACCTTCGGGAGGGATGCAGAAACACCAGACATGACACTCTGGCTTCAGATGGGACCATGAAGTGTAGGCACCCCAAGTGACATACAAATATCCCAAAGATAACACAATGCTTGTCGACAACATTCTGTTCATACCCCAACATCTCCCTTGTAACTAGATGTTGAATTTGTTTGTTTTTCATATTGGTGGGGAACACACTGTGTAGTATGTGACAAAAATTTTTTTTTAGTCTTTATATCCCAAAAGCGGCCAGAATGTCAAGGCACCCCTTACAAAATAAGTCACATAGCGGATGCCCTCTTTAATGTACTGGGAGTCCATGTTCTAGGAATTATGATTCCTTGAAACAAGCTAGTTTTAATAATTGGCATTTGGAGTGAGAATTTTTGGTTTTTTTGATTATTTTCTTCATTAAATGTGTGTAAAAGCGTAATAACTATGTAGAAAGTCGCGATTATTTTGATGCTTATTCATGGATGTATATAGGTACACGCAAACCTGCTTTCCGTATACCTTTACTCAATTACCTGTATGACATTCACATTAGGCCTGTGCCGAGTGAATAGGCTTACATCTGGAAGTGGCCTTTATTTGACACAATACAGCCTATATCAGTATTCTTCATGAGTGTGGGGTGAAACCGTTTGTGGTTAATATTATTAAATAGTGTAGTTTCATTTTAACGGTCCGATGTACATATTAGGACACCAGTTAACATACAACTTCATATTTATATACTATATTTGATCAAAATATTTGTGTGCATATTTGTAACGATGGTTTTATTTAATGGGTGAGGGTGTTTCGGTAGCCATTTCTGCAGCCTACTGTACTGACAGAATACGTGGCAAGTCTTTCAAACATTGAAGGTTGTTTACCCCCCCCTTTGTTTTTTTTTTGTGTGGTTTTACACCTCTTCCGAAAAATAAGAGTCCAATAAGGCATACACTAAAAAGTATTAAAAAGGCACAACATAATAAAAACAGCACAGTGTATTTTATATTGGAAGTACCGTACTATCAAACTGTTTCTCAAAAATGTAATTTTAAATAATACATGAGATTTGATATGTTTCGATCTTGTTAGATCTCGTCCGTGCAAGATACAAATTCATGGCTCTATGGGGTAGGACTTGGAAACACAATAGGCATGTCTGCAGGTCAGATGATTGGCTCTATATAGGCTATTGCCTGTCAATAACCCACGTTCTGAACACATCATTAGATAAGGACATAAAGGAGAAATTTTGCATATCTCCGTCCCTTACTCTGGGGAACACGGAGTAAAAATTACTTCTTGTTTCTTAGATTTTGTGGGCAATGTTATTCATATAGCATGAAACTGCAAGATACCGCTGTTATAAGATGCTCTGCGCCAAGTAACAATTAGAGTATGGTATAGAAAGGCTGACCTGAAAAATGGGGTTATATAGAAGCATTATTTAAAAAAAAACGTTTGTTTTTTTATTTTAAAACCAAGACAGTTTAGAAATTTTCAGTCATAGCCTGCTTTATCCAGAAAATGGAACCTGCATGAAAACTTACAGTGGTTCTAAGCAGTAAGATGTCAGCTTCCTCCAAACTGCAAGGGATGCAGGAACACCAGACATGCAGCTCTGGCTTCCAATAAACAGGAGTCGTAGGAACCCAAGTGACAGCAAATCTCCCAGATAACACAGTGCTTGTCGACAACATTCTGTTCTATAACCAAACATCTCCTGTAAAATAGATGTGAAATTTTGTTTGTTTTTTCATATTGGACACACTGTAGTGTATGTGCAATTTATCTTTACCCAAAGAGGCTAACTATCAAACTGTAACATAGTAACATAGTAACATAGTAATTAAGGTTTGAATAAACAATTCGTCCATCAAGTCCAACCTATTCCCTTTTTTTTTTTTTTTTTTTTTTTTACACCCTACCAACAGTTGATCCAGAGGAAGGCAAAAACCCCAGCTAAAAAAGGGGGGGAAAAATTCCTTCCTGACTCCAAACGGCATCGGAAAGTATCCTGGATCAACCAGATCTATATGCATTAATACCAGTAATTCTCAATATTTTTAGTTTAGAAACTATCCCAGGCCTTTTTTAAGTTATTCAATGAACTTGCCATTACCACCTCTGCTGGAAGAACAGTTCCACAGTTTTCACCGTTCTCACTGTAAAGAAACCTCTCTAACCTGAAGATGAAACTTCTTTCTTTCCAACCTTAAAGGAGTCCACGAGTCCTCTGATATGACCTATTAGTGACAATGCCCAGAGATTTCACTGTATGGGCCATTAATATATTTGTATAAGGTTATCATGTCCCCACGCAACCGCCGCTTCTCCAATTTAACAGCCCTAACTTGTCTAATCGGCCTGCATATTCAAGCCCCTCCATTCCCCTTATTAATTAGTTGCCCTTCCTCTGAACTGCCTCATTTCCGATGTCCCTTTTGTATATGGGATTCCAAAACTGCACCGCATATTCCAAATGTGGCCTTACCAGTGCCTTGTAAGAGGGAGAATAATATTTTTCTCTCTTGATTCCATTCCCCTCTTTATACAAGACAATATCTTGCTAGCTCTAGCTGTTGCTACCTGCATTGTTTGCTAGTGTCAATCAAAGAGGCCAAATGTCAACAAACATCTTAAAAAATAGCCATGGGACCTCTTTAAATGTACTATACATTTCTAGGAATTATGATTCCTTGAAACAACTAGTTTTATTGCATTTAGAGTAGTTTTGGTTTTTATTTTTTTTCAATTAAATTTTGTTAAAGGCTTATAATAGAGACAGTCTGATTATTTTATTATTATTAGGATTAATATAGCACCAACATCTTCCGTAGCCCTTTACAATTACATGTATACATTCACATTAGGCCCTGCCATGAAGAGCTTACAATCTAAGCACATTTATTTGACACATACAACTTATCAGTATGTCTTTATGATTGTGGGGGAAACCGTTTGTGGGTATATTTTAAATATTTCATTTCAAATCCATGTACTTTTAGGCAAATGAATCACTTCATATTTATATACTAGTTGTATTTTTGTGCTATTTGTAACATTTTATGTATGGTATTGTGTTTTCTAGCCATTTCTGCAGCCTACTGTACTGACAAGAATACAGCAAGTCTTTCAAACATTAGGTTCTAACCTCTTCAGAAAAAATAAGATCCAATTCCCCTACTTTGTTCTGCACATTTTTTGTTTTGTGAAGCTCAAAACAGTAGAGGAGATAAAGTCCAAAAAATGGGAAGAATAAAGACAGAAATGTAATTTGGCTTTTTAAGTGAATGAATGGAGATAAACAACTGGTAAGTTTCTTCCTCCAGTGGGTCAGCGATAGTGGGTGTGTCCTAATTGGGGCGGAGAAAGGGCGTGGCCTAAAAAATTTGCCACAATTGCAATATTAAATAATTTGCAGCATCTGCATGGATGCTTTATTCAAAACCCATGCAGGTGCCACAAATCCCACTTTAAGCATACACTAAAAAGTATTAAAAAGGCACAAACAATAATAGAAACAGCACAGTGTATTTTATATTGGAAGTACCGTACTATCAAACTGTTTCTCAAAAATGTAATTTTAAATAATACATGAGACTTGATATGTTTTGATCTTGTTAGATCTCGTCCGTGCAAGATACAAATTCATGGCTCTATGGGGTAGGACTTGGGAAACACAATAGGCATGTCTGCAGGTCAGATGATTGGCTCTATACCATAGGCTGTATTGCCTGTCAATAACCCAGCAGTTCTGAACACATGCATTAGCTATAGGACATAAAGGAGAAATTTTGCATATCTCCGTCCCTTACTCTGGGGAACACGGGAGTAAGAAATTACTTCTTGTTTCTTAGATTTTGTGGGCAATGTTATTCATATAGCATGAAACTGCAAGATACCGTCTGTTATAAGAATGCTCTGCGCCAAGTAACAATTAGAGTATGGTATAGAAAGGCTGACCTGAAAAATGGGGTTTCCATAGAAAGCATTATTTTAAAAAAAAACGTTTTGTTTTTTATTTTAAAACCAAGACAGTTTAGAAATTTTCAGTCATAGCCTGCTTTATCCAGAAAATGGAAATGCAAATTAGATTTATTTTATTTAGGTTAATAAACCTGCAATGAAAAACTTACAGTGGTTCTAAGCAGTAAGATGTCAGCTTCCTCCAAACTGCAAGGGATGCAGGAACACCAGACATGCAGCTCTGGCTTCCAATAAAACAGGAGTCGTAGGAACCCAAGTGACAGCAAATATCCCAGATAACACAATGCTTGTCGACAACATTCTGTTCTATAACCAAACATCTCCTGTAAAATAGATGTGAAATTTTGTTTGTTTTTTCATATTGGACACACTGTAGTGTATGTGCAATTTATCTTTATCCCAAGAGGCTAACTACAAACTGTAACATAGTACATAGTAACATAGTAATTAAGGTTGAATAAAGACATTCGTCCATCAAGTCCAACCTATTCCCTTTTTTTTTTTTTTTTTTTTTTTTTAACCCTACCTAACAGTTGATCCAGAGGAAGGCAAAAAACCCCAGCTAAAAAAGGGGGGGAAAAATTCCTTCCTGACTCCAAACGGCAATCGGAAAGTATCCCGGATCAACCAGATCTAATGCATTAATACCATTAATTCTCAATATTTTTAGTTTTAAAACTTATCCAGGCCTTTTTTAAAGTTATTCAATGAACTTGCCATTACCACCTCTGCTGGAAGCAGTTCCACACGTTTTCACATCTCACCGTCTCACTGTAGAAACCTCTCCTAACCTGAAGATGAAACTTCTTTTCTTCCAACCTTAAGGATGTCCACGAGTCCTCTGATATGACCTATTAGTGAACAATGCACCAGAGAGTTCATGTATGGGCCATTAATATATTTGTATAAGGTTATCATGTCCCCACGCAACCCGCCGCTTCTCCAATGTAAACAGCCCTAACTTGTCTAATCTGCCTGCATATTCAAGCCCCTCCATTCCCCTTATTAATTTAGTTGCCCTTCTCTCGAACTGCCTCCATTTCCAAGATGTCCCTTTTGTATATGGGATTCCAAAACTGCAACCGCATATTCCAAATGTGCCTTACCAGTGCCTTGTAAAGAGGGAGAATAATATTTTTCTCTCTGATTCCATTCCCCTCTTTTACAAGACAATACTTTGCTAGCTCTAGCTGTTGCTACCTACTGGCATTGTTTGCTAGTGTCAATCAAAAAGAGCCAGAATGTCAACAAACACCTAAAAAATAAGCCATGGGACCCTCTTTAAATGTACTATACATTTCTAGGAATTATGATTCCTTGAAACAACTAGTTTTATTCATTTAGAGTAGTTTTGGTTTTTATTTTTCTTCAATTAAATTTGTTAAAAGGCTTAATAATAGAGACAGTCCGATTATTTTATTATTATTATGGATTTATATAGCACCAACATCTTCCGTACCCTTTACAATTAACATGTATACATTCACATTAGGCCCTGCCATGAAGAGCTTACAATCTAAGCACATTTATTTGACACATACAACTTATCAGTATGTCTTATGATTGTGGGGGAAACCGTTTGTGGTTATATTTTAAAAAATTTTCATTTTAAATCCATGTACTTTTAGACAAATGAATCACTTCATATTTATATACTAGTTGTATTTTTGTGCTATTTGTAACATTTTTATGTATGGTATTGTGTTTCTAGCCATTTCTGCAGCCTACTGTACTGACAAGAATACAGCAAGTCTTTCAAACATTGAAGGTTCTAACCTCTTCAGAAAAAATAAGAGTCCAATTCCCCTACCTGTTCTGCACATATGTTTTGTGAAGCTCAAAAACAGTAAGAGGAGATAAAGTCCAAAAAATGGGAAGAATAAAAGACGAGAAATGTAATTTGGCTTTTTTAAGTGAAATGAATGGAGATAAACAAAACTGGTAAGTTTCTTCCTCCAGTGGCTCAGCGGAATTTATTTAGATTCCAAAAAGACTAAAAATTACATTTTTAATAAGTTCTGACTTTCAAAATTATGATTATTCCGCTAGATCCATGTATTTCTTGATACCAGCAGTTCCAAATTGAAACAATTGGAACTCATCTCTATTGATGAATTAAAAAATGTAATATAAACATACTTATTCCAATAAAAATGTTTCTTAAGTCTGGCCGTTTCATTTCTGGTATCATAGTATTGTTTATTTTTGCAATCTTAGAAATCAGGTTTAATTAAAACTTCATGTCCTGTAATTAGATCTTCAGTGTACTGTATGTATCATCTAATTTGGGGGCGGGTAAATAAGGGTAATCAGGGAGGGCAGAAAGGTATCTGACATCACCTTTCTGTATTTGCTCATTATTTACAGGTCTCTGCAGAAGATGGTTTTAGAAAAAAAAGAAAAATATTTTTGCACTTATATATTGGATAAATAGTTATTTTTAAATCTCTTTGGCATTGCCACTAGACGACTCTCTTTGCTCTATACGGGAATACTCATGGCAATCCTTGTGAATAGTACTACACAATTAAATTTGGACTGATTTAATAAAAGGTGCAAAAATGTACCCATGCTTTTAATCTGCAGCAACTAATCAGATGTCATGAAATGTTATCCAACTGTGGTAGACCAGTAAAAAGGTATTTGATTGGTTAGTGCAGACTCAGAGCATTAGCGAAATTTTGCACCTCTTATTAAATAAGCCCTAAGGTAATTAAGTAGAAAAGATGAGCATAGCTGGGCACACCAGTCTTGAGTGAATCAAATTTTATTTGTGACGTCTCGGAACCGGTGTGGTTCCTTTCTCAGACACACAGTTATAAAGTAACAAAGTGCAAAGTGCTATTTATAGACTAAAATTTCAAACAATTAAACAGCCGTCATCTCTTTATACCAGCTTATATATCGCTTTATACCACTTTATACCAGCATTGACCATTCCAAAGGATTATGTGCCATTGAACATTTTCTAATGTCTAGACAATGTAAATTGCCACCCAGTAATTTCATAAATTGTATGCGATTCATTTTACATAACAATTACTTTAAGTTTGAGAATAATTTCTTCTTACAGCAGGTAGGGATTGCAATGGGCAGTCCCGCAGCACCCTCATACGCAAATCTGTATATTGGGTTTTTAGAGGAAAAATATATTTATAATAATAAGTCATTTAGAGAACACTGTGTGAAGTTTTGGCATTACATTGATGACCTGTTCATTATCTGGCAGGGAGATTTGCATGAGGCACAAGAATTCATTAAATTTTGTAATTCTTTGGATAATAAGATTGTTTACAATGCTCTTTTTTCGCAGGTACAGGCGCGATACTTGGATGTACAAGTTAATGTTACCTCAAATGGAATCCGTATGTCCATCTACACGAAACCAACTGACCGCAATTTGCTATTGCACGGGAAAAGCTTTCACCCCAAACATACGATACAGGGATTACCAAAATCGCAGTTTATGAGAGTAAACAGAATTTGCTCCAAAAGTGAAGATAGGGCACATCAGCTTGATCGGATGATGAACAAATTTAAGGTAAGGGTAGATCAACCCGATACTTTGGAAAGAGCAAAGGTTGAAGCAGGTAATGTGTCCCCAAAAGTAACCAGAGAAAGGGTGTACCCTTCGTCCAGTGTTACACCACAAGTTCTGACCATATCAAGCATAATTTCAATAAATACTGGTCAATTATTGAGGATGATAAGACCCTAGATCAGACCACTAGACGTAAGCCATTCACAGTATATAAAAAGGGTAAATCACTTTACAGCTCTCTTATTCAGTCCGACCCTATCTCTAAATATAAACAAAAACCGTTTGCTTTTTCACAAAAAAATGGTTGTTTTAAGTGTTATAACCGCAGTATGTGTAATTCCATCATCACTGGGAGCAGTTTTAGCCACCCCTATTCAGGCAAAAAATACGCGATACAGTGACTTCAACTGCAATACTGAATATTGCATATATATTCTGAAATGTCCGTGTTCTCTCATTTATGTAGGGAAAACCATGGGTCCTTTTAAAAGCAGGTTCCAACGCCACAAAAGGGACATTAGAATAGCGCTTTCTAAATATGATGAGGGTACCTCTAGGGGAGATATTCCTCTTGTAGCTGCACATTTTTGCGCCATGAAACATCAGGTATCTGACCTTAAGGCCATGGTTATTGACCACATACCCATTGATAGTAGGGGTCACGACAGAAATAAAAGACTTTTACGCAGAGACGCCACGTGGATATACAAATTAGATGCGGTACAACCCAAGGTTCTGAACATGAACTTAGGGCTTTCTTGTTTTCTGCCTAAACGTTAATATAATGGATTTTTACACTACACGGTGATATTTAATATTTATGCTTCTGATATATATTCACAGATATTTATTCATGTGATCATCTTTTTAAATATCCAAATCCTTTTTGAGAAGTTTTTATCACGTATTAATATTGTTAATTATGTACCGTATGTGGAATTATTAGGTTTTTTTAAAAAAATCTCATCTATTTTTAATAGCACTAGCACTTTTTTAGCACTTAGTACCTTGTATCTATGCACCTTCCATTTTGATGTATTATAGATTTTGGCCACTAGATGGCCATCTTGATTGTTTGAAATTTTAGTCTATAAATAGCACTTTGCTACTCCATAACTGTTTGTCTGAGGAAAGAACCACACCGGTTCCAAAATGTTACAAATTAAGATTTGATTCACTCAAGACTGGTGTGCCCAGCTACACTCATCTTTTGTATGTAATTACTGTTGGCTACAGTGCCGGAGCACCCAGCACTTTGTTCTATCTACAACCTTGGTTTAGGTGTGCAGGATCCTGATCCATTGCATTTGGTACCTAATGTAATTAAGAGTTCATATAGATAATAAGCCACTAGACTTTACACTGGCTGCTTATGATGAGGGTATTTTATAAAAATTACTTTATTCTTCTCCTGTAGCACAACAGTCAGAACATAATGAAAATGGAAACTCCCAAGTCACATATACAGTATTTTACATCCATTAAGGTTTGCATTTTAATTTACCAGAATCTTCATGAACTGACTGCAAAACTGTTATATTTTTTTTAAAAAAATTCTATTTGCCTGCTGCTGCCTGGCCTGCATAGTTTAAAGGGGACTGGGGAGGAGGTCATTTTTTTGCTGGCATATGTGCTCTGGGGGGCTGTGGTTGGGAGGTGTTGGGGACCCCCCTCAGCTTCCCAACTCCAGAGTCCCCCCCTCTGTGTCCCCCTTTTTTTTAAGTAACATATTCATTGATGTCAATTCCTAAAAATGTAAAATCTGAGATTTTGTGTCCTTTTTCTTAAAAGTGGTTTGCTGCTGGTTTATTTATCTTCTGATTCCCGTATTCCATGTTAACAGTGAATCTATGCCCATCTATGCGTGTTCTGAGAGTGAGGTCTGTCTTTCCAACATAATATAACTTACATGGACAGATTATAATCTAAATCACATGAGGTGTTTGACTAGTAATGTTGTGGGTCTAATCTTCACCTGTACCTATTTTCCTGAATGTGCGTGTGTGAAAGAGGAACTCGGCATTATATGTTTGCATGATCTGCATTTGTGACTGTTGAAACAGCCTAATTGTTTATTGGCTAATCTGTTTGCTTGTTTATATTTTTCCAAGGATCCGTGTATACCAGGATATCACGCAGGTTCTTTCCCCATTTGAAGGTTTCGGTAGGTCTTTGTAGTAGTTGTGCTTTAAGCTTTACATCTGTTGTGAGAATTTGCCAGTTGGAGTGCAATGTATTTTTTATATCTTCTCCTGAAGTATAATAAGATGCAGTACAAACAAATTGTTAATCATATTTGTTAGTCTTTTTTTGTTTATCATGTGTACTTTTCCTTGCTGTTCTTAGGGCCTCTTATAAAACATACTCTCGGTATCCCCTCTGTAGAAAATATTTTTTCATTTCATCTATCTGTAGTTCTCTTATTAGGGGGTCTGAGTTGTTTCTCAGTACCCTACAGAGTTGGGATATAGGGAACGCCCTTTTTAAGGATGGAGGGTGATGGCTGTTAAAGTGTAAAAACAAACAATATGGAGCCCTCCTAAAAATATTCCGGGGTAATAGTCTGGATCCCACCAAGACTACAAAACGTATTCCTTATGGAATACCTCAATAATATATAAATAACCACCCCCAAATTAAGAATTAAAAGGGAATACCATGTAATTTAAAAGGGAATACCATTTTATTCATAGACTCCCCAGCCTTTAATACACCAACTATATTAACATTAAAACATCCACAGTGGCTGGCCAGCCTAAATATAATACACTTTAGATCTCATTGCTTGTGAAGGTTCTCATTCATCCAGGTCATGGTATATCTGTTGTATTCAATTAGATCAACTGGACTTGAAATGTAGTTCTTGAAGACGTTTCGCTAGTCATCCGACTGGCTTTCTCAATTCAGAATGACTTGTACAAGAATCTGTGGCAATTATGTACCCTGGAAAATCCCAATTAGCATATCACAGCCAGGTGTTAAGGGTGTGATTAGATAGTGGCTAAGAGGTGTTATAGGAACGCCCAGAGTAAGGTGTTAAAACAGCATTGTACATGGCAGACAGTTGGTTCGGAACCCCGCCCCCCACCTCTATTTAGGCTTGGTTCTTTATTTTCACTAACGGGGCTTTGTCAAAAGAGAAGGAAAGAAGAGAACACAATACCAACGGTGAAGGGAAAAGCAAACAGAGAAAGAACATGTCATCCCATAGTTAGCAGGGGTCTCCGAGAAATTAAGAAGAATTTTCAAAAAACATTGTATCCCTGTCTGCTTTAAACCGAACAACAACTGATGAGGCAGCAATTGGTACATCCGAAAGACCCAATACCAAAACACAAGAAAAGCGACATCATCATATGCAGTGCAGTGCAGTGAAGAATGCTCTGATTTGTATGTGGGGGAACACAAGCAACTGCATCAACGTATGGCCCAGCAGAAAGCCATTCCTCGGGTCAGGACTCAGCCGTGTATCTGCATCTTAAGGATAAAGACATACTTTGAAATTGTAATGTTAACATACTGGCGAAGGAACGTACTGGTTCAAGGAGGTGTTAAGGAGGCCATTTATGTGAAAATAAAGAAACCAAGCCTAAATAGGTGTGGGGGTTCGACACCAACTGTCTGCCATGTACATGCTGTTTTAACCACCTTACTCTGGGCGTTCCTATAACACCTCTTAGCCACTATCTAATCCACACCCTTAACACCTGGCTGTGATATGCTAATTGGGATTTTCCAGGGTACATAATTGCCACAGATTCTTGTACAATCATTCTGAATTGAGAAAGCCAGTCGGATGACTGCAAACAGTATTCATGAAACTACCTTTCAAGTCCAGTTGATCTAATTGAATACAACAGATATTTAGATCTCATTCACTGTAATATAATACAAATCAATAAAATCAAAAAGATTTTTCTTACATATAAAAACCCTGTATATAATAATTAAAATATACTTGACTCTACAGTCCCTAGTCTTTCACAAATGTGTGCCAATTAGAACATTGTTACCAATCTCTTCACTTTCCAACAAAAGTGTCATTCAAGTATCTCCTGTTGGTAGATTGGATCAATTTGTATCAGATTCTTTGTATGCACAGTAGCACCTGACAGCGTGGAGGTAAGTTTATTAGTAACTTTTTTGCAGTATATGTTAAACTTTCAAATACTTATCAAACTCCAACTCGAATCGTCCTAGTTTAGGGTAAAGGGTTTCCCCGTGTGCGCAGTCTACGCGCGGTACCTCTATCCTTAGTTCGTGGCTACTTGTAAAAATACAAGCACTTACTATCTGCCTTGACCCCCATGCCCTTTTTTTCTCAGCCTCACTCTGATACCCTGGCCCATCACTCACATTGCCACATGGCCAGGAGGTGGGTTGAGGGTATATATGTTTGTAACTCACTTTGCACTGGTTATACCTAAGGAAGGGACATTGTAGTCCCGAAATGTAGTATGTTGTTCCCAATAAATTGTTAATTCTACACATATAGTGTGCTCCTCCGATTGCATCTTTGTTCTTGGATTACCTGAGCTCGTGGAGTAGAGAGCTGGGGGAAAGCACCTATCTATTGTCTGGCAGCAAGCCTACAGTGGTGTGCTAGAGTGTTTCTGAAATGTATTGCCTTCTTTTCTACCCCAGGGAGAACAGGAACATAAGAATATTTTGCCTCTGAACGCTTTAGATATTACAATTAGTAAAACCAATGTTCAGTTCTTGGATGTAAATATAATAAAAATGGACATAGGCTTAAGGAATATGATTTTACACTTTAAGAGCTATCACCCTTCATCCTTAAAAAGGGCATTCCCTATATCCCAACTCTGCAGGGTGCTGAGAAATTTCAGATCCCCAAATTAGGGAACAACAGATACGGTAGATGAAATGAAAAAACATTTTCAACAGAGGGGATACCCAAAGTATATTTTATAAGAGGCCCTAATAAAAGCAAGGAAAAGGTCAAACAATACACAAAAAGCCTAACAATTTATTTGTACTGCATCTTATCTTATTCTACTGTTGGAGAAGATAATGAAAATACATTGAACCAAATGGTATGTTCTCACAACAGATAAAAAGAGTACCACAAAGACCTAATGTAGCCTTCCAAAAACTGGTTAGCCAATAAACAATTAGGCTGTTTAAACTGTCACAAATGCAGATCATGCAAACATATAATGCCGAGTTCCACTTTCACACACCCACATTCAGGAAAACAGGTAAAGATTCGACACAAAATTACTTGTCAAACAACACATGGGATTTACAGTATTATAAGCTGTCCATGTACTGTAACTTACAGTATGTTAGAAAGACAGACCTCACTCTCGGAACACGCACAGATGGGTATGGATCCTCCATTAACACAGAATACAGGGACCAGAAGACATACAGTATAAACCAGTAGCAAACCACTTTTTAGAAAAGGGCAACAAAATCTCAGGTTTTAAGGAATTGACCACATACCGCTGCCAAGAAGAGGAGGAAATAGAACGAATATGCTACTTATAAAAAAAACAAAAACATTTTGGATAAATACTCTGACCCCCAATAAGCTTAATGAATATTCAGGGAGATTTCAAGAAAAGTTCTTATTGTTAAAATTTTTTACTCATTTTGCAACAGTATTACCATTATATAGCGGGAAGGTCTCTAACCCACCCAGAGAAAAAAAACGCACTCAAATACTTGATTTTTTGGCCGTATTATATCATTTAATCTAAGACGCAATCCAACATGTTGGTGGAACGCATGTTGGAACGCATGATACGCAAAAAAGAAAAAAAAACTGCCCAGTATTAAAGAGATATCAATAAGGGCTTCTTAAACCATTTGATTTTTGGATTCCTGATGAAGCTGCAAACATTTTAAAGGGCATGTAAACTGGGGCAAATCATTTTTTAACTAATCACACAGTAATTAGGATTAATTGCCACCAATACTAAAGGGCATCTATAGTGAAAAAAACACATTGCCCCTTTGCAAAGTTAAATTCATGTACTGTGTGCTGCCTTAATCCTTTCTATGTCAGTGACTCTGTTTAACCATGGTGTCAGATCTGTGTGCAGCCCTCCCCCCTTCCCCCTCCCCTCTGTTACCTCCTCCATGTCTCAACTCCGGCTAACCGACAAGCTTATCATGTGCAGTAGGAGTTAAAAGTTCAACATCCTGAAAAACACACCCACGCACAGTGGCCAATAGAAAGCAAGCTGTCCTGGAGACACGGAAGAAGGAGATCAGTTTACGATCTCTCACTTTGTGACCCATCATCAATCAGTGAAAGCTATTAAGAAGGGGGGTCAAGTGCAGCCTTATATCTAACATCAAAGCTTCCTCTCTCCCCCTGCTAATGCTCTTATCTGTATGTTTATTACAGAGCAGGGAGGGGGGATCATGTCACAGGGATTTGATTGACAGTCCAAGTAGGAGTAGAGGAATGCAATCATGTATTCTTCTAACTGGTGTATCTCAGGACAGAGAGGGAATCTGAAAAAAGTGAAGACACTCTGGGGGTTGTAGGGAATTATAGAACACATGGAAAGAAAGAAAAAAAAGTTCATTTTCCCACTATAGATGCCCTTTAAATCTGCTTTTATTTTCTTTTCTGACCTTCCTATCCCTTGTTTTTTTTAGCTCTGGAAATTTTACTTTTTAAAGAGGGCGTGGCACAGCTAGTTAGTAAAGAACTGTCAATCACCTAGCCCCTCCCCCTGGCACACTTCATGTAAAACTCCATTCTATAAAAGCAAAGCTTATTTCTCTGTCACTGTATGGCTAATTGGTTCAGCATTAAGATCAGGAAAAGTAATAAGCATTATCTGTTACTCTGTTCTCTTTCTGTGCAGATAAACCCAACCCTGCAGTTAGCTGCTGTCTGTGTTAGTTAAGTCCCAATGTAGCACTGTAGCTAAATTCTTTAATTACAAAGTCTCACGCACACCTTCAAACTCCTACAGCTGAAAGAAAATATTACTTGATTCAAGCAGTGATTACAGCTCCCAATGCTGCTTACCTTCCAATAGCAAAGCAGTTTTACTTTCACTATAAAGAAACAATAGTGTCCTCTGCACTCGTACCAAGTGTGGGTGCTCACTCCTCCAAACAATCCAAACCTGAATGGATATTCAATTCAGGAATCACAAATAGGCATGGGTGGCACTCCAATAGTAAATTTTATTAATACAGACCACACATCTCACAACTTCCTCAGGTGAGGAAGGGGGTATGTACCCCCCGAAACGTTGTGAGATGGTGGTCTGTATTAAATAAAATTACTATTTGGAGTGCCACCCATGCCTATTTGTGATTACTTTCACTATAACACAAAATCACTGGGTGAGTGCTATTGGCTGTAGGGGGCACAGATCATCTCCACTGCACATGTTCCACACTCTAGCTGTGCCTCAGTTTTGGGTGGTGGAGGATACATAGAGAGGAGACATGCATACTAAGTAGGAGTGAGCTGAACAGGACATGAGGACATCTAGTGATAGGGAGCACTGAGGGCAAAAAGGGATCAGGTTCCTGACAGTGCTAAAAATATAGAAAGGAAAGGATTTAAAAAAAAAAAAAGGCGCAATACACCTAAACTGAATTTTTAGGGTGAAACTATTTTTTTGCACATTTTATGTTATTAACCGAGCCAGATTGGTAATCAGTAAAGGTTTTTGAGAAATACACTTGGATGAGTGGACCTTCAGATGTTTTTACCAAAGTAAGTGGGTTTTTATATGTTTTATCAGATATTAATACAAATAAGAGCGATTAAAACATTGATCTTAATCCTTTTATTCTTTTTTCTTATATCTTTTTATCCTTTTAATAACCTGAGCACAACCAAAACTGAAATACTTTACTGTTCTTTGGACATACCCTTTAAGATCCTAATTTGAAAATGAAAAATGTTTTTCATCTGTATACCTAATGACCACCTGTATTAAAATGGCCAAACACATTGTAATATAAAATAAATTGTTTGCTATTATCCAGTGTATATTGTATTAAATCATGTAGTTTAAAGTTACATTACATTGAATGTGTTGAAATTGTATCAGAATATATATTTTTAGAGTTCAAAATGACAAAAATGAAAGTTATACTGGTGAATGATTTTCAATAACAAAATTTGAGGCACCACTTTTGTCACATCAGGAAAAAAGTGGCAAACCTTTGAGAAACCTAAAATTGGTTGAAAATGTTCCAAGAAACACGGACCAAACGTTGGTTCTAACCTATATATCACAATAGCACTTCCGAAAATGTAGTTGTAATTTAGCTTCCACAATCTTTCTATTGTATGTATTTTTAGGAATAGAGATGACCAAGCTTCATAAAGTTCGGTCCGTTTTCAAACTTCAGAGAAAGTTCGAAAACAGGCCCATTCAGGTCAATGGGAGAGTGATAGTTTGAAAAATCCGGGTGTTTTACAGCTAAACTAACAATGGTAACTAGCTCTAAATGGCTGTGGCACCTGAGAAATGGTCTGGGGAACATGTCACTATCACCAAAACTTGTAAAAAACATTGTGGAACACGAGCGGGCAATTGTCGGGTTTTGCGCATGCTACATTCGAGGGTTACAGCCAATTCGAGGGTTACCGAACAATATTTTCGAGGGTTACCGAAAACAAATGATACGTTTGAGGGTTAGCGAACGATACATTCCAGGGTTAGCGAAAACGATCCACACATTCGAGGGTTACTGAAATCAGCCAATACTTTAGAGGGTTACTGAAAATTAATGATACTTTCGAGGGTTAGCGAACGATACATTCGAGGTTTAGCGAAAATGATCCATACATTCAAGGATTACCGAAAACGAACGATACTTTCGAGGGTTAGTCCAATAGGGAACCGCACGATTGATGGGGATATTCCGATCGAGGTCGGTTGCGGCCGGCCGCCACACACCAGAAGATATTTTTGGCCGACCGACCGAAAGTGCAGTGAATCGGTTGATCAGCCGAAAATATCTTCTGGTGTGTACCCAGCCTTCGAAAGCATGGTCAAGCATGTGGTAATAGTACCCCCAACACTCCCCTTTAATGGGAGGCGCTATGCCTTTAATATAAAGATCTGGATGGATGGCCTCTTCCCTCATTTCTAAAAAGCCAAAGGGCTGGGGGGAAGTGAGAAAGCTTGCTATATTGACCCAGTGTGTAAGTATGAGAAATGTAACGTTTGCTAATCGTAATTAAAGTAAAAAAGGTTAGAAGTTAGGACCTTCCAGACTGGGGTTACCTTGACGCGGTTAGAAGGCTTTTCATTCATGTGATCACAGTAATGTATACTAAAACCCCTTTGTTTATAATG
Source organism: Hymenochirus boettgeri (assembly GCA_019447015.1). Taxonomy (NCBI): domain Eukaryota; kingdom Metazoa; phylum Chordata; class Amphibia; order Anura; family Pipidae; genus Hymenochirus; species Hymenochirus boettgeri. The sequence continues at coordinate 114,790,085 of CM033473.1, forward strand.
TATGCCAGTGTGCAGATAATGATATTGTATGGAGCCTAGGAATGTGCATTGATTATCTTTTCTATGTGTATAAAACAGACAAACTTAATTGCACAAAAGACAGGGCAAATATAAATAGAACATCTAAAACATCACACTCATGTGTAGATAAATATATTTATTGTTCAAATACAATGAAAATGTTTCCACTTGATTACAAGTTGTTTTAAGAATACAAACCGTTTAAAACACCCCTTTCCCCTAATAAGGCCTCCATTCGCCAATCAATAAGAAATTAAGTTAAAACATATCTACAATATCTTATCATAAATATACATGGCATAAACAGACAGACCATTATACACTAACTTGTATTGGAAACATGATTTAATGTTTCCACCATAAACACAGCATACAACCATAAACCCACTGTAGACATAACAAGTAACACAATGACCTACAGTAAAGTTAACTGTATACCCTCACCCAGGGATGCCAGATTCCTAGTAGACTAATAATTCACGTTATATGTGGTGTTTGGCAATTAAATTGGGTCAAAAATCATCACGTTTTTGTTAGCTGACAAAAAAATATCAAATCTATGTTATCGTCCACGATTGGTTAATAATATCGCTACATGTATGGCAATAATAACTTATAAGAGGCAGGTAGGTAAAATGTGTGGGGAAAGCCCATGCTGGTGCATAGAAAAGGACATGGTGGGGCAGGGCAAGATTGAGGTGTTGTAGGTAGTGAGTGGGGCTGCAGGTTTGGCATGAGATCCTTAGTCGTGGCCGACCATTCGATACTAGCGACCGGTCGGCCAGGACAAAGGACTGTCAGTGGATGCAAAAGTAGCCACAGCTGAGCGTACGGTACAGGACTGCACAATCTGGCGTGGTTTTCCACGGGCCGCCACAAATCCATGTATTTTTTTGGGCCTGATCAACTGGTACACTGAACTATTGGTCGATCAGCCTAAAAAATTGCATGGTGGACACATCCTTATACCGTGAGTGCCAGACTCCCTGCAGTCACTCCTGGCCAAATAGATTGGATTGTGTGTGGTGTCCAGCATCGTGATTGGCCTAAAAGTATTAGCCTGTTTTAGTTCCTGAACATCAGGAAACTGTTATATCGATATTTTCACCTGATTGTTCAGTAATACCACTAAGTAAATGGCCACCATAACTCAGAATAGGCGGAGAGGGTGAGAGGAAATCAGCTGAGAAAGAACATGTGGGGAGGAGAAAGGAGCTTGGTGGGGCAGTTTAAGACAGATTTGGGGCTATTGGGGCAGAGAGTGGGTGTATATTGGCAGGGAGGGGATGGAGCTTGGCTTTAAGGTTGACAGGTTGCAACTTACGGTAAGCCCTTTCTTCAGTGCAGTTGAGCCAGTCCCAGCCAAATAAGGGTGTCTGACAACCCTAACCTCAGCACTGTCAATGGTAGAATCAAACTATAAAGTAATGGGAAAAGAGCCACAAGCTAAAGCATCTGCCTTGTGACAGAGGACCTAGTCTCCTTTCCCATACTGTGCACACAAGGCATAAAACCATTAAGTCCCTTTGTTTGTAGGGTTTATTCCAACCCTCAAGTATGCTACCTGACTCTTGCCTATGCAGAGTCAAGTTTACCTCCACCATTGATTGATTGACAGTGCAGTTACAGTACTCCTTAAGGTCAAATATACCAGATGAGTGAAGGGCTTAAAACATCAATTATTCTTTATTGTTTCCTTATTTAGTTCTTCTGGCACACCAGAACACAGATAATCATATCCTGGTAATACCCAATTCTCCCTATCCTGTATTTTTCTCCCCTTTGATATGTTTCTGTGGGGAGGACAGCAGGTAACTTTGAGCCAGCAAATAATCCCCCCCAACATGCCTATGCCACTGTGGTGTGGATTATGCCTTACAGACAGAGGAACACAGGGGAGTCTTTTATGTCACAGTATGTTAATGGGGACTAAGTCCTCTGCCACACAGTAGATGCTTTGACTTGTTGCTTTTTTCCCTTTGGTTCTGTTTGGGTGGTTATGTTTGTTATGCCTCCAATATGATTTAATTTTATGCTCTGAGTGTATGATGGGATGGGAACATTAATTCATGTTCCCAATACATGTTACTTTATAACGGCCTTCCTGTTTACGCTGTGATATTGCACATATGATTTAACTTCACTGCTTGGTGATTGATAAAGGGAGGCTTTATTAGGGGAGGGGTGTTTTACATGGTTTGTATGACCATGAGGATGAATTGTAATCATGTAGATATGCTTTGACTGTGTTTAAAAAATAAATATATTTATCTGCAAGACCCATGAGAGAGATGTTTTAATAATGTATAATATTAAAATATATTTATACTGTATATGTTAGTATTTTAGTCCAAATATGTTCAAACATTACAAATGTACAATATCCCAAAACATAGCTAGAAACTCATAAGAAATTATTTGAGTGAGGTACCGAATAATTTCATAGGAAAATAGAACACTGAATAAAACACTATTCTTTATTTAAAATCACTTGTCCCTGCACATAGTTTAGATTCCCAGCAACATCACATTCAGATTCATTTATTGTGGCACTGTTAGTTATTAGTTTATCATTATATAAAAAAAATCATTGGTTTTTCCTCATCTATACTTAATACAGCTTAATACAGCTTAATTCCCAGTCAATAAGGATATGTTACAGATTAAATTAAAATGGAATTGAACACAAGCGAAATGCAAAATATTCAAAATAATTCAGTCTGATACACATATATAGCAAATAGCTATGGAACACCAATTAAGGCTATATGGTTGAAAACATATGTATACTGTGTGTGTGCATATATATACACTATATATTACTATACACTGTATAAATCAGTACAATGAACTATCATGTAATGTATATAATAGACAATCTCTAGTCCCTGTGCCACATTGTAGCAATCCACAGGGGGTTTCATTTACTGCCATTCTCATCGTTTATACTCTATTAAATATTAAACAACCCATACTTACCATTTCATTATCATCCCCATCATTTACAAGGCAATTCTTTTCATTCCTTGCCATGGTTGACACATTAGAGTCTGTCCTTGTCATTCAAAAAGAGAGGCAAATCAGAAGATGCTGTGAGACATAACAATTCCTTGAACTACTATCATAGAAAACACTAAGCAATTCCCATGCAAGTGCACAGATTGTTCAGCTTAATATCTCATTTAGCCACTCCTATTTATTCTTTTTTATTTTTTGTCATCTAGAAAAGTTTGCTAAGGGGTGTTCACATTTGATATGCTTTTTGCATATTATATACACACCCTCTCTCTCTCTCTCTCACCAGTTTAAAGTGGCGAGAATGTACTCGTCCAGGTCAGTGAGCTGAATTCATCTCGCTGTGGATGATCGCGCCAAGAGACTCCTCTTGCGCAGGCGCAGAAGCAAAAAGTCACACACGGATTCAAGGACGCGCATTAGGGCTTTTATTATATAGGATTACCTAAAACTATAATATAAAAAGCTTTGCATGGTGTATAGCGTGTGTTATAATTTATACAATTTCCTGGGAGGGAAAATGGGGGATAAAAGTATGGACTATGAAAAAAAAGAACCCCAGTTAAGACTTTCAAAACTATACAACCAAAAAGAAAACCAGATATTACTCATTCTGGTAACCCGCATTGAGTTTGAATGAGATGCGGTGTCATGTTCAGGTAAAGAGAACTGCGGGTTTGGTTGGGTTGGATCGTGGGTAGAAGAATTCCAGTCTTTAAAAAAAAAAAACTTTTTTTCATGTCTATGAATAGAGATCTGTCTGTAATAACTGAAACTGAGAATGTGCATATTTATAAAGGTTAGTTAAATTTTTCGCCTCCGTTATCGACGGCTTTTTGCAAATTTTGGACAGAAAGCAGAAAGCAGTGATCGCCAGTAACGAAAAGTCATTACCGCTACTTTTCGTGATTATGCTTTTCGCCATACATCGCTGCGGTAACTGCTGAAGCATATTTAGAAAAAAGTGGTGTCAGTATATTGTGGAGTGTTTCTCAATACTAATAAGTACTCAGGGGGTGTTAGACTATTTTTCAGCAGTTACTGTAATACGATCTGCGATTTCCGATTTTCCTAAAAAAAAAAAAGCCTTTTTGTTTTTTTTAAGGTTACGATTTTCTTTATTTACCAATAAAGTCAATCGGGGGTCTAAGGGACATATTTATAAAGGGGCATTATTTTCTTTTATTATTTTTTAAACTTTCAACTTCTCTTTAAAAGTTTAAAAATTATTAAAAAAACAAATTTTTATCAAAGGCGAAAATTAGATAGCAAAAAGCAGCACTAATTAGCAATAAGAATATTGAAAATGTGGGAAAAAGTTAAGTTCAGCGCATATGATGGTAAATGGGTAATACCGTATTTACTCGAGCTGAACCTCTGCTTATATTCCAGTAACTCACCTCAGAGGGAAATCCGGCTTCTTGCATGCTCCGCATCTCTGCCTGACGTCACTACTCGGCGCCTGTCTCACTTCCTAGCACCAAGTAGTGATGTCAGGTGGGACATGCGGAGTGTGCAGGAAGCTGGATTTCCCTCGAATCAGTGTTCCACAATCTAGTCATTTCTCCTGCTCTAGTTTTCTACGGTATGTCATTGCCCATACTCTGAAGCCAGGGGAGGTATGTGCTGGTGATCAAGTACCCAGAGAGTCATAGAGGGTTTGGATTCTTGGGTGCAATAGTGTTTATGGATAGGGGGGGAATCACACAGGATGGACCCTATCCCTAAAGATAACCCTGACCTGTAGGGGGGTGGGGTAATCCCATACAGTAACTCCCAATTCCTTGCCACTGCAGATGCTTGGAAACTACAATTGCCAGAACTAAAGCATGCTGGGAGTTGTAGTTTCCAAACATCTTGACTGCCAAGGAATTGGGGGTTAATATATTGGATTAGTCTATTTAAAGGGTAACTAATGCTGCAATACTTAACAGAATCAGGAGGATGGTATCTATTGTTAAAAATATTGCCTTCTGATTCTGTATTGTTTTGGGGCTTTAGTTGCCCTTTGAATGGACAGCAGAATTCCTATACAGAAGTCCCATAAAGTAATAGCCATACTGGATTTGGATTTAGGAGTTCTGCTGTCCAGTTAAAGGGCAACTAAAGCCTCACAACAATACAGAATCACAAGGCAATAGTGGTCATAATTTCAACCCTTGGCTTATATCATGTCTTCCTAATTTTTCAGACAAAAATTGGTACCTCGGCTTATACTCGAGTACAGTACTCCCTGCTGGATTTTTAAAGTAGGATCAAATTGATTAATACACACTGAACACCTATCTTTGTTATTTAAAAATAGGCTAATACATGTGGTGTTTTTTCAGCAAAAGATATGATAAATAGTGTAAAACTCACCCAGGCTAATCTTCTCTATTTTATTAATAAGACTATTTTTTTAGTATTGCTTATTTTCAGCAAACTGCAGCTAATTATCAAACCAGTTACATTAATATGGGAACATACCATAGTGCTGTGTAAGAAATAGTCATGTTAAAGGAACATTCCAGGAAGTAATGATGTTTGGTAGAAATTCTGGTAAAACTGCAAAAAATGCAGAAAAGGGAGAAAAGGTGGCAACAAGACAAAATTTCACCTATTTATAAATAGCTTTAAATAAAAAAAATGACAAAAATAGCTCTGAAATTTCACCTTCTCTGGTTTGGTAATGGCCGATGCTAAAGAGCAATATTTCTTTTCGCAATGAAAAGGCGAAGTTGTTAGTGCACATTGCCGATACTAACGTGTCATATCGCCCCAGCAATACTTTTCCACTAAAACAAGCGTTTTTAGAAATACGCCGAAAATAGTGCTTTGTGTCATTGCGATGTCCTGCGAAAGCAAAATGGTGAAAATAGCAATGATTTATAAACATGTCCCTATGACAGATAAAGAGCAAATGTATTTAGATATAAAAGCTCTCAGCCTTCTCCTGTGTTTTTAGCTAGGTAAATATTGAGCTATCAACAGCTCTAATGTACATAAGGATGATGTGATATTGAGCTTTAAGGGGTTAAATGGAGTTAACCTTGCACTTCCTGATGTTATATCGGGTTTGCCTAGGGTTAGCTCCATTTTCCTGGGGCCTGCGCCGCTTCCTCTTAATGGCACAGCTGCCTGATGCAAAACAAAAAACGTTCAGGGAGATTTAATTAAAGTTCTTATCGTTAAAAATGGTGCTAATTTTGCCCCAACCAATCAGATATTATTTAACATTTGAAAGAAGAAACATCTGATTGGTTGGGGCAAAATTAGCACCATTTTTAACGATAAGAACTTTTATTGAATAACCCTGATTGTTTTTTGTGCTACTTTGTACTGCACTTCTATACCAGGGATCCCCTACCTGGGAGCCTATATTTGTTTGAAAAATATAATTCCCAGCATTCCACTACAGCACTCACAATACCAGAAGGCATCCAGGCAGGGGCACTCCTACCATGAAGCAACATGAAAAATATGCACATGGTGCGCGCCCCTCTGAAATGAAAAAGGCGGCAACTGTCAGCATGTTTTTTTTTTTTAAATAACTGTTTTTAGTGGTGCCGGCACGACTATTATAACTTCACCTGAATGCACCGTTAGTGGTAGGCCTGGCGGGACTCCAACCAATCAGGGCAGTGCACTTTACTGCTCTTTTGCAGTATGGCCACTCACACCTTCTCTACTGCCCCCCATGCTGTGCGTGTAAGACACTAGCATATGCACAGAGGGGGAGTTACGTAGCAGCGACAGCCAGAGGACCACAAGCACTGCCAGCCAGAGGACCTCAAGCACCACCAGCCAGAGGACCACAAGCGCTGCCAGCCAGAGGACTACAAGCGCTGCCAGCCAGAGGACCACAAGCGCTGCCAGCCAGAGGACTACAAGCGCTGCCAGCCAGAGGACTTCTGTCTGGTATTAATTATATATATTGATATAATTTAACTCATAATGTTCAAGTTGTTTAATAATGCACACACATATATCTGTGTATTACTAAGCTGATGGGGCATATAATGCTTTTAAAAACTTTAATATTTTTCAGTTATAGTTGCTCTTTAAATGATAGGGAAAGATTGTTTTTTACTTGTTACATGGCAGTCTGAATTTATGATTGTTCTTGTGTGGCTTTCAGATTAATTATCAGTGGTCAAAACTGCAGAGAAAATTTGTTATACACTGTTGGGTACGGTGTCAGAAATGTCAATTTAATTCAAACAGGACAAGGCCAAGCAATATGTATTTTTTTTAAAATGTAATTTAAAGTTTTTTTTAATAGATAAACTGTTTATATAGCAATATTACTGTTAGCTGATAGATGCCCCTGTGTTGAGATGGAAAGTTTTAAATGACAAACATCCCCTCAAATAATTAGTTTGGAAGAAGAAAAAATATCTCTCAGTGTATTTGCAGTGTTTTTAGTAATGAAATGTTATGTGTGTGTAATGTACCAGTTGCACCAACATATGTTTTTGTGTGTTATGAAAATGGAGAACTCTATAAAAAAACGTGTTTTCAAATACAAAATTATCAACTTTGCCATGCCCACACACAAAGCCACACCCATACAAAGCCACGTCCTCACACAAAGCCCCGCCCACTTTGGTGTGCCAGTGGTGTGCTTTGCGTGCCACATCCTTCTGTCTAGAGGCGGTGTTCAAAAGTTGTTTCAGGTGGCAAAAATCCTAGGGACACCCCTGCATCCCAGGGAATGCTGGGAGTTGTAGTTTTCAGACATTTGGTTGAAGTTGAAGACCACTGCTATATATTTTAGTGGTATGGTTTCTATTTTTGGTTATGATTAAAACATTTATTTTAACTTTTAGACTTTTTTTTACAACTTCTCTAAAGAAGCTAAAGAAAATAAAATAACCTCATATTCTAAATATCTGTTGTATTCAATTAGATCAACTGGACTTGAAGTTTAGTTCTTGAAGACGTTTCGCTAATCATCCAACTGGCTTTCTCAATTCAGAATGACTATCCAATCATGCCCTTAACACCTGGCTGTGATATGCTAATTGGTATTTTGCAGGGTACATAATTGCCACAGATTCTTGTACAAGTCATTCTGAATTAAGAAAGCCAGTCGGATGACTAGCAAAATGTCTTCAAGAACTAAACTTCAAGTCCAGTTGATCTAATTGAATACAACAGATATACCATGACCTGGATGAATGAGAACCTTCACACTCATATTCTAAAAAAAATTCCTAAAAAAACCTAAAAAACTACATCCTGTAGAAGAGCAAAAGACACTAGGCGTCTCCTATCAGCCTTACCAGCAAGGTTCTTTCTGAAGTGTGGCACAACATGTTTCGGACAGAAAGGTCCTTTCTCAAGTGTAATACATGAAGATGCCCGCCTTAGGTAGTTAATCCCTTGCCCTTTTCTGGCTCTTCACCAATTATCTCCCTACCCTGCCTAGCCACCCTAAGCATGCCCCGTCCCTTCGTCCACCTGCCTTGTCATGGGCTGTCCGTGGTATTTTACCACTAATCAACTACTATATATATGTTAGCATAACATTGTTTTGAACAGTTCTAATATGCATTTGCACTAATGTATCTATTGTTCAATGACCTCTGCAACCTCGAGGGCCCCCTTAATGTTCTCTCTAATTCCTTATTTGCTGCATGCACATATATAAAAAAAAATCATCTGTGCTACTGTACATACTTTATTACCAATATTCACTCAGATTTTTGTGTGCTCTCAGCTTAGAGGGAATGCTGCCCCCACAGTGGGGTGGAGGTTGTCAGGGGCCCATCAAAAGTTTTTTGGGGGGCACTAACTGGAAGTAACACCCATGCCATCAAACGAAAATATTTTCTAATCTTGGGAAATTCACATCATAAGAGCACGGCGACACTGCAACACAAACGCAATTGCATGTGATTTCATGTGCGTTTTCGTTGCGTTTGCGCATACATTTTTTTTTTAACGTTGCCACGTTTTCAATGATGAAAAAACGCAAATGCAAAAAAAGCGCAGCAGTGTGGCCTAGCCCTAAGTGCATTGTTTAAAATGTTAAACATTCGTCTAGGACACACGCACCCAGAGCTCCAAGCCCAATATAATAATCCGGGGTTAATATTCCTCATATCTGGCACGGATAAACAGCAAACATAAGCCAAGCAACCACACAGACTGGAATGACAAGGCACGGAAGCAAGAGGGGACAAGGAGCTGAGAGAACACTGGGCCGATTTGCGTGAAGGCCAAACACAGAGCTGACCTCACCGGCCAAACAAAAGGCAGTACCCGCTCCAGTACAAATTGCAATAACTATGCAATAACCTGAAACCTCTCACCCCCCTGCGATAGAACTGGAGACAGCACATCAGGAACGAGAGGCAGAGCTGACACTGCCAACCCTGCAAACCAGCATGTTGCAAGCCATACAAGAATCCAAATCAGCGCTCACAGTGATCCTAGAGGAGGTAAGAGTAGATATGGGCTTCCTAAGACAGGATCAATAGAAACTGCACAGCAGGGTGGGTGAGGTAGAGGGACGAATCTCACAGATAGAGGACACTATAACCCCCATACCAAATAAACTATCATGACTCAAGGGAGAGGTGCACATCTACCTAGCTAAAATCGACGATCTGGAAAACAGATCTCGTCATCAAAATGTCTGCTTTCTGGGGTTCCTGGAGGGAACAGAGGGCACTACACCAGAACACTTTTTGGAAACCAGTTTACCACACAGGACTTTTCAAGAAACTTTGCCATAGAGAGAGCACATATAATTCGAGCAGGCCCACTACCCCCACCAGGGACAAGACCTAGGGGCATATTTATAAAGCTTCGTTAAGTTTTCACTGACATTAACGCATAAATCGCATTTAACGTGATTTATAAATGTCCGAAAATGGCCGCGAAAAGCTAACGAAGCATTAACCCTTCGCAGCGATACTTACCTGTTACCGCCGCTTCTATTTATAAAGCGGCGGTATGTGTTTCGCAGTGCTAGTATCGGCTGTTTTACTTCACCACCTTGAAGGTGGCGAAAACAGCCGATACTAGCCTCCCCGCGGCGGGGATGGGCAGGCAACCCGCGGCGGGTGGTCGCACCCGCCCCGGGAGACACGCCCACCTTGCCCACAAGCCCCCGCGGCAGCGGAGACCACCCGCCGCCACTTCCCAGCAGCCCCTCCCATCCCCTTCCCCGCTCGCGGCAATCTCGGAACGGGAGACTAGGAGGGGCTGCCGGGAATGGGCCGCAGCAGGTGGTCGCGACCACCCGCCGTGCACCCCCTCCCCAGCAATCTTAAAAGAGCCCTTGGGCGGCGTCTTCTTTCTTCCAGTCCCGGCGACACCAGCTCCACCGAGGCCGTGGACCCCCAAGGGGTACCCCCGGCTGGCGCCGGCGACCTCAACCAGGCTGATGTTGCCGGCATCTTGATCCGAATGGTTACAGTTCAGTTACTGTTCTTCATACAGACATACATAGAACCAGGGCCGCCTCGCTAATGATGCAGGGTGCAGCACAATGCAGAGCGGCACCCTGTAGGGAAGCGGCACTGCCGCACTGTCACTGTCACACACTGAAATTTTTTTTTTTTTAAATGGAGGCCGGCATCCGCCGGCTGCCCAACTTCCTCCCTAATATGTTGGGGGGGGGGGGGGGGGGGCGAGCGCCGGACCTGTTACATTACCAGCACAGCCAGCACCACCAGGAAGTTCAGCAATAAGTTACAACCTACTCAACTGTCCGGACTCCGAAGAGAAGACCGAAGTCTGATCTGACTGACTCCGCCTCCATCCTAAACCGACTCGTGACTGGTTGCGTGCGCTGCGTCGTCGTGACGTAGTGACGTCAGCGCCCAGTGCTGAAAGAAGAGCGCAAGTTGTTGAGCCCGCGCAGACCAGGACAGCAGTCTGCTGGAGCTGCGCTGAGCCTGCGCCGCCCGCCTGTGCTTGGCCTGTTGCTGTCAGACAGTGACACAGTGAGTGTCTAGTTTGTCTCACTGTCAAATCTTGTGTGTGTCCCGTCCGTCCGACTCCCGTCCGAGTGAATCTCCTCCTCATCTGACTGAGACTGACTCATTGCGGATTCAGTGACAGTGAGTGAGATTGATAAATGATAATAATCCTAATCCTATACTAATAATAAGGCAACTGTGGCAACAGCCATCAAACAACTTTTAGGGCAGACAGTGACACAGTGAGTGTCTAGTTTGTCTCACTGTCAAATCTTGTGTGTGTCCCGTCCGTCCGACTCCCGTCCGAGTGAATCTCCTCCTCATCTGACTGAGACTGACTCATTGCGGATTCAGTGACAGTGAGTGAGATTGATAAATGATAATAATCCTAATCCTATACTAATAATAAGGCAACTGTGGCAACAGCCATCAAACAACTTTTAGGGATGGCTGGGCCTGGGGTGGCTGGGGGGGTTCGTGTTCTGTTCTCTCTCTGGGCCAGAGAGAGAACAGAACACGAACGACGAACCCCCCCTGGCCCAGAGAGAGAACAGAACACGAACCCCCCCAGCTACCCCAGGCCCAGCCATCCCTAAAAGTTGTTTGATGGCTGTTGCCACAGTTGCCTTATTATTAGGATAGGATTAGGAAGGAGGATTTCAATAATAATTCAATTCATCATAATTTCTGTTTTATTTTTATATATTATTATTATCGTTTATCAATCTCACTCACTGTCACTGAATCCGCAATGAGTCAGTCTCAGTCAGATGATGAGGAGATTCCGTCCGACGGGAGTCGGACGGACGGGACACACACAAGATTAGACAGTGAAACACACTAGACACTCACTGTGTCACTGTCTGACACCAACAGGCCAAGCGCAGGTGGGCGGCGCAGGCTCAGCGCAGCTCCAGCAGACTGCTGTCCTGGTCCCGGCCTCCATTTAAAAAAAAAAAAATTCAGTGTGTGACAGTGACAGTGCGGCAGTGCCGCTTCCCTACAGGGTGCCGCTCTGCATTGTGCTGCACCCTGCATCATTAGCGAGGGGCGGCCCTGATCAGAACCCTGCAACACAGAGCAGAGAACATCCCCACTAGCACAGAGGCGAAGGCTGATGGCATCTGAGTTCCGCAGCGGAGTGCACCTCTTTATATAGGTTTGCAGAAAACCCTAATTCATTTCTGATTGGTCAATTTTTTAATACTTGCTTTACATGCTTTACATTAACCAATCAGATTACTGGAAAGTTCTGAAATCTGATGCCGCAAAGGCCCTGATAGGGCCGGGGAGGGGGGTCCCGGTTCGCGCTGCGGGACCCCTTAAGCCCCAAAAGGCCCTTCTCAGGGGCCTCCACCCCTCCCAGCGGCTCCCTCCCTTCCCCTCCCCGGGAGCGGCCGGGGGGCTTGGAGGGGTTGCTGGGGAGGAGGTGCGCAGCGGGTGGTCGCGACCACCTGCTGCGGACCCTTCCCGGCAGCCCCTCCTAGCCTCCCGTGCCGAGATTGCCGCGAGCGGGGATGGGGTTGGGAGGGGCTGCTGGGAAGCGGCGGCGGGTGGTCTCCGCCGCTGCGGGGGGTTGTGGGTGGGATGGGCGTATGCCCCGCCCCCTTAGCAGAGGCGTCGGGAAGGGATTTTAAGTCGGGAAGGGACTTAAAATTACCGCAACACATCGTGGCCGCGATACATATCGTGGCAATGGCGCTCGCCGTTATAAATACGGCGATATCGCTATTTTCGCGGCCGCGATGTGCGGCGGTAAATTTTTTGCGCTAGTTTTGATTTTTTTAAATATGCCCCCTAGACCCCTGATTACAAGATTTCTTAAAGGGGAACTGTGGTCCAAAAATGACTAGGTAAATTGACAGAAACTCTTTATTTTGCATAGTCAATCATCAGAGGATGAAGTGTCCGTTGGGCACGAAACGTGTCAGGCAATTGGCAGTCTGATTGTATGTATATATGGACCGGCTAACTTTATAATATATGCTTTTTAATCTTTACTATTAAAAGCTAAGTTTTATGTACAGCTGTTGACTTCACGTCTCCTGATTGATGTCTGTTGAGGAGGCCTGCTGCAAACATACTTGGTTCATTTGCTGATCTATTTGGGAGGACGTCCGATACTCCTATGGTAGCGTGGCCACTCAGTCCGTCTGGAGGAGGGGAGAGTCCCAGCAGCCTTCACGTATACTTTTGTTGTTACTTTGAGAGAGAGGCTGCACCTGGTCAATCATGTTAGACAATACATCTATGGAAGGAAAGATACTGCATTTCCATGATAATTAGTTCATACACGGGTGTAAATTAAAGTTGGTTCCTGGACTGGACGAATCAATAGGATATGAACAATAGGTAACCAGTTTTCATTTACATACTGTGTATCACATACTTACACATAGATACTGTGGGGGTAGTGAAGGGAAAATGGGATATAAACTGGGGTAAATCCCCTATACACCTGCGCCCCCACGCATCTCCTCTTGCCCAACTATATTAACACCATGTTACTGCACCAAAATAAACTGTGACAGATAACTCTTGGGCAGGATGTCTCACCCCATACAGGGCATATACTTCCCAAGTGAGTAATAAAACTCAGTATAACCCTGTTTTGTTACTTACAAATGTTATTGTTAATTGTTTAATAAGTTATGTTTATATTCTTGTTATCAACAGAAGTCAGCACAAATGGTTCTATGTCTCGTTATCAGCTCACATGAGTGGTTCAACCCTGGGGCTCAGGTTAGAATTTGTACTAAACTCTCATAATTGTAAGTATTGTATATTTATATGTCAGGAAATAAGTTAAAATGTAGAACGTCCGTGGCCTCTGTAACCCAACCAAAAGAATAGCCATTTTTCCGGCCCTTGATTCTCCAGTTCTAGATATAGTAATACTGCAGGAGACCCATTTGTTAAGAGTGGACACGGCCGTACTACAAAAGCAGTGTGTGGGATGGGCAATCCACAGTTGCCACTCTTCTTATTCTCGAGGAGTGTCAATGTTGATTAGACATAATATACCGTATAAAATTATTAAAACAAAAATTAATACACAAGGCAGATTCCTATGTGTGGCACTAGAATTGTATAATTCTTCTTATGTGTTTATATGAATTTACAACCCACCACCAGCTAGCCTTGCCCTATTTAAACAAATAATCACATTCTTAACAGATTACCTACATGCACAGATATGTTGCTTTGGAGACTTCAATATGGTGATGTCTCCAACTCTAGACAGATTTCATCCACAACGCCCACTCAATACTTATACACCCAATGATTCAGTACTGAGCAATTTCGCAAATGAAATGGGATGGATAGACACCTGGAGAGTTTAACACCCTACAGGTGTGGGATACACTTGCCATTCCACCACCCATAATGCTCTCAAGACTAGATTATATATTCATGAATAAAGAACTAACCTCCAAATTGATATCAGTAGAATATCTAATGAGAGGCATCTCCAAGCATTCACCGGTAATGGCAACACTAAACCTAGGGAGACCCACTGAGGATCCTCGCCCATGGAGACTCAATGCCTTCTGGCTTTCTCTTTTCCCAACCCCAGAAGAATCAACGATCAGCTAGAAACATATCTACAATTAGATCAGGGAGATGTGACACTGATGTGAGATCTGTTGTGATGCACTGAAGGCATACACCAGGGGATGCCTACTCTGCACTATCTTCTACATAAAAAGACAACACAGACAAAAAGAGGAACAACTAGCACTTGACCTACACCACAAAGAATTAAAATACACTACAGCTCCAACAGAGATTAATAGGGAAGCAGAACAGACTATATACACAGCATGTACAAGAAAAAACGCAAAATACACAATTCTTTAATAAACAAACCTTTTTCGAGATAGGGAATCAATCAGCCAAACTATTGGCACAAATGACCAAATTAAAATCACATACCGGACACATTCTCAACATAAAAGACCCAATACTGGGAAATCTTACAGACTTAAAACAAATAGCCAAAGGTTTCACTAACTACTATAGAGAACTATATAAAACTCAATTAACTAGCACAGAGGAGGATATCTCTGCATACCTGAGAGAACTACAACTCCCTACACTCACAACACAACAGATTAATTCCCTAGAGAGAGATATCAACATGGAAGAACTAAAACAGGCCATCTCAGACCTAGCCCCAAATAAAGCCCCAGGACTAGATGAACTTCCGATCGAAATATATACCAGATACTTAAAAATCCTCTCCCCATCACTACTGGATATCTTCAGAGCAACTTTTAGAAGCGGGTATCTAGCGCCCTCTATGTATGAAGCAAACATAATAGTGCTGCTAAAACCAAGGAAAGATCAAACAGAATATAGTTCGTATCGAGAAAAATACCACTGCCAAAATAAAAATCTTCACATATAAATACCCAATAGAATCTCTGGCAACCCCAATCATTTGAATAGAAGTGTTTAACTTATTTTAGGAAATAAACACAAGAAACAAGAACGTAGCCTGGGGGTTTATATTCTAACATTGTGGGAGTTCCATAGAGTAAACCATTAAGACCCCTTGTGACTGACTTTTAAACTTGAGGAACATCACAGGAATGTCTATAAAATGAGAAATTATAGCAAAGATGCTGCAGGATTAAAATTGTCAGATGACAAAGTAATTTTGTTCTGTTTGTTCTTACAAATGTAAAACAATGAATAATACACTCCACTTTGCAAATTCATTTGTCATTTATTTAACATTACAGAATTTTAAAGGAGCACTAAATACAACTAAAGCACAATTCCTCCCATTGGACACACATAATAACTATGGTGGCAGGAGAGGAACAAGCGTGTTATAAGCCATACCTGGAGCAGCTGGTCTTTTTGAAGCTTGAAGGTAAAAATGGTACATGGGAGACATGATCCCTTTAAAGAAGATATGTGGTACGTAATAAAAATGGTTGCTAATAAAAAGTTTTATACAAATTAGATCAGTTTCTGTCTGTTTCTGGGCAGAAACATTTTTTTTAACAGATAACAGATTCTGTCTCTCACAGTTTTATTACGTCCCCCTTATCTTGTTAGACCGGTTATTTCTTTGTCAAAGGGCAAACATACACAATCAGAAGGGGATCAAAAACTTCTTTCTCTTGCTGTAGCGCTGAAAAGGAAGGCTTGCGGTGTTTCCAGATTTTATATGTCCCTTTGAGCAATGGTGTATAAAGGAGTATTTGTAATAAAATGTATATTAACCTGTAGACCAACAAACGGTCATCCAAGGGTTGTTTCCTTATAGGACCATTGTGTGCTTTTGGTACTGTAAATATTTTCATCAGAATAACTTTTATTTTGTTACATAGTACTGTAAAAACATATATGATAAAATGTAAATGTCATGCAACTTTACACTCAATTGATTGATCAAATTTGATTAAAACATTTTTTGTGAACAATGACTTGTCTACCTTGGATAAATGGTATTAATACATATAGTTCTTGTTGATCCAGGGATCCTTCCCATTGCCATTTTAGATCACTTCCTTTGGATCAGTTTTTAGGTAGGTTTAATGAGCAGGCTTAAAAAGTTGGACTAGATGGATGTAGGTCATTATTCAACCTTCAATACTATGTTACTTATATTTTTATGTTTTCAACCGTTTTATGACCCTCTGATATTACATTAGACACAGTGGGGGCAATGCACTGAGAGGCCCTTTTAGCTGCCCGGTGCAATGGCCCCAGCGATATTATATGCCAACAGTGGTTCTTGTTGCATCGCAAAAGGGCGTTTAACTAATTCACCATTTTTAACTACAACCATTAGCTAGCTTTAAAAATTGGCAAAATAGAGTTATACTATCGGCATATAACATTAGTTTGGATGTTGGCTTGTTAACCTCCGTGTTAGCCATACAGCTGCCACAACGAAGTAACTAAAGTTGTGCTAACATTAGTTAACTCCAGAGCAGGAGTCTTGGTTCTTGTCTTGGTGCATTGCCTTAAGTGTACTTTGTGCTAGCTTTCTCACTCTGCTCAATTAAATGTAGAATTACTTTCATGGCATGTTGAAGTTGCTGTCATGTTCTTTTCCTGTTTTTCATTCAGAGTACTGTGCCAAAGGAGACTGTATCATTTGTATACTTTCTTTTCCTCACTGACAAGATTATTTGGGTATGCTGATCAGTTCAAGCAATGCAATACGTTTAGCAAAGCTTTATGCCTTTTTAATTGTGGCTTTAAAGTCCTGCAAAAGTTTAGAAAATTATTGTAGTGCCGTATTAGTCCAATATATAGATGTGAAAAAATAATAAGAGTACTGTAATACTTTTTCTATGGACTAACAGTTCTGTACTCTCTGTACTGCTCTGACCTGATGAAGAGGGTATAGCCCTTGAAAGCTTGTCAACTAAATAAACTGTTAGTCCATAGAAAAAGTATCACAGTACTCTTATTATTTTTTCACATCAGCAAAAGCTTGAAACTTATTGCTCGTGATTCCAGAATGGAACCCAACAGCAAAGTGGGTATGGGTTGGGTTGTGCTCTTTTAGCCCCATCATTTAGATGCTTCCAATCAATACCTGTGCTTTGCTTTTGCTTATGGGCACCTTAGGAGAGAAAAAAATATTATTTTTTGGCTGGTAGCTAGCTTTAAAAATGATAAAGAAGTCTGGGGCTTGGGACGCCACAGCTTGGAATCATTTTAAAGAGTTAGGAGTGTGAACCATCTTAATTAAGGTTCAGCCCATCCCTACTGTAGCCAACAGAAGTCTGTTCCTACACTTCTTTATTAGCAAAGTCTTACTTGTATTAGAGTTGCTGGTCCCCTGGGTGTTCAAATGCTCAACATGCTTCATACAGTCTACTTCAATTTCACACTTAATTTTTCTGTTTCCTGCTTCCACTTGCTTGTTGTGTAATTTTGGGTCTCTTGTAGCCATGTTTCTCTGTTGGAAAAAGGATTAGATTTGCATGCTTTTATGTAGCTGCTACTTGAATACTAACAAGCCACTGGAATAGGAATATTCAAATAATAAAAATAAAACCCTAAGCTAAAAATGAAATGTTTTCTCTACTTTGGAGGTTGGGAAAATGTTAGAATGCTACACCTCCATTAGTACAGTACAAAGCTTTCAAAACAAAGGGGTAATATAATAAACAAAATAGATTTTTATTAATATGCTTCTGACCAAATTAAATAACCTACTATTTAATAGGATTGTATTAAAATTACTTAATCGTAAATAATGCCCCTATGGGCTTAGTTGCCTTTTAAGGGCTACCATGGAAATTATACATACATCTCTCTTCTGAAATGATAAGGAGTCGCACTCCAAAGTGAATGACATATTTATTCAAAACTAAACATAACAACATTTCGGGGGTGTGGGCCCCCTTCATACCTGTGGGATAGTAGGCATCTGGACTTTCTATATATTGATACATCTCCCTTCTCCCTAACCTGCATGATGTCTGTGTCATTTAAAATACAGAGGTTCAGAAAGATGGAGAGAGATTCAATTATAATTATGGTTAAGACCAAATAAAGACTGTTAAAAAAAAATTACACTTCCATATATTAAAAGTAGTAAACAACTGATTTGCTGTGATATATTAAAAAAATCCCCATTAAAACAATATGTTTATGGCTATTTCTTCTTTGCTGCTTTTTCTGGTTTGGTCATCTCACACTGATGCACACCAAATGTAATACCCTACTCAGAAAGCACTATGGCTTTGTGGGCATGAAATGGAGCAAGTTTGTGTCTCCCAGAGGTATGTGACAGTCACACTCACAATCATACTGGGGATATATTATTGAACATTTTAGAACAGAGTGAAAAACTGTTGAATTGTTAAAGGGTATCTCCACCAGGATTTTAACTTTCTTTTTTCCAGTTTAACTGAAGAACAGGAGGTAAATGTGCTATGTCTTACCTCATGTCCTTCAGTAAAACTTACAGTTAAAATCCTGGTAGAGATACCCTTTAAGTCTATACATGAAAATATTTTTAATTATTTGCAGATATCGACATCTAGTGGTCAGAAAAGGAAACTTTAGTAGTCACTTCAGTATGCAATGATTTTATCAGTTGATCTGGCCTATTTTTAAAAGGGTAATATTTTTAAAATATTAAATAATGTTCACTGTGAATTGCTTACCAACTACCCAGAAAAGGAAATGGGTCGCCACCTTTTGCCATTGGTGCTTTTTGCTATTCACAGGCTTTGTTATATTTATCCAGAAGACTGTTTAATTTGACCAATCTCTTTTCCCTTGTGCCATGTTTTAGACTGTGTTAGCGAATAGTCTCTCTGAATCGCCAAACTTCGGACTTCTTCAGCTGTACTACTTGAAGTACCCAACAACTCACAAGAACTCACGATAGGACCAAAGCACATTAGGAATTCCTGCGAGAGGATCCAAAGCGAGACATCCAATGTATGTGTGGAATGCTGGTCCGATGTTCGTATCTACATAGTGTTTCCCAGCAGTGTTCCCTCGTGTGTAGGCACCAGTGGTCAGGTACGGGAGATACCTTTATAATATCTGAAACAACAAAGGCTGAGGCCACACTACAACCCACCAAATCGCGCACGCAATCACGAGCGTTATCACGTGTGTTTTGTGTTTGTGTGTGCATTTTGCGCATGTGATTTTGCCGTTTTTCGTTATGGCAACACATGCGTTATGATCTTCAATAACCAAACAACAGATGTCCCCATTACAGGCTAAGAAAAAGAGAAGGCCTGGTCATGACTATATTAAGATAATTATAAACCATCCACCTCCAGACATTTGTCTTGCACTTATCCCCCTGTACAATTTTATAATGTACAGGGCTGTGTATCCAACTAGCGCTATATATAAATAAAATAATACATACATACATATGCACTTTGTACCCATCCCCCCACTTGTATCTGTATATTGTCCCACCCACTTAGGTTGTAAGCTCTGCTCTTGGATCAGTTTATACATTATATATATATATATATATATATATATATATATATATGCACTCTTAACCAATGTATGAAATTGTATTTAATTTATATTTATCTGTATAATTCCTTGCACTTATCCCCTTGTTTTTATACTTACATACATACATACATACATATGTGAAACATGTCCTTGAGTGTGTGTGTGTATGGGAGAAGATTAGAGAAGATATGGGGCAAGTCCAGCCACACAGCTGTAGATAAATATAGTTGTAACCAATCTCAAATCCCATAAAACCCTAGAACTGGGTACACACATTACCAACAAAAGGCCGACCCCTTTATCGATAATGTGTGTATGGCAGTTTCAAGTGTTCCCAAGGTCGACGTTCATGGTTTGCCTCGGGATCGCTCAGAACTGCCCGAAATTTTCCCTGGTGTCCGGTCGTCTGCCTGTACTAAAGTAAAAGGAGTCGGCCACAGTTGAAGGAAATGTGCAGTCCTGAATGTTCTCCCTATACTTTATATAGGATGTATGCTCGGGACTGTATGTAGGGGAATCTTTAAAAAATGACAGACAGAATTTTAAAGATTTTGTCCATCATTCTTTAAAGATCTGTACTGTGCTACTGTAGCTTAAGACCTGATGGTCTCTCCAGACTTTATTTTTAAAAAAATTACTTTGGCAATTAAAATTTTTGATTGCTTATACTTTACAAAGCACTGGTAAGGCCTTATTTGGAATGTATGGTGCAGTTTTAAATCCCATATACAAAAGGGAAATCGGAGAAGGGCAACTAAATTAATAAGAGTAATGGATAGGCTTGACTATGCAGATAGGTTAGACAATTTATGGATGTTTACAGAAGCTGGGATTGCTTAGGGATATGATCACTTTATACAAATATACTAATGGGCCATTTAAATAACTCTCTGGTGCATTGTTCACTAATAGGTCATTTCAGAGGACTGTTTAAGTTTCATCTTCAGGTTAGGAAAGGTTTATTTACAGTGAGAACGGTGAAACTGTGGAACTGTCTTCCAGCAGATGTGGTAATGGGAAGTTCACTGAATAGCTTTAAAAGTGGGTTGGATACGTTCTAAACCTAAAAAATATTGAGAATTACTGGTATTAATACATATATATGGGGAAATGCTATAATGGCCTCTAACCAGACAAACAAGTGTAAATCCCATGCTACAAAATATACTAATATTAATATTAACTTTGTTAATTATTTGATAAATAGCGATGCCCAGACAAAACTTAATGCTTTACAATGGAGGCACAATCCCAACTTTTTTCCTGACCACAATCCCAAAATGTATTACTGTAAATATCACAAGGGATTTGCGGCATCACGTGATCTTGGGCAGGTTAGTAGCGTTAAATGTGGTTACCAGCCTTCGTTCCCCTGCTAGACTAGGAGGGGCTAGACTGGAACGCACAGAAGTTAAGCAGGAGGGGCTCGACCGGCATCGGCCCAGGTGATTGGCTAAGATGCACTGGACAATTGATGAAGAAATGGATGTCCATAGCATAGTGGATAATCCTATATACTAAAACAAACCTGTCAATATGCACTGACACTGGACCCGTCTGCGGTGGAATGCGTGCACGGGTTTACCCACGCCGCAGGGTTTGCTAGTTATATGATATTTAAACTAGATGGTGTGGTTCTTAAGATACAGCTTAGAAATATGTTAAATAGAGAGCCAATCTACCTTCAGTCTTGCCAGATTCGCTACCTACTTGTTTTGCCTATTTATTAATGACTAAATGTTAAGAAAGTTGGAACTAAAGGAAAAATTAACCTTCTTTCCCTTTATCTGCACCCAGGATGAGGACCTAAGTGGGTACAGCTTATACACAATTCTTAAAAATGTGCTGCCAGTGGTCAGTTTTATTTGTGTATCCATAAAAATGAAAATCCTAAGCTACGTTGGTGAGCACCGTATATAATTAACATCTCAAAGAAACTTACAGTATCTCTCTTTCTTTCTCCTTGCATGTTCAGTAGATTAAGTCAATAGAGTTTCTAGATTACTTTTTTTCCCTGTCTGATCATTTCTGAGATTTAGACTGAAAATCTTGTGACCACAGAGCATTTACATGTTACAACAAGTTTTTTATTACCATCGATAGTGGAATGTGCTATTTCAAGAAATCGCCGTAGGATCCTACTGCCCCGCAGATCACCTCACAACTAGCGTGTTGTTGAAAAATAGTAAAAATTTAAATATACTGTAGTGTCTGTAAACTAATCCGAAGTAAAAGTGACTTGTGAAAAGTCACTAATTTATTCCATCCTATATGTATGTACATTTTCAATCCTCCACTGCCACTTCATTTAGATTATCTCTCTCCCCATATTTATAAAATGTAGTGTGAATATATATTTAATGGCAATTTTTAATCAAAAAATTAAATTAACGCAATAAATATAATAGCAAAATCAGATAATACCGTGTTTCACAAAAAAACATATTGCTTCTCACTGTTAAAATTTGTTGAAAGCCACACTGATATTTATTAAAGTGTGAAATGTGATTTTTCAGCCCACTAAAAGTTGCCTTACTGTTTAGTGTTAAAAAACAACAACTTACCTTACTCTTCTGCTCCTTATAGTTGTCCTTCAGGGACTGATGAAAGTCCAGAAAAATGAACGTTAGGAGCCTGTGTGTAATCCGTATCTGCCACTTCCTGCTCCTCTAAGAGGATTCTGGCATATGCAGTGGAGCTCTGGATCTCTTGGTGGCTGCATCATTCTTATTTTTTTTTTAAAGAAACTTTTTACAAGGTAAGGCAACCCCCACACACCCTAAATTTTTAAAACATTAGCCCCTAAATGTAGTTACCCGACCTAGTTCCTTTGGCCCCTTCTGCTGTCCCGTGCACAGAAGTAGCAGAAGAGGCTGTGACCAAGGGAACAAGGTCGGGTAAGTTTGGGGTTGGTTGGATGGGGTTGGGGGTTAACTTACCTTATATGAATTTTGTGGTTTGGGGGGTGGAGATACCCTTTACATTTTGAAGGCAAGTTGTTGCACCCCCTAGTAGCTACACCCCTGATCTAATGAACACCATAGAAGAATTATTTGGTGCAATATACACTGCCTATCCCAAAAATAGGCCTCCATCTGGATTTATCAAAGCAAATAGGTAAGAGCCTCCCATTTGATAATTGCTGCATGGATGATTATGTTTCAGCTAGTAACAAGTAATTAAACCCTAAATGATGAAGTGAGAAACTTCCATTTCGGAAGAAAATTCCACATCCTGTGGTTGTGAAAAGATGGTAATGCATCAGTAAAAGAAACCATCTAAGGAGATTGCGGAAACTACTAAAATTGGGTTAAGAACTGTCCAATGCATTATTTATAAAAGGATAGTGGGTAACCATCAAATCATGACAGACGATCACTGAAACATTTGGTGAAATAATGCACAAAAAGAAGGGAACTCAAGGGGTTGGGATTGAACAGCTGTGTAGCCTTAATAAAAACCCGGATAATTTAGGCTAATGGGAAAAAAAGGCTTCAATTTGCTAGGAAGAATAAGATTCTGGAGAAATGAAAGAAGGTCATGTGGCCTGAGTCCATATTTACTCTGTTCCAAAGTGATGAGTACATCAGGTTAAAAAGAGAAGCACATGAAGTGATGCAGCCATCATGCCTCCCGTACAAGCCTGCGGGGGCAGTGCTATGGTCTGTGGCTGCTGCGGTTGGTCAGGTCTAGGTCTGTCCAAAGAAAAAGAGCAGCTGTCTACCTGATTATACTGAATGACCAGGTTATTCCATCAGTGAATTTCTTCTTTCAAGATTCCAAGATTATAATGCCATTCATTGGGCTCTAATTTTCAAAGAGTGGTTCAGGGAGCATGGAGCATCATTTTCACACATGAATGGGCTACCTCAAACCCAATCTTTGGGACGTGCTGGAGAGGAATTTGCATAGCTGTTGTACTCTCCCATCATCTCTACAAGATCTTGGTAAAAAAAGCAACTCTGGATGGAAATAAATGTTGTGACATTGCAAAAGCTCATTGAACCGATGCTACAGTGAATGCATGCCGTAATCAAACCTAAAGGTAGTCCATCAAAATATTAAAGTCTTTTTTTTTTAAAAAGAGAGACCGTGTATTTATTGATGGAAAGTTTGACAAACTGACCAAACAGAAATACAATGCAGATAGATCATGATCTTTAACTTGTTAATTTGTTTTTTGCTGTAATAATCTTTTTGCCATTTTTATTATCGCTTCTTTTCATTTCCAAATTAATAAATATTGCTGCTTTATAAATATGGTGAAAAACAAACAGGTAATAACCCAGCAAAGTGTTGCGGTACAAAATAAAATTTGTGTGAATACAAGTGTGCATTTATCTTTTTTTGTCGATTACCATGTCCTTAATGGCAGACTTCTAAAGTTTTCCTAATGTGCCAGATGTAACTAATATTAACTTTTGGCTGCATCCAATAATGTACCAACATCAAAATACATTTTTTTAAATTAGTTTACTTCAGTCTGCACCAAGCAATGGTGATACATGCACCAATAGTGCATTCCACCCCTTCTATGGCATACAACTGTAACATAATTTCCTTATAATCAGCGCGCAATGATTATATCTTTCCAGAAGTAATTGGAGATTACCCTCTCCCCATTCTCTGCGTTCCACATTAACTTTCTGGAGGCCGAGAAAAGAAGAGGAGAGGCACCAGCAGTGACAGACACAAAAGGACTGAATGTGGTGTGGCAGCAGTGTGTTATGGTGAGATGAAGGATAGTAATTCTGAAGATGGAGGGGGGGGGTTATGGGTGGTGCTGGGTTATACATTTTAAAAGAGGGTGCATGTGTGTCTGTGAGCAATGTTGCCTATTAAACTAAAAACAAGGGTGTTAAGAAGGGGGGCTGTGCTGTGAACCTATTTTCACAGAGTATTTTGCAGTGTGTGTGTGTGGGGGTGGTTGGAGGGGAGTCTAACAGGGAGATTAAATAAAAGTTCTTATCGTTTAAAATGGTGCTAATTTTGCCCCAACCAATCAGATCTTATTTAACATTTGTAAGCTAACATCTGATTGGTTGGGGCAAAATTAGCACCATTTTAAACGATAAGAACTTTTATTGAATAACCCCCTAAGTTGGTTATGAGTGAGTGTCTATGTATAAAATTATGGGAGGGGGTTGCATATACCTGTAAGAATGTAGGTATTTCAGAGACCAGGAAATACCCAACTGGTAGGATCTTTAGGGCTAGGCCACACAAGCGCGTTTGCGCATGCGTTTTGCGCGTGCGTTTTTCGATAAAATGGCAGTTGCAGGAATGTGAGAATTTACTCGATGTTCGAAGCTCATGTGATTGCGTGTGCGCTCGCATTTTAGTAACGCATGTGTTCACCATTTTTAATGTATTAACGCATGCGGCAAAATCACATGCGCAAATGCAAAACGCACAAGAATTGCCCACACAATCACATGTGATAAAGCTTGCAATTTTGTGCGCGATTCCTGTGCATTGCAGTGTGGCCTCAGCCTTAGTGTCTCTTTTAAAAGCAATGTTTCAGATTCAAATTATATGTAGATAGGAATTCTAATGTGACTTGACGTGGTTTGTGACTTGACGTGGGGTGAGGCAGTCTGTCTACAGATAGGAGTGTGTACTGTACCAAGATTAATAAGCACCTTAGCAACAACTTTCATTTAAAAGTTATATACAAACTCAAAATCAGCATTCATTCTTAAATTGCATGTAGTTAAAAAGAGAATTCGACAGTATAAGTCAAGCAAAAAAATAACATTTAAAAAGCATTACCTATCATAATGGCACATCTAAAATGGCCTTTTGCTGGTAGTTTAAAGCATGCTCAGTAGAGGAAATTGAATGATCCCTTAAATGAGAAAACAGAGCATGCCTAAAATCATTTGACTGCAGATGAAGATCAAAACAATTACGCAAGCCTGCTGCGTAATTAATTAAATAACTGTGAGCATACTGAATACCATGTGATTGCATATAGCCAATCATAATATTTCCAAAACAGCACATTATCAAAGTCTGCTTCAGCTATCTTTAATCTCACACACTAGAAGACACCGTCTTGAAAGGAATGCCCAGTGCATCATTAAATTAACAGTCTCTCGTATCTGTTAGGTAGAGACTGTATGACTAAATAGGGGTGTCTCTGTAAGGACATATTACTACATAAATGATACAGTATTATCACTTGTAGATAAACTATGCCATGTTAGAGAAAATATCAGCTACCTGACAATTCACTGTAGGGATTTCTGGAAATGTTAGTAAGTACTTTGTATCTACAGTATATGGTTTGTTTGGGATTACAATACATATTTATGGGATATGAATTTTATTTGTGTGTGTTCCAAAATCATTGCTAGGAGATTGTTAATCTTTCAGTGTCAGCAGAATTTCTTATTATATCTGTATATGTAGTTGGGAAGATGCAAACCTTTCAGTACCAGCAAGTTGTCTGTACACTCAGGTAAACATACAGCATTTAAAAAGAGATAACTGTGGCACAGTATGAGGTACCATTACTCATACTATCAAAGCCGCACTCCCACCACTAAGGGATAAATTTGCTGCAGTGCAAGTCCCAAATGCCCGGCCACGTCTCACAACATATACGGTATATTGTAATTAAAGCAGAACAGCACATGCAGTTATTCAAAAGAATGGATTTTAAGGGTAATTTACCCATTTATTCAAACCACACAGCACCACTACAACGTTTCGGGGGGCTCACCTGATGAAAGGAGGGTGAAACCCCCCCGAAACGTAGTGGTGAATAAATGGGTTAAGTGCCCTTAAAATCCAGTGTTTGGAATAATTGCATCTGCTGTCCTGCTTTGATTTCTGTGCCACTACTCTGTCCCATGTCCCTAGGGACTAAATACACCACAAAAAATAGGAATAAAGCACACTCAAGATATATTTAAATGACTGAATACATTTACCATGCAATCATCATCCTGTTATCTGTCAGTAGAAAACAAAGGTATATTTTACCCACATATTTTAATTACTGACATCTCCCATCTATTTTTCAAAAATTTTGTGAAAAATCAGCCTCAAAATATCATCAATGATAATAATGCTTAGAGATAGTTCAACCCGCTTGCACTAAGTGGTTAGTTGGGCCAAAAATTTGACCTGCTTGAAATAGCAATGAAGGGGAGAAGCCAGACATGCAGATCTGAGAAGACTGACCTGACTGTACATAGCCTAAAGGCTCATACATGTGAGATTGCAGGTGCTGACCCGTGATGTGCAATGTGTATGAACATGCTTTCGAGCAAAAACCGTGCCGTGTATGGGCATTTTGCTGTCACAGTGCCCATAACCAGAATGATTGTCGGACGAAAAGCATGTTCAAACACATTGCGTGTCACAGGTTGGTCCCCGTGATCACTCATGTGTATGAATCTTAAGGCTACTTTCACATGAGCAATTGATAGCTGTTTTTTTTTTAAATAAATTTTAAATGTTTTTAGCATCAATAAAATGTATGCTGAATAGAATGAAAATAAGTTTTAATCTGCAGATCTGTGGGGTGGTTGTGGAATCTGTAGCCAGTATTTAAGCTTGAAAGTTGTGAGTTATAATGGATAATGTCCCCCCTGATATAAAGTATACAGATATTTAAATTTGTATGATGGCTTACCGAAATTTTGACCAACCAATATCATTTGAGATCGGCCAATATTATCAGTCCATCTATGGCCACCTTCCTTGTGAGCTTTATATGGTCTGGTACTCCTCTGTGACGTCAAATAAACTTCTAAATTGCAGTAAGGGGTACATTATCCACTATATATTTCACTGAAGGGGGTACATTATCCACTATATATTTTACTGTAGGGGTACATTATTCACTAGATCTGTACCCCTTACTCAATTTAGAAGTTTATTTGACGTCACAGAGGAGTACCAGACCATAAACTCTCACAAGGAAGGTGGCCATAGATGGACTGATATATTGGCCGATCTCAAATGATATTGGTTGGTCAAAATTTCGGTAAGCCATCATACAAATTTAAATATCTGTATACTTATATATGGGGAACATTATCCATTATAACTCACAACTTTCAAGCTTAAATACTGGCTACAGATTCCACAACCACCCCAGATCTGCAGATTAAAACTTATTTTCATTCTATTCAGCTATTTTATTGATGCTAAACATTTAAATTTTATTTAAAAAAAAAAACAGCTATCAATTGCTCATGTGAAAGTAGCCTTAAGATTCATCACATGAGTGATCACGGGGACCAACCTTGTGACACGCAAGTTTTTGAACATGCTTTTCGTCCGACAATCATTCTGGTTATGGGCACTGTGACAGCAAAATGCCCATACACGGCACGGTTTTTTCTCGAAAGCATGTTCATACACATTGCACATCACGGGTCAGCACCTGCAATCTCACATGTATGAGCCTTTAGGCTATGTACATTCAGGTCAGTCTCCTCAGATCTGCATGTCTGGCTTCTCCCCTTCATTGCTATTTCAAGCAGGTCAAATTTTTGGCCCAACTAACCACTTAGTGCAAGCGGGTTGAACTATCTCTAAGCATTATTATCATTGATGATATTTTGAGGCTGATTTTTCACAATTTTTTTGAAAAATAGATGGGAGATGTCAGTAATTAAAATATGTGGGTAAAATATACCTTTGTTTTCTACTGACAGATAACAGGATGATGATTGCATGGTAAATGTATTCAGTCATTTAAATATATCTTGAGTGTGCTTTATCCATTTTTTGTGGTGTATTTAGTCCCTAGGGACATGGGACAGAGTAGTGGCACAGAAATCAAGCAGGACAGCAGATGCAATTATTCCAACACTGGATTTTAAGGGCACTTAACCCATTTATTCACCACACGTTTCGGGGGGGTTTCACCCTCCTTTCATCAGGTAGCCCCCCGAAACGTTGTAGTGGTGCTGTGTGGTTTGAATAAATGGGTAATTACCTTAAAATCCATTCTTTTGAATAACTGCATGTGCTGTTCTGCTTTAATTACAATATACCGTATATGTTGTGAGACGTGCCGGCATTGGGACTTGCACTGCAGCAAATTTATCCCTTAGTGGTGGGAGTGCGGCTTTGATAGTATGAGTAATGGTACCTCATACTGTGCCACAGTTATCTCTTTTAAATGCTGTATGTTTACCTGAGTGTACAGACAACTTGCTGGTACTGAAAGGTTTGCATCTTCCCAACTACTATACAGATATAATAAGAAATTCTGCTGACACTGAAAATTAACAATCTCCTAGCAATGATTTTGGAACACACACAAATAAAATTCATATCCCATAAATATGTATTGTAATCCCAAACAAACCATATACTGTAGATACAAAGTACTTACTAACATTTCCAGAAATCCCTACAGTGAATTGTCAGGTAGCTGATATTTTCTCTAACATGGCATAGTTTATCTACAAGTGATAATACTGTATCATTTATGTAGTATATGTCCTTACAGAGACACCCCTATTTAGTCATACAGTCTCTACCTAACAGATCCGAGAGACTGTTAATTAATATGCACTGGGCATTCCTTTCAAGACGGTGTCTTCTAGTGTGTGAGATTAAAGATAGCTGAAGCAGACTTTGATAATGTGTGCGTTTTGGAAATATTATGATTGGCTATATG
Source organism: Hymenochirus boettgeri (assembly GCA_019447015.1). NCBI lineage: Eukaryota > Metazoa > Chordata > Amphibia > Anura > Pipidae > Hymenochirus > Hymenochirus boettgeri. The sequence goes on from CM033473.1 coordinate 114,819,659, forward strand.
CAATCACATGGTATTCAGTATGCTCACAGTTATTTAATTAATTCACGCAGGCTTGCGTAATGTTTTGATCTTCATCTGCAGTCAAATGATTTTAGGCATGCTCTGTTTTTCTCATTTAAGGGATCATTCAATTTCCTCTACTGAGCATGCTTTAAACTACCAGCAAAGGCCATTTTAGATGTGCCATTATGATAGGTAATGCTTTTAAATGTTTTTTTTTGCTTGACTTTACTGTCGAATTCTCTTTTAACTACATGCTTTAAGAATGAATGCTGATTTTGAGTTTGTATATAACTTTTAAATGAAAGTTGTTGCTAAGGTGCTTATTAACTTGGTACATTACACACTCCTATCTGTAGACAGACTGCCTCACCCCACGTCAAGTCACAAACCACGTCAAGTCACATTAGAATTCCTATCTACATATAATTTGAATCTGAAACATTGCTTTTAAAGAGAACACTAAGGCTGAGGCCACACTGCAATGCACAGAAATCGCGCACAAAATTGCAAGCTTTATCACATGTGATTGTGTGGGCAATTCTTGTGCGTTTTGCATTTGCGCATGTGATTTTGCCGCATGCGTTAATACATTAAAAATGGTGAACACATGCGTTACTAAAATGCGAGCGCACACGCAATCACGAGCTTACACATCGAGTAAATTCTCACATTCCTGCAACTGCCATTTTATCGAAAAACGCACGCGCAAAACGCATGCGCAAACGCGCTTGGGTGGCCTAGCCCTAAAGATCCTACCAGTTGGGTATTTCCTGGTCTCTGAAATACCTACATTCTCAGGTATATGCAACCCCCTCCCATAATTTTATACATAGACACTCACTCATAACCAACTTAGGGGGTTATTCAATAAAAGTTCTTATCGTTTAAAATGGTGCTAATTTTGCCCAACCAATCAGATGTTAGCTTACAATGTTTAATAAGATCTGATTGGTTGGGGCAAATTAGCACCATTTTAAAACTATAAAAACTTTTATTTAATCTCCCTGTTAGACTCCCCTCCAACCACCCCCACACACACACACTGCAAAATACTCGTGAAAATAGGTTCACAGCACAGCCCCCCTTCTTAACACCCTTGTTTTTAGTTTAATAGGCAACATTGCTCACAGACACACATGCACCCTCTTTTAAAATGTATAACCCAGCACCACCCATAAACCCCCCCCTCCATCTTCAGAATTACTATCCTCATCTCACCATAACACATCTGCTGCCACACACAATTCGTCCTTTTGTGTCTGTCACTGCTGGTGCCTCTCCTCTTCTTTTCTCGGCCTCCAGAAAGTTAATGTGGAACGCAGAGAATGGGGAGAGGGTAATCTCAATTACTTCTGGAAAGATATAATCATTGCGCGCTGATTATAAGGAAATTATGTTACAGTTGGATGCCAAAGAAGGGGTGGAATGCACTATTGGTGCATGTATCACCATTGCTTGGTGCAGACTGAAGTAAACTAATTTAAAAAATGTATTTTGATGTTGGTACATTATTGGATGCAGCCAAAAGTTAAATTAGTTACATCTGGCACATTAGGAAAACTTTAGAAGTCTGCCATTAAGCAATGGTAATCGACAAAAAAAGATAAATGCACCCTTGTATTCACACAAATTTATTTTTGTACGCAACACTTTGCTGGGTTATTACCTGTTTGTTTTTCACCATATTTAAAGCAGCAATTTTATTAATTTGGAAATGAAAAGAAGCGATAATAAAAATGGCAAAAAGATTATTACAGCAAAAAACAAATTACAAGTTAAAGATCATGATCTATCTGCATTGTTTTCTGTTTGGTCAGTTTGTCAAACTTTCCATCAATAAATACACGGTCTCTCTTTTTAAAAAAAAAAGACTTAAATTTTTGATGGACTACCTTTAGGTTTGATTACGCATGCATTCACTGTAGCATCGTTTCAATGAGCTTTTGCAATGTCACAACATTTATTTCCATCCAGTTGCTTTTTTTACCAAGATCTTGTAGAGATGATGGGAGAGTACACACAGCTATGCAAATTCCTCTCCAGCACGTCCCAAAGATTGGGTTTGAGGTAGCCCATTCATGTGTGAAAATGATGCTCCATGCTCCCTGACCACTCTTTGAAATTAGACAATGAATGGCATTATAATCTTGGAATCTTGAAAGAAGAAATTCACTGATGGAATAACCTGGTCATCAGTATAATCAGTAGACAGCTGCTCTTTTTCTTTGGACAGACCTAGACCTGACCAACCGCAGCAGCCACAACCATAGCACTGCCCCGCAGGCTTGTACGGGGCATGATGGCTGCATCACTTCATGTGCTTCTCTTTTTAACCTGATGTACTCATCACTTGGAACGAGTAATATGGACTCAGGCCACATGACCTTCTTTCATTTCTCCAGAATCTTATCTTCCTAGCAAATTGAAGCCTTTTTTTCCCATTAGCCTAATTATCCGGTTTTTTATTAAGGCTCAACAGCTTTTCAATCCAACCCCTTGAGTTCCCTTCTTTTTGTGCATTTTTATTTCACCAAATGTTTCAGTGATCGTCTGTCATGATTTGATGGTTACCCACTATCCTTTTATAAATAATGCATTGGACAGCTCTTACCCCATTTTAGTAGTTTCCGCAATCTCCTTAGATGGTTTCTTTTACTGATGCATTACCATCTTTTCACAACCACAGGATGTGGAATTTTCTTCCGAAATGGAAGTTTCTCACTTATCATTTAGGGTTAATTACTTGTTACTAGCTGAAACATAATCATCCATGCAGCAATTATCAAATGGGAGGCTCTTACCTATTTGCTTTGATAAATCCAGATGGAGCCTTTTTTGGGATAGGCAGTGTATATGGCACCAAATAATTCTTCTATGGTGTTCATTAGATCAGGGTGTAGCTACTAGGGGGTGCAACAACTTGCCTTCAAAATGTAAAGGGTATCTCCACCCCCCAAACCACAAAATTCATATAAGGTAAGTTACCCCCAACCCCATCCACCAACCCCAAACTTACCCGACCTTGTTCCCTTGTTCACAGCCTCTTCTGCTACTTCTGTGCCGGGACAGCAGAAGGGGCCAAAGGAACTAGGTCGGGTAACTACATTTAGGGGCTAATGTTTTAAAAATTTAGGGTGTGTGGGGTTGCCTTACCTTGTAAAAAGTTTCTTTAAAAAAAAAATAAGAATGATGCAGCCACCAAGGGATCCAGAGCTCCCCTGCATATGCCAGAATCCTCTTAGAGGAGCAGGAAGTGGCAGATACGGATTACACCACAGGCTCCTAACGTTCATTTTTCTGGACTTTCATCAGTCCCTGAAGGACAACTATAAGGAGCAGAAGAGTAAGGTAGTTGTTGTTTTTTAACACTAAACAGTAAGGCAACTTTTAGTGGGCTGAAAAATCACATTTCACACCTTTAATAAATATCATGTGTGCTTTCAACAAATTTTAACATGAGAAGCAATATGTTTTTTGTGAACACGGATTATCTTATTTGCTATTTATTTATGGCGTTAATTTAATTTTTTGATTAAAAATTGCCATTAAATATATATTCACACTACATTTTATAAATATGGGGAGAGAGTAATCTAATGAAGTGGCGTGTAGGATTGAAAATGACATACATATAGGATGGAATAAATTAGTGACTTTCCACAAGTCACTTTACTTCGGATTAGTTAACAGACACTACAGTATATTTAAATTTTTACTATTTTTCAACAACACGCTAGTTGTAGTGATCTGGGGGCAGTAGGATCCTACGGCGATTTCTGAAATAGCACATTCCATATCGATGGTATAAAAACTTGTTGTAACATGTAAATGCTCTGTGGTCACAGATTTTCAGTCTAATCTCAGAAATGATCAGACAGGAAAAAGTAATCTAGAAACTCTATTGACTTAATCTACTGAACATGCAAGAGAAAGAAAGAGAGATACTGTAAGTTCTTTGAGATGTTAATTATATACGGTGCTCACCAACGTAGCTTAGGATTTTCATTTTTATGGTACACAAATAAAACTGACCACTGGCAGCACATTTTAAGAATTGTGTATAAGCTGTACCCACTTAGGTCCTCATCCTGGGTGCAGATAAAGGGAAAGAAGGTTAATTTTCCTTTATTTCCAACTTTCTTAACATTTGTCATTAATAAATAGGCAAAACAAGTAGGTAGCAATCTGGCAAGACTGAAGGTAGATTGGCTCTCTATTTAACATATTTCTAAGACTGTATCTTAAGAACCACACCATCTAGTTAAATATCAATAACTAGCAAACCCTGCGCGTGGGTAAACCCGTGCACGCATTCCACCGCAGACGGGTCCAGTGTCAGTGCATATTGACAGGTTTGTTTTATATATAGGATTATCCACTATGCTATGGACATCCATTTCTTCATCATTGTCCAGTGCATCTTAGCCAATCACCTGGGCCGATGCCGGTCGAGCCCCTCCTGCTTAACTTCTGTGCGTTCCAGTCTAGCCCTCCTAGTCTAGCAGGGGAACGAAGGCTGGTAACCACATTTAACGCTACTAACTGCCCAAGATCACGTGATGCCGCAAATCCCTTGTGATATTTACAGTAATACATTTTGGGATTGTGGTCAGGAAAAGTTGGGATGGTGCCTCCATTGTAAAGCATTAAGTTTTGTCTGGGCATCGCTATTTATCAAAATTAACAAAGTTAATATTATATTAGTATATTTTGTAGCAGGGGATTTACACTTGTTTGTCTGGTTAGAGGCCATTATAGCATTTCCCCAATATATTTATTAATACCAGTAATTCTCAATATTTTTTAGGTTTAGAACGTATCCAACCCACTTTTAAAGCTATTCAGTGAACTTCCCATTACCACATCTGCTGGAAGACAGTTCCACAGTTTCAACCGTTCTCACTGTAAATAAACCTTTCCTAACCTGAAGATGAAACTTAAACAGTCCTCTGAAATGACCTATTAGTGAACAATCACCAGAGAGTTATTTAAATGGCCCATTAGTATATTTGTATAAAGTGATCATATCCCTAAGCAATCCCAGCTTCTGCAAACATCCATAAATTGTCTAACCTATCTGCATAGTCAAGCCTATCCATTACTCTTATTAATTTAGTTGCCCTCTCCGATTTCCCTTTTGTATTGGGATTTAAAACTGCACCATACATCCAAATAGGCCTTACCAGTGCTTTGTAAAGTATAAGCAATCAAAAATTTTAATTGCCAAAGTAATTTTTTTAAAAATAAAGTCTGGAGAACCATCAGGCTTAAGCTACAGTAGCACAGTACAGATCTTTAAAGAATGATGGACAAAATCTTTAAATTCTGTCTGCATTTTTTAAAGATTCCCTACATACAATCCCGAGCATACATCCTATATAAGTATAGGGAGAACATTCAGACTGCACATTTCCTTCAACTGTGGCCGACTCCTTTACTTTAGTACAGGCAGACGACGGACACCAGGGAAAATTTCGGGCAGTTTCGAGCGATCCCGAGGCAAACCATGAACGTCGACCTGGGAACACTTGAAACTGCCATACACACATTCCGATAAAGGGGTCGCCTTTTGTTGGTAATGTGTGTACCCAGTTTTAGGGCTTATTGGGATTTGAGATTGGTTATAAAACTATATTTACTACAGCTATGTGGCTGGACTGCCCCATATCTTCTCTAATCTTCTCCCATACACACACACACTCAAGGACATGTTTCACATATGTAGTATGTATGTTGTAGTATAAACAAGGATAAGTGCAAGGAATTATACAGATAAATATAATTAAATACAATTTCATACATTGGTTAAGAGTGCATATTATATATATATATATATATATATATATATATAATGTATTAAACTGATCCAGAGCAGAGCTTACAACCAAGTGGGTGGGACAATACAGATACAATGGGGGGATGGGTACAAGTGCATATGTATGTATGTATATTTTATTTATATATGCTCTATTTGGATACACAGCCCTGTACATTATAAAATTGTACAGGGGGATAGTGCAAGACAAATGTCTGGAGGTGGAGGTTTAATTTATCTTAATATAGTCATGACCAGGCCTTCTCTTTTTCTTAGCCTGTATGGGGACATCTGTTGTTTGGTTATTGAAATCATAACGCATGTGTTGCCATCCGAAAAACGGCAAAATCACATGCGCAAAATGCACACACAAACACAAAACCCACGTGATAACGCTCGTGATTGCGTGCGCGATTTGGTGGGTGTGTAGTGTGGCCTCAGCCTTGTTGTTTCAGATTATTTAAAGGTATCTCCCGTACCTGACCACTGGTGCCTACACACGAGGGAACACTGCTGGGAAACACTATGTAGATCGAACATCGGACCAGCATTCCACACATACATTGGACGTCTGCTTTGGATCCTCTCGCAGAATTCCTAATGTGCTTTGGTACCTATCGTGAGTTCTTGTGAGTTTTGGGTACTTCTTCAAGTAGTACAGCTAAAGTCCGAAGTTTGGCGATTCAGAGAGACTATTCGCTAACACAGTCTAAACAATGGCACAAGGGAAAAGAGATGGTCAAATTAAACAGTCTTCTGGATAAATATAACAAAGCCTGTGAATAGCAAAAAGCACCAATGCAAAGGTGGCGACCCATTTCCTTTTCTGGGTAGTTGGTAGCAATTCACAGTGAACATTATTTAATATTTTAAAATATAGACCCTTTTAAAAATAGGCCAGATCAACTGATAAAATCATTGCATACTATGACGTGACTACTAAGTTTCCTTTTCTGACCACTAGATGTCGATTCTGCAAATAATTAAAATATTTTCATGTATGACTTAAAGGGTATCTCTACCAGATTTAACTGTAAGTTTTACTGAAGGACATGAGGTAAGACTAGCACATTTACCTCCTGTTCTTCAGTTAAACTGGAAAAAAGAAAGTTAAAATCCTGGTGGAGATACCCTTTAACAATTCAAACAGTTTTTCACTCTGTTCTAAAATGTTCAATAATATATCCCAGTATGATTGTGAGTGTGAATGTCACATACCTCTGGGAGACACAAACTTGCTCCATTTCATGCCACAAAGCCAAGTGCTTTCCTGAGTAGGTTATTACATTGGTGTTGATCAGTGGTGAGATGACCAAACCAGAAAAAGCAGCAAAGAAGAAATAGCCATAAACATATTGTTTAAATGGGGATTTTTTAATATTATCACAGCAAATCAGTTGTTTCTACTTTTATATATGGAAGTGTAATTTTTTTTAACAGTCTTTTGTGGTCTTAACCATAATTAAATTGAATCTCTCTCCATCTTTCTGAACCTCTGTATTTTAATGACAACAGAACATCATGCAGGTTAGGAGAAGGGGATGTTATCAATATATAGAAAGTCAGATGCACTATCCCACAGTTGAAGGGGCCCACACCCCCAAATGTTGTTATGTTAGTTTTGAATAAATATGTCATTTCACTTTGGAGTGCGACTCCTTATCATTTCAGAAGAGAGATGTATGTATAATTTCCATGGTAGCCCTTAAGGCAACTAAGCCCATAGGCATTATTTACGATTAAGTAATTTAATACAATCTATTAAATAGTAGGTATTTAATTGGTCAGAAGCATATTAATAAAAATCTATTTTGTTTTATTATTACCCCTTTGTTTTGAAAGCTTTGTACTGTACTAATGGATGTGTAGCATTCTACTACATTTTCCCAACCTCCAAAAGTAGGAAACACTTCATTTTTAGCTTAGGGTTTATTTTATTATTTGAATATTCCTATTCCAGTGGCTTTGTTAGTTCAGTAGCAGCTACATAAAAGCAGGCAAATCTATCCTTTTTCCAACAGAGAAACATGCTACAAGAACCCAAAATACACAACAAGCAAGTGGAAGCAGGAAACAGAAAATTAAGTGTGAAATTGAAGTAGACTGTATGAAGCATGTTGAGCATTGAAACACCCAGGGCAGCAATCTAATTACAAGTAAGACTTTGCTAATAAAGAAGTGTAGGAACAGACTTCTGTTGCTACATAGGGATGGGCTGAACCTTAATTAAGATGGTTCACACTCTACTCTTTAAAATGATTCCAAGCTGTGGCGTCCCAAGCCCCGACTTCTTTTCATTTTTAAAGCTAGCTACCAGCCAAAAAAATAATATTTTTTTCTCTCCTAAGGTGCCCATAAGCCAAAAGCAAAGCACAGGTATTGATTGGAAGCATCTAAATGATGGGGCTAAAAGAGCACACCACCAACACATACCCTTTGCTGTTGGGTTCCATCTGGATCACGAGCAATAAGTTTCAAGCTTTGCTGATGTGAAAAAATAATAGAGTACTGTATACTTTTTCTATGGACTAACAGTTTTATTTAGTTGACAAGCTTTCAAGGGCTATACCCTCTTCATCAGGTCAGAGCAGTAAAGAAGTACAGACCTGTTAGTCCATAGAAAAAGTTATCAGTACTCTTATTATTTTTTCACATCTATATATGGACTAATACGGCACTACAATATTTTTCTAAACTTTTGCAGACTTTAAAGCCAATTAAAAAGGCATAAGCTTTGCTAAAACGTATTGCATTGCTTGAACTGATCAGCATACCCAAATAATCTTGTCAGTTGAGGAAAGAAAGTACAAATGATACAGTCTCCTTTGGCACAGTACTCTGAATGAAAAACAGGAAAAGACCATGACACAGCACTTCAACATGCCATGAAAGTATTACTACATTTAATTGAGCAGAGTGAGAAAGCTAGCACAAAGTACACTTAAGGCAATGCACCAAGACAAAACCAAGACTCTGCTCTGGAGTTACTAATGTTAGCACAACTTTAGTTACTTCGTTGTGGCGCTGTATGGCTAACACGGTAGGTTAACAAGCCAACATCCAAACTAAGTTATATGCGATAGTATAACTCTATTTTGCCAATTTTAAAGCTAGCTAATGGTTGTAGTTTAAAATGGTGAATTAGTTAAACGCCCTTTTGCGATGCAACAAGAACACTGTTGGCAATAAATATATCGCTGGGGCCATTGCACCGGGCAGCTAAAAGGGCCTCTCAGGCATTGCCCCCACTGTGTCTATGTAATATCGAGGGTCTAAACGGTTCAAAACATAAAAAATATAAGTCATAGTATGGAAGGTTGAATAATGACCTACATCCATGCTAGTCCAACTTTTTAGCCTGCTCATTAAACCTACCTAAAAAACTGATCCAAAGGAGTTGATCTAAATGGGCATGGAAGGATCCCTGGATCAACAAGAACTACAAGAACTAATGTATTAATACCATTTATCCAGGGACAAGTCATTGTTCACAAAAAATGTTTAATCAATTTGATCAATCAATTGAGTGTAAAGTTGCATGACATTTTACATTTTAATGATATGTTTTTACAGTACTATGTACCAAAATAAAGTTATTCTGATGAAATATTTCAGTCCAAAACACACAATGGTCCCTATAAGGAAACAACCCTTGGATGACCGTTTGTTGGTCTACAGGTTTAATATACATTTATTACAAATACTCCTTTATACACCATGCTCAAAGGGACATATAATCTGGAAACACCGCAAGCCTTCCTTTTCAGCGCTACAGCAAGAAAGAAGTTTTGATCCCCTCTCTGATTGTGTAATGTTAGCCCTTTGACAAAGAAATAACCGGTCTAACATTGTAATGTGGTTATTGTAGCTGTGAGAGACAGTCTTATCCTGTTTAAAAAATGTTTCTGCCCAGAAACAGACAGAAACTGGATCTAATTTGTATAAAACTTTTTATTAGCAACCAATTTTTAATTAACAGTCCTTTGCTTCATTCAGCACATCTCTATAAACAGGAAGTACTTTGTTTCATTCACCCACTCTCTATAAACAGGAAGTACTTTGCTTCATTCAGCCACCTCTCTATAAACAGGAAGTACTTTGCTTCATTCAGCCACCTCTCTATAAACAGAAAGTACTTTGCTTCATTCACCCACCTCTCTATAAACAGGAAGTACTTTGCTTCATTCAGCCACCTCTCTATAAACAGGAAATACTTTGCTTCATTCAGCCACCTCTCTATAAACAGGAAGTATTTTGCTTCATTCACCCACCTCTCTATAAACAGGAGTACTTTGCTTCATTCACCCACCTCTCTATAAACAGGAAGTACTTTTTTTATTCACCACGCTCTTATAAACAGGAGTACTTTGCTTGATCCCCCACCTTTCTATAAAACAGGAAGTACTTTGCTTCGTTCACCCACCTCTCTATAAACAGGAAGTACTTTGCTTCATTCACCCACCTCTATAACAGGAAGTACTTTGTTTCATCCCCCACCTCTCTATAAACAGAGAGTACTTTGCTTCATTCAACCACCTCTCTATAAAAGGAAGTACTTTTGCATTTCAACCACCTCTCTATAAAAAGAAGAAGTACTTTGCTTCATTCCCCCACCTCTCTATAAACAGGAAGTACTTTGCTTCATTCACCCACCTCTCTATAAACAGGAAGTACTTTGCTTCATTCACCCACCCCTCTATAACAGGAAGTACTTTGTTTCATTCCCCCACCTCTCTATAAACAGGAAGTACTTTGCTTCATTCACCCACCTCTCTATAAAAAGGAAGTACTTTGCTTCATTCACCCACCTCTCTATAAACAGGAAGTACTTTGTTTCATTTGTTTCATTCACCCACCTCTTGGTTTTTCGAACTAAGCGCCTGTATTTTCGATAATATCTGAAATTCGATAATTATCGAATTTACGAGCGGTTCACTAACCCTAAAAGGTAACTATGTAATGTTTGTTTTCGCTACAGTAAGTACCGTTGTTATTTATTGTTATTTATCCGAACTTTTATAACAATTAGCTACCTATTGACTTTAATGGGTTTGTTTCAGAACTTTTACTGAAGTTCGGGAAATGAACCAAACTTCAGTAAGTTTGGCCATTTCTACTCATTAGTAGTTACAAAAAACTAACAAAATCTCCTATAAATAATCTATACTATAGAAAGGATATTCAGGAATATAACATGTCAAGTATCAAACGTTAGCTGACAGCATGGTGAAACCATTTGATTGTTGATACTTGGCTTGTTATAGACCTGTGAGTGCCCCTAACAATGTCTACATTTGTATTGCTGGCGCCTGGGCATTTTATTTATCGTTTATGAAACTATACATATATATAGCTTAATAAAGCTTTAGTAAAGGTAAAGCTGTCTTTCATCACCGGGACCGACCATGCCAGCTATACAAGACCATGCAAACAGGTGAAATTTACTGACATGTACGATTTGGGTGAAGGTTCAACCGACATTGTTTCCTCATGGCCAAAAAAGTACCAACATATTCCACCCGACTGGCCATAATACCAGTCTGTCTGGTTGCTATATCCCCTTGTGTGTTCTTCCACCTCGAGCTGTCGATATGACCCTAACCATTAAACAAGGATTGGATATAAGGCCAGAGCATATTCATTAAATCTACACTTAGTAACATCCTAAAACATTTTACTCCGTAATCATAAATGAAAACATTTCCTTTGACCATGTCAATGTGTACCAATGAATGTTTTGTTATATGAGGCCATATTTATAAGAGATCAGTTACTCAGTAACACTGATATTAGTATTTTGGGATCAGTATGAAATACCACGTGGTATAAGAATATCGGGAAGTATCTATAAAGGAGCAGTTTCTCGAAATTGTTAGGGTGACCCACCATTGTTTTTCAACTGTGGGGTATGGCCACATTGCACATTATATGTTTGCCTTACTATTTAGTAGAGTGGGCCCAAACCTGAATGCGGTTCTGAAGCGGATTTTTACGGATCTGCCGGAACTCGGACTTTGAGATTTCTAAATTTTTCGGGTTTTTTGTGAAATCAAAAAAATTTTACAATAAATTTTAAATAATTTTTGAAATATTCATTTAAAATCCCAAATTTTCGAAATTTCTATAAATCTTGAAAATACTGCAAGGAAATGCCAAAACAGGAAGCGCGTGAAGTTTTTTTTAAAGTTTTTGCCATTGATAATGTACCCCAGACCATTTCCCATGTCCCTGAGTCAGGTTTTTTTAACTCCCATTGACTTTTAATAACTCAATGTATTTGCCAATGAAAGGATTGCAGTGAGTTTGGCCATCTCTACTATTCAGTTCTAATATAATTTGTGCAGTAGGAAAATACCAATAGCAACTAGCACATTGTTATATTTTGCGATCATGCAACATATCGATCGTTTGTGAATATGGCGCTTTGTTCGGATCAATGCACAAATTTACTTTTAGAATTCTTAAGAACTTATCTGAAAGGATTGTTTTATATTGTATACTGCACTGCATCCCCTAAATGCACTATAATGTACTGTTACTGTACAGCGCTGCGTCCCCAAGTGGCGCTTTAATATAAAAACTATACATACACACATACATAAAAATACAGAATTTCAACAGGTGCGTTCTTTGCTGCAGTACTAACAAACACCTGCAGATGGCAATATCTATCCAAACTGGGCAAAGAAAGAAAATACTTCAGCCTTGATATATATACAGAATTAACTACTGACTATCATCTATTTATTCTTTCATCCATGTACAAATGAAATGTAACCTTTCCTCTTTGGTTTATCATGTTCATCTTAGTTTTTGCAGGTATTATATTGTTAAAATGAACACTTCTTCAGCGTGGAAGCTTTCCAGCAATGCACAGGTTAATATAAACCTTATCCACGTACGCTTGGCCCTTTTTTTGTGTCATGTTACTCTTTGTTCTTTTGGTTATCTCTAATAATCTTTTATCATATTCCTCAAAGCTTCTTCCTCTTCCTCAGAAAAGAAAAAAAAAATCTGTTCAATAGGTCACGAGTAATAACACGGCGAGTTTCCAACAGCAGCTATTACAGGTGGACAGAGAAGATCAGTTTTGGCTTTGCCAGAGGAAAGTTTACCGAGTGTAGTTAAAGCAACAAGTCCATGGAGTTACATCATTTATTTCAAAGGGACACTTTACACCCAAAATAAAACACTAAACTAGGGTCATATTTAAAAAGGTGCGATATTGTTTTTTAGTGATACCACGCCTTTAACGATCATTAAACCAATCGTTAATTTCCAAACGCTTTAACAATCGTTAATTGCGGTCGATGCCATAAATACATAACGATCGTAAATTAACAATAATGATCGTAACTCTGCCACAACAAAATTGTAGATTTACCATCCTCATAGAATACCATTGCGGTAGTTTACTGAGCGTCCACTGCGAGTGACGGCTCAGCCGGAACAAATGACTGTCGGCCACAGCAGGCAGTTGGCAGACCGGTCGTGCTGCCCGTAGGGATCCGCACAAACAGTGTGATTTACCACACGTCCAATCGACCATTCGTCTGATCTGGATAAATGGGTGACCGCGGCAGCGGCTGAAAGCAGCACCGATTTTTTTGCTCCAATTGACCGTATACACGGAAGTATCAGTCGATTGGGCGAAAAATCTGCCGTGTGTACCCAGCCTTAATTTGCATCAGCATTATATATATACAGTAATAAATCCCAATGAGGAAGATACTTAGTCCACCTTTATAACTACTACGAGCTTGAGTAGGTGCAGGGTAACCCAGTCAACCATTGGCCATGATGTCAGCCTCACGGACATGATTCACATCGTGGAGGCCAGGGGCAGGATAAACATTGGAGGGTTGGTGCAGGCCATTGGTTTTAACAGTGGAGTGGTTCAATCTTGGCTTCTAGGAGGAAAAGGTTAGTAATTTATTGTGAGCGAGTCCTTTAAAGTAATGACATAGTAAGGCTAGATTCAGACGATTGTCTGTGCACCGTTCGTGCACGTATTACCTAGTGTGGTTTGCCACTAGGAAATCGTTGCATGCAGCATTTTCCTACGCTCAGTAACTAGAGATGTCCGAACTTCACAAAATCCGGTCTGCTCGAGGATCCGCGAATTTTCGAAAAATTCTAAAATTCGAAAATCCCTGAGCGGACCCATTAAAACAAAAAAATCCTTAAAAAATACGAGAAACCCTCGAATTTTGAAAATTTTCTAAATCCGGGTTCCATGTATTTTCGAAAATACAAGAAATCCTCGCAATTTCGTAATTTCGAAAATTTTCGAAAATACGAGTTTCCGTGTATCTTCGATAAAAATTTCGAAAATTTTCGAAAACGCATTCGGAAAAGTTCGGAAGGCGGAAAAACGGAAAATCCGCGATATCCGCCGTTCACGAACGAGGTAAATGCGCCGCGGATTCGGGTTTGGATGCGCGAACTGGGCCATCACTATCAGTAACCTGAATCTAGCCTAACACTACAGAGGAAGATTGTGTGGTAAACAATACGGTTGATGGTTATAGTGGTAAATGTACTGGTTTGGGTTCTAGGTAGAAGTGGGTAGGTAGCAATATGGTGGTGGGTTGGTTGCAATAGGAGGGTTATGTCCATGTGGGTGCTGGTTGAAACAGATCATCAGGTTTATGGTTACAGTTCAGTTACTGTTCTTCATACAGACATACATAGAACCAGGGCCGCCTCGCTAATGATGCAGGGTGCAGCACAATGCAGAGCGGCACCCTGTAGGGAAGCGGCACTGCCGCACTGTCACTGGTCACACACTGAAATTTTTTTTTTTTTAAATGGAGGCCGGATCCGCGCTGCCCAACTTCTCCCTAATATGTGGGGGGGGGGGGGGGGGGGTGAGCACCGGACCTGTTACATTACCAGCACAGCCAGCACCACCAGGAAGTCCAGCATAAGTTACAACCTACTCAACTGTCCGGACTCCGAAGAGAAGACCGAAGTCTGCTGACTGACTCCGCCTCCATCCTAAACCGACTCGTGACTGGTTGCGTGCGCTGCGTCGTCGTGACGTAGTGACGTCAGCGCCCAGTGCTGAAAGAAGAGCGCAAGTTTGGAGCCCGCGCAGACCAGGACAGCAGTTGTGGAGCTGCGCTGAGACTGCGGCCGCGCCCTGTGCTTGGCCTGTTGCTGTCAGACAGTGACACAGTGAGTGTCTAGTTTGTCTCACTGTCAAATCTGGTTGTGTGTCCGTCCGTCCGACTCCCGTCCGAGTGAATTCCTCCTCATCTGACTGAGACTGACTCATTGCGGATTCAGTGACAGTGAGTGAGATTGATAAATGATAATATCCTAATCCTATACTAATAATAAGGCAACTGTGGCAACAGCCATCAAACAACTTTAGGGATGGCTGGGCCTGGGGTGGCTGGGGGGGTTCGTGTTCTGTTCTCTCTCTGGCCCAGAGAGAGAACAGAACACGAACCCCCCCAGCTACCCCAGGCCCAGCCATCCCTAAAAGTTTGTTGATGGCTGTTGCCACAGTTGCCTTATTATTCTGGGCCCAGTGACTTGGCTGCAGGCAGCACCCAATAAAAAAATGTACCCAGGGCCCCAGGCAGCAGGCCAGCATAAATATTATAGCCAGATCCGATGAGATAGATTATAGATAGATGATATAGACAGATAGATAGATGGATTATAGATGGATAGATAGATAGATAGATAGATAGATAGATGATAGATAGATAGATAGATAGATAGATAGATAGATAGATAGATAGATAGTGATAGAGACAGATAGATAGATAGATAGATAGATAGATGATATAGACAGATAGATAGATAGATAGATAGATAGATAGATAGAGGATGATAGATAGATATAGGAGATAGATAGATAGATAGATAGATAGATAGATAGATAGATAGATAGATAGATAGATAGATAGATAAGATAGATAGATTAGATAGAGATATAGACAGATGAGATAGGATTTAGATGGATAGATGATGATAGAAGATAGCTAAAGATAGATAGGCAGACAGACAGACAGGACAGACAGACAGACAGACAGACCAGACAGACAGACCGACGACAGAAGGACAGACAGACAGACAGATAGATAGAAGATAGATAGATAGATAGATAGATAGATAGATAGATAGATGATAGATAGATTATAGATAGCAGATAGATGGATAGACAGATAGATAGATAGGATTATAGATGGATAGATAGATAGATAGATAGATTTAAGATAGATAGATCGAGATATAGAAGATAGATAGATAGGATTATAGATGGATAGATAGATAGATAGACAGACGACAGACAGACAGACCGACAGACAGACAGACAGATAGATAGATAGATAGATAGATAGATGAGATGAGTTAGATAGACAGATAGAAGATGTAGATAGATGATATAGCCCGATAGATGATATAGACAGATAGTGAGATAGGATGATAGAGGCTAGATGGATAGATAGATGATAGATAGACAGATAGATAGATAGATAGATAGATAGATAGATAAGATGATATAGCAGATAGATGATATAGACAGATAGAAGATAGGATTATAGATGGATAGATAGATAGATAGATAGATAGATAGATAGATAGATAGTAGATAGATTAGATTATGAGATAGATAGATGATGATATAGACAAGATAGGATAGGATTATAGATGGATAGATAGTAGATAGATGATAGATAGATAGATAGTAGATAGATAGATAGATAGATAGATAGATATTATAGATAGATAGATTATAGATAGATAGATAGATAGATGATATAGACAGATAGATAGGATTATAGATGGATAGATAGATAGAAGATAGATAGTAGAGATAGATAGATAGATGAGATAGATAGATGAGGAAGATTAGATGATAGATAGTAGATAGATAGATAGAAGATAGAAGTAGATAGATAGGATTATAGATGGATAGATAGATAGATAGATAGAGATAGATAGATGATAGATTAGATAGATAGATGATAGGATAGATAGATGATAGATAGATAGATAGATAGATAATTAGATATATGATAGATAGATAGATTTATAGATAGAAGATAGATAGATAGATAGCTGATAAGAGATAAAGAGTAGATGAAGATAGATAAATAGATCATAGATAGACAGATGTAGATAGATGGATGATGATAGAGAGATAGATTAGATGATGATAGATTAGATAGCTAGATCAGATAGATAGATAGATGAGATGATGATAGATAGATAGATAAAGATGATAGATAGATAAAGAGATAAAGAGATAGATAGTCATAGATAGAATAGATCATAGATAGACATGATGTAGATAGACAGATGAGATGATGATAGAGAGAAGATAGATCATAGATAGATAGACAGATGATGATAGAGAGATATATGATGATAGAAGTAGATAGATAGATTTTATTTATATTATTAAATAAATAATGAATATAATTATTAATTGTGGGCTTGTGGCAATGCCCAGGCTAGTCCAACCGATTATAACATTATGTGCCTGCCCGGTCAGTCATAATAATTAAAACAATGTGCCCAGGGCCCAGTGCCTTGCAGCAGCAAACAAATAATAATATATAATGTGCCCAGGTGGCAGGCCTAGATAAATAATTAGACAAATAAATAGCCAGATGATGATAGATAGATAGATGATAGATTAGATAGATAGATAGACAGACAGACAGATGATAGATATTAGATAGATAGATAGATAGATAGATAGATAGATAGATAGATAGATTGATAGACAGACAGCAGACGATAGATATTAGAAGATAGATAGACAGACAGACGATAGATTATTAGATATAGATAGATGATAGATAAAAGAGAGTGATAGATAAGAGATAGATAGATAGATAGATAGATAGATAGATAAATAGATAGATAGATAGACAGATGATAGATAGATAGATAGCAGAGATGATAGATAGATAGACAGGTAGACAGATGATCTTTTGGGGATACTATTCTAGAGGGTGGGTCCTTAAATGTATTGTAATAAATGGAGGAATGATATGTAAATACAATGATAATGACACAAGTTAAATCAACGTGTATAAAGCCCTCCCACTTCTGGACAAGCCACATCCCCCTTCCGAACAAAGCACACCACACTTTCAATTATAAAACCACACACCTTCCGGCGGCAAGGGGGGGCGGCATTTGGAATTTTGTGTCAGGTGGCAAAAAGTCTAGAGACGGCCCTGCATAGAACCCATCCCAATGGACAGTTTGTGTATGGAGATGGTCAGACATCGTTTTAGGGCTGTATGTAGAGATATGGAGATTGGTAGATGTTTTTAACCAATCGAATGACCTTGTGGAGGTTTAATAAGTGGATTGTTATCTGGGGTTGTGAAATTGATTTGGTAGGGAAAAGGTTGGGTAAACTATACATGCAAAGAGTAGAAATACAAAGTACGAAAGACTAAACTCCGCATTCAGGTGCAGGTACAATTTAGTGTTCAAACAAGTTTTAATGATATGGACGTGTTCCCCAGACCATTTCCCAGGTACCAAAGCAATTTACAGTAAGTTATCCATTTATATTTTATTTGTAATTAGCTAGAAATTTTCAAATGGGTTCGTTTCCAAACTATAGAACTTAGAACTTTTACTGAAGTTCAGAAGTTCATAAACGAACCAAACTTCAGGAAGTTCTTTGCCATTTCTAGTGAAAATAATTAACAGGGCTAGGCCGATCGCATTGCTTGGCCACACTAAGGGGGAGATTCAATATGGCCCAAATCCGTCTAAAACCCACGGTAACCCCAAGTAATTTCAGGTTAACGTGGGTTTTAGGTGGATTTTCGACAAAAGTTTGGAAATAGCGCTTGTGCTACCGATCTAGAGCCCTATTGTTACGTTTTATGCTAATTCGTAGCGGTGAAACTTAACAGGACTGTGTGCGTGGCTTTAAAGTCACTCTCCTTACCTTAGCCTGATCCCGTGCAATACCTGACGTAATCTCGTGTACGTCTGGAATTGTAACGCGGGAATGGGCTAACGTAAGTAACGTGATTATTATTATGAATCTCTGTGGTGTGTCACCAGAGAGCATGCACTCCGATAAGGCAGATTGGCAGGTCACAGCACACATTGCGCACCAACGTGCACCATCACACTGGAATCGCTTGTGTATGCAACTCTGTCTTAGTTTTGTCTAAGCATTAAGAACTCAGATTTGTGATCTTTGCACTGTTTGCATACTATTCACAACTGAAAAATAAAATTGATTGTGCACAATTACAGCCGGAAGCCTGAGACAGTAAACCTGCGTTCTACACAATCTCCCCCAATGTTTAAATACAAAATACACGCCATATGGCAGAAGGTTGGACAGGCGGAAGGTTTTTGGTTCCTTTTTTCCTGCTTAGTGGGGAAATGCTGAGTGCAATGGGTGGCTCTGGGATCCCACGGCAATGCTGGCGGTGCTCTGGGTTTAATGATTAGCGTCCTGCCATAAAAGTAGAGTTTATGGAAAATTGCTTATTGCATTATAGGGGCTGTAAAGTTTTATGGGCGGAATGGAACCTGCATCTGACCTTGACACTGTTTACATAGGGAGAAACTGTCAAACAGTTCAGTGACATCAGAAAAATACGATAGGTCGGTTTGCTTCTTATCTACTGTCCCATTGGCTGATAAAGTGAGACGGCATGACAACTAGTTGTCACATTAGAATAGTTAATGTAATAATTGCCTGTGGTGTTTGTTTGTTATCTATTATCCACTTCACTATCCTAGCAATAAAAACGAGATATATCCAGGGACCCGGCCTGGTCAATTTATTCATTTACTTGAATCAGATAAGTGTACGGTTCCCCTTTATGGCTGATTATTTGGGGTACACAGACTCCTAGCAGGGTGATATGGTTGTTTAATGTACATTAACCTCTGGAGCTCACACCAATAGAGGCCGACATAGGTGGGGTCAATCCGTGGCATCCGCTCAAGATAGATAACACATGATGGTGCAGTTTGATTGACACTCATCGATTTTAATCAGGATGAACATTGGCTGCACCATCACGGGTGGCCTGTTAAGGCCTCGAAACAAAGGTACGATTGTGTGAAAGAGATCACAACCCACACATGAAACATCCGTTGCAGCGATAATCACGCATGTGTACTCACGCACATGCACGATATCCGCTCAAAACATTCGTTCAGACCTTGTCCACCCCGATCGTACGTGTGTGCGCTCTCCAACCAACTCTATAGTCTGTTTATTTTTAAGGTACTCACTCATTACAACATGCAATCTAATGTCATATTCACCTCTTATAAAATGCTGCTCCAGAATCTGGCCTGGTGGGGGAGATAGAAACTAGAATGTTTACTGCTTTGATTAACAGAAAGTCTTGTAGGTTTGACTATACTTAAAAGGCTATTCATAAATAGGTTCTAGAAAGGTTATTTGGTTAACCCTAAGGCTGGGCACACACGGTAGGAAACACGGGTAGCTGTGAGCCGGACAAATGTCTGTCGGTCACAGTTTGTGGTGACCGATCGCCTGTGATTTACCGAGATTTCGATCGTGGCCGGCCCCCCCACGCCATCAGATTTTCTGGCCGAGAGACCGATACACGGCACATCAGAAATATCTGCTAGGGGAAAAATAAGCTGGGGTACACATGATCGAAAAAATTTTGACAGGGCATCACTGTTTGGTTCAAGGGTTATCAGTGATTGGACAAAAATTACCACAGTCAGCATTTAACGCAAAAAATGCAGATCACACGATCGGCAAAAAATATACTGAACTTTGTGCCATTTTTGGTCACCAGTCTGACGCCACTAAATGTCCAAAAAATATTGTGTTGGCCAGTGAAAGAGAAAAATATCTCATCTCACCGTTCCTTCTTCCGAATCGGACAAAAAAGCACGATCAAAAGGGTCGGAAACCATGACCAGTCCTCCATGGTCCGTTTTGCCACGACTGACAGTCCTTCTCCTGGCCACTGGTCAAAGTCTCGAACGGTCGGTCAGGAGGAAGAATTGTAACGTGTGTACTAGGCTTAAGAAAGCATGAACAGGCAGTGACCAAAGGGACTGAACTCCAGCCTCCATTTACTACTCCAGAGGATATAGGGAACATTTGCCATTGTTAAAGGGAAAGGGTGGCGATTAACTGTTTTAATGTAGATATTAATGAAAAGGTGTGCCATTTACAAGTTGCTTTTTGCATTAGAAATTAATGGGGAAGTGTGCCATTTACCAGTTTTCTTTAATTGCATATTAGAGATTATGGGGAAGTGTGCCATTTACCAGTTTCTTAATTGCATATTAGAATTAGGGGAAGTGTGGCTATTTAGGACAATTATACAAGGTTCCCTTATGCCACACAAACCTAGATGGGTTGCTGTCTCCTGAAAAACTCCCCACTTCAAGGGAGGTAAATTCAAACAGTCTGATTATTGGAGTCAGCACACTCAGTGAATTCAAAGAGTTTTATGAAAACACACATCAAAGTACAATGTTTCAGGGGAATGTGCCCACCTTCTTCAGGTGAAGAAGGGGGCACTTTCCCCCGAAAAGTTGTACTTTGAGTGGGTTTCAATAAAACACTTTGAATTCACCCGAGGTGTGCGACTCCAATAATCCAGAACTGTTGGAAGTGTGCTATTACCAGATTCTTTAATTGCATATTAGAAAATTAATGGGAAATGTGCCATTTACCAGTTTCTTTAATTGCTATTAGAAAATTAATGGGGATGTGTGCCATTACCAGTTTCTTTAATGCATATTAGAAAATTAAGGGGAAAGTGTGCCATTTACAGATTCTTTAATTGCATATATTAGAAATAATGGGGAAGTGTGATATTACCAGTTTACTTTAATTGCACATAGAGATTAATGGGAAGTGTGCCATTTACCAGATTCTTTAATTGCATATTAGATGTTAATGGGAAAATGTGCCATTTACCAGATTCTTTAATTGCATATTAGAGGTTAATGGGGAAGTGTGCGATTTACCAGTTTCTTTAATTGCACACTAGAGATTAATGGGAAAGTGTGCCATTTACCAGATTCTTTAATTGCATATTAGAGGTTAACGGGGAAGTGTGCCATTTACCAGTTTCTTTAATTGCATATTAGAAACTAATGGGGAAGTGTGCCATTTACCAGATTCTTTAATTGCATATTAGAGATGAATGGGGAAGTGTGACATTTACCAGTTTCTTTAATTGCATATTAGAGATGAATGGGGAAGTGTGACATTTACCAGTTCTTTAATTGCATATAGAGATAACGGGGAAGTGTGCCATTTACCAGTTCTTTAATTGCAATTAGAGGTTATGGGGGTAGTGTGCCATTACCGGATTCTTAATTGCACATTAGAGATTAATGGGAAGTGTGCCATTTACCAGTTTCTTTAATTGCATATTAGAGATTAATGGGGAAGTGTGACATTTACCAGATTTTAATTGCATATTAGAGAGAATGGGAAGTGTGACATTACCAGTTTATTTAATTGCATATAGAGATTAATGGGGAAGTTGTGACATTACCAGATTCTTTAATTGCATTATAGAGGTTAATGGGGAAGTGTGCCATTTACCAGTTTCTTATTGCATATTAGAGGTTAATGGGGAAGTGTGCCATTTACAGTTCTTTAATTGCATATTAGAGATAATGGGGAAGGTGCAGTTTACCAGTTTTTTAATTGCATATTGAGATTAAACAGGGAAGTGTGACATTTTCCAGATTCTTTAATTGCAATTGAGATGAATGGGAAGTGTGACATTACCAGTTTCTTTGATTGTATATAGAGATTAATGGGGAAGTGTGCCATTTACCAGTTTCTTTAATTGCATATTATAGATTAATGGGAAGTGCGCCATTTACCAGTTTCTTTAATTGCATATTAGAGATTAATGGGGAAGTGTGACATTTACAAGATTCTTTAATTGCATATTAGAGGTTAATGGGAAGTGTGACATTTACCAGTTTCTTTAATTGCTATTGGAGGATTAATGGGGAATGTGACATTTACCAGTTTCTTTAATTGCATATTATAGATTAATGGGGAAGTGTGCCATATTACCAGATTCTTTAATTGCATATTAAAGGTTAATGGGGAAGGTGCCATTTACCAGTTCTTTGATTGTATTAGAGATTAATGAAGGGGGACGTGTGCATTTACCTTTTTTCTGTACAGAGATTAAAGAGAAATCAGGTCTCGTGTAGTTATCTACTCATTTTTCATTTTGGATTATAATAGCATATCATAGCAGTGTGATCTTGAAAAAAAGTTAGGCTATAAATCTGAAAAGATTTGTGTTTGCCTCTCAATGATATTTAAAGTCCTGGATGTTAATCCACAATCCTGCAAAGTGAGGATCCCTATTTAAAACACATCCAGACTCTGCTGCCGTAGAGAACATCCAATCCTGGAATTGTAGTTCAGCCTCATCCCTGTAAAATCTGACATAGCCAATAAAATGATATTATACAGTCACAACCCCCAATCAAAACACACACTAAAAGGTTTATTGCAACTTTTTATTATCAATGGTAGTCGATTTGTGCAATATTTCTTGAGTACCAATATTAAAAGTCCCTCATAAAGATTTTATCTATTTGCTTGGGCTTCGGAAAGGAAGTCTTCCATTGTTCCAAGTGCAGTTGGACAGAGGCCGTGGAGTTGGTTTTCCTGGCGTGTTGCAAGAGGCAGGTGAGAAAACACAAGAAAATGTATTGTCACTGTGGACAACAAGTCAACACAGAGGATAAGAGATAGCAAAGGTAAATAACCCCATTTAACACTTGCCTTTGTAAATGATATGCTGTGTTATAACCAGCTTTATCATTTATTTATTAGTAAAGTATCTTATAAAGCAGTTGTCATTGAATGACAGGACATTCCTTTACTACATGATCATGTTTCTACAGGTCAGTGGGAGCTACCATGCTGTACTAGTAAGCATTTTAATAGACTGTTATAAGGAGAATTTCTATTTTAAGGAGCTAAGAGATCAACTGTTTCTTTTAATACGTTAAAGTCTAGTGATCCATGTGTTATAATCAAATTCAAAGGAAAACATTTGCCAAATGTAGCAAAATTGGTCAATTGTAAGTAAGCTTGCAGGGAGATTCAATATAGTTTAAAATGGTGCTAATTTTGCCCCAACCAATCAGATGTTAGCTTTCAAATGTTAAATAAGATCTGATTGGTTGGGGCAAAATTAGCACCATTTTAAACGATAAGAACTTTTATTGAATAAGCTATTGGTCTTCAAACAGTGACAAGGCACATATCCTGTAATGTACACTGGACAGTAGATGGCAGTACAGAACTGCATAGTGTTAATGCTGGATTTTTATTATTATTATGCTATGGCTGAAAAGTGGAATACCAGGTGATAGTTTGGTTACTGCCTGGTGGATCGCATCATAAAAGTTAATGGGCAGTATTAAATAATGTCTGGAATCGACTTATGGCCGCAACATCCATTACATCCACACTAGAAGTTTTTCCGATTTGTAAAAAAGTTCACTATCAGACTATTTATATTACGGCCCAAAGTACCAAACTTACTTCCCAACATCACTGGGAAATCAGGGCTTATTAGACATTGGGACAGGTCTGACAAGTCAATCAAATGTCTCAATTGCTGTGTACCACAGACCTTTGCCAAATATCCATACTGATTGTTTGTCAGTCTGGAATTATAACACCTGTACCAAAATGTAGAGCTTTTGGTTCTATTGGTTTCTATGGCTTAACCTGTCATCTGCTTATATTAATACCCCTATCGGTGTTTGTAAATAGAGTGGGATGAGGTCTGACTCAAAATCCGAATGTTCCGAAGACCCTGAACCAATAAAGTAGAAGATATAAAGCTACAAAACAATAATGGTGACATTGAAACCAGAAAGCTGTTAATTACAATAAGCAATTACAACTAACAGAGAGCTGTGTGAAGGCAACCTTCACCCTCCTCCTTAACTCAACCACTGACTTGAGCATGCTTAAAGAGAGAGATGGACAATTTGTTTTGCATTTCTGTTTGTACAGGATTGTTTTTGTGAAGGTTTGACTTGTTTCACACAGTAATACATCTGGTTATTTCTGTTAGCTGTTGTGTTAAGCTGGGTACACACAAGACAGATTTTCGAAAAATGACAGACAGGATCTGCATATACACAGCATAGGGAGAACGCTCGGGATGTGTTTCCCTCAACCGCGGCCAACTCCCTATAGGGAGATTACCCAGCCGGGGGGAAATTTTAGGTCTTCTCAAACTCCGCTCGGCAACGGGAATGTTTGGCGGCCGCGTACCCATTAGGAATGCTGCTACACACACTGCCCCAATACCATCAGATTCGACGGTTATCAAGGCTTTATCGCTAGTGTGTGTACTAGCTTTACAGGTTTGTGACTGATTGGTTCTTTAAGGAGTAATAAAAGGTATCAGGGGAATGGTCTGAATTGAGAATTATGCTCCCTCTACTTCAAGTAGAAATGCAGACTGTGGCAATTTGTTGGCTCTTGGGCGCCAGTTTTCAGCCCCCGAAACTTGCAGATATCAATGCAGTTTCACGAGTGTCATCCATTGAATAAACATTCGGAGCTCAAGGATTTTTTAATCTCCAGTACATCATTTACATTTATGGACATTGTTTGCAAACACTGAACATCCTATGCAGATCACCCAATGTTCGCAATCGAGAAGTGCATGCGAATGCACAAATAATGCGGATGCACGCACAGCGAACGCACTAGTGTGACCAATGAATTGGGCCACATTATTGGGCACTTTTAAAAGTGCATCGGTGTGACCAAGCCCTTAGCAATGACTTTGAAATTCAGGAAAACTCGCCATTCATTCGTCTCCCTGCCCTGTACACGTTAGATAATTGTTGGCCACAGGCAGCAGTAAATTGATTCTGCTGACAATCTA
Organism: Hymenochirus boettgeri; assembly: GCA_019447015.1. Classification (NCBI taxonomy): domain Eukaryota; kingdom Metazoa; phylum Chordata; class Amphibia; order Anura; family Pipidae; genus Hymenochirus; species Hymenochirus boettgeri. The sequence continues at coordinate 114,845,393 of CM033473.1, forward strand.
GCACGTGTGGAGGCCTCTGTGTCCTGCAGGATCTTGAGAACTAATTATAAAGAATAATCAAGTTTCTTTACGTGTTATGAGCAACGTCTAGAACACGGAGCCTTTCTGTCCAGATATCTAAGTCTATTGGTAGGGCTATAGCCAGATCTGTACAGGTTCCAAGGAAATCTAGGTGATGCTATAGGGACAGGGCTCTATCAGTCAATGATGGAGAGTACGCAGTATAACATTTAGAAGGTAGAAACCAAGGATAAAAAGCTATTTCCTATATATATTCCAATAATGTCGATAACGAACCTTTATATCGATTGTAAAAACATACTTGTGGACTAGTGGACATTTTTATGATGGATACGGTGCGGGCGTTAACTCGATAGTCCGGTATCACCCACTGAAGTCAGAAAGCACTATCACTATACAAAGTTATTTGTATCCTCTCCTGAGTTATATACCTGCCAGTATTGGCCATAAAACAAATTATCTACCAGCAGACAATGTTGTTAAGCTAACAATGCGCTTGTTTTGTTAACCTATAACTTTTTTATACTACCAATCTGCAATAAACGTAAAATTTACAGTAAGATATAACTCGTGGCGCCTTTAAGTCTATAAGCTCCTGTAATGTTTATACAGACACAGCGCAGATCAAACAAGATCTCACTGCATGTATAGTAGGTTCTCACAGTAGTAGAGATTCTTAAAAAGCCTTTGCATTAGCCATCGTTAGGCCCAGTACACAGGGGAGATGTTTTGTCTGATCCAATAGCAAGGAGATATTTTGTCAATGGGGGCCAAAATATAAATGGAATTTTCAGCAGACCCTCAGCAATTGGCTGCAATGAAAATTTAGCAACCGACTGGTTTAGGCTCGGTACACCATCAAATTTTAATAGTGGCAAATGGTTGGGGACGAACCACTGTCGATCGTGGCAAAGAAGGCCCCGGCTAATATTTCAGCATGAACGGATCATGCAGTCCATTGGGGACCCCGTGATTTTCTGAAATACCCGATCGTTTCTTTGTCCAATTAGGCGACAAACAGCACTCAGATCAGTCGCAGGCGCCCACAAATACATCATACAATTTTTCGGGCCTAACCAACCGATTCAAGGTAATACAGTCAGCACGAAAAATATATGGTGTGTATCCTGCTATAAACACTGCCAGACACTATCTCACTATAATACTTCTACTGAAGGGTGACCAAGAGCATCCATCCCAGAGAAAAAGAGGTTAGTCCATTACCCTCAATGGTGGACCAAAGCAGATAAATTATATTTATTTGTGTTAAAAGATTAAAAACGATAAAGTCACATTTTACAATTATAAGTTATTTCATTTGAAAAACTAAAAGGAAAGTTAAAATGAATAGTTTATTTGAAAAGTGAACTATTCCTCAATATTGATTAAAGACCGGGAGGTTAAGGAGCTGGTGCCCTACCTCCCCTTCTTCAATCAATATCTCAGGAGAAGCCAGGGACCAATGGGAGTAAAAGGGATCCCCGCAGGCAGCATGAAAATTCTGACTGCTTCCTATTCTAATTAACGTAGCGCGCATTATCGCACATTCGAGCTTTAGAACCATGAATGCTTTTTTTTAAAAAACCAGAAGCGGCCAGGGACCTGCAATGTGGCCATGGTGGATTGCGCAAAAAGGTAAGTTCTTAACCTTGTTCCTGGATCCACAGAAATTGATTGAAGAAAGGAGGTAAAGCATAGCTGGTTGAATAAGCAAAATAACTAGAAGGCTATAACTTGAATTGGAATTATAAGGAAACATTGCTATGGCGCAATTAATGTGTGTGCATATGCTGGGGAGTTTGAAGACATGGAAAGTGACAGTTGTAAGGACAATTGAAATTTACATTTAAAAATGACAGTGGAAAATGACAGTGGAAAAGTGACAGTTGAAAAATTACAGTTGGAAAGTGACAGTTGGAAAATTATGGAAAGTGACAGTTGCAAATGACAGTGGAAATGACAGTTGGAAAATGAAAGTGGAAAAGACAGTGGAGGAAAGTGACAGCTGAAAAATGACATTTGTAAAATGACAGTTGGAAAATGACAGTTGAAAAGTGACAGTGGAAAGGATAGTGAAAAGTGACAGTTGGAAAATGGACAGTTGGAAAGTGACAGTTGGAAGTGACAGTGGAAAGTGACAGTTGAAAGTGACAGTTGAAAATGAAGTTGAAAGTGACAGTTGGAAAAATGCCGTGAAAAGTGACAGTTGGAAAAATGACAGTGAAAAGTGACCATTGAAAGTGACATTTTGAAAATGACAGTTGAAAAGTGACAGTTGTAAAGTGACAGTTGGAAAGTGACAGTTGGAAAGTGACAGTTGGAAAATGACGGTTGAAAAGTGACCATTGGAAAGTGACAGTTGGAAAGACCGTAGAAAAGTGCAGTTGCATGAGTGACAATTGGGAAGTGACAATTGGAAATGACGTTGGAAATGACAGTGGAAAATGACAGTTGAAAAGTGACAGTTGGAAAAGACAGTTGGAAAATGACCATTAAAAGTGACCATTGAAAAGTGACAGTTGGATGACTGGTGAAAAGTGACAGCTGGAAAATGACGGTTTGAAAAGTGACCATTGGGAAGTGACAGTTGGAAAGTGACAGTTGGGAAAAATGACAGTTGGAAAGACAGTTGGAAAAGACCATTGAAAAGTGACCATTGAAAAGTGACAGTGAAAATGACGTTGAAAAGTGACCATTGAAAAGTGACGTTTGAAAATGACAGTAAAAAGTGGACAGTTGAAAGTGACATTGAAAAGTGACATTTGGAAAATGACGGTTGAAAAGTGACCATTGGAAAGTGACAGTTGGAAAGTGGACCGTAGAAAAGTGACAGTTGTAGAGTGACCGTTGGAAAATGACAGTTGGGAAATGACAGTTGGAAAATAACTGTTGGAAATGACATTTGGAAAGTGACAATTGGAAAATGACAGTTGGGAAATGACAGTTGGAAATGACAGTTGGAAATTGACGTGTGAAATGACAGTGGAAATTGACAGTTGAAGTGACAGTTGGGAAAGACAGTTGGAAATGACAGTTGGGAAATGCCAGTTGGAAATGACAGTTGGGAAATGACAGTTGGAAGACAATTGGGAAATGACAGTTGGAATGACGTTGGAAATGACAGTTGGGAAATGACAGTTGGAAATGACAGTTGGAAAATGACAGTTGGAAATGACGAGTTGGGAAATGGACAGTTGGAAATGACTTGGGAAATTGACAGTTGGGAAAGACGTTGGAAATGACAGTTGGGAAATGACAGTTGGAAATGACAGTTGGAAATGCACGTTGGAAATGACAGTTGAATGACAGTTGGAATGACAGTTGAAAGTGAAGTTGGGAAAAGACAGTTGGAAATGACCATTGAAAAGTGACCATTGAAAAGGGACAGTGGAAAATGACCGTTGGAAAGTGACAGTTGGAAAGTGACAGTTGGAAAGTGACAGTTCAGTTAAATTTAGCATCTCCCCATCATAGAAAAACTGCTGTAGATTGAAACAAGGGGGAATCTGGGGGACTAGGTTAATTGTAGAAAGCTGTTATGGCTGTCTGTGCTAAATAGCAAACCAATCTGCTAGTTATTACCCACATTGCCTTCTTTGACGCCATTCTACGCTTCAGTTCGCTCTATGGAAACACACAGAGAGGACGGAAGAACAATGCAAAACACAACAAATAGAAAACCAAGGTCAAAATACTAATTTTCCTTTACAATTAAGCCAGAAAACAAAATGAAAAACAAAAACTTGACTAGGAAATCCTTAACTAAATAATATATACCTGGTCTGGTTAAAATCAATAGAAAATCTTAACCTACAGTTAAGGCTGTATATGTGTGAGATTTCCACACGTGACAAACACGGAACGCTCATATGGGATTGCAAATCATGTGTGATCCCTTAACTTTGACTTTTGGTTTTAATCCCCTCATTGGTTTAGCACAGGAAATGTGAAGTAACAGATTGGAGATTTGCTCTCTCTCTATCTGATTGGACATACCGAGATGTCTGAGCTCGTGAGCTAGGGGAGGGGGCAATAACTGCGGATTCTATAAATAGAAATCCTTTAAAACATGGTTTGGGGCTAGTATGATAGATAGACAGATAGATGTGCTTTATAATGTTAAAGTGGGGGGGTTAAAACTATAGCCTCACCAAAATTTGCATGGCAGCACAATATGATTATTGCATCTCAGTGTTTCATTTGCTGGCACCATCTATTTGGATATGATGTTGGTGTTTTAAACTCAGGAGTTTTCAAGTTGAAGGTCTTTTTCAAGGTGCCTCCTTATAACTTAACCTACTGCAGAGCAGACACATTATTGTAACTTAGGCGCCTTAACTCTACTAAGCAATAGAGAGGGAGTAAAAGGTAATCAAATCAGACAAGCAAATAAGCGTTATCTTTAAAATAAGTTATAAAGAAAAACAGGATCTCTGGTTAAACAATAAACATGTGCTGACGTGAGTTACAGCTGAGTTATACCCCAGGAACATCACCCTCATAACCCACACAGAGACATATTACTGTATAATAGGTGCATGGCATAGGGAGCAGAGATGGACGGGAACACAGATCTGAACACGGTTTTCCTAGGTGGATTTCCTGGCGGGTCTTTCCAAAATTCGCTTTTCAGATTTTTCCGAACCACATCGGAAAATTATGGAACCTTAGGATTTTCAAAATTTCCATATATTTTGAATTTTTGAAAACGATCCAGCACATGTTCCAAATTCACCAATGCAGCTATGTTGCCTGGCCAATGAGAATTGGAGTGTTAATAAGAAGTTGTAAAATTTGCACAATAAAAAAGCAATCAACTCGAAGACAGATTAGAAAAAAACGGAATATCTTGAACTTACTAAAATCTGTGCATGCTGAAATTTCCGGTACGGGCGGTGTTTTTTTAAAGATTTTAACCACTGATACAGGACCCCTGACCATTAACAGATTCGTTACCATTGCTATTTATTTCATAAAGCAGGCAGTATTTATGGATTTTTAAACTCCCATTGATTGTAATGGGTCTGATTGCCGATTTTTGGATATTTTTTTTCCCGCAAATCTGCAAGGGAAGGGGTTTTTGCAAGTCGGCCATGCTCACAAGGAAAAGCTCACGGTTCTGTTTGAAATCACTTTGGAAATGAAATTTCTTTTCAGATGTAGTTTTACCGCTTTGCTGCAGTCAGCAGCACCTTACTGTGCGCGGAAATAGCACAAGCAAACTGCAACTCTTAGCAATAAGCCGCTAAATTTATGATCGGTCTTATCCTTATTGCCTAGCAACGGCAAAGTCAGACAGGGGGGGGGGAATCAAACTCAACATCTGCCAATTATAACTCATCACATCGATGGCCTTGCTTGGGTCAACTGGTAGCCTTCACCAACCGCTCCTCACAGGAATGTTAACAAAATGGGGAAACCCATACAAAGACAAACACACAAAGTCAACAAGAAGGTGTGACGTACCCATAAATGACAATCATGAGACATATCTGCAAGTAGTCAGACAAAAAAAAGCAACCAGCAAACAACATTTTCATCATCGGAAACCCAGTTGGGAGGGCCAAGTTGGACGCTAGAAGACAATCATGTTCTGTGTTGGGGGGGAGCATGTTTGGACCCTTGCATGAGAGAGTCCTCTTATTTCACTTCAGTTCTCGGAGCCTGTCTCTTTAACATCAAATATGGACTCCTCCTCGATCTCTTTATCCAACTCCACTGCTGTGTTTCATAGTTGTGATCCGCCATATTTTCGCATTGTGAACACATCAATGGTTTGGGGGAATGGCTCCTGCCAAGTGTTCACGTACAATCCCCGTTCTGTTTTCTTCCAGGGAAGGGGCCAAGTCCATGGCCGGTTTGCTGCTTGTCGTATTCTTGAGAAATAATACAAAGATGGTAAAATATGAATATTATGCTGTGATGGCTTGTAAAAAAAAAGTATATATACATTAACCATGAACTGATTTGGTTGTACCATACCTGAAGCCTCCCTATCCACCCCACTATCTAAGCTACAATAATACCACCAAAAGCTAACTAGAGAAACTACAGCTGCCATTAATTACTAGTGATTAATCTGTCAAATGAACCAGTAGATCTAAGAACATGATCCTAGGACATGCAGGTATGGGGGTCTATAGCAATGTTGGTGGGTTATTTATGATGCTGTAGTGTGGACAGCAGTGACAGACAATGTTTCTATGACCAGACATTAATTAGAGCCATTATACTGACCATCTGTGTATGTTTCTTTGATAAATTTCAGAAGGGGAGTATTACCAGAGGAGCAGGGGTAACTGGGTAGCGGGTAACTGAAGAGGTTCCTAGGAGCCAGGGGGCCCCATTCTTTTTTTTCTATGCAGATAAATGGCCGCATAGCTCCTTGTAAAGTGCTTCCACTATTCAATACCGTGTTTGCGAATCCCTTACCGGAGATGCTATCTGATGAAGTGACAATATTAGTGTCACAAAAACGCTATAGGATTGATGGACTCTGTGTTCCGCATAATATGTTCGGCTGAAATAAAAGTTAAGTTTATCCATAATGGGATTGCGTTGAAGTCTGGATTTCTTTACTTTGGTTAAAATTCGAGCTGAAACTAGTGATATTGAATTGCGAGCGTCGGATGTGGCGGGCGATTTTTTTGACATAACCTGCGCATTCGATGCTATTTATGGAGTAGCGAACCGGTAACTCCATATATTTGCCCAGGTGACTCTGGGTAAATTGGCCTTATATCTCTCCAGAAAATCACTGAAGCAGAACCAGCAGTTCATTGGGTTTCTTGCCAATCCCTAGTCTACATGAGATGAGTCAGGCCCTATCAATGAGGGTCCATGGCATCCTATCTTTTTGTGAATGTTTTCATTCTTCATTGTCCTTTTTAAAAACAATTTAGAATTGCGATACAAGGAATGTCTTTCAGTCTTTTTCCTTTGCGAGGGTAGATTCTACCATTGTTGCTGCTTTCTGAACAAACACCAAGGTCTGGCCTGTTTCCAGTCTCGCCGAATGTTTCCAATGCAGCTTGTTAAAATAGGGCACGTCAGAGCACAAGCCATAGTGTGAGTCTTCGAACCTGCTATTTAAACGGCTACCTGTGTATTTATCCTTTGTCCCTTGACGTGTTCATATACTTGTGATTGGAGACCTTTGTACTGCTACCACTGAGGGGCATTTTTACCTTAACCAGCCATTACAGAGGGAAAATTAACCTTGCAATTTACAGAGGGAAAAACAATGGTATAGAATGAACGGGGGGGAAGCTATATCTGGGATAATAGACCGTTTGTACATTAGGATTCACCTTGTGGCTTTGTACAAGACGGGAAATCCATGGTGACGAATATCCTGTACTGAAATTTAAAACTCTATGAATAAGGGACACGTTTCAGCCGAAATTATATTATCTTGATTAGCACCTGTTGCTCCCAGTTGATATTCATAGGTGAGTGTATAATCACCCAAATACTAGGTTTTGAGGACATGATTGCATATGTACAGATGGTGCCATGTTTGGTAAACAATGGCATTGCCCAGAGGTGATCTAGTAGCACCAGGCCTTGATGCCTGGTTTTGAGCACTGGGTATCCCCAATGAACCTGACGTAACACGGCAACAAACCTTTTCATCTCCCTTTATCCACCTTCTAATTTATTCTAAAGCCTCATTCACACGTCTGATCATGTGAAACGACGGCACAATGGGTAGTAGATTGACAGACGACATCGAATGAGCACGTCCTCAGGGGTCGTTCCTAGATCATGGTCGGATCTGTGAACGACCATGACCTAGCAGCCACATGCGTGAAACAATCAGGTGAACAGCCATTCATCGCACGCTCACAATTGGGCCTCGCTCACGCACACTCTGTGCGCCTTGGCCCTGCTGAACATGTTAAGCAACAGGCTTATACTCTTATTCTCCCCACTGCACAAACCCATATACCTCCGATCTCCATGTATTAGGGAGATATTAGCCTAAGAAGTACCATTAGGAAAAGGTTTCATAATTTTCTCTACTGATAGAAATCCCGTGTGACCCCAGCACCACACCAGCTTTGCTCATCGTCTAAAGAGCGATTAACAGTGACTCACCATAAGGTTTTGAATCTCTGTGTGTTATTGTGAATATGATAAAAGGGAAGGAGGTGTCACATTTCTTTGCTTTTCAACTCCTTTCATAGAGGAAGTGCGGGTTGATTCCACAGTAAGTCACACTTCATTATTATAACATGAGAAAGTAAAAACCCAGGAATGCAGCTGGCAATGTGTGGTTACCATGGGAACATTCACAGTGGTCCAGCGTAAAAGGGATGATGTGAGAAGAGGGGGGGATGGAGAGGTTTTTTCTATGTATAAAGAATAATATTGGGAAGGAGCAAGTTAAAACTACAGATAAAGGATTGAAGCATGTTACCTGAATCAGATATAGTCCTTTTTATACTTTAATAAGGGTATGTACACTGTAAAATTAGATTTTTTTAAATTGCCATTAATCTAAACTATAATTATTTCAACTATACTGTACCATTTTTGTGTTGATCTGCCCTATTTTATTTAGAGATCCAATCTGAACCTCTTACACTTCATCTGTCAATAAAGGGCCAACTATGAAAAACATTTCTGTGTGTGTGTGTTTATGCTGGAACTGGTGACAGTTGGTACTTGAGAATTCATGGTGGGAAATTGGCTTTCCCAGTGCTGTCTCATTTGGTTACTGAGCATGTTTCCCCTGAAGAGAAAGTCAGGTAAGATGAGGACGAGGTGGTTGCTGGTTAAAGAGAGGGAGGAGGGATATGAGCTGGAGCAAATCAAATATGGATTGAATTCTGCAGCAACACACACACCTCAAGAGTATGTGCAACTTTACATGTATTAATTTATAAATTGAAATGAGTGATACAAAGTTTTTTTCAGTGGACATACCTTATTACACCAGAGACTAAAAACAAATGCAATGCTTTCATCTGTTGTACTGTCTTAAGTGTTAAAGGGCAAATTTAACCATAGTAAATGAAAGGGTATGTATAAGAAAACAAATGACTTTGCCCCATTGAGGTATCTCCACCTCTTAAAACCATTTTTAGGAAAGAGGGGGAAATCTTTTCACTCACAGACCGGCTCCTGGTCTCACTTCTGGGATTTTGGACAAACATTGACAGGGGAGAACCATTTGGAGCAAGAGAGATGGATAAGGATTTTTAAACACTGCACAGTGGGGAAGTAGTAGTGTTAAATTTTAGTTTTGGGGGTTGGACATGCCCTTTAATCTATCATTAATACATGTAAGTAGCAATTACTCTGAGTGGGGGTGTTGCTGCATGCCTTAATTAAATTACTTGTTTTGCTCAGTTTATAATCCCCCTTCACTAATTAAACAGTCTCCTCCATTCCTCTGACCTGACTTTTTTTAAACTGAGCGTGTCTCGGTAATCACAGCTCGGTTATCTAGCAACGAGAGATGGAATCCCCAACTGTCACCAATTCAGTTACAGTAAAGCTAGGTACACACAACAGATTTTTTGAAAATAACAGACAGGATCTGCAAGATCCTGTCTGTCATTTCAAAGATTAGGGAACACACAGCATTCCCTATACACAGCATAGAGAGGATATTCGGACTGTGTGTTTCCCTCAACCACGGCCGACTCCCCTCTATAGGAATTCTACATGGCCAAGGGAAATTTATAATCTTCCCAGGCGACCCCTCAGTCGACCTGAACGTTCGGCGCAGCACGCTCGTTCGGGAAAGCCGTCAACACACAGTGCCGATAAAGTCATATACCGTTGGCTTTACAACCCTTCCAGTTTCAGGAAAATCCAGTACGTTGCAAACAGCAAAAGTTTCTTTATACTTTGCCCCAACCCAATCAGAAATTATTTAACATTAAAAGCTACAATATGATTGGTTGGGCAAAATTAGCACCATTTAAACGATAAGAACTTTTATTGAATAAAACCTGAAAGTATTTGACTTCAGATAGAAATCTAAAGAAATAGATTAAAACAAAAATGATAGAGGGAAGAATTATATTTTCCAGTAGGGGGAAATTAAAAAAATTCCAGTGTACATACCCTTTTTAAGTGAGGGGGTATAAAGGGGCCTAAAAGTCTTCCCATTAAGATTAATGCAACACAGCCCTTCTTAAACAGAAGGTTCTATACTGCACATTTTATTGAACAGCTTTAGACAAACATGAGGGAAACTAATGAGGTAATGCAATAAAATATGTTGTAAATATGGTATAAATAAGGTGTTAATATGTGGTATATTATCAGTTTCAGATACTGTTTTAGTGCAGGCAGATATAAATTCCCCCCATCCTCCTGACCAGGAGTCCATAATTCCTTATGTTTTCACCTGAACTGACAGATGGCCCTCTGGTGTGTAACCTAAGGGGCCCATACACACTACAAAACCAATCATTTGGTCTAGCAGGACCAATAGTGAAAATCTGCCGATGAGCGGGCAATCAGCTATGTACAGCTATGATGATTGTACAATATCACAATATCCTGAATATGGATAATGGGATTGGTAAGTATATGGGCCTCTAGACACGGATGGACAGACTTGTGATCCCATTGAAATCTTTTAGCCTGTGCAATGAAATCCAGTCTCCCGATGTATAATATATTATTAATATTATTACATATTTGCTGCAGGTTATGGTGTAAGGGAAAGTTATTCTGTCACTGCCAAACTTACATTAAATGAACAGACGGTGGAAAGGAAATTAAAAAACAAAGCAAACCTCAGTTTGCAAGTGAGACGTTAATGAATTTAACAGAGCGGAACAACCACAGAGAGAAAATAGGGGCAGCGACGCCATCCTATCCTCCGAGGACTCCCTCTCTTTAAGTATTGCAACAGCATTCCAATTGGAATCATCATGCGGAGAGAGAAGCCCAATGAGTATCCAAGGCTTCGAACCAAGAGGGAACTGGTAGTTTCCATACTGCGAGGGGCTGGATATTTCAGAAACTGTATGCTAACAGGCACTGGGGTTAAAATAAAGGGAAGTAAAGGAGACTTGTTAAGTAGGATCAGTATACAGTGCAGTATATTGTTGCATTTTCAGGTACCTTTGTCAAAAATAGATTATTTCATATAATATTCTTTATTTTCTACATTAGCAATACCAGCTGTAAGGGATGACACACACCATCAATATCTCATGAAAGTCGAAATCCCATAAACATTGCATCTGCAGTGGTTTACTTGGTGACCATTTCCACTGTGTCTTCAGACCAAGTCCTGACGGAGTTGTTACTTTATGTGCATAGAGCAACAAACTGCGTTGGAAACCGTGTAAGAAGAACAGAGGAGGAGCGCGAGACAGGTAATGCTCCGTAACTTCTCTCCTGGCTCCTGCAGGTTTTATTGAAGAACGAGAGGTAAGACACAGCTCCTTTACTTCCGTTCTTCAATTAAACGAAATGCCCAACTTATTTTAGGCAATGGAGATACCCTTTAAAGGAGAATATACTCATGCAGTAACTGATCATTTTCAAGCTCCTCCCCCTTCACACAAATGTTCTCCAATGTTAGAGACAGGAGAATTGCCAGTGACTATGACTGTGGGAGGAGCCAGAAAGTCGGTACTGCACGAGTATAAATTAAAAAGTGTTACCTCTACACACGCTGAGACTCTCAGTATGCAAACAAAACTGTACTTACAAACAAACAAAACAAAAAACCACAAGGCTATGCGCACTATAGGAAGAGAAAACATGTGGCATTGGCAGGCTAAACCCTTCATTAAATCTCTAGCTATTTCTATACTTTGTTAACGGGAAGACATACAATTAGCATGGGGCTGTGCGGGATGTGGTGGCCCCATGTTTATGTTATGTAGTGGAGCCAATATCTTTTGTTCACAGCTGAATGGATAATTAGAATGAAGCCAGCAGGCAATGTAAACCCTGAGGACAAATAGTCTGTTTACACGCACACAGGTTTTCCTACTGCTCTGTCCTCAACGTCCCCTTCACTCTATGTAAATCCATGCCAATATGATTTTTATATATTGAAAATTATTAAGAAGCAAAAATGATTATGAAAAAGTTTGAAATATTTTCTCAGCACTTTGCCCCAATGGTGAACAGTAATTAAAAAAAAAAAGTTAAAGGGAATGTCCAACCCTTAGGAAAAAAATGTTAAGCAGGACCCCCCTAAACCTTGCGTTTCTTTGGTTATATAGTTTAAATCTGCTCCCAGCATGACAGGATGTCACAGCCAATGGCTGACTGCATTATCGGAGAGCCTCCACTGTGCTGCTCGGGAAACGAACAGAACAGAGCAGCAGAAGTGGAGAGACGGAAGCAGCGGTGGATCTGTTAGTATGATTCCTTGCTGGGAGCAGATTTAAACACTAGGAGGTCTGAGGGGGGGGGGGTTTCCTAAGGGGTGGACATTCCCTTAATACCGACCCAGGAATAGTGAGAATGCTGGTGTTGAAACCAACCTGTTTAGATTCGGCACTCTGAACTTTCATTGAAAATTCGGAACATCGAACATGTCTATAGAAATTTCTAAATTGCAATGGAAAATTTGCAAAATTCGATTCAGATTTCGGAACTTTGGAACTTCCTTGGAAACCGCAATCGGAACGAAATTACACAGTTTTCCTTATTTTCTACCCAGGAACAGTTCATTTTGGACATTAACATAATTATTGCTGGAATACAATCACACGGTGGGCGTTACCCTAGTATTTTACCTAGTGGGAAATAAAACAATGCTTAAACGTAGTTGTAGTTTTTAGTGACCCTGCTAACCAAGCACAGAAACTTAGACTGGCTGAGTTTCACACTATTGCCTATTGCTGTAACCAGGGTTTAGACTATTTTACCAAATATTCTAAAGGTGGCCATAACTATGTCATCGAGTAACAACGGGTCTTACCTATTATCGTTCATGTGTAGGGGCTGTTCTTCTTCGACACGATTGGAGTGCCGAAGAACGACCGTAGTTCGGCTCACTGATCGATCAGGCAATATGGAAAATTTCATCTATCGTTATCGGCTCCCTGTACTTCAGTAGAGGGAGCCGATCGATCGTGCAGTTATGGCCCGGCCGACCGATTCCCCATATCGCTATGGGGATTGGTCGGGTCCGTGTGCTGTCAGATATCAATGTGATTCACATACGCCTGTGGATTGCATGTGTATGTCAGCTTAGAGTTCACGGCTGCTGCAACAAAAATGAAAAAGTTTGCAGTGCTATTAATCTGCAGCGTAAGGCACTTACCTCTGCCTTGCACCCGCACTGCTCCTTGGTCCAGCGTCGGGCGCAGAATTTCCAGAAGCTGCGAGTAGGTGAGAAAAATTTAAAAGCGGATTTTCCTCTCTTGCTTTCTGCTGCCTGTTTGTAGCAACCACTACCCTCGGTCTCCTGTCCTTGCACTGTTCTTTGCCTACAAAGCCCTTTACTCCTAACCAGTATCCTACTCTTACTGCATCCAGTTTTCCTTTCCAGTATTCATATCCATTCTTTATCCAACTCTATTTCTGTATCCCAGCTTTAATTCCGTACTAACTCCATTCATTCCTGTATCAGCTCCATTCCTGTGATCACAGCTCCATCCCTGTATTCAACTCCATTCCTGTATTCAGCTCCATTCCTGTATCCAGACTCAATTCCTGTATCCAGCTCCCTACATCTTCCTGTATCCAGTTCCATTCCTGTATGCACTCCATTCCTGTATTTCACTCATTTCCGTAATTCAGCTCCATTCCTGTATCCGCTCCATTTCCTGTATCAGCTCCATGTCCTTTCAGCCCCATTCCAGGCATACTGATGCCAACTCCAGTCATCCTGTACCAGCTCCATTCCTGTACCGCTCCATTTCTTTGTTCACTCCACCATTCCTGTATCCAACTCCTATTCCTGTATCTAACTCCATTCCTGTCTCCAGCTCCTTCGGTAATCCAGCTCTCTGATCCGGACGCTCCATTTCCTGTATCCAACTCCATTCTGTTCTAACTCCATTCACTTCTGATATCCAGCTCCAGTTCCTGTACCACTCCATTCCTGTATCACAGCTCTCCAGTCCTGTATTCAACTCCATTCCTGGTATCCCGTTCCATTCCTGTGATCTAACTCCATTCAATTCCCTGTATTCAGGGCTCCATTCCTGTTTTTTAAAAAAATTTTTCAAAAAAAACTTTTCCATTCCTGTATTCAGCTCCATTCCTGTATTCACTCCATTCCTAAATTTTAAAAAATCAACCCGGCTCCATGACCTGTATCTAACTCCATTCATTCCTGCATATCCAGCTCCATTCCTGTTCAATTCCACTTCCTGTCTCAGCTCCATTCCGTATATTCAACTCCATCCTGTATCCAGCTCCATTCCTGTATCTAAACTCCATTCATTCTGTATCTCACTCCCATTGCCTGTATCCGCCCATTCCTGTATAAATCGTTCCTGATATTCAGCTCCGTTCCTGTATTACTCCTATTCCTGTATCCAGCTTACCATTCCTGTATCCAACTGCCATTCCGATATCCAGCTCCATTCTGATTTCAGACTCCATTCCTTATTCAAACCCTCCTATCACTTCCGTATCCAGCTCCAGTTCCGTATCTAACCATTTCATTCCTGTATCCAGCTCATTCCTGTATCCCCTCATTTCCTTGTATTCACTCCATTCCTGTATCCAGCTCCATTCGCTGTATCCACTCCTTCATTCCGTTAACTATCCATTCCGATCTCCCAGTCTCATTCCTGTACACTCATTCACTTCCTGTTTCCGACTCCAGCTCTCCTGTATCCAACTCCACACTGTATTCACTAGCTCCAATTCCCGTATCCAGCTCCTTCCTGTACTAATCATCATCCTGTTTCGCCTCCATATCCTGGCTACTTCATCTTTTCAGCCTCTATCCTCATGGGCGCTGTGATTCCGATCGCATTCCGATGCATCTCACTCCTATTCTTCCTCGTCATCCGTACAGTCCATTCCGTACTATCATCATTCCTGTATTCAGACTCATTCCTTTATTCAACTCCATCATTCCAATTCTCTCATTTTATTCAACTCCTCATTCCTGTATTCACTTCTTCAACTTCATTCCTGTATTCAGCTCCTTCCGTAAAGCTCATTGTATCTACTCATTCATGTTCCTGTATTCCAGCTCCATTCCGTATCCAGCTCCATTCCTGTTTCTAACCATTCATTCAATGTCCTTCTTGATCCTCCACTGTATCTATCATATTCCTTATTAGTATCCGTTATTCAACTCCATTCATTCCTGTTATCAGCTCCATTCCACTGTATTCAACTACCATCATTCCTTGTTATCAGCTCTCCTGTATTTCAACTCCATTCCTGTGTATATCTACTCCATTCATGTATCCAGCTACCATTCCCTGTATATAACTACATTAATTCCTGTAATCAGCGAGGAAGTACTTTGCTTCATTCACCCACCTCTCTATAAACAGGAAGTACTTTGCTTCATTCACCCACTCTCTATAACAGGAAGTCTTTGCTTCATTCAGCCACTCTCTATAAACAGGAAGTACTTTGTTTCATTCACCCACTCTCTATAAACAGGAAGTACTTTGCTTCATTCAGCCACCTCTCTATAAACAGGAAGTACTTGCTTCATTCAGCCACCTCTCTATAAACAGAAGTACTTTGCTTCTCACCCACCTCTCTATAAACAGGAAGTACTTTGCTTCATTCAGCACCTCTCTATAAACAGGAAATACTTTGCTTCATTCAGCCACCTCTCTATAAAAGGAAGTATTTGCTTCATTCACCACCTCTCTATAAACAGGAGTACTTGCTTCATTCACCCACCTCTCTATAAAAGGAAGTACTTTTTCTTATTCACCACCTCTTATAAACAGGAGTACTTTGCTTGATTCACCCACCTTTCTATAAAAGGAAGTACTTTGCTTCATTCACCCACCTCTCTATAAACAGGAAGTACTTTGCTTCATTCAGCCACCTCTCTATAAACAGGAACACTATATATTTCACTGAAGGGGGTACATTATCCACTATATATTTCACTGAAGGGGGTACATTATCCACTATATATTTTACTGTAGGGGTACATTATTCACTATATATTTTACTGTAGGGGGTACATTATCCACTATATATTATACTATAGTTCGGAATTTCTTCCGAAATGGAAGTTCTCATTCATCATTAGGGGTTTAATAATTGTTACTAGCTGAAACATAATCATCCATGCCAGCAATTATCAAATGGAGGATCTTACCTATGCTTTGATAAACCAGATGAGGCCTATTTGTGGATAGGGCAGTGGATGAATTGCACCAAAATAATTCTGCTTGGTGTTCATTAGATTCAGGGGGTGTAGCTACTAGGGGGTGCAACAACTTGCCTTCAAAATGTAAAGGGTATCTCACCCCCCAAACCACAAAATTCATATAAGGTAAGTTAACCCCCAACCCCATCCAACCAACCCCAAAACGTACCCAGACCTTGTTCCCTTGGTCACAGGCCTCTTCTGCTACTCTGTGCTACGGGGACAGCAGAAGGGGGCCAAAGGAACTAGGTCGGGTGGTAACTTACATTTAGGGGCTAATGTTTTAAAAATTAGGGTGTGTGGGGGTTGCCTTACCTTGTAAAAGTTTCTTAAAAAAAAATAAGAATTGAGGCAGCCACCAGAGATCCGAGCTCCATGCATATGCCGAATCATCTTAGAGGAGAGGAAGTGGGCAGATACGGATTACACACGGCTCCTAACTTCATTTTTTTCTGGACTTTCATCAGTCCTGAAGGAAAACTATAAGGAGCAGAAGAGTAAGGGAAGTTGTTGTTTTTAACACTAAACAGTAAGGCCACTTTGTGGGGCTGAAAATCACATTTCACACTTTTAAATATCAGTGTGCTTTTCAACCAATTTAACAGTGTGAAGCCAATAGTTTTTTTGTGCCACACGGTAATCTGATTTGCTATTATATTATTGGCGTGTAATTTAATTTTTTGATTAAAAATTGCCATCTGTAAAATATATTCACACTAATTTGATAAATATGGGGAGAGAGATAATCTAAATGAAGTGGACAGTGAGGATTGAATATGTACATACATATGGATGGGCATAAATTAGTGATTTTCACAAAGTCACTTTTACTTCGGGATTAGTTTACAGACACTACAGTAATTAAATTTTTACTATTTTCAAACAACACAGCGTTGTGAGGTGATCTGTGGGCAGAGGATCCTACGGCGATACTTGAAATAGCACATTCCAATTCGATGGTATTAAAAAAACTGTTGTAACAGGTAAATGCTATGTGGTCACATGATTTTCAGTCTTAATATCAGCAAATGATCAGACAGGGACGAAAAAAAGTAATGATAGAAACTCTATGACTTAATACGTGAACATGCAAAGGAGAAAGAAAAGAGAGATAACTGTAAGCTCCTTTGAGATGTTATATATACGGTGATCACCAACGTAGCTTAGGAATTTCATTTTAGGGTGATACACAAATAAAATGAACTTGGCAGCACATTTTTAAGAATGGTATAAGCTGTACCCACTTAGTCCTCATCCTGGGTACAGATAAAGGGAAAGAAGGTGAATTTTCCTTAGTTCCAACTTTCTTAACATTTAAGTCATTAATAAATAGGCAAAACAAGTAGGTAGCGAATCTGGAAGACTGAAGGTAGATTGGCTCCTCTATTTAACATTTTTAGCTGTATCTTAAGAAACACCCATCTAGGTTTAAATATATATAACTAGAAAAACCCTGCGGGCGTGGGAAACCCGTGCACGCATTCACGCAGAAGGGTCCAACGTCAGTGCATAATTACCATGTTTTTTAGTATATAGGATTATCCATATGCTATGGACATCCATTTCTTCATCAATTGTCCAGTGCATCTTAGCCAATCACCTGCGGCCGATGCCGGTCGAGGGCCCCTCATGCTTAACTTTGTGCGTTCAGTCTAGCCCCTCCTAGTCTAGAGGGACACGAAGGGCGGGTAACAACATTGGTAACGCTACTTACCTGCCCAAGATTCACGTGATGCCCGCAAATCCCCTTGTGAGATTACAGTAAACAATTTTGGGATTGTGGTCAGGAAAAAGTTGGGATTGTGCCTCCATTGTAAAGCAAGTAAGTTTTGTCTGGGCATAGCTAATTTATCAAAATAATTAACCAGTTATGTAAAATTCACAATAACTCGATAGTATATGGGTAGGCATGGATTTACACTTGTTGTCTGGTAGAGGCCATTATAGCATTCCCCATATATATGTAGTATACAGTTAATTCTCACATATTTTTAGGTTAGAACGATCCAACCCATTGAAAGCTATTCAGCGAACTTGCCATTACCCATATGCTGGAAGGACAGGCCACAGTTTCACCGTTCTCACTGTAAATGAAACCTTCCTAACCTGAAGATGAAAACTTAAACGCAGTCCTATGAAATGACCTATTAGTGAAACAATGCACCAGAGAGTTATTTAAATGGCCCATTAGTATTATTTGTATAAAGTGATATATCCCGTAAGCAATCCCGCTTCTGTAAACATCCATAAATTGTCTAACCTATTGCCAATAGTAAGCCTATCCATGAATCTTATAATTTAGTTCCCTTCTCCGAGTTCCCTTTTGTATATGGGATTTAAAAATGCACCATACATTCCAAATAAGCATTACCAGTGCTTGATAAAGTATAAGCAATCAAAAAATTACATGCCAAAATGTAATTTTTAAAAATAAAGTCTGGAGAGGCCATCAGGTCGTAAGCTACAAGTAGCACAGTACAGATCTTTAAAGAATGATGGACAAAAAATCTTTAAAATTAGTCTGTCATTTTTTAAAGATTCCCTAATACAGTCCGGCATACTCCTATATAAAAGGTATAGGGAGAACATTCAGGACTGAAATTTCCTTAACTGTGGCGATCCTTATATTTTAGTACAGGGCAGACGACCTGGACACAAGGGAAATTTCGGGCGTCTGAGCGATCCCGAGCAAACCATGACGTCGACCTTGGGAAACACTGAAACTGCCATTACCACTACAACAAAAGGCCGACCCTTTATCGGTACATGTGTGTATGGCAGTTTCAAGTGTTCCAAGGTCGACGTTCATGGTTTGCCTCGGGATCGCTCAGAAACTGCCCGAAATTTTCCCTGGTGTCCGTCGTCTGCCTGTACTAAAATATAAGGAGTCGGCCACAGTTGAAGGAAATGTGCAGTCTGAATGTTCTCCCTATACTTATATAGGATGTATGCTCGGGACGGTATGTAGGGGAATCTTTAAAAAATGACAGACAGAATTTTAAAGATTTTGTCATCATTCTTTAAAGATCTGTACTGTGCTACGTAGCTTAAGACCTGATGGTCTCTCCAGACTTATTTTAAAAAAAATACTTTGGCAATTAAAATTTTTGATTGCTTATACTTTACAAGCCTGGTAAGGCCTTATTTGGAATGTATGGTGCAGTTAAATCCCATAACAAAAGGGAAATCGAGAAGGGCAACTAAATTAATAAGAGTAATGGATAGGCTTGACTATGCAGATAGGTTAGACAATTTATGGATGTTTGTACAGAAGTGGGATTGCTTAGGGATATGATCACTTTATACAATATACTAATGGGCCATTTAAATAACTCTTGGTGCATTGTTCACTAATAGGTCATTTCAGAGGAATGTTTAAGTTTCATCTTCAGGTTAGGAAAGGTTTTTACAGTGAGAACGGTGTGAAACTGTGGAACTGTCTTCCAGCGATGTGGTAATGGCAAGTTCACTGAATAGCTTTAAAAGTGGGTTGGATACGTTCTAAACCTAAAAAATATGAGAATTACTGGTATTAATACATATATATGGGGAAATGCTTATATGGCCTCTAACCAGACAAAAAGTGTAAATCCCATGCTACCAATATATCGAGTAGTGTGAATTTTACATTAACTTTGATTATATTTGAAAATAGCGATGCCCAGACAAAACTTAATGCTTTACAATGGAGGCACAATCCCAACTTTTTTTCCTGACCACAATCCAAAATGTATTACTGTAAATTCAAAGGATTTGCGGCATCACGTGATCTGGGCAGGTAAGTAGCGTTAAATGTGGTTACCAGCCTTCGTTCCCCTGTAGACTAGGAGGGGCTAGACTGGAACGCACAGAAGTTAAGCAGGAGGGGCTCGACCGGCATCGGCCCAGGTGATTGGCTAAGATGCACTGGACAATTGATGAAGAAATGGATGTCCATAGCATAGTGGATAATCCTATAATAAAACAAAACCTGTCAATATGCACTGCGCTGGACCCGTCTGCGGTGGAATGCGTGCACGGGTTTACCCACGCCGCAGGGTTTTCTAGTATATGATATTAAAAATAGATGGTGTGGTTCTAAGATACAGCTTAGAAATATGTTAAATAGAGAGCCAATTACCTTCAGTCTTGCCAGATTCGCTACCTACTTGTTTTTGCCTATTTATTAATGACTAAATGTTAAGAAAGTTGGAACTAAAGGAAAAATTAACCTTCTTTCCCTTTATCTTACCCAGGATGAGGACCTAAGTGGGTAAAGCTTATACACATCTTAAAAATTGTGCCAGTGGTCAGTTTTATTTGTGTATCCATAAAAATGAAATCCTAAGCTACGTTGGTGAGCACCGTATATAATTAACATCTCAAGAAGCTTACAGTATCTCTCTTTCTTTCTCCTTGCATGTTCAGTAGATTAAGTCAATAGAGTTTCTAGATTACTTTTTTTCCGTCTGATCATTTCTGAGATTTAGACTGAAAATCATGTGACACAGAGCATTTACATGTTACAACAAGTTTTTTTATACCATCGATATGGAATGTGCTATTTCAAGTAATCGCCGTAGGTCCTACTGCCCCACAGATCACCTCACAACTAGCGTGTTGTTGAAAATAGTAAAAATTTAAATATACTGTAGTGTCTGTAAACTAATCCGAAGTAAAGTGACTTGTGAAAAGTCACTAATTTATTCCATCCTATATGTATGTACATTTTCAATCCTCCACTGCCACTTCATTAGATTATCTCTCTCCCCATATTATAAAATGTAGTGTGAATATATATAATGGCAATTTTTAATCAAAAAATTAAATTAACGCAATAAATATAATAGCAAAATAGATAATACCGTGTTCACAAAAAAAACATATTGCTTCACACTGTTAAAATTTGTTGAAAGCCACACTGATATTTATTAAAGTGTGAAATGGGATTTTTCAACCCACTAAAAGTTGCCTTACTGTTTAGTGTTAAAAACAACAACTTACCTTACTCTTCTGCTCCTTATAGTTGTCCTTCAGGGACTGATGAAAGTCCAGAAAAATGAACGTTAGGAGCTGTGTGTAATCCGTTCTGCCACTTCCTGCTCCTCTAAGAGGATTCTGGCATATGCAGTGGAGCTCTGGATCTCTTGGTGGCTGCATCTTTATTTTTTTTTTTTTAAAGAAACTTTTTACAGGTAAGGCAACCCCCACACACCCTAAATTTTTAAAACATTAGCCCCAAATGTAGTTACCCGACCTATTCCTTGGCCCCTTCTGCTGTCCCGTGCACAGAAGTAGCAGAAGAGGCTGTGACCAAGGAACAAGGTCGGGTAAGTTTGGGGTTGGTTGGATGGGGTTGGGGGTTAACTTACCTTATATGAATTTTGTGGTTTGGGGGGTGGAGATACCCTTTACATTTTGAAGGCAAGTGTTGCAACCCCTAGTAGCTACACCCTGATCTAATGAACACCATAGAAGAATTATTGGGGCAATATACACTGCCTACCAAAAATAGGCCTCCATCTGGATTATCAAAGCAAATAGGTAAGAGCCTCCCATTTGATAATTGCTGCATGGATGATTATGTTTCAGCTGTAACAAGTAATTTAACCCTAAATGATGAAGTGAGAAACTTCCATTTCGGAAGAAAATTCCACATCCTGTGGTTGTGAAAAGATGGTAATGCATCAGTAAAAGAAACCATCTAAGGAGATTGCGGAGGAAACTAAAATTGGGTTAAGAACTGTCCAATGCATTATTATAAAAGGATAGTGGGTAACCATCAAATCATGACAGACGATCACTGAAACATTTGGTGAAATAATGCACAAAAAGAAGGGAACTAAGGGGTTGGGATTGAACAGCTGTGTAGCCTTAATAAAAACCGGATAATTTAGGCTAATGGGAAAAAAAGGCTTCAATTGTAGGAAGAATAAGATTCTGGAGAAATGAAAGAAGGTCATGTGGCCTGAGTCCATATTACTCTGTTCCAAAGTGATGAGTCATCAGGTTAAAAAGAGAAGCACATGAAGTGATGCAGCCATCATGCCTCCCGTACAAGCCTGCGGGGGCAGTGCTATGGTCTGTGGCTGCTGCGGTTGGTCAGGTCTAGGTCTGTCCAAAGAAAAAAGAGCAGCTGTCTACCTGATTATACTGAAGACCAGGTTATTCCATCAGTGAATTTCTTCTTTCAAGATTCCAAGATTATAATGCCATTCATTGGGCTCTAATTGTCAAAGAGTGGTTCAGGGAGCATGGAGCATCATTTTCACACATGAATGGGCTACTCAAACCAATCTTTGGGACGTGCTGGAGAGGAATTTGGACTAGCTGTTGTACTCTCCCATCATCTCTTACCAGATTCTGGTTAAAAAAAGCAACTCTGGATGGAAATAAATGTTGTGACATTGCAAAAGCTCTATTGAACGCTGCTACAGTGAATGCAGCCGTAATCAAACCTAAAGGTAGTCCATCAAAATATTAAAGTCTTTTTTTTTTAAAAAGAGAGACCGTGTATTTATTGATGGAAAGTTGACAAATGACACAGAAAATACAATGCAGATAGATCATGATCTTTAACTTGTTAATTTGTTTTTTGCTGTAATAATCTTTTTGCCATTTTTATTATCGCTTCTTTTCATTTCCAAATTAATAAATATTGCTGCTTTATAATATGGTGAAAAACAAACAGGTAATAAAACCAGCAAAGTGTTGCGGTACAAAATAAAATTTGTGTGAATACAAGTGTGCATTTATCTTTTTTTGTCGATTACCATGTCCTTAATG
Source organism: Hymenochirus boettgeri (assembly GCA_019447015.1). Lineage (NCBI taxonomy): Eukaryota > Metazoa > Chordata > Amphibia > Anura > Pipidae > Hymenochirus > Hymenochirus boettgeri. The sequence continues at coordinate 114,868,479 of CM033473.1, forward strand.
GCAGACTTCTAAAGTTTTCCTCAATGTGCCAGATGTAACTAATATTAACTTTTGGCTGCATCCAATAATGTACCAACATCAAAATACATTTTTAATTAGTTACATTCAGTCTGCACCAAGCAATGGTGATAAATGCACCAATAGTGCATTCCACCCTTCTAGGCATACAACTGTAACATAATTTCCTTATAATCAGCGCGCAATGATTATATCTTTCCAGAAGTAATTGGAGATTACCCTCTCCCCATTCTCTGCGTTCCACATTAACTTTCTGGAGGCCGAGAAAAGAGAGGAGAGGCACCAGCAGTGACAGACACAAAAAGACGAAGTGGTGTGGCAGCAGCAGTGTGTTTGGTGAGATGAGGATAGTAATTCTGAAGAGGAGGGGGGGGGTTTATGGGTGGTGCTGGGTTATACATTTTAAAAGAGGGGTGCATGTGTGTCTGTGAGCCAATGTTGCCTATTAAACTAAAAACAAGGGTGTTAAGAAGGGGGGCTGCTGTGTGAACTATTTTCACAGAGTATTTTGCAGTGTGTGTGTGTGGGGGGGGGTGGTGGAGGGGAGTCTAACAGGGAGATTAAATAAAAGTTTTATCGTTTAAAATGGTGTAATTTTGCCCCAACCCATCAGATCTATTTAACATTTGTAAGCTAACATTGATTGGTTGGGGCAAAATTAGCACCATTTTAAACGATAGAACTTTTTTGAATAACCCCCTAAGTTGGTTATGAGTGAGGGTCTATGTATAAAATTATGGGAGGGGGTTGCATAACCTGTAAGAATGTAGGTATTTCAGAGACCAGGAAATACCCAACTGGGAGGATCTTTAGGGCTAGGCCACACAAGCGCGTTTGCGCACTGCGTTTTGCGCGTGGTTTTTCGATAAAATGGCAGTTGCAGGAATGTGAGAATTTACTCGAGTTCGAAGCTCAGTGATTGCGTGTGCTCGCATTTTAGTAACGCATGTGTTCACCATTTTTAATGTATTAACGCATGCGGCAAAATCACATGCGCAAATGCAAAACGCACAAGAATTGCCCACACAATCACATGTGATAAAGCTTGCAATTTGTGCGCGATTCCTGTGCATTGCAGTGTGGCCTAGCCTTAGTGTCTCTTTTTAAAAGCAATGTTTCAGATTCAAATTATAGTAGATAGGAATTCTAAGTGACTTGACGTGGTTTGTGACTTGACGTGGGGTGAGGCAGTCGTCTACAGATAGGAGTGTGTACTGTACCAAGATTAATAAGCACCTTAGCAACAACTTTCATTTAAAAGTTATATACAAACTCAAAATCAGCATTCATTCTTAAATTGCATGTAGTTAAAAGAGAATTCGACAGTATAAGTCAAGCAAAAAATAACATTTAAAAACATTACCTATCATAATGGCACATCTAAAATGGCCTTTTGTGGTAGTTTAAGCATGCTCAGTAGAGGAAATTGAATGATCCCTTAAATGAGAAAACAGAGCATGCCTAAAATCATTTGACTGCAGATGAAGATCAAAACAATTACGCAAGCCTGCTGCGTAATTAATTAAATAACTGTGAGCTAACTGAATACCATGTGATTGCATATAGCCAATCATAATATTTCCAAAACAGCACATTATCAAAGTCTGCTTCAGCTATCTTTAATCTCACACACTAGAAGACACCGTCTTGAAAGGAATGCCCAGTGCATCATTAAATTAACAGCCTCGTATCTGTTAGGTAGAGACTGTAGACTAAATAGGGGTGTCTCTGTAAGGAAATATTACTACATAAATGATACAGTATTATCACTTGTAGATAAACTATGCCCTGTTAGAGAAAATATCCGTACCTGACCATTCACTGTAGGGATTTCTGGAAATGTTAGTAGTACTTTGTATCTACAGTATATGGTTTGTTTGGGATTACAATACATATTTATGGGAATGAATTTTATTGTGTGTGTTCCAAAATCATTGCTAGGAGATTGTTAATCTTTCAGTGTCAGCAGAATTTCTTATTATATCTGTATATGTAGTTGGGAAGATGCAAACCTTTCAGTACCAGCAAGTTGTCTGTACACCAGGTAAACATACAGCATTTAAAAAGAGATAACTGTGGCACAGTATGAGGTACCATTACTCATACTATCAAAGCCGCACTCCCACCACTAAGGGATAAATTGTGGCAGTGCAAGTCCCAAATGCCCGGCCACGTCTACAACATATCGCGTATATTGTAATTAAAGCAGAACAGCACATGCAGTATTCAAAAGAAGGATTTTAAGGGTAATTTACCCATTTATTCAAACCACACAGCACCACTACAACGTTTCGGGGGGCTCACTGATGAAAGGAGGGTGAAACCCCCCCGAAACGTAGTGTGAATAAATGGGTTAAGTGCCCTTAAAATCCAGTGTTTGGAATAATTGCATCTGCTGTCCTGCTTTGTTTCTGTGCCACTACTCTGTCCCATGTCCCTAGGGACTAAATACACCACAAAAAATAGGAATAAAGCACACTCAAGATATATTTAAAGACTGAATACATTTACCATGCAATCATCATCCTGTTATCTGTCAGTAGAAAACAAAGGTAATTTTACCCACATATTTAATTACTGACATCTCCCATCTATTTTCAAAAATTTTGTGAAAAATCAGCCTCAAAATATCATCAATGATAATAATGCTTAGAGATAGTTCAACCCGCTTGCACTAAGTGGTTAGTTGGGCCAAAAATTTGACCTGCTTGAAATAGCAATGAAGGGGAGAAGCCAGACATGCAGATCTGAGAAGAATGACCTGACTGTACATAGCCTAAAGGCTCATACATGTGAGATTGCAGGTGCTGACCCTGATGTGCAATGTGTATGAACATGCTTTCGAGCAAAAACCGTGCCGTGTATGGGCATTTTGCTGTCACAGTGCCCATAACCAGAATGATTGTCGGACGAAAAGCATGTTCAAACACATTGCGTGTCACAGGTTGGTCCCCGTGATCACTCATGTGTATGAATCTTAAGGCTACTTTCACATGAGCAATTGATAGCTGTTTTTTTTTAAATAAAATTTTAAATGTTTTAGCATCAATAAAATGTATGCTGAATAGAATGAAAATAAGTTTTAATCTGCAGATCTGTGGGTGGTTGTGGAATCTGTAGCCAGTATTTAAGCTTGAAAGTTGTGAGTTATAATGGATAATGTCCCCTGATATAAAGTATACAGATATTTAAATTTGTATGATGGCTACCGAAATTTTGACCACCAATATCATTTGAGATCGGCCAATATTATCAGTCCATTATGGCCACCTTCCTTGTGAGCTTTATATGGTCTGGTACTCTCTGTGAGCGTCAAATAACTTCTAAATTGCAGTAAGGGGTACATTATCCACTATATATTTCACTGAAGGGGGTACATTATCCACTATATATTTTACTGTAGGGGTACATTATTCACTATATATTTTACTGTAGGGGGTACATTATCCACTATATATTATACTATAGGGGGTATATTATGCATTATTCTGTATCTGTTGCTCCAATTATAATGTAGATAACATGTATTATAGGTCCCCTAGTGTATTATACTCCTATTTTAATAAGGGGAATGTTGATCATCCGGTGTCATTTCCAATGTAACCAGGTTACACAACCTCCTTTATTTAGTTCCTAGGATTTCAGCAGGATAGACAATAAAGCTGTTATTTAGCTCAGTGTACACTTCATGTATTTAGCAGTAGGATCCTTTAGCCAACTCTACATGGCTGGTGGCTCCATTCGGTTTATTCAGTTATAACGACCTTATTTGCTCTGAGCCTAGAAACATTTCACCAGATCCTTTGTTCAACTGAGCTGGAAAAACCTGTTCTACTTCTGGGAACAAAAGACCAATGAAAACCCAGGATAGGAAGCGGAGGTGGAGCTAGAGAATCCTATGACCTCATACTGCTCTCCTGCCTGGATCCTGTAGGGGGTGTCATTGCCTTCAGTGCTTTGTTTAATACAACAAACTACTGGCGGGTTTGACATAGAGAAAGGCTATCGGCAAATTAGCTACCCACAGAACATGCCCAGAAGCCGCACAGAGAGACCCTAATACCCCAAATTGCTAAGGATCTCATTTAGCACGTTCAGCCTATTGGAAATCAGACTAGTTTGTGCAATGGTTGTCATTGTCCCCCTGTGTATGGCATAGCGCAGAGCTGACACTAGAAGGGGGAGGAAGAAGAAGGCAGCGCTGTGTGGTCCATAGTGTGAGAGGCGATGGGTCGCCTGTGTGACAGGTGCATGGAACTAATGAGGGACCTGGTGAACTTTGTGAAGAGACTTTCATGTAGGATAGTGGAGCAGATCAAGGAGTGCATGGTACTGATCAGCCAGTGCTGCTGCATGAAAGGCAAAAGATCTACTGCCAGGAAGCTGTATGAGCCGGTCCTACAGAACCATGAGAGACAGGCTGCCCAGGAATTCCTCAATCACATGGAATCGGGTAAGCTGTGCATTCATACTACAGAACTATTGCTGTGCTTTTACCATACAGTGAATATTTTCAATGATAACTCTGATCAGTGCTGTTGAGATATGTGCCTTTTGCCATCTGCCTGCTAGGGTTATTGTGACTGTTAGGGCGATGGGGGGTTGGGTGCTTTTGAGAATGTTTTGCTTACTGTCCTTTTAAATCCACGTGCTTCCTGAGCACCAATGACAGCCGTTTCAGCTGTAGCTAGACTCTTACAAAGCCCAAAGCTGCCCACATTTCCTAAGGAATGGATATTTAGAATAAGGATTGTTGTCACCAATACATTTCAAGTGCAAAAGGACAGTGTAAATGTGTAGATTCATCTTTCATATAGTGTGGCTTTGAATTAGGCTTTACTCTGCTTTTTAGGTTAAGATTTATTGATTAAATAATGTTATATTGGAATGATTTAAGTCTTATTATTTTGATCAAATGATGGAACAGTGTATAAATTCTTTAAAGTATTTCCTTCTCACCTGGCAATGCTGGGGGGCTCCCTATGGACAGTGGTAGACAGAGGGAATGTGGTATATAGTTCTGTGTGCAATCCACACTGCACTCCCACCAACTATTCCTGTATTCCATTTTGTTGTAGGCAGCCACAACGTCTATACAAAAAGGCAAAATAGAAAAAGGGCACAAGGGCGGTGGTCCCCTGTTTATTAGTGTCTCACCAAAAACCACAAAGTAGTTTGTGGTTTCTGGTAAGACACTAATATACAGTTTTTTGTGTGTGCAGGATACAGTATGTGTGCCCTTTTCTATTTTACTTTTATGTATTATGTGTGGTACATGAAATAAAAGTATATAGTCTGCCCTTATTTGCACTTACAAACTTTGACTTGTAACTAAAATTGTTTTTTATTTTCATCAGTTTTATTCTCATGAGACTTTTTGGAAAGATTTTAGAAAAATGTATAGTGTCCAGGGCCAGAATTTATAGGAGTTTAGCATAGCCTTGCACAATCTCTGTATAAATATGTCCTATGCCTCTATAAACAGTTACACCTCTTTACTGTACACGAGAAACCCCTATACTGTCCAGTGACAGATTAGTCATTTTGATTTTAGAGCTTTTTTGCCTCATATTTTCTTTGTTAGGATCTATTGCTCAGTGTTGACATCATTTGCTTTGCCTCAATCCCACATTTGAACTGGATAGAGATGATGTCACCACTGTGCAAAGGATCATGGTACATAACCCCAGAGAAAAGAACCTTTCTCTTTTCTACATTAATTAAATGTTACAAACCAATTTGCGGTATAATGAGGAGTTATATTTATTGTTTTACAACATTTCAGTGCTGGATAATAAATAATTATTTATAGCCCTTGTTGTGAAATTTTTAGTAACAATCATTTTTTTGTTAACGAGGTTCTGTAACAAATACAGATCTAGAAGTACCAATGTACACTAACTATCTGACACCACATCTTTCAACTTTATGTCACACAAAATCCATTTCCTTGACAAATAGTACACAAACCCTGCTTCTGCTTCACTGCCCCCTGCAACTGCAGAATCTTCTAGTATGCAGAATGAAACACCGAAATGATCAGGCTTATCAAAGATGAAACATCATATGCACAACAAATACACAACATTATCACATACAGCAATAAAAAAAACCTCTTAAATACACAAAAAACTAATTCTGATTAACATTGTATCATACTAATTCAGGTTGAGTAAACACATATGTCTGTGTAGTCCAACATTTATACCCTTCTCTTTAACCCTACCAAATAGTTAATCAGTTAATCCAGAGGAAGGCAAAAAAAAAAACTTTAAAGGGAAAGAAAAAAAATCGGAAAGAAAAAAAACCGGAAAGTATCTCTGGTTCAACCAGAAATACAAAAATACAGTATATTCATTAATACCAGTAATTCTCAATATTTTTTTTGGGTTTTAGAAACTTATCCAGCCCACTTTAAAAGCTATTCAACTTGCCATTACCACATCAACTAGAAGACCGTTCCACAGTTTCACTTACCTGAAGATGAAACTTCTCTCTTCTAATCTTAAAGGATGTCCACGTGTCCTCTGATATAACTTATTAGTGAACAATGCACCAGAGTTTATTAAATGGTGTGATAGACGCTTCTCCAATGTAAACAGCCTTAATTTGTCTAATTTGCCTGCATAGTCAAGTCTCTCCATTCCCTTTATTATTTTAGTTGCCCTTCTCTGAACTCCTTCCATTTCCAAGATGTCCCTTTTGTATATGGGATTCCGAATGAGGCCTTAATAGTGCCTTGTAAAGAGGGAGTATAATGTTTTTCTTTCTTGAATCTATTCCCCTCTTTATACAAGAAAATATTTTGCTAGCTCTAGCCGTTGCTGTCTGGCATTGCTTGCTACAGCTAAAGGTGGCCATACATACAATTTTACTTACCCAACCGAGCGCTCCCGCAACATTAGACCGATCCTGCTGGAACCGATTTTCCCGTTCTTCTACGCGACTGACATGCAATTGCAAAATGAATGGGATTTGTGATCGCATGTCGGTCGCATAGAAGAACAAGAAAGGCGGTTCCGGCAGGACCCGTCTAATGTCGTGGGATCGCTCGGTCGGGTAAGCAAAATCAGATATATGTATGGCCACCTTTAGTCTATTATCTGCTAGAACCCCCAAATCTTTTTCCAATAGAGATTCACTTAACACAGAGCCATGGTGTAGGTGGCACTAGGATTGTTAAACCCCAAATGTATCACTTTACATTTATCAACATTGAATCTCTCTGCTGCCCAATTTGATAATCTATCTAGATCAGCTTGCAGCTATTGCACATCATTTGAGGTTTTCATAGCTCTGCGTTAACAAACACAGAGACCTTGCTCTCAATGCCCCCTTCTAAGTCATTTATAAGCAAATTAAAAAGAGGCCCCAGTACAGAACCCTAAAGACACTCCACTTAGAACTTTAGCCCACATAGATGTAGCTCCATTCACCACCAGGTGATGCATTTTGGATTTTAAAATTCTTGTACTGCTTATACTATAAATGGCTCTGTGTTAAGTGAATCCCTGTTGGATAGGGATCTTGGAGTTTTGGTGGATAACAAAGCAAGCAGTGCCAGGCGGCAACAGCCAGAGCCAGCATGGTATTGTCTTGTATAAAGAGAGGTATGGATTCAAGGGAGGAATCAATAATGGTAAAGCTATGGAACTGTTGTGGGTAACCCTTTTGAAATAAAAAAAATATAACAAAAGTGGTATAAAGGTGATACCTTTATTGGCTAACAAAGATAATCATTGCAAGCTTTCAAAACATTCTAGTCCCTTTTTCAAGCTGATTACCATTTATTCAACCTTAAAATACTATACTATACTATATACTCTCTGTTTCTGATCCAACAACCAATTCTCTATCCACATACAAAATCCAAGTATATAACATCCACTGCTATGCCAGAATCTATATTCTTACTCACCTCATTATAAAAACCAAGTAAATTTGTCTGACACAATCTATTTCTCAGAAATCCACGCTGACTACTACCCTACCACTAATGGAAGGGTTTGAATATTGGTATTACATTGTCTTTTTTTCCCAATCAAGAGGCACATCACCAGACAAAAGTGAATCTGAAAAGAGAAGAAACTGTGGTCTAGATAAAACTGGACAAAGCTCTCTTGAGATCCTCTGACAAATTATTAATCTGAGACATGTCATGTGCTTTATCTGATGCTCCCACGGTAAGTTACTAGAACTTACAGAAAAAGGATCCCTTTCCAGCGTTCGCTCCTCTTCCGGGTGATGACTGTCAGTCACGGCTGCGACGGAAACATTATGGCCATTGCTGACAGCCATTACCCGTCAACAGCTGTGAACATGCTCCCCTCCTAAGCTCTCAGATGAGGACGGACAGCAGCTTGCCAATGTTTTTTATCTGCAGCAACCAATCTGATGTTATCAAATGTTTTCTAACTGGAGCAGACTAGCAGATTGGTTGAGGCAAATTTGCATCTCTTATTGAATGAGCCATGAATGTGTATTAGTAGATTTGAAGGACACGGTTATTTTTTTTCATGTTTAAATATGTGGAGTGGATATTAATTGTCCCCCTGTTGAGCAGTTGTTCGTTGACCCCTGATAATAGCTGTGTCTGCATCATAGATCTGTGATTATTAATGTGATAGCTTGTCTGAAATCTCTGGCCACAGAACGTTACTTTATCTATATATTCATCACACGTTGTGCATGCCACATGTCTTGTGCTGCATTCCTTCATCACATGTTAGGAGAGGTTAAAGGCCTCACAAATGACCCTTAACACATGACAGGCTTCAAAAAACTCCTTTAAACCATGGATACAGTGTAAAATGTGAAATCCTGAAAATGATTCATATCACTGACACAGTGACCATCTGTCTTGTTTATACCATAGGCATAAGGTGCTAAATGATTGAATGGATTTTAATTTTTGCCTCAGATTGTGGTCCCTTCCCTGCCATGACAAAGATTGCTATTTTCACCGTATTTATAAAAACGTTCATTTTCACATTCACGGAAAAGTATCGCTACAACAATGTGTGATGGTAGTCTTTGCCTTATTAATTGTGTTAAAGGGCATGTCCACCCCCAAAACTATAATTTTACCCACTACTGGCCCCACTGTGTAGTGTAATAAAATCCTTAACTTACATCCCAGCTCCAAATGGCTGCCCTGCTATGCACCTCCAAAGTCCCAAAAACTGACCAACAGGAGCCTAGCAGAGACCATATAGGACTCTGCCTCCTGTCTCTCCTGGAGAATTTGTACATGCTCAGTGCAGCCCTCCCCCCGCCTCCTTCTCCCTCCCGTTTCGCTCTCCCTTCCCCTAGTGTTAAACCCCTTCAGGGTATAGCAAGGCTTCCTTCCTCAGCCCCAACCGCTATAATACTTTTGTCAGAAACTCCCCCGAACTCTACTTACCTTACCTCTCTCCCTTGGCGTTCTCCACTGCCGGCAGCCACGTCCGAGATTGATTGGCTCTCACGGACGCGGCTGCTGGTCCGGCCCCCTGCTTGCAGTTTCATGCAAGCAGAGGGCCAGGACAGTGTGTCGGAGGAAAGAGGGAAGGTAAGTAGAGGTCGGGGGAGTTTCTGACAAAAGTAATATAGCGGTTGGGGCTGGGGAAGGAAGCCCTACTATATACTAAAAGTAAGGAAAAGGGGTGGACATGCCCTTTAAGTGTGGTATCATGGTGAAAAGAGAAATTGCTCTCTAGTCTCGGCCATTACCAAACCAGAGAAGATGAAATGTCAGAGCTATTTTTGTCATTTTTTAAATTTAAAGGGCAAGTCCAGCCCCCAAACGAAAAGTTACATGGAAAAAAGTCTAATACCCCCCTGGGTACTTATTAGTATTGAGAAACATTCCACAATGTACTGACACCTTCCATGGGCCCATTGGCAGGCTAAATAAATGGCCACTTATGCGTTTTCGCCAACTCAGACTTGATGAATTTGAATGGCTAACCTTAACAAAATAAAATACTTTTCGCCATTTTATAAATATGCTTGAGCTGTTAAAAAGCAAACCATTGCATTAATGACTTTTCGCCACTGGTTATCACTGCTTTATAAATTGCCAAAGTCCAAAGTTGTCAAAAGGCTGTGATAACTGAGGCGAAAAATGTAACAAACCTTTATAAATAAGTCAGCAATAAACTAATGTGAATGCAGTCAGGTTATTAAAAGTGTCTTACAGTCATCTAAAGATCTGATAACCCAAACCTTTAAGCTAGGTACACACTATACAATCTTACCTTCGAATGTTCAAGGCTTTCAAAAAAAGGACTGTCGGTTGCGGCAAAAGCACCCTCGTCTGACAATTAGGCTTGACCGATTGTGTGGTCCACAGAGGACCACACGATCAGTTGTGATATTTCGACGTGTCCAAATCTGAACGGTCGGCTATCTGTCGGGGCTGCAAAAAGCCGCCATACAATTATTTTGGCCCGACCGACCGAAACACTGAAATGTCGGTCAGTCGGGTCGAATTATTGCATCGTGTGTAGCTAGCTTTACACACACCTTTGGTTCTTTTGACACTGAGTCAAAGTCTTTGTGGCATCATATCGACCCTTCACACGATTAGGGTCAGCTTTCCAGTATAAATATCAGCAATTACCCCAGGTATACAACACTTCTGGAAGTTGCTTTTTTTCGTATATGGCACAGACTGGACAAGGGAGTCCTTACAGTTGCATAAAATTCACTAATGTTCTTTGTGTTGATGTTAGCTCTATTCTAGTTCTGTATTTGGTAATACAATATCAGTATTTACTTGTTTATTACAGCTTCTGGCTATTGATTCTAACAACTTTATGTTGCAACAATGATTCTTATTATCCCAGAGAAATGGGAACCCAGATGTTGCATTGCAACCTTTGTTAACCAAAAAGAAAGCTTTAGTGGTGAGTCGTGAAGTTTAAAGGGCATCTATAGTGAAATTTTTACATTACTCCAATCTAGACATAAAACAAGGTTAGTGTATGCTGCCATATTCCCATATTGCACACAGTACAATTTACGGCAAAGCTCCCCACTCCCTCTCCCCTTTCTGGTCATTCCCCCATTCATATACAGTAGTCTGGCTGTGAATCAAGCCTGTGAAACAAGCTATAAAAACCTTGGCTTATACTCGAGTATATACGATAGCTCATTTCACTGGATCTGTGCAATTCTGAATTAGAATATATACAAAGCTATTGTTCTCTTCTGCTTGTCTTCTTGGGTTCTATTTGCACAAAATCAATTGTGTATTGCAATTCTGTCAGTATGCACAATTCCAGAAGCCTGAATTGCTAGCCTCCGTGGTGTAATATGCACAAAGCCGTTAAGCGTAAATACTGACATTTCTGAGGGTCATATGAAAAACAGTGACAGAAATATTTGCTAAGACCCCATTAAAGGGCATGTCCACCCCCAAAACTATAATCCCCCCACTACTGGCCCCATCATGTAGTGTAGTTTAATCCTTACCTCACATCCCAGCTCCATATGGTTATCCTGTAGTCCCCCCCCAAAGTCCCCAAAACTGCCCACCAGGAGGATAGCAGAGTCCATATAGGACTGCGAGGGGGAGAAGGGCATGCGTACTGCAGCCCTTCTCCCCCTCCCTCTCCCTACCGATTAGGATTCCCTCCCCCTACCATAAAAACCTTTTTACCTAACATTCCCCCTGTCCCGCCAGCCCCAACCGCTCTATTAGAATTATCAGAAAATGGCCAGAACATTACTTACCTTCCCTTTTGCCTCCGCCGCACTGAACTCCCGGCAGCCGCGGCCGTGATTGGCTGCCGCTCAGCCAATCACAGACGCGACTGCCGGTCCAGCCCCTCTGCTTGCATTTTCTCGCAAGCAGAGGGCCGGCAGCGCGGCGGAGGCAAGAGGGGAGGTAAGTAAAGTTCTGGGCATTTTCTGATATTACAAACATAGCGGTTGGGGCTGGGGGGACAGGGGCAATGTTTGCTAAAAAATTTTTCCTGTCCTGCACCATGCAAAGTACACATGTTCAAAATCAAGTAGCAAATACAATTGTAAATATGGAGGATTAAAACGGATGAGCCATTCCGCTATCCATGTGAGTGTAAAGGCATACAATTCTATCCTTAAACACGTATGTCCACTCGCACATACAAGTGTATACTTACCTATGTATACGTAATAGTTACTTATCTGGCCAACGTTCCTAAAAGAAGATATTCAGTCTGGAGTTCACTGTCCTCTTTACCTCTTCCCACTGAACATGTGGTGCTCGTAACAAACCACTTTAAGAGGAGGTGGCAACATCGGAAGAAGGGGATAACAAACTGTGGACTAAATATTTTATAGGGAAGATGTGGCAACCCTACATGCATTGTGCCAAAAGTATACATTTCTGGACTGGACACAATATTTCTAACAATATTTTTCATTCAAGTGAGATAGGAAAACCAAAAGCTGAAAGCAATACTTTTCCTAAGGGCACTGTTCGCGCATTCTACCGCATCAAAAACCGAAAAGCACAAATTATGACAACACATACAATGGGCACAGAAAATGGTGATCACGTGCTTTGTCAAATGGTAGAGCATGGCCCCCATAATTACCAAGTAATTGTGTATTCCATGGGATGTGCAAAGCGGAGGCAATCAGAAAAATGGATTGCATCATGCAAAATTTATGTGTAGTGGGGACTAGCTTTAAAACTTTTACGTTTAAGTAAAGCAGACAGTAGAAAGATTCTTGGGGGAATTATTTTTCGGGTTTAGTGGTCACATAGCCAAAATATAGCAATTTTTTTTTACATTTTACACTCAAAATAGAAATTTACAGGGTTATTCAATAAACGTTCTTATCGTTTAAAATGGTGCTAATTGTGCCCCAACCAATCAGATGTAAGCTTACAAATGTTTAATAAGATCTGATTGGTTGGGGCAAATTTAGCACCATTTCAAGTGATAAGAACTTTTATTGAATAACCTTGTTAGTGTCCAATCCTGTTAGTAATAAATTGCAACCTTAAACCAGTGTTCTGTTATATTTGAAGGACTGGGAGAAAGACAGCTTGGAAAAGAAACACTGGATGCCCTGAGGATTTTGGCCTTTTCAGAAAATGCAGATCTGCAACATTCTGCCGCTCTCTATTATCTTCACATGAGCCAATACTGTAAGTGTGGGTTTATTTGTTATATTATGTTTTTCATATTCTAACTGGATCTAGAATTACACATATGTATTGGGTTTTCTGAATAAAAATAAAATACAATGAATATGGTTGATTTGCATATCAACAGAATGGTAAATGGTTGCCATAGAAACAGACTTTCCATAGGTTAACCCAACTGTATAGAATGTGGGTTTCTTTGTATTAATCTAAATTTTGATAACACTGGGTAGTTTACATTTTACATTTCGAAATGCGTTGTATAATCACTTATCACTGGTTACTACTGTTATTATTGTGGTGTATATCAGGGCTGGTGTGCTACAGATTTGATTTAATATAGGAGATTAAGAAAGTTACTGCATATAAAATGAAGGCTTATTAAGATGACATCTAAGAGCAGTGTTTGTAAAATATAAAAACAGAAAGAGTGTTGCATTAAGAGGACTTTGTCAGATCTCATAGATATGTCGCCATTGATACACATCACTTCACAGTCACATGCTTCTTGCACATGACTTGTTTGTGCCTCTTTATATTATATCTAATGATTGTTTCCTTAAATTTTAGATGTTTTGATCAATGACCACAGTCTCATGACCTTTTGAATGAAAAAAAGTACACATTTTTTAGCTGCATGTTTTTTTTAAAATTATTTTTCCTTTGAAAATGTTTATATAATAGATAGAGATATAGAGATAACATTTCAAGATATACCCTGTAGGCATAGTTTACCCCTCAAATGAAAAATTAAATATAACACCAAAACTGCAATAGATAGAAAGCTAAAAGATATAAAGACTAAATATAAATGCTGCACTGTAACCCCTCATTCTTCTTCCTGGTTCGGCCAGGAAGCATAGCAGGCGAAAGCTAATCATAATTCCAGAGGACAAGGGGCCATTCTTTCTAAAACATGTCATTAATATGAGAGTGGCCTTTTAAAGTTTTCCTTTAAAGGAGAATTAAGATTTAAGAAGTGCACATGCCAATCAGATTATTAATTATTTAGAGTTCTAAAGTGTGTATTAAATCTCATTTTATAATTTGGAGATATCATCCTAGTCCAAACTAAGGATGGGTACACCACTCGGACCGGCATTTGTCCCAGCCAATCCGTTCACCACTAGCGAGCAATTGGCCAGGGACAAATCACTGTTGGTCTGGGCAAAAGTAGCCGTGTTCGACAGTTCCCCGCGACAGATTGTGCGGTCCCATTGGACCAACCGCATGATTGCCCGTTATTTACCTGCATACCCAATCGCCCATTCGTCCAAACCAGATAAACGGGCGGCCTTTGGCACCCACAGCATGCAATATTTTCACCTGATACACGGTAATATAGGTCGGTCGGACAAAAAAGTGCCTAAGAGTTTCCGTGCCAAAGATCGATTCCATCTGTGTCTCTTTATAACACAAGTCTCAAGTCATTAAAATTAGAAGGTGGCTGCATGTTTATGTTTTGTTCTTTTATAAAGGATAACAAACTAAAGCATTGTTTTAAATAACCTTTACCGATTTTTATCTTTCTTTTTTTATTAACTTCAGTGACTTCTCAGCTTCCACCTGAATTTTTGGAGCCTTATCAAGCTTTGCTGCAGTCCAGTGATTTAGAAGTTCAGCAAATGTCTTCCTTGTCACTTGTGAACTTTTTACTGGAGGGATATTGTAAGTTTTTATTAGATGAATTAGTTCAACATTGCAGAGCTGATACACATTTTACTGGGTTTTTGAGTTTGAAGACATAATACTCCTAAAGATAAGATTCCTAAATCTGAGTATCAGCTATTTTTATGTTTGATGGGTTTAAGACATTTACCCATATATGTTTATATTTCTATATAACAAAAATAAGGTCAGAGATGACCAGTATATAGTATAGTAAATTTAAGCAAGGTGATTTATATCATTTTTATCACAATTTGACACTAAAAAAGCACGCTCAGGCTATTAAAGGACAACTAAAGCCACAGAACAACACTGAACCAGAAGGCAGAACACCTTGATATTAAACCAGTAATCTGCGTCTTACCTCTCATTTTGATACAGGCACTGGGAAATTTAACTAAATAATATATGGTTTGTGCTTTACTTTACATCATTCTTGTATCACACAGTTTGCTCAATGATTATTATGTTCTGCACATGCTCAGTCCTTAGCTATGGCAGAAACTTGTTACAGTTGGTCACACCCACTAATAATCTCCAGCCAATCCTAGGTCAGGAGGTGTGGTCTGACACAGCACATACACACAGATGCTTCATCCAGTTCTTAACAGGCTTTTATTAACTTTAATACAATTTACTGAAGTGTTATTTTATAGCTTATTAGTGTTTTTAGGGGGGTTGTTTTCAGATTCTGGAGTGTAAAAAATTGGCTTTAGTTCTCCTTTAATATTATCTAATATGGCCCCCCTGATTAGATTCATATACATCAAAACATTTTCACAAAGCATTTTGAGTAGTTAAGTAAACTACTACCATTACCATTAGGCAGAGTGAGGCATTTATCTCAGGCAGCATCCTGGCACTGAAGAAGAAATGTGGCAGACAGGCAGTTGTAGAAAAAATTTTTTTTTTCCTTGACCAGTCAAGAAAAAAACAAAAAGAATTTTCCATAGTAACAGATATGATGTTGTTAAAATCCTTTAATATGGTTAGGTTAGCTTTAATAAGTTTGTTAGACTGGTTAGGTTAGTTAGGCCCTGCTGAAAGAGTCTACCTTGACATGGCGGAAGGCTTACAAATCTTTTGGCTAAAATATTTTATACTACAGAAAGTATGGCACTTCTAATCTATTGTAACAGTTGAACCAACATGTAAAGCACAGGCTATAAAATAAGTTAATTTGACTTAAGCAACAAAAACTTGAAAGGAGCAATATGGTAGGGGCAACACAAGCTGTTTGAGAAAGGGATGTAATATCTGTTTCTAGTAATTTACATTATTGCTAAATGACTGTCCGAGGAACTGTTTAAATACCTATGTGATAGAAAGTTAAAAATCATAAAACTTTAGCCATGCCTAAAACTTTAGCCATGCCCATACCCAACCCACCCATTCTAATATGGCAACAGCGCACAAAAGAGCGGCAATAAAGTTTGGCTCAGGCAGAAAAAACCCTAGAAGTGCCCCATATTATATAGGGGGTATTTGTCAGTGCATGGGCCCAATATTTACAGAGTATAATCATATAATATGAAGGACTTTTAATTTTGATCAGGCACAGAAAGGATTTGTTACCGTGAGAAAGGTAAAACTATGGAACTGTCATGTAGTAGATGTGGTAATGGCAGGATTTTTGGATAGTTTCATGAAATGGCTGGAAGGTTTTCTAGAATTAAAGAGCATTGAAAGTTACTAGAATTAATATGGGCCTTTGTACAAAGAGGTGTAGATGTTTGCCTGTGCTCTTAATCTGCAGTAACCAGTCAGATAAATCAACCAGATTTTTAAAAATGCAGTAGACCAGTAAAAACTAAAAATCTGATTGGTTAGTACAAATTAAGGATGGGTACGTTTTTCCATCCGGACTGACCGTTCGCCACTAGCGAGACCGTACGATCACCATCGATTTTCCAACACGTCTGATTGCGCATTCGTCCGATCCAAGCTACCTGGAAATATTGATCGGTTGGCCCGAAAAATGTGCTTGTGTGTACCCAGCCTAAGAGCACTTGTAAACTTTTGCAAGTCTCGCTACATACCATAAGCCCCATAGTTCTTGTTGATTCATAGATTCTTCTGATTTCTATTGTATTTGGATCCTGTAATGAATGGTTTTCCACATGGGAGAGGGGGGTTTACCTTCATCTGGATCAACTGTTTGCTGGGTACACATGGAGGGACTTTTTGTCCCGACCGAGCGCTCGCTACTAGCAAATGTCCGTCGGTAGTGGCAAATTCGTCTGCGGCTGAATTTGCGAGTTATCGATTGTGCGGTGCCATAGGGAATTTACCGCACGATTTGGCCGAACGAACGATCGATGCCGGTCGTGGCCACCCACCCTACACCAGCCAATATTTTCGGGCAATCGACCGAAAGTGCCGGGAATTGGTCGGTCGGCCGAAAATATTGGCTGGTGTGTACCCAGCCTTAGACAGGCATCATGGGTGGATAAGATTGCATGCCTTTATTTAACCTTTGTAACTACATTACATGCTGGGATTTTGTTTTACATGTTCCCATTGGTGCCTTTTGAACATAATTGCAAAAATTATTAATAATCTATTTAATGATTGCCTAAATGTTATATTTTTGGCACTTATATTACAGTGAACAAAGAGCTTGTGGTGCAGATGGGACTGTTGGAGCCAATATTAGAACTACTGGAATCAGGAGATTCTGCTGTGCAGTGCAACTCTTGTGCTTGCATTATGACACTTGCAATCTCTGGTAAGCTTTATGTAGATTTTGCTCAATTAGCTAAAGCTGGCCGTACAAATTAATGAAATAGAGCAAATCTCATTTAATCCGCCAAAGGAATGCATCCTGCAATATGTGGCTGCATTTGCATGTGTAAGGCTAGCTTAAGGGAGATAGAAATCTGAATGTGTTCACATTTTGTATACATGCTAATGGGGATTGTATTGTATTGTCTGCTTACATTGCTTACATTGTGTAAATATAATAAATATAATAATCAACTGCCGCGCTATGTATCCACCTCTATGCCCTACAATAAAAAACATCCAAGCGCCCGGAGAACATAGCCAGAAGTTACTAATAGCATTAAAATACAATATACCTCTTGCCCTTAAACTTCCACACACTCCCCATGTAAGCATAAAATATAAACCATTTATTTAATCAAATGTTATACTTCCTTTTGTTCCGTTTAATTGAAGAACAGGAGATATGTCTTACCTCCTGTTCTTTAATTAAACAGCCAGGAGAAAGGCACCAAGAGAGCGAACTTACACACAATCATATTCTCCACTGTTCCTCTAACAGGTTCTGTCTCGCTCTTCTACTGTATGCATTAGTAAACAGTAGCAGTAATACAAAGATAGGCAGCTGTTTTTTATGTTTGGGTTAAATAGATTTAGATAAAAAGCAAATAATTGCCAACATTAAGGTTGTTTCTAGTGGTTGAAATACAGTGAATTTTCTTAAATATTCTGAATTGAGAAAGCCAGTCGGATGACTAGCGTCTTTAAGAACTAAACTTAAAGTCCAGTTGATCTAACTTAATACAACAGATATACCATGACCTGGATGAATGAGAACCTTCACTAGTCTATCCAAAGTTACAGCAGTTTTAAAATGTCTAGATCCAATCCAAATTGGAGGATACTCTCACCCACTGGAAGGAAACCTGTATCTTCTTTTGGATGACATCAGGCACTGGAGGGGAAAAAAAGTAAAGAAATGAAGCAATTCTGTACCTGATAGGAGTGTAGGTCTGAAATGCTGTGACCAAGATTTACTCACAGCTACAGGTTTGAGAAGCTGCTGTTGAGCTTTCTATTTATTTTATTATTCTATTTATTCTGAATCATTTGATGTTAACATATTTGGACACTGTACAATTCTAGAAAAGAAATGTAAAATGTTTGAAATTATTATAGTATCCACACACATGCCCATGATATGCATCAAACATAGTTTTCCTGTTTGACATGAAAGATGTGTTGATAGAATCTTTCTTTTTGTAAGCAGGTCAAAGAGCAATTAAAGCTGTTTTATGGATTTTACATATACTTTACGAGAACATCTCATTACATTCTGCATTACATTCTGATGTGTACATAGTAGTACCTACCATGTTTGCTATTCCTTAGTTCCTTCCAAATATTACATTTTTAATTTAAAAAAATATTTAAAATGTTGGTAATTTGTGCTTGTGTGTGGTTTGTTGTTTTTTTTAAACTAGATTCTTTGCTGCTAAACAAATATAATATTCCAATAAACTGTGCCAGGTTTGTAGGTATAATCTCCTATTTCTCTGGCACACACCTATTTCTCTGGACCCTTAGCTTATTGATTCAGAAATTTCACAGTACAATGTTTCAGGGAGGAACCCCCAACCTTGGACACACAGTACCAGACATAAATATAAAGCCATCCATAAAAGCTGCCCAACATCAAGTGAAAGGGTTCATAATAGACTTTAGATTAGATTTTGGAATTTATTATGAACTTTCTTCTCTCAATTAACCTGAATTGTATGAACACTTAGTGAGTGAGATTTATCTTATTTCTTTATGGCACTATATATTAGTTTTCCCCTGAAAAGTTATATTCTGGTATTACTAAATGAATAGGTTCAGGGACCTTTCCATCTCCAAGGGTGTTGTGTCTGCATTATCTTTGTTGTGTTATCAAAAGATCAAAACACCAGCCCCACCTTATAATTGTGGCATGTGCAGGTGTGCATTTCTTACTACAGTATTTGCCAAAAGTACTCTGAATAGCACTTTATGAACATTCACTCTTTTTTAGATTATACTTAAAGGTCCTTAAAAAAGGTTTGCTTATTTTAGAAGGGTAGTTATATTACCAGCTAGTGATAGTGCTAGTGGTTGTCTCTAGAAATGTAATCTTTTTGTTTTGTAGAATCCAATCGGGAGGCCATTGGAATTGCTGGAGGGATCCGGCCTTTGCTTACGTTAGCCAAGTCTTATGATCCCAGAGTGCAGCAGAATGCTGTTGGAGCTATTTTGAATTTAACCAGATCAGGTAATGTTATGCTTCCAGTATTAATTATTGTTTACTACTCAAAACAAACATTCTCCAGTTTTCCTGTAAAAGGATTCACCATAAGAAATACCAAAGCACAGTACGCCTGCTTTTCAATTCTGCATTGATCTTCTGCACTACCAGTAACATAAGTTTGGACTTAGCAACCAGGACACACAAATCACGCGTACAGCTTTCAATGGAGCTTGCTGGCACTGTGGTCCAGTTATTTGCAGAATGAGGGCCATGTGACTTTACCAATGCCAATAAAAAAGCTGATTTTTTGTTATAAGTTAAACAAGAATTAATTTTATATATAGTATAAGCTACTGCTATTTGATAGAAATAAAGAAAATGAGTTCAACCTTAATGCCCACATCATACACTGTATTGCTTTCCTTTTAATTAGAGGGGGAATGCTTATCTTTTTGTTACAGAGCGTATCAAGAGCATTCTGTGCAGAGAGGGAGCCCTGCCAGTCCTTACTCTTCTTCTACAATCTGCTGATTCTGAAATCCAGGTATGGAGGGCTACATACAGTATATAGATGTTGATTTAGAGTTTGTGAATAATGCATGGGACAAAAATGTCCAGTTTGGGGCTAGGCACTCCTTATGGCAATTTGCACTGGTATCTCCTCCACTTACCATGATGGGCCATCTCTTCCTCTCTCAGGTCCGCGCGGGTGCGTGAGCGCTACGTCATTGGACCTCCACCCAATGTGGAGTGCTCCGTGTTCTCCAATGGCGCGTGGAGGCGGGAGGAGATTGATGACACTGCGCTTGCGCTTTTGTGTCTGTGATCCACATTAATTACAGACGACTTTTAGTATATAGGATTATTATCATTATGGATTTATATAGCTCCAACATCTTCTGTGGCGCTTTACAATTACAATTATTGAGCTGGGCAGCAAGTTTAGGATAGATTGAAGTGGTGCGCTAGGTGGTTGTTAGGTAAACCACACACTAGTGTGTTGCAGTAGTCGAGCCAGAATATGATTAGGACATGAACTAGGATTATTGTCGTTTTGTGCTATGCGGAACATGTTTTTGACAGAAGAGTCAAATGAGATGACATGGGGATTGAAGGAAAGATCGGAATCTAGGTGAAGCTTTTTAGGGGGAAAATAGAAGGAGTAGCCAATGAAGGGAGGCTAGACAGTTCAGTGGTAGTAGTACAGTTGGCGGGGGTGAACGATAAAGGGAGGTTAGGTGGTACAGTAGTAGTGGTTGAAAGCTGTAGGGGGAGGAAGGGTTAACAGGAAAACAATTTCTGATGTTTTCAAAATTTCTTGTGAAATATCAGGCTATTTCATCGATAAACGGAGTAGTCAGAGGAGGTGACGAACAGAGCAGGGAGTTAAATACTTTGAAGAGCTGTTTGGGGCTATGAGATTGTGTGGAAGAGAAGTAGTTTTGTTTAACTAAGGACAAAACACTTATTTCGCTAGTGCTGTTGTTTGTGTTTCTGCTCTTGGTAAATGTTTAATATGTGTTGTCTAGACAATCTATCAGGAAGATTTTACAAACTGGAAGATGTACTACATGAAATGGGAACACCTGGCATTTATTGTTCTGCAACAGCTGGTGGGGCAAAGGTTGTTATGTACGGTTAAAAAAGAGGGTGTAAAGGTTGGACTTTATGGATGTGTGTCTTTATTCAACCTCAATTACTGTACTGTAACTATGTAATAATGCTAATTTGCCCAATACTACTCATGTAACATGGAACATTCTTCATTTCTTCCTAACCTTTATGAACACAAGAAAAAAATGTAACTGCTTAGGTCAAACAAACTACAGTATAACCTTTAACTGATGCTTTGATTCCCAGGCTTGTAAAAGAAATAAATAATGACAAAATGACCTACTGACACCATGTTTGTTGTCCAAGGTTTATTTGAAAACAGGAAAAACTTGCACATCAAGTTACTTCAGAAAGCACCCAAAATGCAGTACATATGTGTTCATTGGAGTATTTCTGTAACACTTGTTAACAAAGCAGAAAAACTTTATCATTAAAAACAACAATAACTAAAAGGGTATTAAAGGGGAACATATAAGTCTTTCCATTTAAGTATAGTTGCAGCCTAGCCAGATGTTCGTTGCACACGTGAACACGCTTGGGGGCCAAGAACGTACCTGTGTACGAGGCTTTACAGTCATTGCCCCTGTAGCCACAGTCCAAGCTTTTTTTTAATGTGGTTTGCTAATAAGCAGCCACCAGCGCAGAGCCTCCTCTGTGCCACAGCTGAAGAGGAGAGAGAGTGCAGGCAGGAAGTATCAAACTCTGTATAGACTGCAGTTCTTTAATATGTTTTAGACCCTAAATAGTAAAAGGTCATGGGTTGTGCTCTGTGTGTAAGTCTACAGTATGTTTATATATACAGTTACGTATATGTACTGGTGTATGCACATGTTCAAGCAAGTATTCTGGAACTTGTCCATGTTTGCTTTTGTGAATGTGTTTGTTAATGTAGGGGTTGGAGGATATAATAGTTGTTTGTGTTTAATAATTACTGGTATGTGTTACTGTGGAAATATTTCTTTCGGTGCAAATTTCTGTTAAATGTGTGGAGCACAATTAAACAATACACATGTATTTGTGTACATATGTATGTGTATGCACGTGTTAAAGCACAGATACACACATTAGATAAAGAAAGACAGATTAGATGGCTAAATAGAGACAGATAGATAGACATCAATATGTTGGACAGTTCATTATAGAAAATAAAAATATGGAACATTGCATTTTTAAAATACCAAACTTTAAAACATGTCACCCTTATGTATCTGTTGTATTCAATTAGATCAACTGGACTTAAAGTTTATTTCTTGAAGACGTTTCGCTAGTCATCTGACTGGCTTTCTCAATTCAGGATGACTTGTACAAGAATCTGTATGCAATATAAGTACCAAATTAAAGTCCCAATTAGCATATAACAGCCAGGTGTTAGGGACCTTATGAGTGCAAGGTGTGGATTCATTGAGGCTAAGGGGTGTTATCAAAACTGCCCAGGGTATGGTGTAAAAAAAAAAGCGTGACACCTTACCCTGGGCAGTTTCGTTAACACCCCTTAGCCTCAATCCAGCAACTTTAATTTTTTTTTACAGTGTACATATTCTTTGACCTTTCATGATACTTTTACCATACATACCTCCAATACTACAGCACAAATTAATTTATTATCTGTATCCCTCATTAGTCTCGATAAATAATCAAATCCTGTATGCAATTTCTTTGGTACAGTCGGTGCCAAACCCTTTTGACACACAGACTGTTTAAAAAACACACCGTAAATAATCTGATTTATTAATGATCATGATAGATTGATAGATATTCCAACTAGTCATTTATTATAAATTTACAGGGAGATTTAATAAAAGTTCTTATCGTTAAAAATGGTGCTAATTTTGCCCCAACCAATGAAATCTTTTTAACATTTAAAAGCTAACATCTGATTGGTTGGGGCATAAATAGCATAATTTTTAACAATAAGAACTTTTATTGAATCTCCCTGTTTTAGTTTTAACTGAATATATTCTCCTCTAACTCACAGGTGATGTGGGTCTTTAGAGCAGTATTGGCTTAAAAAAGCTAAATTACTGTTCTTTTTTTGACTTCGTTACATAGGGAAAAAAAATTGCAATATTTTACAAAGTTAACATAATCTGTAAAACATCATATATCTGTTGAAAAAACAAATAAATGGCTTTTATCTAATAAAGCCTGAAAGCTGTGGTTTGCAACAGTTTACCTTTCTGAATAACCTTAGGACTATAATAGATCTTTCTGTCAGTTGCCACAGGTAACGCTGTGTACAAAGAATAATGATGTTCTGTTCTACTGCCTGCATCATCACCATAGTATTCAGAGACACCATACTTCTTTGTTGACTTTAGCAGCTGCCAGGTTATCATTGATTTGCTGTTTGCCTGTTATATTAAATCCTTTGTCAAATATAACCCTGGTAAATAAGTGGACTTGAAACATCCCACGAGCAGCAGGCTAAATTATGGTTTGTGAGCTTTTTGTTAATAATTTTTTTCCTGTTTGAAAGCAAGGATTTCCATCTGGGAAGGTCATTATAATACTAACTAAGGACTGTTAGACCAAGATATGAATGTGTGTGTGTAAGGGGTTTGTTCCCTAAATTTAAATTTACAAATCCAGGTGGTATAGAAAAAAACAAAAATGCTCCCTATCTATCTTAACCCAACAAATATAACCCATAACACTTTACAGTAAAAATTTACTTTCTAAGGTATTTTACTGATCACTGGATCTGGTTTTGGTAAGATAAACAGGTGGGTGCATTTTTACTGTGGACATACAGTACCCTTTAAATATAAGTGTTGTGGAGTAATTTTAGTTATTTTACAGGGTTGTACTTTCATCGTATTGTATAGAAAAGAAAATGTAGTGCTATTGCCCTGATACTTATACCCAGTTTACTGCTTTGCTTACCTGTCTGAATCTGCTGCCCTGCACAGACCACATTATCTAACAGAACTGCCTAAAAAAGAGTTGGGACTGAAATGATTGGATCCCTGATAGAAGTGGAATTGCTTTACTAAATGTAATTTTTTTTCTAGTGGTGGTCTAGTTTCACCGACTTTCCTAAATTATTTTGAAATATAATGATATTTACAGCTCCAGGTTGAATTAGAACATTCCCTTTTACTCTATGATGCCCCCACCTATCTTAGAGAGGATCCAAAGTAAGGCAAAATAACCCAAACCTCTGAGGTCACATCCAGGTTGCATTAGAAGGGGTGAAAAACCCTTTCTGACTGCAGTGGGTACCTTGATCCATCTGGAACTTCATTAAAGTAATGCTTTGCTTAATTATAAATAGGGCATACAGCCCTCAATTGAAACAATCCAATGAACATGCAAGAAAAGTGTCTCCTGAACAGCAGATCCAGTTTAAATGTTCATTATATTAAGGAACCCCCTCTCCATGCTTTTTGTATTAGATCTGTTTGAAAGAAGATTGCTCTAGAAGTTGCCTTCCAGTTACAGCTGTATAGTGTCAAATTTCTAAACATTTAAATACTTAGTTACTTGAAAGACTTACTACACTTCCTGAAAGAGTTAATATTGTAGCCATCCACAAAATCCAAACTTTGGATCCCACTATCCCAACAGAGCTTCTGTATATAAAGTCTGTACCTGTATGAACTTTATGTTTTCCTAAAAAAATGGAAACAAAGCAGTAAACTAAATCAGTTGACTATTTCATATTGTTTCAAGTAATAGAGGGGATTTGAACCTGTGACCTCATGTGCTGTGTGTTTCTAAAAACATGATATTTATATGTTGCCCCACCAGAGCTACCAGGAAGAAAAATTTTTTTTGCCCCAGGCTGTTATTAATGCACGCTGGCTGCAAAATAAACTGCAGGTTAACAAGCAGCTTTCAAAGTCTTATCAGAGACTTCCATATTGGTGTGGAGACATCTGCATAGAGACAGTGAATACTGGGGTCAGTGTGTGTGGCACTTTTAAGACTACATGGGCTGTCAGTTGCACTGGCAACAACATGGAAGTCTTCTTTGTTATAGAATATATTAGTTACATGTACTAAATGCAACTTACTAGAGAAGAATCATACAATGTATAGGTGTTTTGGGAAGAAAGTCTTTCAATTAGCATTAAAGGGTATGTCCACCCTTCAAAAATTTTTTTCACCAAACATTCCCCCTGTCCCCCCAGCCCCAACCGCTATATAAGTAATATCAGAAAATGCCCTAAACTTTACTTACCTTCCCTCTTTCCTCCGCCGCGCTGCTAGGCCCTCTGCTTGCGAGAAAATGCAAGCAGAGGGGCGGGACCGGCAGTCGCGTCTGTGATTGGCTGAGTGGCAGTCAATCACGGACGCGGCTGCCGGGAGTTCAGTGCGGCGGAGGCAAGAGGGAAGGTAAGTAATGTTCTGGGCGTTTTCTGATAATTCTAATAGAGCGGTTGGGGCTGGGTGGACAGGGGGAATGTTAGGTAAAAAGGTTTTTATGGTAGGGGGAGGGAATCCCAATCGGGAGGGAGAGGTAGGGGGAGAAGGGCTGCAGTACGCATGCCAAACTTCTCCCGGAGGCCAGGTAGGAGGCAGAGTCCTATATGGACTCTGCTATCCTCCTGGTGGGCAGTTTTTGGGACTTTGGGGGGGACTACAAGAAAACCATATGGAGCTGGCATGTGAGGTAAGGATTAAACTACACTACACAATGGGGCCAGTAGTGGGGGGGGATTATAGTTTTGGGGGTGGACATGCCCTTTAAAAAAAATAAATATAGTTCTTTAAATCCAGACTGGAAAGTATTGAAATCCAGTAAACCTGTTCATGCAAAAAGGGTTTCTTCACTGCATTTCTTATTTTAATCAGTAGAGTTATTGTAATTGTTGACTGGCATAGTTATTGTTGACTGAGAGTCATTATAATTGTTTGACTGACATAGAGGGATTATAATTGTTATATTTAAAGGACAACTACACTGTAAAAATTAACTTTTTAAAAATTAAAAGTAACCTGGGGCAGGTAGGTGGGATTCATACCTACCTCCCAATATTGTTTTGTTGAGGCGTGGCAGTAAGTTATCACCTGTCAGCAAGCAGTTTTTTTTAGTGCTGTCATTCTTCACAGAAACAATATTAGAAGGCAGAAATCACAAATCCTATCTACCTGCCCCAGGTAATTTTTTTCAACTTATTTTTCAACATTTTGGTTCTCCTGTAATCACTAAAAGCAGCTATCTCTGAAAGCAATTACTGTGTATCAAAGCCATGCTAGTATCCAGTGATTTTATTACAATTTAGTGTTTCTTCTTTATTTTCTACAGTACTACAGCTGTGCCTCCTTGGGTAATATTGCTGCTAACCCAGAGCACCATAAAGCCATGCTGGAGATTGGTGACAGATTTCTCCTTCGAATGCTTGTTTCTCTGATGTCTTCCTCTGTGCAAAAGGTATTTAATTTGTTACCTACCAAAACATAAAAAAATTGGACAATCAAATAAACTACATATCAGTCTTTTTCCCTTTCACAAAATAGCGATATGAAGGATTTAGATTTTAATTTAGTTATTTAGAAGAAGGAAATCTTCAATTTCTCTTACACTTTGCAAAAGCAATGTAAAATTGGCCCCATATTACCTAGTCGAACACAAGTTTTTAAAACAAAAACATTTTTAATCAAGTTGCTGTACCAGTTTTCTTAGGTTCTTTATTCTGTACAGGTTCTTTCTTAGCTTTACATCTTTATCAAGCATTTCTTTATAGTGTCCCTATCTGAAAGTAAATGAAACCATTAAACCATCACTATCTGAAGGTGAATTAAACCTTGAGCAAATCAATCCGGCTCCACATTTTTGTTAGTTACTTAATTAAGCCCTGACACACTGACTTAGCTAGAATGAGAGCTACCATGAGTACTGAATTCCAGTGGGAGGAGACTCCTTACTATAAGATGAAGTTAGACTGGGAAATAAAATGAAAACTTTGAAGTTAGGAGAAAGACATAAGGTGAGTGAAAGAGTGTGTATGTGGCCTTTAATACTGGAGCTTCAGTAGTTTGTGGGGAAAAGAGACACAAGGTGTAAAAGTAAAATTAACCCCTTACAGCATAGCTGTATTGCAGTGTGGCACTGCCATCCCATTCACAGCTCTTATTAATGTTCCTTAAGTACCTTCTACTGCATATATGCATTTTTTATGTCTGTCCACACCCTGCAATTGGAAACTACACATTTCCGTAACTGCCTTCTTTGAGCTGTGATCTCCCTCTGCTTACATGAGTAGCTGTCTGCCCTACTCCCAGTACAAGAGAATTTTCTTGGATTGGCCAGGTTTCCTCTCAATCTTGACTCTGGGTTAACCACAAGTGAGAGGAGGAGACAGAGCGTGTGCAGCCACATGACATTGTGACATCACATGTAAAGCATAGTACCCAAGCAGGAATCTGGAAAACTTAATTGCAGGTTTGGGGCTAGAAATCAGGACTGTCTCTGACAATCTGTGACATTTGGGAGGTATGGGAGGAACTTATGTGATTACTCGATTCACCACTAGATGGCAGCACACATGTTAACTTAAAAAGCATCTGTAGTGGGAAAATTAACTTTTTTTTCTTTCTTTCCATGAGTTCTATAATTCCCCCCTAACCCCCAGAGTTCCCTCTCAGTCCTAAAATACACAAGTTAGAAGAATACGTGATTGCATTCCTCTACTCATACTTGTACTGCCAATCAAACCCCTGTGACTTGACCCGCTTTCCTGCTCAAGTTCATCCCTCCTCCATGCTCTGTAATAAACATAGAGATAAGAGCATTGGGGGGGAGGTAGCTTTGATGGCAGAGATAAGGCTGCACTTGACCCCCCTTCTTTATAGCTTTCACTGATTGATGATACGTCACAAAGAGAGAGATCTTTATTTTATCAGGACATGAAGAGATCTTTGTTGGGTAGCCAGAGTTGAGGCATGGAGGAGGTAACAGAGGGGAGGGGGAAGGGGGGAGTGCTGCAGTGAGATCTGACACCATGGAAAAACCATCACTGACAGATATAGGAGAAAGGCAGCACAGCGTACACGAATTTACAATGGCCCAATGTGTTTTTTTCACTGTAGACGCCCTTAAAAAGTGTTGAAAAAAGGGGCAAGTGGGAACTTGTAAAGGTTGTGAAGTAGCCTATGTTTTATTTCCAGGTTCTAAAATCTATGTGTACCAAGTCTCATGAAAAGTGTCCCAGCCGTTTGGAAGTTTTCCTGGAACATATATACAGACATACAATACATTGACTTTTATATATATATATATATATATATACCATCCTTGTATACCATCCTTGATCATTACAGTTTTATATCTTACCTAACATTACCGTAAGTAGGGGAAAGCTCGTATAAAATATAGACCAGCATGGATGATTCTATAAGTTCTAACCAAGAACTGTATCTTTCAGCAGAATTGTAGAAAAGCCGTTTGTATGCAAATGCACTTCAGTATTCAAAGTAGTAGAGAAGGAAGGTGCAGAAATACACATAATAGCTCCACAATATTTATTTCACAGGGAGAGATGTAGCTGCTACGGTACCACTGCATCGGACTGAAAAACGCAGTGCACTTGCATTTGTGTCCGCTTGTCCACGTTCGTCTGTCATGCACACATGCGATTGATAAAAGTTTTAGAACACAGCACCCATAGTGGGAACACAGAAAAGTGGATAGAAATGCACACAGTGGGACCTAGGCCAAAAGGATGCTGGGATTTGTAGTCAGTATGAACTAAGATCATTTTACCACATGTTGTTTAACATAATCATTGCTGCCCTAATATGCAGTTATTGCAATTCAAGTGATATAAAAACTGCATAATTTGAAGCAGAAATGAATATGTTATATCAACACATGTTTAAAATGATCTTGGTTGATGGTTAAATACACTTCCCAGCATGTACACTGTACAGTAAGGGATACTGGGAGTTGTTGGGACATATAAGTTTCTTCCCTAAATGTATATTAAACTAGTAATTAAATTAGCCTTCTGACCAAACTACAATAATTAAGTTTTACAAAAAGGTTTCACACTAAGAAGATGGTTTATGAATACATTTTAACATTTCCTACACTGATTAGAAATACATTGCACAGAGTTGTGCTTAGATCACTTCATTAACCTCCCCCTGCTGCTCTGCACCATGTTGTTTCTACTGTATAAATGTGCCTTTTAAATGGGGGGGGGGGGGGGGGTGATGGTGGGTATGTTTCTGCACAATATTAGAAATGTTACAGTATATGTGATATTAATCTGACATAATTTACCCTAAATTAACATCCCCCTAAAAACTGTGTAGGGTCTGCATAAAATCTTTACTATTCTAAAATGCCATTAAAGGGTATGTCCAGCAAAAATGTAAGTTTGTTTCTATCTGATTTACTGAAGAACAGGAGGTAAATGCACTATCTCTTACCTCCCGTTCTTCAGTAAATCTTACAGGAGAGGAGGAGACACTTACCCGTGGACCCGCTCCAGCAACGAAATCCCCGACGCATCTCCAGTCCTTTGCACTGTGTGCGCATGCAAAGGAGTGAGGACGCGTCAGAGACTGTCAGTGAAGTCGGGGATTTCAGCGCTGGAGCGGGTCTGCGGGTAAGTGTCTCCTCCTCTCCTGTAAGATTTACTGAAGAACGGGAGGTAAGAGATAGTGCATTTACTTCCTGTTCTTCAGTAAATCAGATAGAAACCAACTTACATGTTTGCTGGACATACCCTTTAAAGATTGGAAATAAACTATTTATAGGGCTACAGACATATTAGCACATTTTAAAAGTTATTGTTGGAGGGTATATTTTAACCTGGACAAAACAAGTGCCTTAGACCTTAAAGGGTTAATTTTTTTCACCTACTACAAAAAAAAGGATTTAGTAAGCTTGTTCTTTTAAAATCTGTATGCACAGTTTTTTAGTGCACATGAAAGCTTATTACTATTTCTAATCTTATATAGGTGCAGTATTAATTTATTCTGATAATTATGTATGCATGCAAAATTATGCATTTACCATTTGTCCTCAGCCCCTAAGGCATGTATCAGTGGGTACAGGGGAAGGGGCAAAGGTGGAAGCCCCCATGAAACAAGTTTAAAACCATGCATCTTCATTGTTATTGGGCTGTTATCTCTTGAGTCAGTGCATTATGTACCATGCGCTCTGCACTTTCTAGGTTCTTTTTTCACTTTAGTTGCTCTTGTCCACCCCACCCCCCAACTAAAATTCTCCCCACTGTTAAAAAAAATCCTTACATTTCTCTTATGCCACATATGGCTGTCCTGCAGGGTCTGATTAAAGTCCAGGAAACTGAAGAGTAGGAGCCTGTCTGTGTCTAATCCATATCTGCCACTTCCTGCTCCTCTATGAGGACTCTGGCATGGGAAGTGGAGCTCTCCCTTCTTCCAGACCCCTTGGCGGCTAAGATAAGGGAATCCCTTCCAACCCTAAACTTTGGCTGGATAAGATAAGGGAATCCCTTCCAACCCTAAACTCCCTCTGCTGCTCTTCCAGATGAAAGCAGCAGATGGGGCCGAACTGGAAGCCGTGTCTGTAATTGGCTGAGTCTAAGCCAATCACAGATGTGGCTGCCGGTTTTGAACTAGGGAATAAAGGCTGCTAAATACATTTAGGGTCTGAGTTTTAAACCTAGTGAAGTCTAGGTTGTTTAGGAGGTGGAGATACCCTTTAAGGTTAAAGCACACTCAATTCATATGCATTTAGTTTCCCTTTAAGAAAATTACAGTTTTTGTTTTCTACTGTATGTAATGAATCTGCAGGGAGATTCAATAAACATGCTTATCTTTTAAAATGGTGCTAATTTTGGCTCAACCAAAATGTGAACTTTCAAATGTTAAATAAGATCTGATTGGTTGGGGCAAAATTAGCACCATTTTAAATGATAAGAACTTTTATTAAATAACCCTGTAGGTTTTTAAAACCTTTTTAGACTTTGTGTATTTGGACACATTGTAGTTCAGGTACTAGAAATTAGGCCATGCAATTTCAGTTCCAGGTTTTGGTGGAACTGATGTGCAGTTTTCTAATTTATATTTATTTATTTATTTCATTTTTTCCTTTCTACTTAATCAGGTATCAAGCCAAGCATGCCTTTGCCTGAATAACCTAGCTTCAAATGGTAAGATGCCATATACATATAATCCAATTATCTTTTATGCATACGTGTATTCTATTCAATATTTTGTTACTGCTGGTCTCAAAATATTTTATGAAAAAAAGCATATAACTGTAACGCTCCAGATTCCCAGAGTATTCCTTCAGTCTGAATACCCCAATCTACAATCACTATCTTCACCAATAGACAAGCCCCTGTTTGCCGTGAGGATAGATGCCCCTCACCGAACACGGTTGCCCCCTGGAGTGCAAGGTATTCGAACTGAGGCCGGGAATACTGGAGAAGTCCGAAGCGAAAAAGACAGCTGGGGTTGAAAGTGCTGGAATAGAACAGCGACAGGTAGCGATGTTCCGAGCACTCGGTGCATCGCCCTGATAGTGTGCTATTACTTAGATGAGGAATCCGTGGAAGCATTTCTGAGTTATTATGAATTTAAATGAATTTAAAGACATTTTTTTGTGCATAGACTTAAAATGGATGTGTAACGCAGGCACAATCAACACGGAATACCTGCCTCTTGATTGGATTCAGCTGTGACGTAGACCTAATCAGGGTTGATTAGCTATCTTTTGATTGCGTTCATCTGTAAGGCTGACCTATACAGTGCTGAATACCTGGCATGATTGCTTGTGTCATAGTTGTCATTTTTTTTTCAGTGAAATGCAACATTAGGGCACAAAATATTAACTAGTGATATAGGCTAAACTGCAAATATTTTGGAAATGGTGTCACTATTTTTGCAAAAAATGTGTTACAAATCTAGACAAATGCGAATGAAGGGGCCTATACACACACCTATCCCAATAGTACAATCTCAGAATCATACAATCCAGATGGTCCTATAAAAATCTTTTAGCTAGTCTGATAGGCACAAAATGTGGCCAACAGAAGATTGTACAATGTTATGTTTGGTCTCCTTTTAGATAAGCCACCCAGTATTAGGTGCTGCAATTAGAATTTGTACACTAACAGAGCAAGGATTCGATCTCCATTTATGTGATGTGCATGTCTGACTTTAATAGAAATGTATACATTCGTAAAACTGTAAAATTTGTACATTATTTTCTGCTCTTAATGTTCTTTTTCCATTTCATAGCTGAAGTTCGAACTTACCTGCAGTCCATGGACATCATGCCTTTGCTTATATCCTTACTCAACTCAAGCAGTAAAGATGTCAGACAGGCATCTATTACACTTCTCTGTACTATGACCCACCCTCCGGGAAAAATGGTAAATGTGTAAAAAACATTATATAGCAAAAAACTTTTAACTTACCTGCTGGCGCTCCTCTCGTGGCTTCTCCCCAGCAGATGGTGCGCTGTCTCAACTATGCTTCTATCGCTTACAAATGGACACCTGAATTAAAGATAGAAGCGCAATCGGGACATCACACTTATCAGCTGAAGAGAAATAGCAAGTTTAGGGCCGGCACGTAAGTTTAACTCTGCAACCCTAACTTTATAAGCATCTTCATCTATTATTCACAGGGAGGTGAGATGCTTATTCCCACCTCCCTGTGAACAATAAAACGCTTAGGTTACAGAGTTAAAATAACCTGCTGGCTCTCTACTTTCTCTCTACTCTCTACTGCTTCTTTCCAGCTGATGAGTGCGCTGTCCTGATCACACTCCTATCTTTAATTTAGGGGCACATGTGCAAAAGATAGGAGCATGGTCGAGACAGTGTGCCATCTGGTGGTGAGGAGCGTCAGAAGGTTAGTTTAACTTTGCAGCTCGGGAGTTCTATTATTCTCAGGGAGGTGGGAATAAGCAATCTAACCTTCCTGTGAATAATAGATGAAGATGCTTATAAAGTTAGGGTTGCAGAGTTAAACTTACCTTCACAAAGTTCTGTTTCATGTAATTACATTAAGGATTTTCTGATGATAATCCAAAGAAGTGCAAAAGTGCATTCTGATAATAGACAAATCTTTTATTAATAGTGCATACATGACGATACATATAAACCCCTAAAAGATTTTTTAATGATTGCAAGCATTGCAATATTAACCAATTATAATTGTAATTTTTACTTAAGCAAACTTATATAAGGGGGAGCATACCCAGTGGAGCTCAGAAGTCATCACAGTGATGGCAGAAGAAAGATGACATCTGCAACACCAGCAACATTGATGGCGCCAGCGCCTTCAGTGTCACTGGCGGCCACAGTGAAAGCGCCTGGTGTCAGCGACATCAGCGGAGTTGGTTACACTGGCTGGGAAGAAAGAAGCGGGTCCTGGTTTCAAGCTGCAGGACCCCCAACAAAGGCACTTGTCAGTGCTGCAAGGGCACTTTTAAGTGCTGGGGAGGGGGGGAGTCCCGGTATTAGCTGCAGGACCCCTTAAGCCCAAAAAGGCACTTGTTAGTGCCCGAGAGCCACAAGGGCACTTTTAAGTGCCAGGAGGGGGTCCCGGTTTGAGCAGGATTCTCGACGGACGGACGTCTGCGGCTCAACCCGGGACCACCTCCCAGCACTTAAAAGTGCCCTTGTGGCTCTTGGGGCACTAACAAGTGGGTTTAAGGGTTCCTGCAGCTTGTACCGGGACTCCATCTCCCCAGCATTTGTTTTGGGTCCTCCAGCTCAAAACCAGGACCCCATAAGCTCTTAGAAGAGAAGAAAGAGTTTCATCTTTCCTCCCAGCCGGAGACACCATCTCTGCTGAGGTTGCCAACACCGGGTGATGTCACTGTGGCTGCCAGTGACACCACCGGCGCTGGGGACACCAAAGTTGCTGGTGTTGCAACATCTTCTTTCTTCTGCCATCACTATGATGACTTCTGAGCTCCGCTGGGTTTGCATTTCTTTTATAGGTTTGCTGAAGGGCCAAATACAATTATGATTGGTTAATATTTTAATGCTTGCAATCATATGATCATATTTGAATTTTTTGGAGCCCCAAAAGCCCTTCCTAAGGACCTGGGAGGGGGTCCTGGGTTGAGCCGTGGAAACCCGGAATGTCCGGACGTGGGACTTTCAGCCATTTGATAACCAAAAAACAGCCTGCAGAGACCCGGAAGTAGTGTTTGAGTGTGCTACTTCCATTTTTTGCTGTTCTTCCCGCAGTGCCGTGTTCCCCAGACCATTTTCCAGGTCCCAGAGCCATTAGTTACCACTGCTATTTAAACCATTATTTTAGGCAGAAATTTACGATTTTTTTTCCCCAAATGGATTTTCAGAAGTTAGGCCATCTCTAGTTGCAATTACGGCCAATATCCATTAAAACCTATATTAGCAACCAATGGTTGAGTGCCTACCATTTTTGGACTGTATATATATAGTTGGGCATCAATATCTAAAATTCATTATTTATTCTATGCTTGCCTGCCCCTCGGTAAATGAGGCTGATTGTGGCCATTGCCAGGCTGGATGCTGGTGAAAGTATTACACTGAGGTCATAAAGCCCATTTCAACATACAACTCCAGTAGATGACCTAGGATCCCAGACAATTTACATGGTTTACGTTCAGTGTGTTTAACCAGAGGAATCAAGTGTTACTAACATTATCAGATGATTTACAGTGGTTGACTGTTTCCACATTTGTCTGTTACTTAACCTGTTGAATTTGTCTTAAAATAATTTACATAAAGCTTATTGGAAGCTCTATCATTGATGACGAACCATCAGAACACCATCTACATAACCAACATGTTTTCACTCACTTGTTAATTTGGCTTAAAGAGACAAATTACTATTCTTTCTATTTCTTCTTCTTCTGCTTTTTTGGACTGTATCTCTTCCCACAGTTTTTCAGCTAGAGACATTAAATGCGGTACAGACGTGCAGGGCATATAGGAGGTGTGCTTTTACCCAGCTAAGGAATCCGCGGAAACGTTACTGCGCTATCGGCAAATTTCAAGACATTTTTTTCCATAGACTATAATGGTAACAATCCTCAAATGTGGATATTTCAAAACAGTTTGTTTCATTGTCATAAACACAAATGCTCATACCCCCAACAACCCACACAGACACAGGTACACCCACCTACTGACCTACTTTTCCATTCCCATGGAAGCCATAATTTAAGGGTAACTATAGTTAAACTAATTTTGATCAATCATCAATAAAAGTTAGTTATATGGTCATACATGCAAAACACATGCCCCCAACCTCACACGGGTGCACACACCTACTGAGCTTCCCTTCCGTTCCTGTGGCAGCCATACTTAAAGGATGAATATAGTAAAAAACAAAATTGTTTTGATAAATCCTCAATAAAAGTTAGTTTTATGGTTGTAAACACAAAAAAGACTTACTGTCACATTGACAACTCCTCTCTTTCCTGGCCCTCTTCCTTCGATCTTCAGCAATGGACTAACACTAGTACTCAGAAGGATGGCCACTTCCTGGACCTAGTGTTAACTAAAAACCTCTCTGTCTCGTCTTTTCAATCTAACCCCTTCCCGCTTTCAGATCACCATCTTATCACGTTTCAGGCCCTCTTCTTTCTCCTGTCCTTCCTTCTTGTGTCTGTTCGTAATACTAGATCCATAGATCTACCAGCACTCGCCTCATCCCTGTCCTCTAGTCTCTCTTCCCTTTTGACAGTTGATTACCCTGACTCGCTTGCCAACTCCTATAATTCTATCCTGACTAGTACAATAGACCCTTTTTTCCCCTTTGCATTCCCGCAGTCAAGGAAACTCTGCTCCTCGTCAGTGGCTCAACCCCACTTCCCGTTTTATACACAGGTGCATGCGTGCTGCTGAATGTGCGTGGAGAAAGACTGACTTTCTTCATGCTGCATTGTCTCGGCTCTGGGCTCCTGCTAGCAAAACAAAACTATTACCGAAAACAAATCGAACCCACGTTGCCTGTTCTCCATCTCCCTTCTGGACCCCTCTCCTGCTGACCGTCTCCTTTCTCTGCACTCTCTCCAGGACTTTACTTTCAGCATAAAGTGGAGTCCATCCGCATGCAGATCTCTGGTCCTCAGGATGACTCTCAGATTATGTTGCCCTTAACTCTCTCAGCTACTCTTGGATCTTTTGTTCCTGTGACCCATTTAGAAGTCTCTCGCCTGCTTCTATCATGTCCGCTCACAACCTGTCCTCTTGA
The DNA here is from genome assembly GCA_019447015.1 of Hymenochirus boettgeri. Lineage (NCBI taxonomy): Eukaryota > Metazoa > Chordata > Amphibia > Anura > Pipidae > Hymenochirus > Hymenochirus boettgeri. The sequence continues at coordinate 114,905,039 of CM033473.1, forward strand.
TCATGCCCTCTGGATTACTGAAGCACTGTAATCATGTGCTTACCCCTATACTCACCCACATATTCAATGCCTCCCTTACATCTGGAATTTTCCCTTGCATCTTTAAGCATGTCCTTGTTAAACCCATACTTAAAAAACCCTTGCTAGACCCCTCTTGTTTAGCTAACTACCGCCCGGTTTCTCTCTTACCGATGGCCTCTAAGCTGCTAGAACGATTAGTATCACTAACTACCAGCATGCTTATAACCTATTGGATCCTTGCAATCTGGATTCCATCCTGCGCATTCTACTGAGATGGCCCTGTGTAAGGTTGTGAATGATCTGCAGGTTGTAAAGGCCAATCGTCACTTTTCTATTCTTATTCTCCTTGACCTCCTCTGCTTTCGACACAGGTGATCATTCCCTACTTCACTCTTTGGGCATTTGGAATGAAGTGGCATCCTGGTTTCTATCCTATCTCTCTGAACGAACTTATCTGTATCTGTTGCTAACAACACCTCTTCTCCGGTTCTTCTTAATGTGGGGGTACCACAGGGGTCTGTACTTGGACCCTTATTGTTCTCCCTCCCTGATGACTATCTCCTTGGGAGATGTCATCAACTCTTTTGGCTTTAAGTATCATTTATATGCAGAGGATACACAAATCTACTTGTCAACACCTACGCTAATATCCAATCACGTGTCTCCGACTGCCTCCTGGCCACCTCCTCCTGGATGTCTCAACACTGCCTCAAATTAAATCTTTCTAAAACTGAACTGATCATTTTCCCACCTAAACCTGGTCCTGTCCTATCTTTCTCCATCTCTGTTGCCAATACCCCCATTTTCCCTATCCAATCGGCACGCTGCCTAGGGGTAATTATTGACTCCTCTCTCTCCTTTTCTAACCACATTAACTATGTTGCGAAAACTTGCCGCTTTTCCCTTTGCAACATAGCCAAAATCTGCAGGTTTCTTTCTCTCCCGACCACCGATATGTTTATGCATGCTCCTATTGCACCTGGACTATTGCAACCTACTACTTTCTGGTCTTCCTGCTTCCCACCTCTTTCCCCTTCAGTCTATACTTAACTCTGCTACTTGTATCATTTCGATCTCTAATAAACCAGATCCCAAATCTCCTCTGTACTGGACAACAACCTGGCTCCCCTTAAACAGTGCATTGTAAACAAAGTCCGTCTCCTAACTTTTAAAGCCCTTCGTTCTGCTGCTCTTTCTTGTATTACTTTTCTAGTGTCTCCATATGTTCCTGCCCGTACCCTCCACTCATTGCAAAACCAACTCCTGTATAGACCCCCCACTCGTACTGCTTCTTCTCACCTTAAACCTTTCTCTCTTGTGGCTCCCATCCTCTGGAATTCTATTCCCCTCTCTTTACGTCAAGAAACCTCAATTAGCTGGTTTACATCTAGCCTTACATCCTACCTATCTGGAAACCAGCACAGTCTATGATTACTTTATTTGCACTGCATACGTCTAACTTAAACCCACTCCATTGTATCTGTATGTTACCCTCCTAACTAGATTGTAAGCACTATGGGGCAGGGACCTCCTTTCCTCTTGCGGCAAAGTTCTAGCACTTCTATTTATATATTTATGTACTGAATTATCTATGTATTTATCCCCCTTGTATGACTTTATTGTATTTTATTACTGTACAGCACTTTGTCCCCAAGTGGTGCTTTATAAATAAACTATACATACATACATACATACATACCCCCCCCATTAACCAGACCCAGTTCCACACACCTACTGACCTACCCTTCCATTTCCGTGGCAGCCATACTTAAAGATTAACTATAGTCCAAAATTTTTTTTCATTAATAATCAAAAAACTTTGTTTTTTAACCCCCAACATGACACAGGTACACACACCTACTGACCTACCCCGCCATTACTGTTGCAGCCATACTTAAAGGGTAACTTATTGTTATTGACTCCTCTCTCTCATTTACCAATCACATTAACTATGTTGCTAAAACCGGACACTTTTTTCTTCGTAACATTGCAAAGATCCGTAGATTCCTTTCTCTTCCAACTACTGCTATGCTTACCCATGCTCTCATCCTATCACGTCTGGATTATTGTAACCTTCTGCTTTCTGGTCTTCCTGCTTCCCATCTTTCTCTTCTTCAATCCATACTTAACTCTACCACATGCATTGTCTCACTCTCTAACAATCGGGATATTAAATCTCCTTTCATCCACACATCCTATCTGGCTCCCCATTAAACAACGCATTATCTAAAAAATCCTACTTCTAACATTTAAATCCCTTCACTCTTCTGCTCCTTATATTTCTTGTGTCCCCATATGTCCCTGCAGGTACCCTCTGCTCATTACAGAACCATCTCTTATATAGACCCCCCCACTCACACTGCCTCCTCTCGCCTTAAACCTTTTTCTCTTTTGGCTCCCTTCCTCTGGAATTCTATTCCCCTCTCTCTACGTCAAGAAACCTTAATAAACAAGTTTAAATCTAACCTGTCAGGCTATCTCTCTGAGCACAGCACAACATAGGACTGACTGCACCAGTTATTACTTTAGCTTTTCCACCTTTTACTAGGTATCTTTATGTTACCCACCTAAGTAGGTTGTAAGCTCTAAGGGGCAGGGACCTCTTTCCTCATGTTACAAGTTTTAAGCACTTATATATTTAGTGATGCTTATACTTATTTATATATTTCTGTATTTATTTACTGTCCACCTTGTATGACTTTTTGTATTCTATATTGTACAGCGCTGCGTCCCCTAGTGGCAGTATATAACTAAACATATACATACATACATACATACAACTGATCAAAATTAGTTTTTTGACTAATCATCAATAAAACTTAGTTATATGGTCATACATGCAAAAACACATACCCCCAACCTCACACAAGTACACACACCTACTGACCTACCCTTCCATTCCTTTGGCAGCCACACTTAAAGGGTAACTATAGTCAAAAAAATTTTTAATTAATCATTAAAATAGTTTGTTTTTAAACCCCCACCCTGACACAGGTACACATACCTATTGACCTACCCTTCCATTTCTGTGGCAGCCATACTTAAAGGGTAACTATAGTCAAAAAACAATTTTGAACAATAATCAAAACAGTTTGTTTTTTTAATTCCCAACCTGACACAGGTACACACACCTACTGACCTACCCCCCTATTACTGTTTCAGCCATACTTAAAGAGTAACTAGTAATTTTGACCAATCATCAAAAAGTTTGTTTTTTAAACCCCCACCCTGACACAGGTACAAATACCTATTGACTTACCCTTCCATTTCTGTGGCAGCCATGCTTAAAGGGTAACTATAGTCAAAAATACAATTTTGAACAATAATCAAAACAGTTTGTTTTTTTAACTTCCATCCTGACACTGGTATACACACCAAATGAGCTACCCATTCATTCATGTGGCAACCATATTTAAAGTGTAAGTATAGTAAAAAAAAAAACACATTTTGAACAATCATCCAAAAATTTTTTTTTTAACTCCAACCTGATTCAGGTACACATACCTACTGACATACCCTTCCATTTCTGTGGCAGCCATACTTAAAGGGTAACTATATTCAAAAAATTTTTTGCTCAATAATCAAAAAAGTTTGTTTTTTTAACTTCCAACATGACCCAGGTAGACATACCTACTGACATACCCTTCCATTTCCATGGCAGCCATTTTTAAAAGTAATTATAGTAAAAAAAAATATTTTGACTAGTCATCATCAAAGTTTGTTTATTTTAACCCCCAGCCTGACCCAGGTACACACAACGACTAACCTACCCTTCTATTTCTGTGGCAGCATACTTAAAGGGTAAATATATTCAAACATTTTTGGACCAATAACCAAAAAGGTTACTTTTTTTAACCCCCAACGTGACACAGGTACACACCTTCTGACCTATCCTTCCATTTCCATTTCTGTGGCAGCCATACTTAAAGGGCAACTATAGTAAAAAAAAACTAAATTTGAACAATAATCAAAACAGTTTGTTTTTTTTAATTTCCAACCTGACACAGGTACACACAACATGTGGCAACCATATTTAAATGGTAAGTATAGTCAAAAAAATACATTTTGACCAATCATCAAAAAAGTTAATATTTTATTCCCCAACCTAAAACAAGTACACACACAAACTGGCCTACATAAAGCCATATTTAAAGGTTAAGTAAAAAAACAACAATGTCCTCATCATTGCCATTATTGAGTTTTAAAATCTGCAGCACAAACACACACATTCCCTTCCAAAATGTGGCCTTTCAAGCCACATTCAAAGTTTATACTTAAACTCCTGTTTACTCTTGTTTATTGTAAACTACCACTAGAAGGATTTGTTTTTAGTTAACACAGATTACTGTGGGATATTGTCTTAACTGACCTAAAATAAGTACAATAATTCCTTACTTTCCATACCATGTGCTTCTATTGCTCTTTGCTTTTATATGTCAGACACTAAACCTGGCATTAGTCTGTTACTTATTGTTTGTATTAAGTATTATAGTACATTCCTGTAGGGATGTATTGTGATTATAGTTGATGTTGCAGTAAAATGTTAAGCTTTTATTGGTTGAATGTCTACACAAAGTAAATGTTTGTTTCGCCAGGATGCTGTCTTGTGTGAAGAACTGCTCCATAATGTTGCAGTGCTGATGCAAACAGAAAGAACTAATCCAGTGGTTGTGGTTCATGCAGCCTGTACTATTCAGAACCTGGGCCATCTTGACAACATAGAGGTATATAAACCACATAAAACCTTTTCTTAATCGATAATGAAAATGAAAGGTTTTATTTTGATCTGTAACCTCGTAATTCAGCAACGCATAAAATTAATTTGCCACCTGTGCCTTTAAGACCCAAAGACACATGAAATCTACACAATAAAAGGCTGCTTAGCATTTCTGTTAGAAGCATGCTGCAGACTGCATTGATTTCAGTGTAGCCACACAGCATGCATTTTATGCAATGGCACTTAGCACTGCAGCATGAGTTCATACATTTTGGTCTTAAAGGCAAAGGTGACAACCCTACTGACATCTCCCAGGTCACTCTGGGGAGTGACCTAATAGCTCATTAAGAGACTAATGAAGGCTACTCTCTATATTTTGCATTAATAGTAGAGAAGCCATGATTTTCTTCACTTCTAATGCATTACTTTATTATCTTTTTAATATAATTAAGCACAAGTAGCACATTTAGTCCCACTATACACATATGAATATAAATGCACTTCTTTTTGATAAATTTATCACCTTCTCTATTTGCAGACTATCATACAGAGCCAGTGCTTTGAAGAGCTGCTTATAGCCCTTCAGAATCCCAATAATGAAGAAGACACTTTACAGTATGTGGCATCATGTCTTTCAGAGCTGACTAAATACAGTAAGTATATAATATCTTATATAATACATAAGGCTAGGCATTTTCAACTGGAAGGTGGTGAGAATCTATATTACAATCACTCAGTGATGTCACTGAATAACTTCCTGTATTCCACTGCCCCTCCCCCAATTATATGGGTAGCCCTGTTTATTATTGACAGACAATGGGGGAGATACAATATGGCCCATTTTCGTCTAAAACCCACGTTAACCCAAAAATATTTCAGGTTAAAGTGGGTTTTAGACGGATTTTCGAGCACAGCGTCATTTCCAAATGTAGATATTGGATCTCCCCAAATGTCTTTTATAAATGGCTAATACAGGGGGGGGAGAGACAGTGGAAAGGTAGGGGTAGAGGTTTATTTTTTGCTGGCCTTATGTATTATAAGAAATAATACACTACCTATGGTGTAATATATGGATTTACTTCACCTCTGAGTTTCATGCCCTATAATCATGGAATTCCTCCCCGATGCCGCCAAACGCTCACCGTCCGGTAACGCTCAGAACTGACTGAAAATTTTCTTCAACACTGTCCGCCTCCTGTACTAAAATATATGGAGTCGGCTGAGGCCGAATTGAATGTGTCAGTCCAAAACTTTACCCAAATACTTTATACTGGGAGAAGGCTTGGGGCTGTGTTTAGCCTGATCTTCAAAAAATTACAGAGAAAATCTTTTTGTACCCAGCATAAATTGCATTGTACCCAGCATAAATTGCATTGTACCCAGCATAAGCAGTCAAAATAATTCACCTGGAAGGGGGCTACAAAAACTTATTTGCAAAGTTTGAAATTCTAGAATTGTTTACAAATTCCTGCAAAAGGAAATATCAAGCTGTGTCAAAAATTAGATCAACTTTCAGACTTGTAATGTGAATATTTATATGTATATGGTAGGGGATGACCAGGCAGGTTTTTTCAAACTGTGACAGAGCAAATCAGTCTGCCTTGAGAGAGCTAAAGGGTTCAGCCTAATTTTGATTGTTTTTATTCCTTATTTTAAACGGTATGTATTAAAATAAAATGTAAATATAGAATATCCTATATACCAAAAGAAGGTTGTCGATAAAGGATGCTGGACCCACCTGCTTGCACTGGCCATGTGACATTATGCAACCAATGTGGGTCCAGGAAGCGTGCCGTGGTAGGGATCGAGGTGCGTGCGTTGCAGGGGTGCACACCATTGGAAGTGGAGGGATGGGGGTTGCACGCTGGACGATTTTTGAAAGAATCGGAGGGTTGCTAGTATTTTTCAATATACACTCCAAAGTGTATGGGTAATTATACAACTATTAAAAGCACAAGTGTGCCTTGTTTGGAAGAGATTGAGAACCGCAGTTCTAGCCACACATTGTACAGTAAAATGTTGTTGCTCTTGCCCAATAGAAACTCTAAGCTGTGTGCTTTAATGCTGTATGTACGGAGTTGCCATTTTATCTAGTAAAGCTGTTGTAGCAGCAAATGTTAATGCTTTGGTTCCATTTAAAGCATCCATCATTTAGTTTAAAAGGCTGACAGTATTTGTTAAAGGATAAGTGCTCTGTAAAAAAAAAGTTATGTTCATTTGGAATCTGCAGCTTTAAAAATACTGTTGCCATATTTTTTTTATTCCTATGCCCCCCCAGAGCCTACCTTTGTGCCTTGGAAGTTGCTGACATCTTGTTACCGGTTTGCTGAATGTTAAGCTCCGCCCCTCTGAGATTTCCTCTGCTTTCTCCTGCTTGAGCCTCAAACAGTAATGCCTGTGAGTTCTGTGCACTCTCCTGCTTGAGCCTCAAACAGTAATGCCTGTGAGTTCCGTGCACTCTCCTGCTTGAGCCTCAAACAGTAATGCCTGTGAGTTCTGTGCACTCTCCTGCTTGAGCCTCAAACAGTAATGCCTGTGAGTTCCGTGCACTCTCCTGCTTGAGCCCCAAACAGTAATGCCTGTGAGTTCTGTGCACTCTCCTGCTTGAGCCTCAAACAGTAATGCAGTGAGTTCCGTGCACGTCCGTGTGCAGGGAACTCACAGGCATTATCGTTTGAGGCTTAAGCTGGAGAAAGCAGAGGAAATCTCAGAGGGGTGGAGCTTAACATTCAGCAAACCAGTAACAAGATGTCAGCAACTTTCAAGGCACAAAGCTAGGCTCTGGAGGGACATAGGTAAAAAAAAAAATATGGCAACAGTATTTATAAAGCTGCAGCTTCCAAATGAACATAACTTGATTTTACAGTGCACTTATCCTTTAATATATTTAAAACCTCTGTGCTATTTTAAAGGGCATGTCCACCCTTAAAACAAATAACTGGGGACTTGTCCATTTCCCATCCACAATTGATTATTCAGCACTTTATTAGATGTATCACTAACCAGATATTTATTGCCTCAATTCTGGCAGAGTAATCTGGCTCCTTTCTGCATGCAGTCAATCAAGGATTTGACTGCTTACATCACAGTCTCTGACTGCCATTTCCCCTGCTGGCTCTTCTGCACATGCTCAAGTTTATAAAAAAGCTCATTAATCAGAGGGAAGAGGCAGATAGCTTTGCCAGTAAGGAATAGAGCTTATCATTGAATACCTGTTACAATTGCATGTAAAAGAGCAGATGGAATTACAGGCAGATACAAAGCCACCAGTTTTTTTTGTTTTAAAGGGCATTTCCACCACCCCCCAAACTAAAATTTAACCCTATACTGGCCCCAGTGTACCTTACATCTCTGCTTCTTATGGTTGCCCAGCAGTGCTTGTCCATAGTCCAGGAAATTGAAGAGTGGAAGCGGTCTTCTTGTGTAAAGATCTCTGCCTTCTGTCTTGCCTTCGGGAGGTATTGGGACGTGTAGGAGAGCCCTTTTCCCCCCTATCCCTGCCCCCCCCCCGAACCACCATGTTAGATTACTAAAATAAGATTCAGAACTCTACAGCCCTTCTCTCCCGCAGTGCTCTCCATTGACGGCAGCTGAGTCTGTGATTGGCTGCCTCTCAGCCAATCACAGATGCGGCTTACGGTCTGTTCCGGCAAGCAGGGAGTCAGATCAGAGCGCCGCAGGAGCTGCAAGTAAAGTTCTGAATCTTATTTTAATAATCTGACACTGCAGTTGGGGGTGGGCAGGGGTGCCCTGCAACATATTAAAAGTATTTTTATTAGGGTGGACATGTCCAGGTAATAAATAGGGAGCATTGCTTCACCTGATGTAATCCATAAATAAAACAGACCTGTGGGATTAAGGAGTCTCTGATATCTCAGAGGAGAAGTGCATTTTAAAATTAATACTTTTAGAAAAAAATCAACTTGTTAAAATCCTTTTGCTTGCATTCTATTATTAAATAAACTACTGTTAGGACATGTGTTTGTTTTTATTCCAATTTCTTTTTATTTCAGACATCACAAGGGAGCAGATTATTAATAGAAAGGACAAAACGCTGATTAGGTGCCTGGTGAAATTGGCAGGACAGTTAGAACACAAAGAACTTTCCTTTCACACGGCTTCTGTCATCAAGCAACTGTTACATTCAGGTAATAATAATGTTATCTTTACCTTCAACCTTACATACACGTGAAGGGGCAATAAAGATAGAAATGGAATGTCCAAAAACAATATATAGAAACTGATTATAAATTAAAAAAAAAAAAAAAACTCCCAAGATTTGGGATTAACAGATTAGTACTTTTTGCAATGTTAGTCAAACTGCCACTTTACAGTATCATCCAATCTGCTTTCTTTGGTACGTTTATGAGACTCAATCAAATGTTCACAGTCAGGAATTACCAAAGAGGTCATTTGAGTGTTAGTAAATTTTGGAAGTTTATCTGTGATTAAGGTAACTAAAGGGGAATGGAGGAGTTTGTCCATAAATTTAGACTACATAAGTAATCAAAATGTATAAGATGTTCTTGCAATGGGGATACTGTCACTCTTTAAAATAAATTGAGTGGTATTCAGTTAGATCAACTGAACATGCAGTTTAGTTCTTGAAGATTTCGCTAGTCATCCGATTAGTGAAATGTCTTCAAGAACTAAACTTTAAGTCCAGTTGATCGAACTGAATACAACAGATATACCATGACCTGGATGAATGAGAACCTTCAGAAACATAACATGAGACTTTTGAGACATTTACCAGTAGATTATCTCAGATAATTGAGATTCCGTCTGTGTGTATAGAAAGGTTCTTTATCATTATAAATGTATATTTAGTTTTAAGTTCTAATATCCACACAGCAGTGGTGGCGAACCTATGGCACGCGTGCCAGAGGTGGCACTCGGAGCCCTCTCTGTGGGCACTCTTGCACAGCAGAATTCACCAGTTTGTTACCAGAAAGCCAGAGAGAAAGTGTAGCGGCTGTCAGTAGTAGAAAGAGGTCACATGATATAACATTCAGCTCTGCTTGTGTCCCTGTTTTGGATCTCAAACTCCAGTCTAGTAATGTAGGGGTTAATGGTCACTGTTTTAGATCTCAAACTCCTGTGTGGTAATGTAGAGGTTAATAGGCAATCTATAATCAATTCTACTGTATTGGTCTGTATTCAGGTGAAATTATCAGGTTGGTACTATGCAATAAAAAGTGGGGTTTTGGGTTGCAGTTTGGACACCCGGCCTCTAAAAGGTTCGCCATCACTGGTATATTACATAAAAGCATAATCCTTTTATACCCTATATACTCAAATATCGTCGATCCGAGTATGAGTCGAGGTACCTTTTTTACCTGAAAAATGAATAAAAACTGATTGATTCCAAACTGATTGGTTCAGATTGAGTGAAGTGACCTCAGTGCGTGCACACACAGTGCTGCGAAGACACTCACTCCGAACCGCATTACCATTTGAGGCTAAAGAAGTGTGAGGAAGCTGCAAATCTTGGAGGGGCAGAGCTAAACATTAAGCTAGGCTTAATCAAGATGTCGGCAACTTGCAAGCTGCAAAGGTAGACTGGAGGGACATAGAAAGAAAATAGCAAGGCCAACAGTTTTTTCTAAAGCTGGAGCTTCCAACTAAACTTAACTTTATTTTACAGCATACTTATCCTTTAAAACAGACATAAAGGGGGTGGTAAGATATCCCCCATCACGTGGTGGAGACGGACACAATATGTAGAGAATTATTTCAGATTTTCACAATCCTAGAGGATTAAATTCCAATTTAGGTCTTTCATGTTTTTTACCAAAAAGATAATGAAAATATGTATACATTTCCCCCTTTAATTCTTCTGTTGCTTATGTATTTGCTACAGTTTTTATGCTTGTTGATGTTGTTACCGGTTTTTGTAACATTGTTTGCTGTATTTTATAGGGTGGCCACTAGATGGCTATATAGATACTTGTCTCTTAGGGCCCTATTTATAAAAGATCGTTATCGGAAAAATAACGATCGTTATCATAAAATAACGACCGTTATTTTACAATAATGACCGTTATTTTCCAATATCGGGAAATATCGGTCGTTATCGTAAAATACCGGGCGTTATCGGAAAATAACTGTCGTTATCGGAAAATAACGGTCGTTATTTTACGATAGCAATCGTTATTTTTTCGATAACCATCTTTTATAAATAGGGCCCTTACCTCTTTATAGGCTACACGGGGAACTAAAGTCTGCAGAAAACATTGTCCCAATAGACCAAGCACATTCACAAAGACACAAAATGCTGTGGCTGTTAGGTTATTTCTGGAATTAACCCCCCATAAAATTATTAGCTCCCATAACCCCGTAGTTTAGTGACACCCATCTAAATGTATGCTGCACAGGAAGCTGCAGTCTTCCTTCCTAAAAGCTGAAAAATTAGAGATCACAGAACAGAGTTTTCAGTGCAGTTTATTTTTGTAAACATATTTGAAATGCTCCTATCCCTAATGATCTATTTCTTTGCTTTTCATACAAAAAAAAAACGAAACCACTGCAATTTATTTCTTAGCTAGCATGGATGTAAGATAATAGCTCAGTAATAAATAAAAGGAAGTCTGGGTAATTGAACCTGCAACCTTATATCTTGCTAAAATCAAGTAGTACTTTACCACTATCCCAATAGCGCAGCTATATAAAAGCTAAATATTTTGTATTTCCCCAGGAAGACGGTCAGCAATTCATGCTGGCAGGAAAATAAACTGCAGGGTAATGAGCAGCTTTCAAAGTCTAACCAAAAACTTTCATATTGGTGTGGAGACATCTGTTTAGAAAACACTCATGTGCAGAGAAACAGTGAATAGTGGAATCAGGGGGCGTGGCAATAGGGGCACATGCTCCCTAGGCTCTTTTAAGACTACATGGGCTGTGAGTTATACTGACAACACCATGGTACTGACAACCTTCCTAGTTACAGAATGTATTACTTACATTTACGTAAATGCAACTTACTAGAGAAGAATCCGTGTATAGGTGTTCTGGGGAGAAAAGCTTTCATATTAGCATTTTTTTTTTGTAATAAACAGTTTTTTTTAGAAAAACTGTTTATTACAGAAATAAACAAACAATGGGTTTTACAGTATAAAGGTAATAATGATTCACAGATTCCCACACCTCTCCCGAACCAGTTCATCTGTCTCATCCTCCCCCTTGGGGGGGGGGGGGGAGGGACAGAGGACAGGCATGCAGTCTCAATGAGTATGAGGAGGGTGGGGATGTGGGTGTAATTATAAATCTCCTACAGTACACCTCCAATGTGTAGTATTATATGGGGTGTTTTTGGGGCTTGTTTGTTCTGTTCGCTTCAGCCTGTTGGCTGTATATCGATGTTCTTGTCTATGGAGTTGTACCATGGGCACCATATTTTAGTAAATTTTCTCAAGGTGCAGTAATATACAAGTCTCAGCATTGGCAGCATTTTGTTGGCATTGGCAGCATTTTTGTACCAAGGATTTCCAGGTGGTGGTTTTGGGGGAGTCGGGCACCATCCATGATAGTATTATGGTCCTCCTAGCGTAGAAAAGAGTTTCACGAAGGAAGGACAGTCAGTGTTTCTCCCAGGTGTCCTCCTCGGGAATTCCCAGTAGACACCGTTTGGGGTTCATGGGTATTGTTAGTTGTAGTATATTTGATAGGAGTTGATTTTGGACTAGAATCGGATTTTGGGGCATGCCCAGATCAAAAACAGGTTCTCCACTGCATTTAGGGCAGGTCAGGTTGTGTGTTGTAAGGGGGATGATATAGGCTTGGTGTAGAATATAAAATTGCATTAGTTTGTTTGCTGCGGCAGGAAGAGGAGACCTGAAGGTGCAATTCAGCTAACTCCTCCCAATCGGCCTCCTCTATCATGGGGATATATTTTCCCCATTTGTGTAGTGTGTTTAAAGGCCGAGAATGTGAGTAATTGATTGTTTTGGGTGATCTGTGAAAAGGAGTGTATGTCTAGTAGCTACATTACCGGCATCCAGTATATTTGAGCAAAGTTGGGAAATCTGGGGTTATGCAAGAGGTGTGTATCGTCTGAGATTTCTACGAATTTCCGATTTTTTTGAATTTTCCCCCCAAATCTTAAATTGTTTTGTGTGCAGGCAGATTCCTCTATTTGGGAGGGAGTTAGAGTGTGAGTCTAGGTAAGTCAGTGGGTAGGATGGGAGGTATGTGTGTAGCATGCATTCCTTGTCGTTTTTGTGTAGATGTGTTTTTGGGGGTCTGAGGGGAGGGGCATAGCCAGGATTTTTAATATTTGAGTTGTCCTGCTCAGTAGTATAGGCGAAAGTCTGGTAGTGCAAGCCCAGCTAGTGTTTTGGGTCTTTGTAGCATGCTGATTTTCACTCGTGTTCTGCCTGAATTCCAGAGAAAGGATATTATGCATTTTTTCACATTACTGCCAAAAACATAATTGAATTTTATTGGAATTCCACATGAAAGACCAATACAAATTGGTGTACATGTGAGAAGTGGAACGAAAATCATACATGATTCCAAACATTTTTAACAAATCAATAACTGCAAAGTGGGGTGTGCGTAATTATTCAGCCCCCTTTTGTCTGAATGCAGTCAGTTGCCCATAGACATTACCTGATGAGTGCTAATGACTAAATAGAGTGCACCTGTGTGTAATCTGTCTAACAAATACAGCTGCTTTGTGACGGCCTCAGAGGTTGTCTAAGAGAAACTTGGGAGCAACAACATGAAGTCCAAAGAACACACCAGACAGGTCAGGGATAAAGTTATTGAGAAATTTAAAGCAGGCTTAGGCTACAAAAAGATTTCCAAAGCCTTGAACATCCCACGGAGCACTGTTCAAGCGAACATTCAGAAATTGAAGGAGTATGACACAACTGTAAACCTACCAAGACAAGGCTGTCCACCTAAACTCACAGGCCGAACAAGGAGAGCGCTGATCAGAAATGCAGTCAAGAGGCCCATGGTGACTCTGGACGAGCTGCAGAGATCTACAGCTCAGGTGGGGGAATCTGTCCACAGGACAACTATTAGTCGTGCACTGCACAAAGTTGCCCTTTATGGAAGAGTGGCAAGAACAAAGCCATTGTTAACAGAAAAGCATAAGAAGTCCCGTGTGCAGTTTGCCACAAGCCATGTGGGGGACACAGCAAACATGTGGAAGAAGGTGCTCTGGTCAGATGAGACCAAAATGGAACTTTTTGGGCAAAATGCAAAACGCTATGTGTGGCGAAAAACTAACACTGCACATCACTCAGAATACACCATCCCCACTGTTAAATATGGTGGTGGCAGCATCATGCCTTGGGGGTGCTTCTCTTCAGCAGGGACAGGGAAGCTGGTCAGAGTTGATTGGAAGATGGATGGAGCCAAATACCGTGCAATCTTGGAAGAAAACCTCTTGGAGTCAGCAAAAGACTTGAGACTGGGGCGGAGGTTCACCTTCCAGCAGGACAACGACCCTAAACATAAAGCCAGGGCAACAATGGAATGGTTTAATACAAAACATATCCATGTGTTAGAATGGCCCAGTCAAAGTCCATATCTAAATCCAATCGAGAATCTGTGGCAAGATCTGAAAACTGCTGTTCACAAACGCTGTCCATCTAAATCTGACAGCTGGAGCTGTTCTGCAAAGAAGAATGGGCAAGGATTTCAGTCTCTAGATGTACAAAGCTGGTAGAGACATACATTAAAGACTGGCAGCTGTAATTGCAGCAAAAGGTGGTTCTACAAAGTATTGACTCGGGGCTGAATAATTACGCACACCCCACTTTGCAGTTATTGATTTGTTAAAAATGTTTGAAATCATGTATGATTTGCGTTCCACTTCTCACGTGTACACCACTTTGTATTGGTCTTTTACGTGGAATTCCAAACACATTGATTCATGTTTGTGGCAATAATGTGACAAAATGTGGAAAACTTCAAGGGGGCCGAATACTTTTGCCAACCACTGTATTCTGTTGTCAATGGGGAATAATGCAGATTTTTTCCAATTTATGTATAAATCTGATATAAGGCCATATTGGACAATCCGTTCATACATGGAGCGAAGTAACTGATGCTGGTTGGCTAGATATAGAATCAGGTCATCTGCTTATACGCTTAGTATGGAGGAGTGTTGACCCAATGTCAGACCAGTTATGTTTGGGTGTAAGCGGAGTTGGATCCCTAGGGGTTCTATAGCTAGGGGAAAAAGGTATGGGGATAGAGGGCAGCCCTGTCTAGTTCCCCTACCGAGAGGGAAGGGTGGGAAGTTAAATTCTACTTTAACATATTAAATAGTTTGTTATGCTGATGAAGGTGCACCAAAATGTCTCACAGTGTTCATCACAAGTTAATAAACACCACAAGTCTGGTGTGCCCAGTGTTTTATTACATTTGAATGAACAGTATTGAAGGCACCCACCAATTAACGCTCTCCCCTACTTTGTGCTCTAACAATTGGATATGCGAGATATTCACTACAGTACCTGAAAAAGGGAAACCATACCCCAAAACATTGTGCATCCCGTTTCAGTAGCTCATGTTAATAAAAATTTACACTCCATATTGTGCATCAATTTCTAAATACTAAACTCTAACAAAGCCATTGACACCTATTCAAATAGGCATATTTGAGGTTCTTAAGAGTTTTCAATTCCCTTTTCATTGCAGGAAAAATAACATCGGATTTGAAACATCAAATGAAAGAAGTTCAGAGCTACCTCATGTACTTTATGGGCCACCCAGAACTACGATTTCAGCAACTCAGCATAGCTACACTTTGCATATTAAGTGAAGGTATATGCTATTTTCTATAAAAAAAATGCACAGATAATACACTTACATACAATACATTCAAGTGTGACAAACCTACAAAAAGTGTGATATATTTGCTGTTATATTCCACACAGATGGCCAAATGCATGTTGCCCCCAAGTGCTTTTACATTGGTCATAGAAGGTGACTTAATGTCCTTGTTTATTCAAGTATGTATGTAGATAACATCTATATAATGTCAGAAATTATTTGTTCTAGTATGTATAAAATAGTAAGAATCAGTACTGAATCATGCCTGAGGAAGAAGCCTAAGTGCTTTGAAAGCTTGCATTTTCAATCATTTTAGTCAATAAAAGGTTTTAACTTCCAAGATGTCTTCACTTTCATCAATGGCTAACACCGCTCAATTCTATACTACTACTGATATTGCTATTACTACTAAGTGTGTTTTTTTTTCCAGATCCTGAATTTTCAATGGCATTCAGTCAAAGTCGGTTAAAACAGCAGCTTGAGCAACTGCGACAGCAGACAGAAGAAACTCAGGCTCTACTCCGACTGGTGATCAATCAAACAGACAGTGTAAACTTAAATGAATGATATGCAGGCATTCCACAACTTATGTTTACAATGTTTTGGCTTGTGGGGAAACCTCTGATTTGCCCTACTGACTGTTGCTTGTAGTGTTGTACTCTTTACATAATGCATTGGTCTCCAACTGATGGCTCTACCACTGTATCTGAACAACCTCCCCTAGAATTCACACCTTGGTTGCAGTTGGTTGGGGCTCATGATTTAGTAGATAACAGATATTAATATCAGTACCATATATACTCGAATACAAGTCGAGGTTCTCAGACTTTAAAAATAGCCTGAAAACCGAACCTCGCCTTATACATGGGTCACTAACCTCACTGTGAAATCTGGCTGCCGCTTGCCACGCATCTGTAGGCTGACGTCACTACTCGGCACCTGGATCACTTCCCGAGGCCGAGTAGTGACGTCTGGCGGGCAGATGTGGAGCAAGCCCAGGCAAGTTAACACTGAACTGGGGGTCGGCTTATACTCGAATATATACTCTTAATCTTTCACCTTGATGTTATTATCTTTCTCTTGTACTGAAACCTTACTTGATAATCTATCCCAGAAACTTCTCAAAGCATAAAATAAAAAAATTAAAAAAAACCTTAGTTTTAGGATATGTATTTACAGCTATTTTATTTATTATGAACAGTTGTGTCTCATTTTGAATTACCCACAGACTTTCATTTTTTTTTATATACAAAGATGATTTTTTTTAATGAACATGTTTATCATTGTTGTATTGTAACAGTGTTGGTGTCATGTTAAAGTATCAAGCAATAAATAAATAAATGCTCTCCTGACAATGTCTTGTAAACACTGCAAAGAATTAATATTTAAAACAATTATACCATGATCTGCTTTTTAAAGCATCTTTTTATGTGGATTAAAATGCACACAGACTGCATTTCATTGTGCAACAGCATTGGAAACTTGCCTTTATTTCAAAACATTCAGTTGTTTAACTTTGAAAATGTTACCAACATTTCTTAAAAGCAGGCCGAAAATCTGCCTAGCTCTTTGTAAGATATGCTTCACCCCAAAAGATTTTAGGGTAGGGCCTAAACACACCACAACATACCATGCATCTTTGCATCTCCTCCCTAGCTATACGTAGAATTGAAATGCAAAAGAGCTCTTTTTCAAGTGAGTCAGTTTTTATAATGGATTTCATACACATCCACACACACAGGAAAAATGTTTTCCTCTGATGACTATTCAATCAAATAAATGTATTGTGTTTAAATAAAATAAGTACAAACAGCCTTAAAGTTTAAGCAAAAGTGGAATCAGAGAATGTCTAACCTGTTTAGAATAATAATGGTTATGAAAACAGGATGTCTGAAAAGCAAAACATGTATTTAAACATAGTTTATTAATTTATAACAACATGCCAAATAGATTAAAAGAAATAAAAATGCCAATTTGAATTTCTTTTTAAATAGAATTTCTATGTACATATCCCTCAAAGAGAACAACATAAATCCCAGTCAACACAGTAGTTTGTACTAGGAACCTCTCAATGTTAATCTGCACAGCATTCCCTATACATGCACCATCTTTTTACTGTAGTATATGCATTTAAATGCCAGATATGTATCTGGGGTTCTTACCCTTAACTCCCTCCTAAAACAAAACATTAACATGACATATAGGTGAACGATAGCAGGTGTTCTGCTATTGTTTGGTCAGTCTACCCATTGCAGCAATTTAGTGCAGGATAGATGGGATAGTGAGGTTTAAAGTTAAGAATATCTGAAGTACACCAAGGACCATATAGCTTACAGACCTGAACAGATATAATGGCTGCCTATCTGTTCCATAACTTTAAAGCTCAAAAGGCCTGAATTAAGAACACCCTAAAAAAAGAATAAAAGTTTTAAAAGTCTGCACATCAGTAGCATAGAATTAAATGTGACTTTGTTAGATAACCTGCTTGTATTTAAATAGCCCTGGGTGCACACACTGGCCTGCTGGTTTGTTTTCATTTTAAAAACTGAAATTTGTGAAATCCCTTTGTTTACATTCAACCCAAAGTGGTGTTTTATATAACGGATTTAGGTGCCATTTGAATTTAAAATGGCAAATAAACTGTTTTCCTGGTGCTTGTAGTAAGTGCAAATATTACCATTTCTATGCAAAGTATTGAGAAATTTGGGTCCCAGTGAAGATAAATAATTTGTAAGAGAGATTGAGAAAATACAAACATACACACACCTCTCAAGTGACACATAAAAAAAATGCAAATTCAAGTGAAAGAAAAAAAAAAGTAACAAAACTAATTAAGTTGCTCTGAAACGAGCAAAATAGTTACAGTATTTTACCCCGTTACATATTTAAGAATTTCATAAGGCAAAGACAACAAAGAGGTCGTGAAAAATACAATATATATATATATATATTTATATGTATATATTTTCCTTAGATTTTGTTATACTATAATGACCAGTAAGATGTTGCACAAAATCAACACCTACAGTATAATTTACCACAGGTTTTGTTAAAATAAATTTAAAAATAAAAACCACTGGACTTTCCATTCTACTACAAATCTAAAATATTCCATTAATAACATTAAAAGAAAGGTTTTAGAATTTAGAGATCAATATACGAATTGCATTTGAGAGAACCTGGTACAGAAGCCTACATATCCCCTATAAATAGTTCTCTGCAATAATATTTAAACCAAATGGTTTAAAGAAAATACCCCAGAATCCCTAAATATAGGGTACTGAGTGTATCTTTTCAAGTATTTAATGTACAGTGTAAAAGATTAGTAGCAGGTTAAACAATTTTAAACCAGGACATTCCCCAAACACCCCAGACTCAATCTGATGAACTGAGGGGTTTCTTTCTGCTGCCACACAAAAATTCATATAAAAAGATATTGCTGGAAGCAGACATTTTGGAGGGAAAAGGGTGTTTTAGGCATTGCACACAAACAACCTCTTGTTTAGATGCCTGACAGAGAATAGTTCCATAATCCAAAACATCATCTTCATGTGGCCATAAAAAGGACCATCTAAATGCCCGGCTCACAACAATTGATAAAATAACCAATGCCTTCTTTCACAGCTTTAAAACAATCCCTGGGAGCTTCAACAAACAACTTGTCTTTGGTTTCAGATAACCTCTAGAATGAAAAAAAAAATTCTTAGTAAATATATTTATAAAGTAATGCAAACCATTTATAGGAACAGTATTTTCAAAAATATACAGAAAATGTCATGTCTGCATTTTTCTGTAGTTCTATAATCCTGTAGTGAACATCTTTCTTTTCTAATCTGTAGAAAAGGCAGCTAGAAAGCTTAGGGGGGGGGGCAAAAGGAGCAAAAAGCCCTTCACTGAGTATAAAAATGGAGAAACACCTTATAACAGAAGGCATCTTGCAGTCTCATGCTATATGAATAGCATTGCCCCGCCCCTTACTCTGGTGAACATGGGAGTAAGAAATTACTTATTGTTTCTTAGAATTAGTGGGCAATGCTATTCATATAGCATAAGACTGCAAGACGCCGTCTGTTATAAGGTGGTGTTTCTCCATTTTCTGATCTGCCAAGGCCCGATCATATAAACCTGGGTAGGATTTCGAACCTTAAGCATTCATATCCCAGGGTGTATTCTTATCTGATAAATAAATATATACATTGATGACTTTATATTAGTTTATTATACTTCTTTAAAAGGATTTAATGGAACGAACAAGAATAAAATCCCTGGTGATCACAGGCAAATGAATTCTAGAATCTCTATAAATATGTTTAAGATAAGAGAAGGATACAATATAAATAATATTCACATAGTTATTTCCATGTTTGTTACTGTTAAATGATCCACAGTTTGTTATTTTTATCAATGCAGCACAAAAAAAGGTTGTTTAATATTCAGCCGGATTTACCTGCTGTTTGCGCCGTCTGTGTATTATCTACTTGAGGCAATGAAACATGAGTCGCTTCTTCTTCAAAAGCTATTATTGGTTTCAAAGGAATTGTCTGCACACTGCTTCCTTCATTTTTTAATGGATTATATAGAATTGGTTTGGTACCAACTGGTAAGTTTATGATCTCCTCAAAGTTGCTTTTCTTTGTACTTAACCCATTTTCATTTGGTTGCTTCTCACTACTAAAAAGTATTAAAGAAAAAAAAAATTACATTTTAAATTACAGATAAAATATATTGTATGTTTACAAAGTAGGATAAACTTTTACTTAACCCGTGGCTTTCTAAAAATAAACCAATCTCAATAGTAAAACCATACACATAAGCATAATAGTCTCTGAAGATAAACAATCTCTCTGAAGTTAAGTTTAGCTTCAGAAACTTGCTTTATACACCATGACCCCCTGATGAATGATTGGTGTGTGGCCACACATGTGAGATTATCAGCTCAAACTGTCCCCTTGTTTGTCAGGGGTCATGGTCTCTTTAGAACATATGTACAAGGCTTAACTGGTAATGCTGATCCAATTTAGTAGCCATGGGTAATATAGATTGTTGTAGCAGTCATTTATCAATGAAATCCTGCATACCTGACAATATGCACATGATTCTGAATTTATCAGACTCTTGAAGTTTGGACTGCTGTAGGACTGTCTATAGGCCTATTCAATATAAACATACAGTTGTGTTTGGGAGTATGTTTTTATTATTTAAGTTGGTTTTCCTCTTTTCTATACATGCAAAGCATTCTCATGAGCACTGAATACTGTACTTTAGTACATATTTGCAGGTTGGGGCAGAGCAGAGAGACAAAACACTTTATCCAGCACTTCAAACTTAAAGGGCATGTCTTCCCTCCCAAACTAACATTTAACCGACTATTGGCCCCACTGTGTAGTTTAAAAAAATCCTTACCTTACATTTCAGTTCCTTATGGTTCTCCTGCATTGCTTGTACAAAGTCCAGGAAACTGAAGAGTAGGAGCTGTCTTCCTGTCCAAAAGGTTTCCGTCTCCCCGTCCCCTAAGAGGGCAGTGGCAAGCGCTGGGAAGCCCTGACCCCCTCCCTCCCACCATCCAGATCAATCTTCTGCAGCCATTGCACCTAGCGTGAAATTGCTTTGCTATATTATAGATGCCTTCCCCTAACTGCCAAATTATTTTATTAAAAAAAAATCTGAAAGCTTCTTACCGACCTTCGTTCCCCCAGCGTCTCCATTGATGGCAGCCACATCTGTGATTAGCCGCCTCTCAGCCAATCACAGACGTGACTGCCGATCTGGCCCCCTGCTTGCAAGTTCCGGCAAGCAGGGAGCTAAATCAGTGTGCCGGAGGATCGAGGGTCTGTAAGTAATGTTTTAATCCCTTTGTTAAAGAAATATCTTAGGGGTTGGGGGAGGGAAGGAGGGTTCTACCACATAGCAAAAGCTTAGTTTTAGGGTGGACATGCCCTTAAATCACCCAACTTAAAAATCAAAACTTTATTTCTGAGTCCTAGCCAAAAAGAAAATGCAAGATAAACAGATTGTTAAGCGTTAAACTGCATAGTACAGTACTTGTAGCCTATTGTTTTTTTAACATGAGAGAAGTCTGTTCCTATTAATTTTGGTTAGCTTTGCACTTTAATTTCATTTTATCAAGCTACTTAGGTGTCTGCTTTTTCTCTTTTTGTTTACAGTGTTCTTTCAATTACTACTCTGCTGGATTTATTGTAAGATCCAGTTATTGTTTATGTTTACCACACCTAAAAACCTAGTTCAAAGATATAACTGAATATTTCTGTCTTTCAACTACACACACCTTTTTTAAAGTGACTTTACTCTTGAGTTTTATATCCCCATATGTCTATACTATTCTCCTCACCTATCATCAGGCACTGTGATAATTCTTGTAGAAGGGACCACGGACTCTCCATTGTGAGGATTTTCTGTGGTGTTTAGGAGAAGCTCAGGCTCATGTTCTTGTAAAGGTGCTGGTGTAATGACTAAAAAAAAAAAAATAGAAGGGTAAATTGAAACTCATCAACAGCACAAAGATATAATATCAACCGCAATATCATGGTTGATATTAGCGTTTTTTGGGGGGTCTTTTATATGGGATACATTCTATTTGATATATGTAATAATATGTTTTAGATAGTTTATATAGTAGTAAAATATAGTATATAGTTTTACATAGTTTATATCTATGTAAATAAATGTGTGTTGCAAATTTAAAGTAAAGGTGACAGAGTGCTGTTATGTGACATTTTTTGACCCAAGTGTGGTAAATGTATTGGTTTGGCCCACAGCACCCCTTGATGAGAGGGAGTTCACCATTTTCACACAATTGGTGTTACCAGGATGGTTGCATTATTGTAATACCTGTGTTTTCAATTGCTTTTGGTATTTCTCCATTTCTCTGCACACTAGATTGCTGCAAACAGATAAAAAAAACTTTTAGTCAGACATCGAATTACTAGTAGACACAATAAATATAGAAATAGATAACTAGAAATACCTTTTCATTTGCTTCACTACGCCTTGTTCTCTTCATTATTTCTTCAAGTCGCTAGGTGAAAAACAGCAGTAATCGTTAATTCAAGTAAATTTAAACTCTAAAGTATTGTATAACGGTCAACAACAAAAAAACTTAAATGGAGCTCAAAACAGTTAATTAGCCAAATCTTTATTGTACCCACCAAGTTATAGTCCCATAGATCTGTAAATTGGCAACAGCCACACCGCAAATATCACCACCAGGCATATATGGGTTTTTTCCAGGTTTGTCATTACTGTTTTGGTAAAGAGCAACCTGTGACCACTGACACCACACCCAGCAGTTAACGTTGACTGTTTTAACAATGTCTTTAATCTGTGGAGGTCTTGGTGCCAGCACACTGCAATCCTGCTTATCAAAGTCCTATCTGAAAGATATTATTATTCTCTCACCTTTTTTCTCTCTGAACGTTCCTGTTCTTCCTTTTGGAAATGTTTTTCCCGTTCCACTCTTATACGTTCTGCTTCTTCTTTCTGGAAAAAAAAAAAGTGGCTAATTGACTAAAATTTTTTAAGCTTTAATTGATAAATCTGTACTTTCCAATTTACGTATTTAATTCCTTACACTAAAGCCTCATACCCATGGGCCGGCCCGCGACGCACAATGTTTATGTACCATCGTTTTGGCCGACAACCGCACTGTGTATAGGCATTTTGTCAGCCGAGACGGCCATTTGGTCGGGACTCGTTGATGATCCAGACCAGATGAAAGGCAGGAACACACTACTTAAAGTGGTTTCATAAATTCATTAGTGCAAAAAACATACAACGTTTCGGGAACGCTATGTTTAAGTAGTGTGCTAATCTGACTTTTATCTTGTCTGGATTACTTTGCCCTAGGAGTAGAAGGCTAAGAGGATTGCACCTACCTATTTGTCTGGCTAGTAGCCAACAGTAGTTGCCCGTGTTGCCGTGCATACACATTGTGTGGCGCGGGTAAGTCCCAGCAATCGCTCGTGTGTATGCACCTTTACTCCCCTATCTACATCCTCTTTATTAGTAAAATGTTCAACCCAGCTTATCTTAATAGTGCTACACAAATAAAAATAAACAAAGATAAGTGTTTTGTCTTCACCAGAGTTGGCCGAACAAACAAATCTGTTTTGCTCGCAGATTTGTGGATTTTTGAAAAAAGTACACCCATTAAAGTTAATGGGAGTTTAAAAACCTGAAATCCCTCCTAAAATTAAGATATAAATAGCAATGGAAACTTATGGTCTCAGGGACCTGGGGAAAGGTCTGGGGAGCACATATCAATGGCTAAAATCTATAAAAGAAAACACCGTCCAGTACCAGAAACCTCATGCACTTTCTGTTTTGCCATTTTTAGGCCTTTTTGAGGGAAAAAAAGTATGAAAAGAAATTTTGAAAATTTACAAAAATAGTTTCACGGTTCGGAAGAATCCGAAAATGTCTGCAATCCGAAAAGTCCGAGTTCCAGCGGATATGTGAAATCCACTTCAAAACTGGGTTCAGGTCCATCTCTAGTCTTCAAATGGTGAGAAATGATAACATGTAAAGTTTCCTTTAAAGACAGATGTATAATGAAATCAACACTTTAGATGGTGGGCTGAACAAGAAGAGAACAAATTTTCCATTTATGGCAACAGTTAGCCTGTGTGGCAAAGTTCACTGTGTCTGTCTTGGGAGTTATAATTTATTGGCATTGGGTTCAAAGTAGAAGGATGCATATTAAATTATATTGATCGGTCTTTCACCTTTCTATGAGCTCTACCTACAGAAAAGTGTAGCTGTTAATAATGACAGGTCTGCCTCTTTACACCACTGGACAATAATGCTTCTGCACGAATTGCAAATTCATTAAAGGAAATGAAAAGTATAAACCCCCCACAAATTTAAATACTATTTCCATTAGTAAATTGCATTACAAATCCCGACTCATCACCTCTTAATGGTCTATAAATAGGATTGAAGTTATTTTTGGGTGAACATTTACTTTTATATGTTCTGTTTAATAAATGGTTTTTTTGTGTCTAATCTTAACTGTTTTACTTTAATAAAGAAAACGCACTTGCTTCTGAAGACGCTCCAACTCTTCCTGCTCCTTCCTTTCTTTTTCCTCTGCAAGCAGACTTTCCCTCTCCTGCAGTTCTTCCTCTTCCTTTTGTTTTCTTTCAGCTTCCGTCCTCTGCATCTCTTCCTCTCTGCGAGCCCTTTCCTCAGCCTGCCTACGGGCTAACTCTTCTTTTTTAATTCTGTTACATAAACAAAATAAAAACATTACAGTTCAATATTGACTTCATGTTATTTGTGAAGGTATATTCTTCTTGTCCATGGATATGACTAATATGGAAAACTGTAAATGGACAATTAATTAACACCAAAAAAAATTAACCAGGAAAATAAAACAAAAAAACAAACACTTCAGGGTCATAGAAGTATGTGCGAAGTAAAGCTATCACAGCTGGATCATCAAAGACATCCGACCAATCACCCATACATGAGCAGATTTTCCCCCATAATGACCATGTCAGCCAGTCGTAATGCTCTGCTATACACAATATCAATGTTTATGTTGTACATCCCACATACTGTACCTGACATTACAGGTAAGTAAATAAACTACATAAAAAATATTGTAATTGATTTATCAATACCATATATTAAAATAAAAACTCACTTCATTGTACTTTTAAATGCATTCCTTACTGATACAAATTGGGATGTGATATACCTCTAGAATCCATCTGAATGCCCTGGCATTTTAGCCAGGTTCTATCTTTTTTTGTTTACTTTTCTTTTTATCTAAGTAAAGTTTTCCCATGCTGTTAATTTGCAGCAACCATTTAGATGGTATCTAACTGCAGTAACCCAGTTAAAAGCTAACATTTAATTGGTTGCTGCAAATTAATAGCACAAATTTTTACACCTCTTAGTGCATCAGCCCCTTATATATTGATTAATTGCTCCATTTTGGAAACAAATTTCCTGTCCTTTATTAAGATATTATAACAATCCAACAATTAATGCTGGTAGAAACGGTTTAAAAATCCTATATATTCTATAAGTGGCTGCCCAGTACTAAGAGTAATTTGTACACGACATATATGTCACATTTAAAAAGTTACACACAAAAAAAAAAAGTTATTAAGTTTACTTTGTGTGACTGCAATGGTAATTAAAATTTTTAGTAAGAAGGTTAGCATTTAACTTGTATCCCTTGTAGATTACAGAGTTAGGCAGCAGTGTCCCTATCACAATAAAAAACAAAAATAAAATTTATTGCACAAATTGTAGATGTGTTTTTCAACAAATATACATAGTGTGTTTGGCACATTTCACAGATGTATTTACCCTGAAAAGCCAAGCAGCACTTCCAATTTCTTTACCTGTACCTATACTCGAATATATGTCGATCAGAGGATAAGCGAGGTACCTATTTTTACCTTAAAAATGAATAAAACATGATTGACTTGAGTATAAACCGTGGGTAGAAATTATGACCACTACTGCCTTCTGATTCTGTATTGTTTTGAGGCATTAGTTGCCCTTTAAATGGACAGCAGAATTCCCATACAGTATTCACATACAGTAATAGCCAAATCCAGTATGGCTATTACTGTATGGGAATTTAAAGGGCAACTGTAGCCTCAAAACAATACAGAATCAGAAGGCAATCTTTAACAATAGATACCCTCCTGATTCTGTATTATTTTAAAGTATTAGTTACCCTTTAAATGGTAATTCACACAGTAAAGGTAATCTCACACAGTAACCCCCAATTCATTGCCACTCCAGATGTTTGGAAACTACAAATGCCAGCATGCTTTAGGTGCTGGGAGTTGTAGTTTTCAATAGCCGGCAGCCACGTCTGTGATTGGCTGCTTAACAGCCAGCTGCTAAGAGCCAGGATCCTGGATGCGCGAAAATGGATAAGGCACGGGTGTGAGGTGACTTGCGCAAGCTCTGTTTTACACTGAAATGCTCCTGACTGGCAATACTGTATTATACAGTAAAACTATTAAAGTTAATACTAGAAGTGAAATACATTAATTGCAAATAGATGAAATTTACTACCTTTCTTCTTCTATTTTTTGCCTTTTTTCTTCCTCATCGCGTTCCCTCTGTTCACGAGCAAGTCGTCTTTTTTCAGCAAGTATTCTAGTTGCCTGTTCTGGGTCTGTTGTCCCAGCAAAAGGTTTTCCAACTGCAGTAGGTGATTGTAAAGTAGGAACAGGTGGCAATCCCGCAGCATCTTGGTTTATACACACAAAATAATATTAATAAATAGTTAATACATTTTGTATAGTAAACACATTCTGTTTAAGTACCCTATCCCAGTAACCTAGATCTTATTGTATTGAAGATTAAATATGACAAAGAAATAATTTGGCTATGTTGATAAATAATCTTCAATGTAAAGGCAGTAACCCATAGAATAAACACTACAATAAACTGAATGAAACCAAACAGATTAAACACATTCTGTCACTTTTTATCCTCAGAAAAATGTCAATGTTCAAGATAAATAGAACGTTGTGTCAGGTTTTAGTACCGGAGACAAATTCAAAAATATTAGTAGTCAAAAATATTACTAACAAGACAGAGTAATAACATTATAGTAACACACAACAATTTTCCTTATAACAGATAGAATGCAATTAGAAGTGCCAGAGATTAGTTTATATGGCTAACCTTGTGAAGCCTCAGCAATAGATGGTGACATTAATTCCCTCTCATTGTTAATAGATTGTTCTGCTGTAGGTTGTTCTTTAGATGTTCCTCCATCAATAGGTGATCCATTAGGTTCTTTGTCTTCATCTTTTTTCTTACCCTCTACCTTTATATCTCTTTTTATTGGCCGAACATTTCCAGGTAAAAGTGGAAATTGAATGGTGTTTGTTAGTTTGAAGGAACTAGCAGGTTTGGCAACACTAAATGAAGAAGCTGGTAATTTTGGTGGGGTCCTATAGAAAAAAAAAAGAAAGAAAGAAAACCAAATACTGCTGATCAATTCGTGTCACTAAGGAATAAAATATGAAATGAAGAATTAAAGGATAGAGCTCCCTTTCTCACATGCAAATAAGAGTAGGAGAGACTTCTGGGTAGTTTCCATGTTACCATGCTAGCCATGAAGGAACCTTCTAAGAGGTTTTAACATCATTCCATTAGCTTAACATGGAGTAAGGGCAAATAAAGTGCATTTAAAGAGTTAAAAGTAGAATTCTTAAATCTATGTTTCAAAAGATAATTGATCTGATTTCCTTACCATAAACACTGCAGTATAATTGAAAAAAAAAGTCACAAAGTGTAACTAAACCTAACTTTAAACCCACATTTCATATAGGCAAAAAGGACATCGTAGAAAATACTGTACAGAGAATATGCACCATCTAAAAGTGTCTTGATGCACACCTTGTTTTGCTCTTCATGGTTACTTAAAGGGCATGTCCACCCCCAAAACTATAACCCCCCCCCACTACATGTAGTGTAGTTTAATCCTTACCTCACATCCCAGCTCCATAGGGTTATCCTGTAGTCCCCCCCCAAAGTCCCAAAAACTGCCCACCAGGAGGATAGCAGAGCCCATATAAGACTCTGCTTCCTACCTGGCCTCCGGGAGAAGTTTGGCATGCGTAATGCAGCCCTTCTCTCCCTCCCGTTAGGATTCCCCCCCCTAGTGTAAAACCCTTTTTAGCAAACATTGCCCTGTCCCCCAGCCCCAACCGCTATTTTGTAATATCAGAAAATGCCCAGAACATTACTTACCTTCCCTCTGCCGCTCAGCCAATCACAGACGCGACTGCCGGTCCCGCCCCTCTGCTTGCATTTTCTCGCAAGCAGGGGGCCGGCAGCGCGGCGGAGGCAAGAGGGAAGGTAAGTAAAGTTCTGGGCATTTTCTGATATTACAAACATAGCGATTGGGGCTGGGGGGACAGGGGCAATGTTTGCTAAAAAATTTCTGAAGGGTGGACATACCCTTTAAAGAAACCTAACTACGACTTGCCAGGATGAAACAGTGTTTAAATGTAATTTATAAATTACCTTCATATGTGAGTCTGATATCATGGTGTCAAATTTCTATTAAAACTAACTTTAAAATAAGATTCTAAACTTACCCAACGTGGAATGAAGAAGCTGATTTCACTTTGGGATTGGAAGGTGAATGTGACCGTTTAATATTAGAAGCAGGTGGGACCTGGATATTTTCCCTGAAATACTCTCTCTCTTTTTCTTTTTTGTCACTCTAAAAAATCAAGAGTTAAACTTCATAATCAGTTAAACTTTTCAGCAAAAAAAACACACAGATTACAATTAAAGTCTCAAATTTTTGTATCACATGGAAAAGAACATTGTATGAGGTTTCCCACACAGAGCACAAACCGTATGCCCACCTCTCTATTCATGAACGTTTTTCTTTTATTAAAAGGCTCAACATCACACACTGACCCCCACAACGCCTGAGCTCTGTACACACAACCTATTAGCCACATGACACACGACTTATAAGCAGTGTGCAACAGATGTTTGTTTCTACTCATAATTGAACGTGTGCCTGTTTAGTCAGCCCACACGTGCGATTAATGGCTAAAATGGGCGTAGATCGCAAGCACGTAGCCCAACATAAACACAGTGATACCACTCCACCCTCTAATGTTCTGACAAGCATGTGCATGCACATTTTACCTTAATTCATACATGCATACCCAACACTGCACAAATGTATTTTGTGTCTAGCCTCTCCTGTACCCCACACATTGATATAACCTAAAGCCTCAAACAACTGTGCAATAGTGTATACAAGGCCAATGAGTGGGGGGGACACACAACAAACAACCGTTAAGGATTCTGATCCACCCGGTGGATCAATAAATGACGCACAGCCAATGGCCAAACACAAGATTAATGGACAGCTCCCCGCCCGCTTGGGTGTTGGGGTTCATAATCACCATCACACCCTTATTTGTATGAGGCTTTACAATTACACATGAAAGCATATCGAGGGATATATGCACACAAATACACACAGATACAGCCACCCAACCAACAATAGCTGCACAAGTAAACAAGGATAACTACACGCACACCAATTTGTCATTAGGATCCAGCCAAAACAACTCTAGGTGTCAATGCAATGTACTTTTTAAAGGTAACCAGTTCAATGCTATGTATGCTATCAAACATGACAGTGGCTTATCGTGCAGGTCTATTTTACATCTAAAACATCTAGTGCATACTTACACTGCTGGTGCCCGCAAAGTGTGTGGTTTTCCTCCTTGCTGTTGTCTCTGGAGTTGTAATGAAAAGTTTTGGTTTTTCTGCACTTTTACTACTTGGAAGCTTGTTAGTCTGTGGGCTGAGGGGGCTGCAAGATGCTGAACGGGGACAAATGGGAATGACTTGGGTAATGTTATGATAACACAATTGGACAGATGGAGAAGTGAACATTGAATTGCCAGAAGCAGGCAGCAAAGAGAAAGGAAAAAAAAGAGAAAGAAAAGGGTTTTTTGTTAGTACCAGTGTAGAATACTGGCTGAAAACCCCAAACCCCAAATACTGGATTAGTAAAAACCAGACAATGTTGCTTTGCCAAACACCAAATCCATGTCCACAGCTTCTAGATTACATTACAAACAAAAATAATACAGTAATGGTTCTGTAGTTGTC
Source organism: Hymenochirus boettgeri (assembly GCA_019447015.1). Lineage (NCBI taxonomy): Eukaryota > Metazoa > Chordata > Amphibia > Anura > Pipidae > Hymenochirus > Hymenochirus boettgeri. The sequence continues at coordinate 114,935,220 of CM033473.1, forward strand.
TTTTCAAGCCTTTGGTTTTGTTATGTAACATGATAAGAGCATCATAACCAGGAAACAAGACACTTATAGTAACAAAATGATTTGTAAAAAGAAAAGATAAAGATAAAAAAAGGAGGGAGACCCAGATAAAATAAAGTCCCAAAGCACACCAAGGCAGAAGAGAAAGCATAATGCATGCACCAGAGACTAACCATTACATATACACACTACATGTACATAAGTTAGAGCCCTTTTTTCTCTTAAAAGCTGTCTGTTTGCTGAGGTAGAATCAATATTATTATCACGGTGTATTAAAATGGATGTTTCGTGGGAAAAAACTATTTTAAAAATGTGAAAATGTGAATTTTTTAAAATTAAACATAGTCATATATATTGTAACTACACTACATGTTCTCATTGTTTTTGAAAAAAACAATTAATTTTATTCACTTTGCTATGCCCTGCTTAGGTTGGTAGAGATGCAATGGTCCAGTTATTCTAAGCTTTCCAGAAAGGAAAAGAACCTATGATTAAATATCTGGTTACAAATGCATGTAATAAATTTGTAAAAATAGCCGTTAGGGTTGCAGGCACAAAATGGTCACCATTTTTTTAAGGGTAGCCCTTTAATTATATTCCTGCTGTATATTTGGTCTACATCATTTGAATTAGTATGCAAGGGATTAAGGGTAACATAGTAACATAGTAATTGAGGTTGATTAAAGACATACGTCCATCAAGTCCAACCTATTCACCCTCTTTTATTTTTTTTAACAGCAAAAAAAAAAAAAGGGGGGGGGAGAATTCCTTCCTGACTCCAAACAGCAATCGGAAAGTATTCCTGGATCAACCAGATCTATATGCATTAATTCTCAATATTTTTTAGTTTTAGAAACGTATCCAGGCCTTTTTTTAAGTTATTTAATGAACTTGCCATTACCACATCTGCTGGAAGACAGTTCCACACGGTGAAACTGTGGCCCTTTAATTATATTCCTGCTGTATATTTGGTCTACATCATTTGAGTTAGTATGCAATTATGTTTTTAAAATGTATGTTGATATAAGAGTTTTGAGATATCTCAAGTTATGTAACAGCCTTTGAGTCTGATAAATTTGAATTATAATAACCTTTTTTGGAACAGTCATTACACTGCTAAGCAGCCCAGGTAATGCAGCTATGACCTTTTTTCTGATTATGATCTGCAACTCTAGGGAATGTGATCATTCTAATTAAAACAATAATTAGAATGATAAATTTAGCAATACTGTGTATTTAACAGGTTTTATACAACACATTATCCAATATGGAATTCCAATAATTTAAATCTAATTGAATTTCTTTACTAGAGCTATATGGATGTGAATTTTTTACTGGATTTCTGCAGATTTTAAAGGAAACTTTTATTGCATCGGTCACTAATTGGTGTGACCTGTTTTACATTGGACAAATAGTTAATGAAAATAACTTTGTACTTGTTACTAACACTAAGGTTATGGAAACATCATTGTAAATTTACCTGCATCTCCAGACAGAGCCACTGTGCTTCGACTCCGTGCCAGATAGGAATGGGTGGGTGTCAATAGTCTGCTGACAACGCTGCTCTCCCACGTACTGAGGGGAGGTCTTCGACCTAAATGTTACAAAAGATGAAGCTTACGATAAAAGTTAATATATAAATACAGCAAACAAAAAATCTTTGAAAGACCATTTATCTCTGCATGAAAAGCTGGGGGGTGCATTAATCTATTTTAAAGGGCATGTCGAGCCTTAAAATAACATTTTAAACTTATGTTCAGCACTACCCAAACCCCATTTTCGCATTATTAAAAAGTGCCAAAGATGCCCCTGAAGGAACTCACCTAATCTGGTACCTTGTTGCTCTACGGTGCTACTCTCCCTGCTTCCTAGTCGCAGCTGTTAGTTAAAGGAGCGACAATGATGTCATGCCCAATTAACTGGCAGTACACCAGGAAAGCACCTCACTGCTGCTGTTCTTGATAGAAAGGAGCTCGTAACAGCAGAGGGTTGCGGTAGCCAGGTGGCGAAGGACCGATCAGGTAAGTTCCTTCAGGGGCATCTTTGCCACTTTTTAATAATGCGAAAATGGGATTTGGGGGGTAGCTGAACATATATGTTATTTTAAGGCTGCCCTTTAGACATAAACACATTTGTGTCTTAAGTGGCTATTCTATTTTTTTTGGCCTGAGTCTAAAGTGTATACTCAGGGTAGGCCTTTGGGTTGTGCAAATCTTTCCCAAGGTGCCATTTATCCCAAGGCCACCCCTGAAAATATTTATTCACTAGAGTCTAGACTGTACCTTTATCAGGAGAATTGAGTAATGTTGCATAAGATGTGGACAGTCGCTTGTTAATTACTGGATCAACATGTTTTGAAAGATTCATTGTTGAAACAGATCGTCTGTCTGGGTCTAAAACAAGAAGACATATTAAAAAAGAGCTTATTAATAGCAACATTGTCTAGGAAATAGTGCAGTCACATAGATAATCTTCAAACCCTCATTGTTTCCTGGGACACCTGCAATGCAGTAATGACTACATAAAGAACCAATTACCTAAAAATGCATTAATATTACATGGATACTCTATGCTAGGGAATAGCGAACCATTTTCAATCGCATATAATTTCAATCCTTTTTTTTATGGGCAAACCGTATAATCTTCTATTTAACCTTTTTGCATAGGTATGTTATAAAATATTAAAGCAAAAAAACTGGTCAATTGTCATTTACCTGCCCCCATCTGATATATTTTGCACTTTATTACCTGCATTACTAGCCAGATAATTAATGATAATTATATTCCTCATTCTGGCAGAGTAAGTTGGCCCCTGCCTCCTTGCAGTTAATCAAAGCTGTGACTGCTGTTTCTCATGCTGCCTCCTCTGCACATGCTCAATCGTATAAAAAACCTTGTTGAGCAGGGTAGGTCATATACCTTGGCCAGAAAGGAATAGAATAGATCTTTAAATATCTGGTTACAAATGCATGTAATAAACGAATAAAAAAAAGCAGCTGTGATTGCGGGCAGCCAACTGAACAGTTCCCAGCTTTTTGTTTTAAGGGTGGACATGCCCTTTTAAGGAAAATGAAGGCTGGCATATATTTATTATTTTTAAAAATGTATGAACTGTCTCTCTCATATCTGAAAATAGCAGCATTTTGGAGAAATCATCTGATTAGTTTTGCAGATTTCTGATTTTTTTTGAGAATCCCAATTTCAGCAGAGAGTTACATCTATCTGATCATTAACAATTATAGAATCTATTCGGGATTAATTGCAAATGTGTAGTGTGCAGTACAATTATGAAGTTTAAACTTTTCTTACTGAAGAAAACATTGAATTTACAATTTTTAGAAGTTCCCCTTTAAATCATTTAACTAACCCTGCCTAAACTGCAGGTCAACACAAAAAAGCACAAACATAAAATAAATATGATTTAAGATAACTATTTGGGTAGCTAAGAATAGCAATTTGACAAAATATTTAGAAAAGAAAAAAAGGGATACACTATGAACATGAGTGTAAACATAACACAAACATGTGTTAAAACTTAAAAAATACATGGCATTTTAGTTTTCATCAACACCAAACTCCTATTGTTTACCAGACTACATGACTAACCAGTCTTAGGCTGGGTACACACCAGAAGATATTTTCCGCCGACCGACCAATTCACGGCACTTTCGGTTGGTTGGCCGAAAATATCTTCTGGTGTGGGGCCGTGTCCGACCTCGATCGTCCGTTCTTCCGGATCGGACGAGCGAACATGTCAGAAAATCACGAGTTCATGCGGTTCCCTATGGGACCGCACGGTCTATTGTTCGCAAATTCGTCCGCAGGCGAATTTGCCGCGACCGACGGACATTTGTGCCAGCCAAGCGCTCACTCCATGTGTACTCAGCCTTAACCTGGGATGAGACAGACTGACTCCAGATATGAGCATATTAGACTGCAACAACCCTGAAATCACAGATAATGGTTGACTGTGGGCACAGTTTATTAGTGCTTTTATTTGATGAATTATACTTGGCAATAAAGCTTTAAACTAATGCAATGTGGAGCAGTCTCATGTCTAACTGGGACATTCATAGGAACACACCACTTTAGGGCAAACATGTAAGTGTTTTTATACAGCTTAAGATATATTTTCTGCACATTATTTTTTATTTGGAGCCTCCTGTACAACCAAATCTAAACAAGTTACTGATTTAATGTATGCTTCAAATTAAAATCACGTGAGTTTAACAGCTAAAGAAATTGCAATAATTAAAGGTTTTAGACTTGAAGGGCATCTATACTGAAAAAAAAAATATTTTAAATTGGCCATTACTGGAAACTATAATTCTTCCCAACCACCACTGTAAATTTTTTTTTTGTTGATCTGCTCCCTATTTCTTTAGATATCCAATCTAAAACATCTTCCATTTCAGCTGTCAATCAAGTGCCTTGCTCTCACAAATTATAATTCTGTGAGCAGTTTTGCTGTAGCTGGAATGGAGTTTTGACAGTTGGAATGCTATATGCTGTGTGTAGTTTGACAGTCGGTCTGTGGGAAAAAAGTCAGATGGAAGTGGGAGTGGTTAAAAGAGGGAGGGGGAATACTGCTCCTGAGCAAAACATGTGCTGGATTGAAGGCATGCAGCAACACACATGCCTCAGAGTAAGTGCTACTTGCATCTATTCATTTATAGATTAAGATGCGGTAAAGTCATTTTTTTACAGTGTCCCTTTAAGTTCTACTTTTGCTGTATTATTACATTTTCCCTTCAGTATCTCTCTTCCTGATGAATAAAATAGTGTATCATAATACTTATAATCACACCTAATTTCCAGTTACAAATTGGATTACAAATAGAATAACTTTAAAGGGCATCTATACCGGAAAATAGGTTATTTTAACTGGAAACTATAATTCTTCCCAACTACCACTGTATATTTTTTTTTGATCTTTCCCCATTTCTTAAGATATCCAATCTAAAACTTCTTATATGTCAGCTGTCAATCAAGATCCTAGCTTTCAAAAACTATTCTCCTCAGTTTTGCAGGGTTATTGAATAAAAGTTCTTATCGTTCAAAATGGTGCTAATTTTGCCCCAACCAATCAGATGTTAGCTTTCAAATGTTAAATAAGATCTGATTGGTTGGGGCAAAATTAGCACCATTTTAAACGATAGGAACTTTAATTGAATCTCCCTGTTGGAATGCTGTGTGCAGGCTTGACAGTTGGTTTGTGGGAAAAAAGTCAGGTTGGATGTAAGTGGGAGTGGTTAAAAGAGAGAGGGGGGATACTGCTCCTAAACAAAATGTGTGCTGGATTGAAGGCATGCAGCAACACACACAAATCAGAGTAAGTGCTACTTGCATGTATTGAATTATAGATTAAGATGAGGCAAAGTCATTATTTCAGTATAGTGTCCCTTTAAGCCTCAGGTAGGACATAGGTTTAGTGATTTCCTAACACAGCTTCATGAAAACAAACATGAACCTAATCTCTTTATTAACCTTTTTCCATTCTTGAATGCTCCCTTATTGCTCATCCTCTTTTGCCATAACCAATACAGCAAAAGGGTAAAGCAGGCAGGAAATAACCCCTCAGATTATGGACTAGGTAAATTACATTTTGCATAAATAAAATCTAAATGTGTATCTTGCTTTGGATAATTGCATTGCTTCCACAAGAAAACACAGAAACCTATCACCATTTACTTATTACCAATCCTTCTATATAATCTATAGACGGATTGGTAAATATAATTTGCAATATATTACCAAAAATCAAATATGGATACCAAATATTGCAGATTTCAGTCTCCCTCGCTGAGTTCAAAGAATTTTTTTTTTAAATTATTGTAAATACAGTGTTAGGAGTTAAGCAGGAAGTTACCTATGGTGGCCACACAAATCAATATTAGCAGCTAATCACTGCCGATAATCACAAATAATTTCATTCTGTCTGATAATAAAAATGGTCTGATTAGTTTTACAAATACCATACCAAATAAACCTTTAACACATTGAACTAGCTAAAGCTAACAGCTTTCAAAATATAGCAGAAAAAGAGGTATGAATACTCTAAATTCTAAATTTAGGGGGACGAAAGTTCTTTTATGGATATAGACACCATTTAAGGGATATTGTCACAATAAGACATTAGTACTGACATTAATTATGCTATGGAGTATATTTGTCATTAACTTAGCATGTAACTTTTTATTGGTAACAAAGCATGGAAACAACTTTTTAGAAATGCTAACTGCTAAATTATGCAATACACTGTATGAGGTTTGTGGCATTATTTAGTATGTTGGTGGGGTTTCTGGTAATGCTTTCCTGTAAGAAGATGATATCCCTTTTTTCACTTATTTGCCAATATGTTGCACATGTTGCACAAATTAAACACCACATACTGGATTCTAAGCAGGGATCAAACAACTAGGATCTAAGGGAAAAAGCACAATACAGTGGTTTAAGTACCACCTCTTTTGAGACCACTCTTGGTCTGGAAATGGTGTAATAGGCCAGATAAACCAATAGAGGTAAAAGATGATTCAACAAAGTAACCTGAAAACAGAACAGATGGGAGTGAGGGGGAAAAGAAAAGTCGGAATGTTAGAGACACAATCAATTCAAAAAGTTACATTTTTAATTTAAGAACATTGTATTCAGCCATATACTGCTAACCATGGTTAGGAAATATAAGTGGCAAACATTTACCTGTGCAATTAATCTGCAGCAACCTGTTACAGATTAGTTTTTTATGATACACTTCAGCAAAATAATATTGGATTGCTGCAGATAAATAGCACAGGAATATTTTGCACCTCTTAGTAATCAAGCCCTATTATATACAGATAAAACTTTCCTAACCAAAAGGCCAACCATATAAATCAATGCCAACTGCACAGCCAATATTTACATTTTACTTTCAAAAACATAAAAACCTAAACTTTAAAGGCTGGATCAATTAAGTTTTAGAAAACCAACAGTCAAAATAAACATTTATTACCTAGAAAATATTGTAATTTCTAAACTGATATTGCACAACAGATATACCTCGTTTGGCTTTGTACTTTTTATATTCTGTATTTAAATGGCACATTACAAAAGTTCTGCAAGCACGTGATGGAATACTGAAGCAATGTAAGCACTGGTAACAGTAATGCCACTAGTATGCCAAATAGTTTTTTTCCTCAGCGATTGCTGTATTACTACATAACTGCAATTATTTTATTTTTTTTGTGGGTTGGAGGAAGCGGACTAAGGATTATGCAGTCAAATATACAGCTCAACACACCAGAGTTGTTTACACTTGTGCTGCTCTGTAGGGCTCCTCCCCAGGACCACCTGCTGGTTTTCTGTTTTGGCTTGTGGCTTCTTTCCATTGTTCGCTTTAACACAGCTTCGTGACGCTCCTTAACAAAAAAGAAAAAGGGTATAATTTGATAGCTAAAATTTTTTATTACAATGTGATCGATCTGGACAACAATTGTAAGTGTGTGGCAGCTCCAGTAACTGTTGTTTGTGAGATCAATGAAAAAGATTAGACAAATGTCTAATATCTATAGTTTCTTAGTATAGTGGTTTCTTTACCTTCCGAAGTTCCTGCGACGGTTATTTGGATTCATCAAGGAGCACAGCTATATTTGGCACAGGACCTAGTCTATGGATTATGACCACCCAAGTTTTTTTTAATTATTTTTATTTTTTTATATAATATAACAATATGTTAAAAATATTATTAATAGTAGGATTTGACAGAGGAATTTTACCTTTTCTTCTTCTAATTTCAACTTTCGTTTCTCATCTACTGCTGCTCGCCTTCTTTCTTCCTTGATCCTTTGTTCTTCCAGTCTTTTCTTTCGTTCTTCTAAATGTTTTTCATAATGTTGTCGGGCCCTCTCTTCCTTCTCTAACCATAACGATTCTCTTGCAGCTGATTAGCAATAAAAAAAAATGCACTAATGTTAAAAATGTCTAAATCCCATCAATAAAAATGTGTGGGATCTGTAGTAAGCCGATATATATATATATATATATTTTTTATCTTAATATCTTATATACATTTTCATTTAAAGGTTTTTCTTGCTGTTGGCAAATCAGACATGCATAGGTTTCCACTGAATAATTGGCCAGGAGGGCTTTAAGACAATAGGAAAGATCTAGACTGACAAACTTTGGAAACATTTATTTATGGACAGATAAACCTCTGGGGAATACTCCTTAAGTGCCACCAAGTACACAACATAAATAGTCAAAGTTTGTACTTGGGAAATGTATAGCTGTAACAGAAATAAATGCAACCACTAGGTGGGATCATATTATAAACACCCTCCAGTTCCCATAGACCCCCCCCCCCCCCAGGTTTCAGGGAATCAACCCATAGAAGGATCACATAAACTCCCCCTTATAAAAGGCTATTTCCTAGGTAACCCAGTGTTGCCTACTGCTTAATAAAGGGATTTAAAAAAAACTCACAAATATAGAAATATAAGAAAAGAAATATATTTAAATAAATATGGTCAAGAACATTACAGAGATCCCACCTCTTTCTGACACAGAACAAGGATTTCAGTGTAGAGTAATTCAGTTTATTTCCTATCCAGCATGGATGTAAAGCCCCAATACAGAAGGCTAAGAGGCCACATACCTCCGCTTGTTTGTTCGTTTGTTGTGTGTCGGTCAGATGTGAGTGGCACACAGTAGACGAACGGCCGCGTAAGGGAACAATTGAATCTGGGTGGCTTCTCAGTCCGGCGTCTTTCATTGATCCACTGGGACAGACCATAAGCGCCCAACCTAGCAAAAGGCGAGCAGCAGTGCCCAACCTAGCAGCCAAAGCCAAACGATTGTCAGCCATGGCAGCCGGTCATTTGTGATGTGTAGACCCTTCGGGTCCAGCACAATTAAACATCTGTACAGGCCAGGGGGCATAACTACCAGGGGAGCAACCACAGGGGGCCCATCTTCTTTATTCTCCTATGAAAGATATAGACTGCTCCCAGAAAACCACTGTGTATTAAGCACTGATAGCGCTATCATAGTTTTGCTGGGGGGCCCAGTGATTTTATTTAGGCCACAAGTACAGGCCTTTAAAAACAGAATATTAAAATTTCAGTTAGAAAGTCTGGGGATTTGAATCTACAACATAATCTACTCTTAAAGCAAAGCATTTGTCCAATATCCCACCAGAGCTAATATATAGAATGTTGGTACATTTAGAAGCAAAGAATCATCTGACTATTTAGTATTGTTACTGGAAGGCTGTCCTTTGTGTCACTCATTCTGGCTGGAAAATAACCTGAATATACTTCCATATTGGTGTGAAGACATCTTAACATAGAGACAGTGAATACTGGAGTCAGGAGCACAGCCAATAGCAGCACACGCTCAGAAGGCTGTTTGAAAATTACATGGACAAAAGACATTTACTGCCACCAATAATATGGAAGCCTTCTTAGTTACAGAATCCAATTTTTACATGTATGTAAAACAACTTACTGGAATAGTGTTTTACACTTACCCTCGGACCTGCTCCAGTGGCGAAATCCCTGACACCTCCAACGCATCTCCAGTCTTTTGCAAGCGCACACAGTGTGAAGGAGCCAGGAAGCATCAGGGATTTCAGAGCTGGAGCGGGTCCGCGGGTAAGTGTCTCCTCCTCTCCTGGAAGATTTACTGAAGAACGGGAGGTAAGAGATAGTGCATTTACCTCCTGTTCTTCAGTAAATCATTTAGAAACATACTTACTTTTTTGCTGGACATACCCTTTAAAAATAGGCTGAAAACCGAACTTCGGTTTATACTCGGGTCACTCACCTCATTCTGCAATCCGGCTGTTGCTCCCTCAAAACAATACAGAATGAGGAAGATGATATCTATTGTTAAAAAGATTGCCTTTTGATTCAGTATTTTTTTGAGGCTTTAATTGCCCTTTAAATGGGCAGCTGAATTCCCATACAGTAGTCCCATACAGTAATAGCCAAATCCAGTATGGCTATTATTGTATGGGAATTCTACTGTCCATTTAAAGGGCAACTTAAGCATCAAAACAATACAGAAGCAGAAGGCAGTAGTGGTCATAATTTCTACCCTCGACTTATACTCGAGTCTCAATCAGTTTTTACTCATTTTTCAGGTAAAAATAAGTACCTCGGCTTATTCCCGGATCAACTTATATTCGAGTATATACGGTTACATTTGAATTACAAGTTTGACTTTTAACACAGCAGGTTCAGCGTGTGTAATACTGCTGTTCTAGGTCAGGGTAAAGCTGCAACATGCTATGTTTGTAAGAACTTAAAGAAATAAAGTAGAAAAAATTGTTCAGTAAACTTTAGGCGATACACACTGAAAAAAGGTATGTTTAAGCCTCAATATTTTATTTAATTACATTTTTTCTAAAATACAGACCACAAAGTATTTTATTGCATTAGTTCATATTGCAAAAGGATCAACTCTTAACACTTTGCATTTATAATAGTTATCTATGGGTATTATGTAGGAGAATAAGTAGAACATACCAATATGTTTTTCACGCTCCTCTCTACGTTCCCGAGCAAGCCTTTGTCTTTCATCAACCTTCAAAAGGAGATGAGGTTCTGTAAAACATTACAAAACGTGTTCAATATTACAATGCAATACAATTGGCAGTGCGCAATTTTGCAAGATCACTTATTTTTTCTGCATTTTGTTTAGTTTGCATTCTTGAATACAAACTATATGTTAATTTGTTTAATATATTATGTATTAATTACCACAACAATAACAGAATTTGTTCCAAAAAAAGCAGAACTGGTAGAAATGTACAAGGCTACAGGACTTCAAAACTTGTCCATTCATGTAAAATTGCCTTGTATTTTCTTCCCATATCGGACTGTCACTGCCTGGGGCAGAGTTTTGTGCAGTTATGACTAATAAAATGCATAAAGCACAAATCAGTTGTAGGTAAAATATTTTTATTTTAGGAAACATCAGGACTTTTTTGTCTGATTTAGAACTCCAATCAAATAAGATGAAGGATCTAATAAAAATTTGATTTGCATTTTTTTCTGCAGTGGTGCACAAACAACAAGAAGCACAATAAATCTTGGTTTTAACATTTGTATTGTTTCTTCCAATGCTGGATAATGTACCAAGACATTGCTGTTAATAACTTATCACTCTGTGTACTTATATTGAATACATTACCTTTGTATGAAATATGTATGACCTTGTATAAAATGTATTACCCTTGTATGCAATGTATGATTAGGTTATTGTAAAATGCCACGGAAGATGTTGGCGCTATATAAACGCATGAGATATAATAATTTAATATTTCCTCTACTAGTTCACCCTCATAAAAATAATTGATATTAATAACAATTAAACCTAGGTTTCCTCATACTCACCTTTTCTACCAACACTCTTAAGAATACTAAAAATAGCTAATCCAGCCTCCCCTGCCGCTGAAAGATCGAACAGTGGCAAGGGATCAGGCTTAGTAAGTGTTCTTAGGTGCATCTGAAGAAAGGGTGAGTAAAATGAAACACAGTTTCATCTTTTTAGATAAAATCATATCTCCTTGTTATAATAAAAATTGTTAAACTTTTTTTTTTGTTATCTGAAAAGACAAAAAGACATTTTGTAGGTGGGCAAACTGAACAATTTAAAGTCACTCTGAATAACATCAAATTACCTGAAAAGGGAAAACCTTACACATTTACCCTTGGTACCCCAGCAAACTAACTATTAATACACAGCAATTTTAGCTGCGTTTTACGAATAAAAAAAAAAAGTTTTTCAACCAGGGACGGTACAATTCACTGCAAAGGGGAAATGGTTGGAATAGGATAGCTAAGCTATGGACACTGTGAACCTCTTTCTTGACCTGAAATACCATTTTAATTTCTAGCCTGTGTCCATAAGGCATACAGAAGTCTTAAATGACTTCTGAATTTACCCAAGATTTAGTATCATGGATACCAACCTGATTTAAAACCAGCATTATCTTTCCCAAGTTGTCCTTGCATGGCAGACATTGAACGACTCAAGTTTTTTTTCTCTTGTAGTTTGCTGTGAGAACCATCAGGACCTACAAATGAAAACAAAAATGCATTACATTTTATTATTTTTTATAATTATGGATTTCTATAGCAACATCTTCCATGGCGTTTTCCAATTACATTAATATGTTTATATCTGTCCCTGCCACTATCAGTTTACAATCTATGCAATTTATTTCACACATACAACCTATACGTTTGTCTTATGATTGTGGGGGTAAGCACGCTGCCTATTTTACACAGAAAAACTGTTGAATATGGGCAAACTAAACTACAAAGCATACATAGTTTTATTATAGAACATAACTTTATTCAGGTGTGCAAAATAGATACATGCAGAAAGCCATAGTAATGGCCATTTATTCACAAAACTTTTCATAAAATACTCCATTGAAAATTCTTCTTATAGTTAAAAATGGGGCTAATTTTGCCCCAACCAATCAGATCTTATTTAACATTTGAAATCAAACATCTGATTGGTTGGAACAAAATTAGCACTATTTTTAATGATAATAACTTTTATTGAATCTCCCTGTAAGTGCCATTGCTGTTTTCTTCTGTTTCTGTCAGATTTAACTTTTGCAAATTAAAGGGTATGTACACCATTAAAACAAAAAGGAGTCAAGGAGGCCATTTATGTGAAAATAAAGAAACCAAGCCTAAATAGAGGTGGGGGGGTTCGACACCAACTGTCTGCCATGTACAATGCTGTTTTGACACCTTACTCTGGGCGTTCCTATAACACCTCTTAGCCACTATCCAATCACGCACTTAACACCTGGCTGTGATATGCTAATTGGGATTTTCCACGGTACATAATTGCCATAGATTCTTGTACAAGTCATTCTGAATTGAGAAAGCCAGTCGGATGACTAGCGAAACGTCTTCAAGAATTAAACTTCAAGTCCAGTTGATCTAATTGAATACAACAGATATACCATGACCTGGATGAATGAGAACCTTCACAAGCAAAAAACTGGTGACTTGTCAGTGGTCTGCCACAACCCCAGCTGCTATTTTGACCAGTTTATTACATGCATTTGTAACCAGATATTTAATAAGTTCTATACCTTTCTGGCAAAGGTATCTGCCTCCTCCCTCTGCTCATTGAGCTTGTGATATGATTGAGCATGTGCAGCAGGTGAAACAGCAGTCAATCTTTGGCTGTGATATCAGCTGTCACAACCTTGATTGACTGCATAGAGGGAGGAGACATCTTACTGTGCCAGAATAAGGATAATAATTAACCTTACATTTCTGGTTAGTCATGCAGGTTATAAAGTGATGAATATATCGGTTGGGGTTGGGGGCAAACAAATGGTCCAGGAGAATATGCCCCAGACCCATCGCAAGGCTCCAATATCTTGTGCTGCTACATGTATAAACATGTATATCCTAACACGATGGGTGGTCCAGGTGCAGCTAGCCCCAGACCCATCGCCTCTTCCGTGTCCATATAGAAACCACACCAAATGAAATAGGCTTGAGTGCACACTGGGTAAAAGCCCGGACCAGTCAGCGTTTGAATATATTAAAGTTATTAAATCTTTATTAAGCCTTCAAACTGGCAAACATAGCAAACAGCCTTACGCCTTGCGAGCATTAACAAATCTTACTCATACAATAGAGGCCAAGTCAAGCAGATTGGCATCAGAACACGATGTTGTAATGTCCAAAAAATAAATGACGCCATAGATTATAAAATAATACACCTGCTGAGTAATAGCAAGGAAAAATGTAAAAGTTGGTGTGGTATACAAAGGCATGATCTAAAATGGGCCACTGCAGTTATGTAACATTGATTGATTTTATGAACCGATTGATTTTGCTCCTCATATTACATATTCCTCTATGATGATGTCAGTGGCACAAGCCCCATATAATCTCTACAAATGAGGGTTGGCCTCATTTAAAACCTGGCCCATCGTTAGGTCTTAATATCAAATGAGCTAAATAAACCATTTACCACTACAATGAGGGAATATTTATCCCACCAGATGCAATACCTGTAAGTTCAATACAATCCACTTTTCCTTATTGATTATTGCCTGGGCAGGGCAAGCAGCCTGACTGGAGGCAGCAATTTTGCCGCCTGAATATGTGATCTGACTTCTGATATTATCGTTATATATGTGTAATATTAAAGGCAAAGTGTGGTCTCCGAACAAGCACAGCCCACAGTAGGGAGTGTGTAAGGTGTGTACATTTTTGTCTTTTTTTAATGCCTCCCACACAGAGAAAGACTGTCGCATGGTTTTAGAGCAGGAAGTGCAGGGGATCTGGTGATGTTGCTACCACATCAAACATTAAAATGTTAAAAGTAAATTAAATTGCATTAAATTGCAAAAATACTCAGGAAAGCAATTCCTGTCCTTTATGGAAGTGGGACTGACCCCCAGAAACGTTGTGTACCTGGTTTTTAGCACCTGAATAAATTGTTTAAAAGCATTTTTTTGAGTGTGCCTCCCTTAAAACAAATATACTGCCTTACATACCATGTAGGCAGTTAATACAGTGGTTTGCACTGGGGGAATTTAGGCAGTTAATACAGTGGTTTGCAAAAGTATTCGGCCCCCTTGAAGTTTTCCACATTTTGTCACATTACTGCCACAAACATGAATCAATATTATTGGAATTCCATGGGAAAGACCAATACAAAGTGGTGTACACGTGACAAGTGGAATGAAAATCATACATGATTCCGAACATTTTTAACAAATCAATAACTGCAAAGTGGGGTGTGTGTAATTATTCATCCCCCTTTGGTCTGAGTGCAGTCAGTTGCCCATAGACATTGCCTGATGAGTGCTAATGACTAAATAGAGTTCACCTGTGTGTAATCTAATGTCAGTACAAATACAGCTGCTCTGTGACGACCTCAGAGGTTGTCTAAGAGAATCTTAGGAGCAACACCACCATGAAGACCAAAGAACACACCAGTTATTGAGAAATTTAAAGCAGGCTTAGGCTAAAAAAAGATTTCCAAAGCCTTGAACATCCCACGGAGCACTGTTCAAGCGATCATTCAGAAATGGAAGGAGTATGGCACAACCGTAAACCTACCAAGACAAGGCCGTCCACCTAAACTCACAGGCCGAACAAGGAGAGCACTGATCAGAAATGCAGTCAAGAGGCCCATGGTGACTCTGGACAAGCTACAGAGATCTACAGCTCAGGTGGGGGAATCTGTCCATTGGACAACTATTAGTCGTGCACTGCACAAAGTTGCCCTTTATGGAAGAGTGGCAAGAACAAAGCCATTGTTAACAGAAAAGCATAAGAAGTCCCGTGTGCAGTTTGCCACAAGCCATGTGGGGGACACAGCAAACATGTGGAAGAAGGTGCTCTGGTCAGATGAGACCAAAATAGAACTTTTTGGCCAAAATGCAAAACGCGAAAAACTTACACTGCACATCACTCAGAACATACCATCCCCACTGTCAAATATGGTGGTGGCAACATCATGCTCTGGGGGTGCTTCTCTTCAGCAGGGGCAGGGAAGCTGGTCAGAGTTGATGGGAAGATGGATAGAGCCAAATACAGGGCAATCTTGGAGGTAAACCTCTTGGAGTCAGTCTCAAGTCAGAAGACATTCCAGCAGGACAACAACCCTAAACATAAAGCCAGGGCAACAATGGAATGCTTTAAAACAAAACATATCCATGTGTTAGAATGGCCTAAAGTCTAGATCTAAATCCAATCGAGAATCTGTGTGAAGATCTGAAAACAGCTGTTCACAAACGCTCTCCATCTAACCTGCTTGGGCTGGAGCTGTTTTGCAAAGAAGAATGGGCAAGGATTTCAGTCTCTAGATGTGCAAAGCTGGTAGAGACATACCCTAAAAGACTGGAATCTGTAATTGCAACAAAAGGTGGTTCTACAAAGTATTGACTCAGGGGGCTGAATAATTACGCACACCCCACTTTGCAGTTAATGATTTGTTAAAAATGTTTGGAATCATATATGATTTTCGTTCCACTTCTCATGTGTACACCACTTTGTATTGGTCTTTCACGTGGAATTTCAATAAAATTGATTCATGTTTGTGGCAGTAATGTGACAAAATGTGGAAAACTTCAAGGGGGCCGAATACTTTTGCAAACCACTGTAAGTTTGTTGTAAAACAGTACAAGGCAGTTGTTGATTGTTTAAAAAGAGAACATGCAATATCATGTATCTCTTAAGCCAACTCAGAGACACTCTTGCTAAAGCCAGATGCTGTTACCGGACAGCCTTCTGTTTGTTTCTTTATATCTCTTCCTGTTTCCAGACAAAACGGTGACATGGCAAATCATTATGGGATTTCACAATCACATGAGTAATGCAGACTTGCCAGACCAGTTATTACAGCCTATCTACCTGTCCTACAAAACTGCACTTTACAATCAACACTATAGCATTCAAATCAAGAAACCTAGAAACAATTGATTTTAGACCATGCTACATGATGAATTGTTTGCTTAATTTATTATACAGTAAAAAAAAAAAGTATAATAGTTGTAGAGATTAAATAAAATTATAAATCCATCTAGATTAAATGTTAGCTTAGTTTTAGCCTCAGAAAAAATGCAAATGCATGCTTTTTTGGATTGCATTTTTCTTTCTATTTGCGCTTCCTATCTCACTCTCACATCTCTGGAAGCTTAAAGGTATGTGCACAAAAGTAGACAAGAAGTAATTTCTTACTCCCAGGTTCCACAGAGTAATGGGCGGAGATATGCAAAATACTCCTTTATGTCCCTTAGCTTTTGCATGTGTCCAGAACCGCTGGCTTAATAACATGCAATATAGCCTAATATATAGAGCCAATCATCTGACCTGTAGACATGTTTCGATCCATTTTTTTACATCGGTTTTCACTGTTGAGAATCCTAGTACCTACAGCAGGGATTGTAATAATACGCAGGGGAGAAATGAGGAGTATTCACATTGGCTGAAGGAGGATATGGTACAGAAACAATTAGACAAAGTTAATATCAATAAAGCCCCAGGACCGGATGGAATACGCCCTCGGATTTTAAAAGAGCTTAGTTCAGTTCTATCTAGACCACTGTTTCTTATCTTTTCAGATTCACTTTGGTCTGGGGATGTGCCGCTGGATTGGAAAAAAGCCAATGTAATACCAGTATTCAAAAAAGGTAGTCGTTCACAGCCTGGTAACTATAAACCTGTAAGCCTAACATCAGTGGCAGGGAAGGTGATGGAAACTTTGTTATGGAATCATATCCTTGACTTTGTCTCCAGAGCTCATCTTATTAGTAGTAGTCAGCATGGATTTATGAGAAATAGATCATGCCAGAAAAATTTTATTGGTTTTTATGAAGAAGTGAGTAAGAATTTGGATTCAGGCACAGGAATGGATGTGGTATACTTGGATTTTGCGAAAGCTTTTGTTACTGTGCTACATAGGCGACTAATGTATAAACTGAGGACTGTTGGCCTTGAAGAAAACACTTGTGCATGGATAGAGAATTGGTTATAGGATCGCAAGCAGAGAGCGGTGGTAAATGGAGCTACATCTATGTGGGCTAAAGTTATAAGCGGCATGCCTCTGTACTGGGGCCGCTTCTGTTTAATCTGTTTTTAAATGACTTAGAAGGGGGCATTGAGAGCAAGATCTCTGTGTTTGCTGATGACACTAAACTATGAAGAGCTTTGGAAACTTTAAATGATGTGCAAGTGTTGCAAGCAGACCTAGATAGATTTGCAAAATGGGCAGCAGAATGGCAGATGAGATTCAATGTTGATAAATGTAAGGTGATGCTTTTGGGATTTAAAAATCCCTGTGCCACCTACACCATAAATAACTCTGTGTTAAGTGCATCTGTAATGGAAAAAGATTTGGGGGTTCTGGTAGATAACAGACTTAGCTGTAGCAAACAATGCTAGGTAGCAACGGCTAGAGCTAGCAAGATATTGTCTTGTATAAAGAGGGGAATAGATTCAAGAGAGAAAGATATTATTCTCCCTCTTTACAAGGCACTGGTAAGGCCTCATTTGGAATATGCAGTGCAGTTTTGGAATACCATACACAAAAGATACATCTTGAAAATGGAAGCAGTTCAGAGAAGGGCAACTAAATTAATAAGGGGAATGGAGGGGTTTGAATATACAGACAGATTAGACAAGTTAGGGCTGTTTACATTGTAGAAGCGACGTTTGCTTGGGGATCTGATAACCTTATACAAATATATTAATGGTCCATACAATGAACTCTCTAGTGCATTGTTCGCTAATAGGTCATATCAGAGGACTCGTGGACATCCTTTAAGGTTGGAAGAAAAGAAGTTTCATCTTCAGGTTAGGAAAGGTTTCTTTACAGTGAGAACAGTGAAACTGTCTTCCAGCAGCTGTAGTAACGGCAAGTTCATTAAATAGCTTTAAAAAAGGCCTGGATAAGTTTCTAAAACTAAAAAATATTGAGAATTACTGGAATTAATACATATAGATCTGGTTGATCCAGGGATACTTTACGATTGCCGTTTGGAGTAAGGAAGGATTTTTTATTTTTTTTTGCTGGGGCTTTTTGCCTTCCTCTGGATCAATTGTTAGGTAGGGTTAAAAAAAATAAATCAAAAAAAAAAAAAAAGGGTGAATAGGTTGGACTTGATAGCTTTATTCAACCTCAATTACTATGTTACGCAAGGACTATAACTATATAACTAACCAACACAAAAGTTGAGAGATGCACACTACTTTTAGAGGCTTAAAGGGCATCTATAGTGAAAAAAACACATTTCCCCTTTGCAGAGTCAAATTTATGTACTCTGTGCTGCCTTAATCCTATCTCTGTCAGTGACTCTGTTTAACCATGGTGTCAGATCTTCCCCCTCCCCTCTGTTACCTCCTCCATGTCTCAACTCCGGCTAACCGACAAGCTTATCATGTGCAGTAGGAGTTAAAAGTTCAACATCCTGAAAAATACACCCACGCACAGTGGCCAATAGAAAGCAAGCTGTCCTGGAGACATGGAAGAAGGAGAACAATACAGTTTACTATCTCTCACTTTGTGACCCATCATCAATCAGTGAAAGCTATTAAGAAGGGGGGTCAAGTGCAGCCTTATATCTACCATCAAAGCTATCTCTCTCCCCCTGCTAATGCTCTATGTTTATTACAGAGCAGGGAGGGGGGATCACATCACAGGGACAGTGTTCTCCCTAGGGTCTTTTAGCCGGGCGGCCCACCCGGCTACTTTTTCATGCCACCCGGCTGGAAAAAAATTCCTTGAGAGAACACTTGTGATATAAAAGAATTTAGATGTAGGTTTAATTGGTGTGCCAATAGGTCAGTAAAAACTCCTGCCAATACTGCCCAGTCCAGACCCGTTTTTTACACTTGTAAGATTATTTTAGCACATGTTTACTAGCTTTTCCAAGATCCCCAAGGCCACAAAAGGGTGGCACATGGGCTTGTGCTGCCATGTTACATGGGTTACCTTCAAAAGGGAACTACAACTCCCTGCAGATGTTGACAAACTACAACTCCCCGCATTCTACAACCACAGAATGCTGGGAGTCATAGTTTTCAAACATCTAGTGGGACGAAAGTTAGACATCCCTGTCCTATATAATGAGCATGATGCAGTGCACATTTTTCTCCACCACCAAATTTCCCCGTCCCACCTCACCCGGCTACTTTTTCATGCCACCCGGCTGGAAAAAAATTCTGCGGAGAACACTGCAGGGATTTTATTGACAGTCCAAGTAGGAGTAGAGGAATGCTATTCTTCTAACTGGTGTATCTCAGGACAGAGAGGGAATCTGAAAAAAGTGAAGACACTCTGGGGGTTGTGGGGAATTATAGAACTCATGGAAATAAAAAAAAAAGTTCATTTTCATAGATGCCCTTTAATACATTTATTAGTGAATCACACACACAATGTTTAAGGAGATCACCTTGTCCCCTTCATCAGGTGTAACATGCTTTCCCCACACTATTTAAACAGTGGGAGGCAGTTAAAAAACAGTGTAAAAACATTTTAGTGCAGAATTAATTTTTTTAAAAAGTGCAGAATCTTTTTTTTTTTTTTTAAAGTGCACAAAATATTTTAAGTGTATACATAGTCCATTAAAAGTCCAAAGATGTGGTATGTAAATGACATACGGTTTATGACTACAGTGTTTGAAGGACTGCTTTATTAACGTGTCATATACACGAGGAAATTTTTTATCACATCTTAGGACTTTTAATGGACTATGTATACACTTAAAATATTTTTTACACTTTCAATTTCTGCACTTTAAAATGTTTTTACACTGCATATCTTTTTAGTATGACTGAATTGCCCAGTATTTATATCATTGATTCAACATTCATGTCCAATCAAACTCTGAATCAATCAAAAATTGGACAAGTCCACCATAAGTATGTGCATGCACCTCAGAGACCCCAAAAAGGGGCAACAAATTTGGAAGTAGTAAGAGGTTGTGCCTTTAACCAATTGTCAAGATAAATAACTAAATGGATGTGGTCATTCAAGGGTGCAGGTAGGATTTACCGCAACCCTGATTCCCATTATCATTGCATGTTTGTCACATAAAAAGCTTACTTATCTTTAAAGGGTAACTATGGTCTCCATACAATTGCTCTATATTTAACAGGGCTCTTTTATACCTTTAAAACAAGCTTATGATGATATATTTAGCTTCTCTGGATCTTAAAGAGCATCTCCACCCTCCATAGCAATCAAGAACACCACTGGAGCGAGGAGCTGTAAGTAAAGTTTGGATTCTATTTTTAAACTTCTAACATAGCGGTTGGGGCTGGGAGGGCATGCCCTGCAATATAGATTAACATTTTTAGGCTACATTAAGGATTACAAGAGAAGGAACGGGAGGCTAGACAGGCGGCAGATATGTTTGGACAGGAAGACAGCCACTACACTTCAGTTTCCTAGACTTTGGGCATGGACTGCATAAGAACCATAAGGAGCAGGTAAGGATTTTTTTAAACTGTACTGTGGAGCCAGTAGTGGGTTAAAGTTTAGTTTTGGGGGTGGACATGAATTTTAAGTTATAGGCTTGTAAAGTTACAGTTCCTGGTCTGTCCAAGTCTATGTGACAGTCACATGATGTTCTGTGTAAGAAGCCCCACCCCCAAAATCAATCTTCTCTGAAGCTAGTAAACGTAGCCATACACAGGCAGACGTTCTATGAAACGTTGATCCCGTGTATTGCCATCTTTATAGACCTACAACCATTCTCTGTCCTTTCCTCTATCTTAGGGGAAGAAAAGTTTTATTTATAGGCTTGTACTTAGCTTTAAAAAGGATTTAGAAGTTTGGGGGAGGGGCTTATGGTGCAGCTGATGATGCTCTGTCCCATAAGTGGGCATGCACCATTCTTAGACATGGAGGCAGACCCCAAAATTCTGGTGATATCACAGTACTAAAGCAAGAAAACACAGCAAGAAAAAACACCCTTTTTCCCTTTTTACTGCTGTAACTTTTGGATAGACTGGAGCTAGAAGCATGATCCTGGGGTCATTT
Source organism: Hymenochirus boettgeri (assembly GCA_019447015.1). Taxonomy (NCBI): domain Eukaryota; kingdom Metazoa; phylum Chordata; class Amphibia; order Anura; family Pipidae; genus Hymenochirus; species Hymenochirus boettgeri. The sequence goes on from CM033473.1 coordinate 114,956,757, forward strand.
TTTTGTGTGTTTTTTTTTAATAAAGACCACTTGTATGGAGACCACGGTTACCTAGCCATATCCCATTTACAGCATATGTCCACCCGAAATTAAACATTTAGCTGTAGTATAGCCTCCTCCCTCCAAACCCTAACTGCATGGGTTATTTGTAAAAAAAAAAAAAGTGAGAGATAACTTACCCACGGCCTCTGCCTATAACGTTGCTTCCGCAAAGGAAGTAATATTAGGGACCGGACCGTTTTTTTTTTGTTTTATTTTTACAAATAAACCATGACGTTATAGTTGGGAGGGAGGTATCTACACTACAGAAAATAAGATTTTTTGGGAGTTCCTCCCTGAGGACAATTAACGGGAAGAAACCTTTTCACACAAAGACAGCTTCTACTCTTCACTTTCCTGGACTTTGCACAGGCACTGCAGGAGAACCATTTGGAGCATAGAAGAAAGGTAAGGATTTTTTAAAACTACACAAATTTTAGATTTTGGGGTGGACATGCCCTTTAAAAATACATTGTTGTTAATATATTTTCATATATATAATATATTTTTGGTTGTTTCAATTCTAGCAATTTTAAAAGCCAAATGCTTCCTCTGATCGGTCTTTTATATGGCTTTAAAGTTAGCCACTAATTTGCTTAAAATCAGACACTGAATTGTTATTTAAAACTCCTGTCATTTACTGGCTCTGGGACTTTATCAAACCACAGTGATATCCAGTTACCGATATCCTCAAATAGAAAATATTGTTTAGACAGCAGTAAATCTTTTTGCATGTCAGGCCTACCGAAATAATTCAATGGGTTCTGAGAAGATATTAAAACAACTCGGCAAACCTGCACATACAGAGTAAAATAATGTACACAACCAACACAGTTGAAGTAAAAGCATTGGTGGTTTAAAGCATCTGCACAGATGCTACATGTCATACCAAATAAAAATGAAGAGTGAATTGCTTGCAGATCTGTCAGGTGACAAATCCAGCAAACGTGTTTTCCATTTAAAGAGATGCAAAAAGATGTTAGGTAGCCACTGTAAAAATTTTTCAGTTTTTGCAGAAATTTGATAGTTCAGACAAATAATACCAGGAAAACGTGCATCTATTCCAAAGCAAATATATGAACCCAACTTGCATGAAAACATGACAAACATCCAATCTATCACTAATTAGACTGAGAAGCCATCATAATTTTCATGTCAAAATTAGCATTAATTTCCCAGCTTTTAACACCAAACCAAGTACCGTACCATCCAATTCTTTGCTTATTCCATGACAAATTCAATTTAAACTATGTACTATATACAAATCACGATTGTACAACACATTTACATTTTTGATCTTTCAAAACCAACTCATTAAAATTAAAACTGCAATACTTACTTACATTTTAACTTGTTTATTTATTTCAGACTTACAGTATACTCGAGTATAAGTCGATCCAAGTATAATAAGTATGATTTTCCATTAAAGGGCATGTCCACCCCCAAAACTATAATCCCCCCCACTAATGGCCCCACCATGTAGTGTAATAAAATACTTACCTCACATCCTAGCTCCATATGGTTCTCCTGTAGTCCCCCCCCCCAAAGTCCCAAAAACTGCCCACCAGGAGGAAAGCTGAGTCCATATAGGACTCTGCCTCCTGTCTCGCCTCCGGGAGAAGTTTGGCATGCGCACTGCAGCCCTTCTCCCCCTCCCTCCCTCCCGTTTTGCGATCCCTCCCCCTACCATAAAAACCCTTGGCCATATATTAGTATTTCTTCCCCCAGCCCCAACCGCTAAAAAACATTTGTAAGAAAGTCCCCTGAATTCTACTTACCTTCCCTCTCTCCCCCAGAGTTCTGAGCAGCCGGCAGCAGCGTCCATAATTGGCTGCCTCTCAGCCAATCACGGACGCCGGTCCTGCCCCCTACTTGCAGTGTCTTGCAAGCTAAAGGCCGGGCAGTGCGTTGGAGGAGAGAGGGAAGGTAAGTAAAGATCGGGGCACTTTCTTAAAATTATTAATTATTATAGCGGTTGGGGCTGGGGGAAGGCATACGATCATATGTAGAATTTTTTTTAAAAGGGTGGACATGCCCTTTAATTGGCAAAGATAAATAATTAGATGATTGGAAGTGATCCCGAATATTGATCTCTGCTCCCAAGTCGTAGCTAAGTAGCAAAGACAGAAAAAAACCCTATTTTTGAATGGAAATCCTGAGCTCCATTCACATATACAATAATAAGCTGTCATTTACTGACAGCTTACAATAGCTTGTTCAGCATTGCAATCTGAATGGAGATCGCAATGCAGTACCTCTACTAGCAGCATGGGGGAAGCCTAAGGGAAGACAGCACTGCACCCCGGTGAAGAAGGAAGTCCTTTGGCATCACCAGGGTCTCCCTTATTGCAGAAGTCTCCTTCTCTTTGTTGGACCAGCTATCATTTTGCAGTCATGGCTTCTAAGGCTGCTAGCTCCCGATCCCCACATCGGATATGAACCAAACCAATGGGGGATTGATGGGGCTAGGGGGGAACTTGAATGCTGCTCCCAGACTACCCCTTGCTGCCTTAAAGGGGCAGTATGCAGCAAAAGTCCTGTGGTTAATCCAAGGTTAGCTTTTCAGGTTAATTTTCAAAAATAAAAACCTTGACTTATTCTCGAGTATATACGGTATTTGCAATCATTACAATATACAAAGTTACTGTCATCTAACAATTTGTTCTGTTGTGAATTATTGTACATCTTATTTGGAGTTATGCTTATAGTGTTCAAAAACATTTCACAATTTATGTAAACAGAGACCATACAAAACCACTAAAAGCAGCACAAGCAGAGAGATATACAATTTGTAGGAGGTGGGTAGGGGTAGACGGAGGTTAGGGATGTTGTTATTTGCGTCACCGTCAGATGTGGTCTAGTGAAGGTTATATTATAGTAATACTTAAGGATTGTATATTTTGTAAGGAAAGTCCAGGGTTCTGCATCTAGACTCTTCCAACATATATTAATCTTATGTAGGGGGGCTGCATTCATCATTTCTTCCACCATTTTAGTATTGGGGGGCTGGGGGAACATCCAATTCAAAACAATTATTTTCCTCACGTAGGAACATTAAGTGATGTCTTGACCAGGAGTGCACCAAAGGTATTCCCAATATGCATAATTTAGGTTCTAGTGGGACACTTGTGTCCAGTATGTCGGACAAAAACGTAACCACTATGCCCCAGAGTCTAAGAAACGGGGGGGCATAGCCAAATTAAATGCCAAAAGTCAGCCCGGGGCTCACAGTATCTGAAACATTCCACTGAGTATCGTGGAGACATATGGGTCAGGTAGGCTTGATGTAAAATTTTAATTTGTCATTTGCAGCTTAAGATGCCCTAAGTGATAGGAAAGCTGCAATACTTTAGTTTCCCCAAACCAAAACCTGCATATTATATATAATGTGAACTTCCTAAAAGCAATTGGTCTGCAGTCTTGGGCTTATTCTATACGAAAGAACCTTTTTCTTACTACTTTCTTACTAATATATTACACACCGATATGAGAGGACATTAGAAAGCAGAAGGACTGTTCACACTTAACAAAAAAGGCTTAGAAATGTGTAAGAAACTTTTACAGAGCAGCTATGTAATAAACATGTACAGTGTGGAATGGCACCAAACTTGCAAGGATAATTTAAAAAAAGACCAAAATTACTATACTGCAGAAATGGACAAAAAGGACTTTAAAATGCAGGGATTTCAAAAGAGTACAAGAGTACAATAGTTAAGTGGCAGGTAAAATAGGTAAATACAGATACTATTTGATTGTACAATTCCTACATTAGTGTAGGTAATGTTAGTATTTGTGCTTAGAACCTGGATTTTCCCGATAGTCCATAAAAAATGTTTATAGGTGTGTGGGGCACACTTAGACTTCTGACTCCTGGTTGTCTTAACTTCATAAGTTTACCAACTGAATTACATCAGCTGTAGTTTTGTATGCTAGGTCTAGTATCAATACATTTGCAATGACATAAGAGGCATATTGCTGTAAAAAGATTTGATTTAAAAGTGAGCTATGTCATGAACCATCCTGGGACAAATTAGTCATTAATGCATTGTTTCTAACCAGATGCTTAGCAATTTTGCACATACATCTACACTCCAATGCTGACAATTTTAGAGGTCGGAGAAACAGCTATCAAGTTACAAATGACACAACACATTCAGGCTCATTTATATTTAAAAGCCACAAGAACAATGACTTCCACCCCATCAACTGATCTTCTATAATAGAGAGTAAGGGCGCGGCCACACTGCAACATGTCGAAATACCACACACCAAATCGATAACACATGAACGAATCACATGATTTCAATGCAATTGGAACATCGCAAGCCCATTGCAAATGTGTGTAAAATGCACTAGTGTGGCCTAGCCCTAAATCTGGGTACACACAGTACCAATATTTAGAAATAACAGACAGAATCTCTAAGATTTACATTTTTCAAAGATTAGGCTACACACAGTCCAAAGCGTTCTCCCTATATACAGTATAGGGAGAACATTTGGGACTGACATTTCTCACGACCGCAGCAGATTCCCTATACTTTTGTACAGGGGGCGACCACGGGAACATTTCTGTAGATAACAAGTGATCTCGACGACGACGTTTGCAAGGTACACACATTGTTTAGGTTTGTACCCAGCTTAAGACATAGCTGCTCGAAATTAAAGAATATGTAAACTGGTCACTTGTTTTTTTAAATTGCCCATTACTGGAAACTATTAAAGGAATAGTTCACTGCAATAGTGACCTATCCCTTTTCTACATTGATTGAAGCCGGGAGTTTAAGGAGCTATTTCAGAAGATCTTACCTTTCATGCTATACAGCGGGGCCGCTGACAGTCCCGACTGCTTCCTGCTTCTGTTACGCTATAACACGCATGCCCGATAATACGTGTTATAGTGTAACAGAAGCAGTCGGGAATTTCAGAGCTGCCCCGCTGGATCGCGTGAAAGGTAAGATCTTCTGAAGTTCGTTCCTGGCTATCTAAACATTGATTGAAGAATGGGAAGTAAGAGAAAGCTCCTTAACCTCCCTGGCTTCAATTAATGTAGAAAAAGGATAGTTCACTATTGCAGTGAACTATTCCTTTAATTCTTCCCATTTATCACTGTACCATTTTTTTGTTGATCTGTCCCCTATTTCTTTAGATATCCAGTCTAAAACATCTTACACTTCAGCTGTCAATCTAGTGCCTTAGTATCACAATATTTTCTGTTATGTATAGTTTTGCTGTAGCTGGAATGGTGACAATTGGCACGTGAACTGCATGGTGGGAAATTCCTTCTCCCAATGCTGCCTCATAGGGATTACTGAGCATGTTTGCCCTCTCAGCGAGTAAGTCTGGCAGGGGGGCTGGAGGACTGAGCTTGAGAAAATCAAGTACTGTAAAAGTCATGTAGCAACACAAACACATCAGAGTAAGTGCTGTTTACATGTATTCATTTATAGATTAAAATGAGACATTTGAAGTCAATGAAGTCATTTTTTACAACTCCTTTAAAAGGTAAAGGCAATCCCTTTACTAAAATTATACTAGATATAAATTCCGTGCTTGTAATATCCCTAAAGAATAATTACAAATATAAGAATAATACTTTATTGGTCAACTTAAACCACTTTCCTAAGAGATGCTGTACAACTTATGCGAAGAATAAAAGGTATAACCTGGCTCCTGACGGTTTAAAGGACCTGTAAACCCCCCTTAAGCCCCCAAAATAACTATGTCCCGTTCGTTTCTATTATTCACAGGGAGGTGAGAACGCTTATTCTCACCTCCCTGTGAATAATAGGACGATCGGGGGACCTGGAACTGCACTGAAAGCCGCTCTGTCCCGACCACGCGCCCTATCTTATGCGCATGCGCGCCAATTCAAAAGATAGGGCGCGCGATCGGGACAGAACAGCTGTTCTGTGCAGGAGTGGCTGCGAGTGGAGCGGCAGGTAAGGTAAGTTCCAGGTCCCCCGATCGTCCTATTATTCACAGGGAGGTGAGAATAAGCGTTCTCACCTCCCTGTGAATAATAGAAACGAATGGGACATAGTTAATTTTCGGGGTTTAGTGTTCCTTTAATTGAAGAACGGGAGGTAAGACATAGCTTCTTTTGTCATAATCATGAGATTAAAGATTAATGTCCACCCCCAAACAAAAAAATTATATATTGCAGGAAGTAGCCGAAAAACTCAATCTCACAAGGTTTATACAACTCAAAGCTGTCCCCAAATGTACTTAACAGCCTTTGTTCCCTTAGTGATTTCTGCTTGTCTTCCGTGCCTTTTCCGTGCATGGAAGCAAGCAATCTCTTTCTGCAACCATAATTTTGGTAAACTGTATTTAAAATTGGAATCGGGAGTAAAAGCCATTGCATGGGAATCTAAAAGCCCATTGTCTACTTTGTGTGGAACGTGAGAGAGAGACACTTTTTGTTGTTTTATAGATTAATAAATAGTAACCATACCAAATGTTATCGTGCGTTACCTCATCACAATGCGGGATTTTGCAGGGATAGCCACCTTGTGGGTGTGTCTGGGAGATCACCTGGAGTGTGCTACACTCCTCTTAAACCTTTCAAAGATGCTCCCAGGTTTAATTAAAATTAAAATGGGGTTTTTGGTGCTGGTTCAAAATTTTTTAGGAAGGAGGACATGCCCTTTAAAACAACTCGCTGCAGTTTGGCCAGATTAGGTTGAACTACACCAAATAACCAAATCTTACTATAGGGCCCTGTGATATCTAGCTACACCAAAAACCCAAAAGAAGGAACTCTCTATTACTATCTAAACTTTGAACCATTAATTTGGGGGCCGGTAACTCTGGACTTATATAATATCTACATATTCCATTTCATCCTGTAACATTAAGGACTGAACAAAAGTATTATTTTAACTTTTTCATCTTATTTCGTCTTGTGTTGTGCTTTTGTAGGTTATATTTTTCTGTAATGTATTTTTGCACTGTTTATCTTATTAATTAATGATATTTAAATTGTTAAAATGAATCTCTGAATGCTCTAATTAGAAATAAGGAACTATGCCTCTGAGATGCTATTTTTACCAGTATATTCTATACTTTTTTATTCTGTTATATACCTACCTGAACATGGTAGTGAATGAACAGTTTAATTGTACAGCTGTCCATGCTGGGTAGGTTCGTGTACCTGTAACACACATGGTGGCAGTTACCGATAGTCTATGGTAAATATATATATAAGTGACGGGCAACTTTCAGGTTCGGGTTTTGGGGGTTCTTGCAGGGAGCCAAGCTTGCTCAGAGTGCCCCTGGGCTGATGGTGATAGTTTGTTCGTCACATCTTTACCTCCCATTCTTCAATTAAACTTAAAGACCCAAACTCAATTTTGGCAGTAGAGATACCCTTTAATTCAAGGAAGTAAAACAAAAGATTAAGAGGATTATAAAGGGATTGTTAATTTCAAATTATACCCATAATTTTAAATAATTTGAAAAACACTGGCACTTGTTAGAAGATGATCCTTATTTAGAAATTAACTAATTTTGCAACAAGGAAACCTAGCACCTAGCATTGCCACATATGTATCAAAAAGTAGAAAATTTAACAAGCAACAGAATGGTAATGAAACAAAAAATTCAATTTCAAATATAATATATCAAGATGTATATATCGGTATATTTATTGATAATAGTAGAAAATGTGTGCAATTTATGGTAGTATACAGTATCAAATATCCTTGTCAACTTTTTTATATTAGGAGAACCAATAGAATGGCGAGGGACTGAATAGGATAACATAGAGCAATTAAAAAAAAGAAGAATCATAGTACTTACCAATACATTATTAACATGATAAACCAATGAAAGGATTGAAGGTAATTTATATGGGAATAAGTGGATACAAATAAATATAAAAAGAAAAGATAATCTAGGATAAACAAAAAGAAGGCATACTGAATGTATATATTGAATACTTCAATCCCCAATGGACTTAAAGGGCATGTCCACCCCCAAAACTATAATCCCCCCACTACTGGCCCCACTCTGTAGTGAATAAAAATCATTACCTTACATCCCAGCTCCAAATGGTTCTCCAGTAATCCCCCACCCCAAAGTCCCAAAAACTGTCCACCAGGAGTACTGCAGAGTCCATATAGGACTCTGCCTCCTGTCACTCCTCCGGGAGAATTTTGCCATGCGCAGAAGAGCCCTTCCCCCCCTCCCTCTCACTCCCATTTTGGTCTCCCTCCCCCTAGCGTAAAATCCTTTTCCCATATGATAGGTCTTGCTCCCCCAGCCCCAACCGCATTAGTATTATTGCAAGAAAGTCCCCCGATTATTACTTACCTTACCTGTCTCCTTCCTACCTTTAAAACGACTCCAGTATCATGCTTCTATCTGCAATTTATCCAAACCTATAGCAGTATAAATGGTGGTCTTTCCAGCTAGTACCCTGAGCTGTGACATCAACAGCAACATTTCTCTGTAACCTGAGCCACAGGCACTAAGAGGCACTGAGCATGCCCAGTTGTATACTACTGCTGTGTAACGGTCTTTAAATTGCTTCAGAAAAGGTAATTTTTTGGGGGTGAGGCTTCTTACACAGTTCATCATCTGACTGTTACACACTACCTTGTTCATCCTGACTGTAAATTTAAAGGCGTTTGCACTTGCGATTTGTCCATTTTCATTAGGGCTAGGCCCCACTTACGCATTTTTTAAGCGTTTGCGCATGCGTTTTGCATCCGAAAATTTGGTTATAATCCTGCGATCGTGGGAACGCAAAAAATCCTCGCGATTTCCCATGCGCATGCGATTGCGCATCCGTTTCCGTAGCACATGCGTTCACCATTTTTGGTGCGTTAACGCATGCGTTGCCATAACAGAAAATGGCAAAATCGCATTCGCAAAACGCACGTGCAAACGGAAAACGCACAAGAATGACGCACACAACCGCGTGCGATAACTCACGATTGCATGCGCGATTTAGTGCATTGTAGTGCATAGCCTTATGGAAACGCATGCTATTTGTCAAAAAAAAAATGCGTACTGCATGCATTACCAAACCGCTAACGCATGTGCTAATTGCAACACACATGCAATCGCAAAATTTTGGTGCATTGCTGCAATTGCAATATAATTGAATTGAAAGTGCAATCGCATGAAAAACCAGGACCACAAGGAACATTTTCATATGTTGATTAGATACTGGAAGCATCATCTGAATTAAATTCTGCAAAACAAATTGTTGCTGTTCACTCTGCTTTCAACTCAGCAGTGTGTACAGATAACGGAAAGAGCAATATTTTCCTGCTAATAGGACATTTACTATATTAAGGCTGAATGGACATTTGTTTGCATACCAGTTAGAGTTCTACACCTATTTGAGAAGTAGCTCCCTGCTAACAAAATACAGTTGATACAAAGAGTTAAAACAAAGTTATTGTATATGCAGATCCGGATTTAACAATTCACAGCTTGCCTCTTATTAATACTAATAAGTTACATTCTAAGTTGATGGAAACAGCCAACAAAATATCAGAATAAAAATCACGCTGTTCTCCATGATTGATGATTTTTTACACAAATATCAAGGCAAAATGAACATTTGAGTACTATTTCTTGCATTCTAATTATATATGTATTGTTTTTTTATTAAGCATTTTATGACAAGTTACGGTTTTCATAATTTCTATAAAAAACTTTTATGGCAGTAGTGTGTTTCTCACGTGCTTCTGATCACGATTTGTGCGAGCAAAGTGCATATCAATTTGACTTGGTATGCGCTGCATTTGTGGAGTGCATGCGATTACCATTTTTTGTAAATCGTATGTGCTGCGATTGCACAGATCGCAGCACAAGCAGCCACGTGCCATAGTGTGGCCTCATCCTCAGGGCATGGCCACACTGCAACGCAAACGCAATCGCACACGGAATAGCATGCGATTTCATGTGTGATTTTGTTGCGTTTGCGCATGCGTTTTTCATTAAGTATTTGAAAATGCATGGGACTGCAATTTAAAATGCGGAACGCAAATCGCAAGCATGTCGTACCCGAAAACACGCATTTTTGGTGCGTTGCCGCGATTCCAATGATTTGAAAAAGCACAAAACGCAGAAAAATCGCAGCAGTGTGGCCCAGCCCTAACTGTGTATTAATTAAGATCACTACAAACCACAGTTAACCAATCCAAAAACCTGTAGTAACAACTGGTCTTCTAACTGCAGTAATAAATAAGGGAGAAAGTGTGTATATTTTTAATAGGGGTTATGTATTGTAATTTATTTTATCTGATGAGGTACTATTAAATTGTCCAATATAGCATTATTAATATTATTGTGATTATTCTTTGGGGAGTTAAGTGCGGATTGTCTAGTATATTTTGATTTATATTTAGCTTAGGCCACACTTCCGCACTTTTTGTGCACTTGAGCGTGCATTTAATATAATGTAAAATAGAAGCAATGCAAAAGTTCATTTGTTTCCGATGTGCATTTGCGATTGCGCATCTGTTTCAGAAGTGCATGTGATCACCATTTTTTTAGCAATCGCATGTGTTTTCATAATGGAAATGGGGCAATCGCACCACGTGTACGATTCCAATGCGTTGCAGTGTGGCCCTCCCCTTAGTAAAGGCTGTATCTGTCATATCTCCCGCCCAGGTTGGGCGGGAGGTATGACCCACTGGCCAGACCTAGTGGGTCATACCCACTGGCCAGACCTAAACATCATATTTGAAGCTCCCGACAAAAAAAAATTGCCTGTGCTATAAATCTACAGCAATCAAATGTTTTCTAGATGTAGTAGAAAACATCCAACTACTAAACGGGTGCTGTAGATTAATAGTGCAGACAACCTTCTGCCTACTTATAACATAAACCCTTAAGTATTTTGCTTTCAAAACACCCAATACCTATAACCAGTCATAATACCTTTTCCTAAATGAGATATCTGAAACACTTACAATTGTCTGAATTGTAACAGTTGTTACAAAGTATATATGCATTTTAATATATTGGCCCTGAGATCTCTATCCCTGCCAATTTCTTATGTTGGCACTAGGAAAGTTAATGGTAATGGGAAAGTATGCTGGCACTAAAAGAGTTAATGGTAAAGGTGGATATACACTACTAAAATATTAGAGAGATTAGACATTTGTCTATAGACAAACATCTAACCTATCTAATGTCTTTAGCGGTGGCGGTTTCTTACCTTCACATGCTCCTATGTTGGTTCTGCCTGGCCGATTCATTTTGCGATAGCAAAAGAGAACGGGTCAGGTGGTTCCTGCTGCATCGTTCGATAGAGAATCATTCGATAAAGGATAGAGAATCTATCCTTTTCTCTATATCTAAATTTCCGTATGCCAATCTACCCGTTTGTCTGTATCTATCCCTATCTGTCCATCTATTGCAATATATCTAATATTTAACCTCGTAGTATTTGTGGGGCTAAAGGTTACTGGGTGGATCTAGGGTGGATGGGGCGGGTCATCTGTCCATAAAACTGGTATAAAAGTTGCTGCCTCCTAACTTTTGGAACGGACTCCTAAACATTTGTATGATTTATCCAGCTATGTTTTGAGTGATCTACTTAGATGTTAAAGGGCATGTCCAGCCTTAAAAAACTTGCTATAGTAATGTACAGCCAATACCCCCCCCCCCCCAACTCCAGTTTGCATTATGCATAATTGCCAAAGATGCCCCAGAAGGTACTTACCTAACCCCGTCAATTGCCACTCCTCCTCTGCGGCTCTTCTTCCTGGTTGTGTCTGTCAATCAAGGCGTCACGTCACGCACAATTACCTGACAGCCGCAATCAGGAAGTGAAACATGTGACTCAGATGACATAACTAAGAGCTGGTTGTAACCAATGACACAGCTAACCAACATTCTTATCCATTACAGGATATTCCTAAATGTTTTTTCGTTCAGCATTTCACATTTATTACAGTTGCAAATTCACACTTGCGGCAGTTTTATCATTGTTTATTACTGAAATACAAAAAAGCTTGGACAACTTTATCTAAACAACAAGACAAATACACATTTACCATACTACATAACACAATACAATAAAGCATGTATAGGGCATTTAGAAAAATATTAATACCGGTATGTATTTTGTATACTAGAAAAAAATCATTTTCCTAGTTAACTACAAATGAAATGCCTTTGTTTTCTATGTTTATTTTTAAAAAAAAAATATTTCTTTAAATGAAAGAAATAAAAACCACAGGAAAGGGTACTACGTCAACTATATAAGGCTATAAATTACTTGCTCAATGCCTGTTAGAGAACATATTCAATTTATTTTAATCACATATGAGCCAGATAAATCACTAAAAAATTCTATATAATAATAGACATTAACTCTGTAATACAAAGTAAGGAGCACTGTTCTTACCGATCTTTTCCATCACTGTAAAATCACATTGGAGGTTTTCTAGATCAAGGCTATAGAAGAAGGTCCACTGAATAAGTAGTTACATTAAGATAAGAAAAAAGATACAAAAAATACGAGCTGTAACAGGTTAGCACATCAAACCATATCCTAGGAATAATCCATATGTAGAGCTTCCCATCCATATTTCCACAGCAAAATGGAGTATGTTAGCATCAAGAGATTAGGAAAGGGGAGGGCAGGGGGCTCACCTTCCCCATTATGCTGCGTCAACGTTTTGAGCTGCTTATCTTAAGCTAAGTCCAATGCAGACTGGTCAGTGCTGTTGGCAAATGTCTAGTGTGATGGCCTAATTCCTCAACAGAACAGCGACAGATAACCACCAGATTAAAATATCACATAAGGGGGGGATCATATTGAAGTCAATGGCAATATTTTTTGATTTAAGATGGCAAATGGAATTTGTCCATCTCTTGCACATTTCTAAAAATAATAATAACTGTCAAGAAAATCCACTGACAGTAGTGGAATAATGGCAACTTAGAATACCAGATACATCCACATATTAACATCGTTGATAAACAGGGAATTTATGTTAGAGAAAATGTGTACGATTCTTCTAATATCCCACATTAATACAAACCTAAAGAAAATATGTACCATGGATTATAATTAATGTCACACATGCCATTTCTCCATTGTCATTTTTTCAGGATTATATACCTATAGTGGCAGGGCCACTATCAGAATTTTATGGGCTACATGCTAGTAGTACATTTGGAGAAACTCACAGGACTTTTTGATTGGGCTATAATTTAATACATGAATTTGTGAATTACGTGTTCAGCCCTTGACTTCTAGCCTGATGAATTCTACTGTGTTGACATTTGGCAATAGCTAACTGCATGTTGCTCATTTTTGGTTCTTGTGTTGAATGCATAACTGTGCATTGGGCAAAATTACCAAATTAGTTAAAAGCAACAAGAAAAAAGGGCCAGCCATAAATTCCTAATTGGAGGTTGTTGAAGTAAGTTCTATAAGAATAAACAATGTATAATTTAAAGGATAAGAACACCCTAAAAAAAACCTAAGTTATTTGAAAATTTTTGGCTAAAATATTATCTCTTCCCCACCCCACCTTCCTGGGCCTCCAAACGTAATTTCCTGCCTTTCCCCGCACGCGATGTCACGCACGTCAGCGCGACCATGCATGCGTTTTTTTAGAGTGCATTTATACTTTAATGACCATTGCGATGATACCTTAGCTTCACAAAAAGTGGAGATGTGCCAGTTGTATAGACTGGTACTGAGCTAAATAAATACATTCATGCAGAGTACACCACATGCAGAATAAAACACAAACCTGGAAGAATAAAGATCATCATTTTGTCCAGTCAGCAGCCTTTTGAAACAATATTCTCTGAGTTTCAACATATAAAAAAATTGGGCCATAACCAAAGGTATAAGTAAGCACAAATATTGTCCCCAGAGTGCTGACAACAATTTACTACACACAACTCAAGGTTACAACACCATTAAATGTTTTCTGTAAACGTAACAGTTTTCGAATCTTGGAAATAATAACTGCGCATTCAAAAAAAATGTTGTGATAAACACTACTTAGTAGTTCAAAATTAACTGGATTGCTAAGCTATAACTGTAAGGCTGGGTTCACATCGGATGATATTTGTCCTGACTGACCTTTCTCCACTGGCAAGTGGTCATCCAGGACTAATTACGTCAGTTTGCCACAACCAATCGTGCATTCCAATAGGGACCGCTCACACCATAAAATATTTCTGACTGAACAATACACAGTAATATTGGCCGGTCGTCAGGAAATATTGTATGGTGTGTACTCAGCCTAAGACAAAACAAAGATTTTGGTGACCAAAACAACCAAAAAGAAAGAAAGGCTAATGCTAGCTGCCCCCAGGCAATGTTCCCTCTAATTTTATATTGGTTGTGTGTGCATCTGTATATTATCTGCCTGCATACAAAATTAAATTTTGAGCGCTGCGCACCTCAGTGCTTATATTACAGCAGATTTTTGTGCGCGCATTACTTTAAAGGGCATGTCCACGCCTTTTTATAAATTTTGGGGTATAGTAGGTCTCCCTCCCCAAGCCCCAATCACTATAATAGTTTTTACAGAAAGTCCCCCGATCATTACTTACCTTACCTCTTTTCTCCGGCATACTGTCCCGGCCCTCTGCTTGCATGAAACTGCAATCAGGGGGCCGGACCAGCAGCCACGTCCATGATTGGCTGAGAGGCAGCCAATCATGGACGTGGCTGCTGGCAGTGGAGAACACCGGGGGAGAGAGGTAAGGTAAGTAATGATCGGGGAGTTTCTGTAAAAGCTATTATAGCGGTTGGGGCTGGGGGAGGGAGCCCTACTATACCCCAAAAGGGTTACACACACACAGAGCAAAACAGGTGGGAGAGGGCTGCAGTGCGCATAGGCATGCGCATCCTATATGGACTCTGCCAGGCTCCTGGTGGCCAGTTTTCTAGAGTTTGGAGGGGCATACCAGGGCAGCCATTTAGAGCAAGGATGTAAGGTAAGGATTTTAATACACTACACAGTGGGGCCAGTAGTGGGTTAAATTATAGTTTTGGGGGTGGACATGCCCCTTAACCTGCACAGACCTGGAGAGCTGTGTGTGGGCACATGAGCACACAGCTTATTGGGAAAACTTTCCCAGGGCCAATTAGTTAGTCAAATATATGCAAGAGACCAGCCTTAAGCCTGGTACCCTCCATGGGAAGAAAGACTGTCGGTCTTGGCAAAAGTAGTTGCACAATCATGTGTGATTTTCTGACACGTCCAATTACCCATTCGTCCTATTAAAAAGTATCGCCAATCGGCTCGAAAAATTGCACAGACTTACAAAGATCTCTTTACAACCAAACAGGAAAAACAAGTTGGGCTAGAAACAAAGTACATGGTCCATGGAACATACTTCACTATCTCAGAGAGTCACATCAACCCATTGAAAGTAAAGGTGTCCCATTGCGGTTGCAATCTTTCATCCTTCTCCTCTTGTTATCACTGGGAATTGCACATACTGTACCCAATAGTCCTGACTTTGGAACTGAGGTAACATAGAAAACTAATATACATTTTGCACTGCTATTTACTTCAGAATGGATTAAGACTGTGTTCACATGGACCAATATTTTGACCTAAATGTTTGCTGTTGCCAATAGTTCAGACATACAGAACCACAAATTACAGTGCTCAACTCCCCTTATATACAATATTGAACCCATATAGAGCACCTATTAGTGCTATATATAAAACAACTGACTTACTCTGTCAGTAGCTTGACCCAGATGCAAGCAAGCCCCGGGTCCTTCGCTCAACCAGGAAACACTCCTTCTTCCTAACACATGTAGGTTCAAAATTTACACACAAACCTCACCAGGGTTAAACTTACCCACGTGGGTCTGTGGTCCGGGTGCAGCACGCCCCGGACCCGTCGCTGTAGGTCCTCCGTAATACTCAACGAACACCAATATGGAATACGGCGCACACCGGAAAGTAGGACACCTGGACTCTGCAATCCACCACGCTTTATTCAGAACAGTGCCATAACAAACAAGGGAGTCCCATAGCCTTACGCGTTTCGAGCGTACCCTCCGCTCTTACTCATAGGCTGGAAAAGGAACTGAGGTAACATAGAAAACTAATATACATTTTGCACTGCTATTTACTTCAGAATGGATTAAGACTGTGTTCACATGGACCAATATTTTGACCTAAATGTTTGCTGTTGCCAATAGTTCAGACAACCTGATCAATATATGCACCAATGCTATACAAATAAATGGATCAGACACAGCAGGACCAGGACTAGCCCATGTATTCACAGCCGTATACCACCCTGTAAGATTAGAAATAGCAGTGCACTTTATATGTGCACTAAAAACTGCAGAGATTTTAAAAATGAGCTTGCTAATTCATATATCTGTTGTATTCAATTAGATCAACTGGACTTGAAATGTAGTTCTTGAAGACGTTTCGCTAGTCATCCGACTGGCTTTCTCAATTCAGAATGACTTGTACAAGAATCTGTGGCAATTATGTACCCTGGAAAATCCCAATTAGCATATCACAGCCAGGTGTTAAGGATGTGATTGGATAGTGGCTAAGAGGTGTTATAGGAACGCCCAGAGTAAGGTGTTAAAACAGCATTGTACATGGCAGACAGTTGGTGTTGAACCCCCCCACCTCTATTTAGGCTTGGTTTCTTTATTTTCACATAAATGGCCTCCTTAACACCTCTCTTGAACCAGTCAGTTAACATATTGGCGAAGGAACGTGACTTTTTTTTGTTTTTTTGTTTCCATCATTATTCCAGAAAAATATAAATTGTCTATATATGTACAAACTTTATATATATAGCAGTCCTGTCTTTTATTTACCAACCAGCGTGAATTGCTGACAGCCTTCCTGGAGCAATGTAAAATAGTCAACTGATTTTACAGACATTTTTTCCAAGCAAAAGATAAGGATTCTATATGTAACTGCTTCATCTGTGTGTGCAGTGGTGGATCACTGCTAAAAGGCTGGTTTGAGAAATACAGACTTTAGGGACACAGGTTCAAATCACCAGACTTTTTTTTAAAAAAATGCTAATACATGTTTCTTACATTCATGTTTGTAAAAAAATAAGAAATAAACTGCAAAAATTACTTTTCTTTTTTGTATGAAAAGCATAATTTATCATTGTTAAGGTCAGGAACATTTGTAAAATGTTTACAAAAAAACTGCACTGAAATCTGTGTTCTGTGTGAGAGAAAGGTATTATCTCTAAGCTGTAACATGATTGGCTGTCAGCTTCCAGGAAGCAAGGGTGTTCCCAGCTAAGAATGGATTATGGGAGCTGGCCCCATGTACCCATAGATTAATTTCATAAATCACCCAGCAGCCACAGCAAATAGGAGAGGACAATGTAGTCTGGAGGCTTTAGATTAAAAGGAAAACACTGCAAAAATTTACTTTTTAATAATTAAAGGTACCTGGGTCAAGGAGATTGTATTGATTATTCCTACATACTCAAATTTTTTTAAGGAGTGCCAGTTAAAGAGTTTTAATCTGCCAGGTTAGCATCCATGTCCATCCCAAAATAAACCTTAATTGCCATGTTAAAATCTAAATAAAGTCTCTACAAAACGTACTTACCGAACTTCATTCCTTCAGGCCACTGCCTCTAATGATACTTCGGGGAACAGTATCATTAGGGGCTTGACAGGCAGTTGCGTCTGCCAATCACTGACATGGCTGCCAACTATTGATTTGGAAGAGAGAACAAAGTTTAACTCTGCAGAGACATGGGATCTGGAGGATGGGAAGAAGGGGGAGGGTTCCTCTGCGCATGCCAGAGTCCTCTAGGAGGACATGGAATGGGCAGATACGAATTACACACAGGAAGGCTCCCGCTCCTCACATCTCTGGACTGCAGAAGAACCACATGGAGCAGAGTAGAAAAGTAAGGATTTTTTAACACTACACATTGGGGCCAGTAGTGGGTTCAATTATAAATTTTGGGATGGACATGCCCTTTAAAGATAGTGCTGAAGCCAGAAGGAAGCAGTTTTACCTTAATTTATATATTAACCTTAATTTGTCCAGGAGACCCATTTAATTAGTGTGATAGAAGAACTTTTAGGACAGCAATGAAAATTGAGATGGACATTGCCCCCATAATATTGATCGCAAACCATAATTCAGATGTGAAACTTCTGCAGGTAAAACTGATGCTGCGATTAATGCAGCTTTCAGGTCAGTTGAAAATAATATAATTGAGTCCATGTGTGCCTGCTTTACTAATGGTTGGAAAAACAGAAATGATTTGAAGATTACCAATGGTTTGTTGGAAGGTCCAAATGGAATGTAAATAAAAATATGTATAAACTTTGAATATTTATTATATGGTCATCACATGGCAAGACTATTATAACTTCTCATCGGAGTTGTTTTGAAATGGTAAGTGGTTGTTCAAACCACATTGCCTGTGATCATAAACATGCAAAATCCCAGAGACCAGCTTAACAGTCAAGTGTATCACACATAATAATAATCCCTTAAAGACATTGCCATCTGGAATGCAGCAGCATGTGTCTGACTGGAAGAACACTTGTATGTAACTTTTTCTAAATCCATTGTGCTATGTACATATCAACATAATTTGTGCTACCATAGACAAGTGCAGACTATTTTCATTAGTTTATTCAAAAGTAAATCTAACCAAAAAATCACTTCCAGTAAGGGGTGCATACACAAATCAATACCGATCATTCCCTCCCGGTACGATCAGTATTGGTTCGATAAAAATAGTCTAGCATGTCCAATAGCAAAAAAGAAAAAAAAAAGGTGAATTGTAGGTTAATCGGCTATACACAGCCTAGCGTTCATACAATTTTGGAATATCCCAATATCATATGACCGGGATTGGTTTGAGCATGGGCGCTTTACAAAACACAATGCAGTCACTATAAATATTTCTCAGACATTCTCTCCATAAACTAACACTGTTAACAAGTGCTAAGCCAGGGAGACAGCGGGAGCTTAGGAGCATTAATGCGTGGCTTAGAGGGTGGTGTAAGGAAGAAGGGTTTGGGTTTATAGAGAACTGGGCAGACTTTGCTGTCGGCTACAGGCTCTTTAGTAGGGATGGGTTGCACCTCACTGATGGCGGTGCAGCGGTTTTAGGGGAGAAGATGGCTAGAGGGTTGGAGGAGATTTTAAACTAGGTTTGGGGGGAGGGTATTAGCAGTCTCACTGGGATAGATAGCCCAGGAGGAAAGCAGGGTGTAGATAGGCCAGTGGCTGTCGGAAAGGGGGGTGGGGCTAGCATAGGGGATAGGGAGGCATGTGTATTAAAGTGTACGAATTACAGGATCATAATCTAAAATGTATGTTAGCAAATGCGAGAAGCCAGGCTGACAAAATGGGTGAATTGGAAATGATGGCGTTGAATGAAAAGTATGATGTAATAGGTATAGCACAAACGTGGTTGAACAGTTCTCACGACTGGGCTGTAAATTTAGGATATGCATTGTTTAGGCAGGACAGAGAAAAAGAAGAGAAAGGGGGAGGAGTATGTGTTTATGATAAAAAAAGAATTGAAGCCAAATTTAAGTGATAACTGGTGATATGGGTGTTAAAGTGGAGGCAATACGGGTGGAATTAGGCAATAGGAAATGGGGCAATATTGTTGGTGTCTGCTATAAGCCGCCAAATGCTAGCAGAGAGGAGGTGAGTCAACTTCATATGCAGTTGGCAAGGGCTGCAAGTTTGGGGAGTGTGCTCATTATGTGTATATTAATTAGCCTGACATTGATTGGTGTAGTGGAACTGCCATCACAGAAAAAGGCGATGAGTTCCTGAATTTGCTGCAGGATAATTTTCTCTCACAGGTGGTTGAGGTTCCTACTAGAAAAGGAGCTCTTTTGGATCTGGTAATATCTAACATCGTGGAGTGCATTAAAGATATAAAGGTAACTGGAGGCTTAGGGAATAGTGACCATGAAATAGTGACATTTGGATTTTGGAAACGTGCACTGGGTTAACAAAGACTTTTAATTTTGGGAAGGCAAATTTTCCCAGGTTAAAAGCAGCTCTTCAGAATGTCAACTGGGATAATGTATTATCAGGTAAAGGTACTGAACAGAAGTGGACTGTTCACATCTAAATTTATACCCTTGGGAAATAAATGTAAAAAAAAAAAATCCGCGCCCATGTGGCTGAATTATGATGTAAAGAGGCAAATGGAAAGGAAGAAAGGCATTTAAAACCTTTAAGGCAGAGGGAATGGAAAGGGCCTTTAGGGATTATAAAAACTGTAACAAGGAGTGAAAGAAAGCAATCAAACTAGCTAAAATTAATAATGAAGTTAGGATAGCTGAACAAAGCATCACTAAACCTAAACATTTTTTTAAGTTTATTAATAGTAAGAAGTTGAGGACTGAGAATGTGGCATCATAAATTAATGGGGATAAGTTAGTTACGGAGGATGGCGATAAAGCAATTTCCTCCCCCCTCTGTATACACTATAGAAGATTCAAGTACAGATATCAGAGTATAGTAGCAATAATGGTATAAAAGATTTAAGTGTACTTTGTTTAACCGAGGATATGGTACAGAGAGAACTAAATAAGGTTAATATTAATAAATCTCCTGGACCGGATAAAATACATCCTCGGGTACTTAGGGAGCTAAGTTTAGTTTTATATAGGCAATTTTCTTATTTTTGCAGATTCCCTCATGTGCGAAGGTGTGCCTCTGGATTGGAAAAAAGCTGATGTTATTCCAATATTCAAAAAGGGTAATCGTTCACAGCCGGGTAATTACAGGACTGTAAGTTTAACTTCAGTGTTGGGGAAGATCCTGGAAAGTTTAATAAGGGAACATGTTCTAGAGTATGTTTCAAGGACTGACATTATAAGTAGTAACCAGCATGGATTTAGGAGGAATAGATCTTGTCAAACTAACTTGCTTGGCTTTTATGAGGAAGTAAGTAGAAATTTAGACTCTGGCATAGCAGTGGATGTAGTATATTTGGATTTTGCAAAGGCTTTTGATACAGTCCCCCATAGGCGACTAATGTATAAGCTAAGGTCTGTTGGTCTGGGGAGTCACATTTGTACATGGATAGAAAATTGGTTTAATGAATAGGATGCAGAGAGTAGTTGTTAATAGGGCTTCATCATTATGGACTAAATTGCTAAGTGGGGTGCCACAGGGTTCTGTGTTGGGGCCACTTTTATTTAATCTATTTATAATGATTTGGAAGTGGGTATTGTCAGCAAGGTTTCTGTGTTTGCTGACGACACAAAACTTTGTCGACCATTAAAAACTTCAGAGGATGTGCAATCGTTGCAGGGGGATCTAGATAGATTGTCACATTGGGCTAAGTGGAAGATGAGATTCAATGTTGATAAATGTAAGGTGATGCATTTTGGACTTGAAAAGCCTTGTGCTACTTATACTAGAAATGGCTCGGTGTTAAGTGAATCCCTGTTGGAAAGGGATCTTGGAGTTTTGGTGAATAACAAACTTAAAGGAAGCAAGCAGTACCAGGTGGCAACAGCCAGAGCCAGCATGGTATTGTCTTGTATAAAGAGAGGTATGGATTCAAGGGAAGAAAATGTTATTCTCCCTCTTTACAAAGCATTGATAAGGCCTCATTTGGAATATGCAGTGCAATTTTGGAATCCTGTGTACAAAAAGGACATCTTTGAAATGGAAAGGGTTCAGAGAAGGGCAACTAAATTAAAAAGGGGATTGGGGGAGCTTGAATATGAAGAGAGACTGGAAAAGTTACAATTATGTACGCTGGAGAAAAGGTGCTTGCGTTGGGATATGATTACTGTGTATAAATACATTAAAGGGCCATACAATAAACTATCTGGGGCATTGTTCACCAACAGAACATGTCAGAGGACACGAGGACATCTCTTAAGCCTTGAAGAAAAGATAGGCAGGAAATGAGGATATTGCTAGATGGGTTGGACTGGATGGACATATGTCTTTATTCAACCTCAAATACTATACTATACTATAATAGTTATGTTAACCGATAAGGAATGTGCAGTTCCAAAATGAAACCTATTTGGGGGATTTATAAAGAGGTACAGGGCAAAAATCCTATGCTTAAGTCACACTAACCTGTTTACAACAGATTTTGCTAAAGTCAACCAAAAATATACCAACAAATCTTTTTAATATCACACTTGGGGCAATCTCCAACCCCAAACTTCTTATAAGTTCCCAACCCTAAACGCTATCTTTAAAAAACCTAAATCAGCCCCTTAATTTACTTACCCAACCTCGTTCATGGCTTTTTCTGCTACTTCCATGTACAGCAGCATGTACACGTGAGATTCAGCCAATCACTGATGCGGCTGTCGGTCAGTAGAGGTAGCCGAGGGAAGTAGGTTGGGTAAGTACATTTAAGGGCTGAATTAAATGTTTTACAGGTAGCGTTTAGGGTTGGGGGAGGTTTGCTTTAACTTAGATTTTTTTTTCCTTTGGAAAGAATGATGCAGCCTCTGATGGTACCAGAGGGAGGGGGGAGGGAAGAACCACACTGCGCATGCCAGAGTCCTCTTAGTGGAGCAGGATGTAGCAGGTACAGATTACACAGACAGGGATTTTTTAACACTACACAGAGGGACAAATTTTAGTTGGGGGTGGTGGACATGCCCTTTAACAATCAAAAACAATAAGCCGCAGCAATAAAACAAGGGGTTAAAGTCACGCTAACCTATTCAATACCAGATAGCGCAAGTTTAAATGCTTGCGGTGGTTGCGCAAATATCGCAAATGATAACTTTTCAATATCAGATTTGCGTCTGCTTTTACTGCAATTTTTAATCCCTTTTTGGATTTGCCCAGGGCTGCAAATACAGTATTGAATCGTGGAAGGGACATCTACCCAGAATGATTGGTAAATCTCCCTGAATGTCCTTTATTCAAGCAAGTTAACAGGCATCCCATGCCTGATGCGTTTCAGACGTGTCAGGCATAGAGTGATAGACATGCAAGATCAAAGCAGAATTTTCCCTGCGCCGAATCACGATTCTAAATCAGCATTAGGAGAATGCTTTCTAGTATTTTTACATATTTGAGCACTTGTTTCTTTCTAGCTTAAAGGGCAAGTCCAGCCTAAAAATAACAGCTTTAAAATGATTATTACCCCCCCAAATCCCACTTTCGCTAACTTTACAGATTTCAAAGATGCCCCAGAGCTTACTTACCTGACCAGGTCCCTCGCCGTCTATTCCAAGCCCCCTGCTCCTGGAGCAGGGGACTTCTGCGCTGACAGCCGCTCTACTTCCTGGTTGCATCTGTCAGGCGTTTGGGCATGACGTCACGTCGCGCCCTAACTGAATGCCGCAACCAGGAAGTGGAGCAGCTGTCAGTAGCTCTGAGACATCTTTGAAATCTGTAAAGCTAGTGAAAGTGGGGTTTGGGGGGGTAGTAGGTGGGGGGGGGGGTAATAATCATTTTAAAGCTGTGTTATTTTTAAGCTGGAAATTCCCTTTAACAGGTAGAGAAAAGGCCAATATGTTGCAAATTGCTAAAACGTTTGATTAAAAAAAAAAAACACCAAACATGATCAAGACCTTATTTATAACAAATGAAGTGTAAATTATGCTTCTTGTCACTAGCCTTTTTAAAGAAAACATCTAACCCCTAGTTCCAAAGAGGGCTTTATCCTACCAGATTATTAAACATCCTGTCCATGGACAAACAATACACTATTATTATGTTAGAAGCTACAAAGAAAGCCTGATTTTCAGTTTGCAGTTAAAAAGCAAGCACGCATATGAACTGTATCAGTGTTAAATCTAATATTTAGACTTTCATTTCCTAGAATATATAGTGTAATACAAAGCTGAAGCAGGTAATTAGAGCAAATTTTGGCATTGATATTGGAGTAATTGTAATTAATGCATATCATTTTTAAAAAAAAAACAAGTCTTCCAGAATGAACAGAAAAACAACTGGAAGAAAAGCAAGTTAAACAATTGTGTTCACATGGTATCAACTAGTAAGGGCTCGTTCACACTAGGTCCCTTTTGCAACAGACTGTTTTTAAAAACGCAAGGACACATAGAATTCAATAGTACCTTTCATACTATTGCGTTCCTATATGTGTGCATTTGCGTTCTGGTCCATTGCATTTTAAATATGCACTGAATGCAGAATTCCTGTCCGTTTTTTGTGTTTTCTACATTTAAAAAAATTTACACAAATGCATGCAAAAAATGGACAGAAACGGACAGAAATGCATGCTGTGCGTTTGTCAACTTCTAGTGTGAACGAGCCCTTATGGTGTAACCATCGAACACTACAGAACAGACTAATTTGAAAAAATAACTCTCTATAAAAAAACACATCAGAAGGTTTTCTTGAGCAGTATCAACCTTATTTATAGAAAAGGTTGACACCGGTAAAGGATAAGTATGTTTAAATTTAAAACTAACTAAACTAAACAATTTTTTTAACCCTAAGGCTGGGTACACGTCTAAAAGATTCTTTGTCTTGACCGAATCATGGCCAAGGGTGCAGGCCATAGAGAACCTCACAATTGCGATCGACTGAAATATCGGTCGGTCAGGCTAAAAATATTGGATGGTGTGTACCCAGCTTAAAAGGAGAACTATAGTGCGTATAATAATCAAAAAACAGTTAAAAAGAAAAGTACCTGGGGCAGGTAGATATGACTGATACTTACTACCTCTCATACTATACAGGTCTCCACACCAGGCTGCTGTTACCCTGCAGTTTATATTCCAGCCAGCATTAAACTTCAGACAGCCTACCAGGAACAATACTAATTAATCTGCTACTTTTACTCTTTTTGTGTTCTCCTATTCTGTTCCATGCAAAATATATAATTTCTAAGGGTTAGGTCCCACTAAGCGTGTTGCATTATGCTTTCTGTTTTGCGAAACACGGTGTAATTTAAAATATAACAGAAATTGCGAGAATCAGTTCCCAATGTATAATTTGAGTTCCGTATCTATGTGGTCCATTTTTCATCCGCATGTGTTCACCACTTTTGGTCTGTGGGTGTCAGAATCGCAATTTAAAGGGTATGTCCACCACTTAATCATTTTTAATATGTTGTAGGGCTAGTTCCCCTAGCCCCAACCACTATATTGTATTATCAAGAAAGTCCCCCAATTGTTACTTACCTTCCTTCTCTCCCCTGCCGCAATGCCGGCCTTCTGCTTGCAAGGAACTGCAAGCTGGGGGCCGGACTAGCAGCCGCATCTGTGATTGGCTGAGAGGCAGCCAATTACAGACGCGGCTGCCAGCAGTTCAGAATGCTGGAGGAGAGAGGGAAGATAATTAAAGACTGGGGGACTTTCTCACAAATATTTTATAGCAGTTGGGGCTGGGGGAACTATCCCTACTATCTCGGAAAGGGATTTTACACTAGGTGGAGGGAGAACAAAACGGGAGGGAGGGGGGGGAGGGAGTGAAGGACTGCTCTGAGCAAGCCAAAAACCTCTGAGAGGACAGCTCAGTGGCGGAAACAAATTCCCTGGTGGGCAGTTTTTTTAACTTTGGGGGGACATTACAGGAGAACCATTTGGAGCTGGAATGTAAGGTATGGATTTTTATACACTACACAGTTGGGCCAGTAGTGGGTTTAAATTTTAGTTTTGGGGGTGGACATGCCCTTTAATATTAGTCTATGTGAATGCACACGCGGGCAAGCGTATCCTTTGCGGGGTTTTTTTTGAGTTTTCTCCAGTATTTCCTGTTGATTTTCAAGGACTGCACAAATGCATAAAAATTCGAATGTCTGTTAACCTACAAACGGACTGGAACGCGGACAAAATACATTGTCCTAACCGCACTCAAAACGGACAGCACAACGCATCACACCTAGTGGGGACCTAGCTCTAAATGTTCTTATTTTCTTTGCTCTCTCTCTAGTGGGTTAGTTGACTACCTTTACTTGGGAGTATTAGTGTTCTTTTCTTTCCTGCCTCCAGTTTTGACCAGTGATGGAAAAGAGCATGACAGAAAAAATGAATTGTATGTGGGGGGGAGACTTAACAGCAGCTTTACAAACATATGGTCTAGCACTTAAAGGGTATGTCCACCCTTAAAACTAATTTTTGATACTTTTTTTTTTTTTTTTTTTTGATACTTTTTTTTTGATAATTTTTGAGTACTCCCCCTGGTCCTCCAGCCCCAACCGCTTCATTTTTATTTTTAGAAAGTGCCCCAAACTTTAACTTACATTCCCTCTTTCCTCCACCGTGCTGCCGGCCCTCTGCTTGCGAGAAAATGCAAGCAGAGGGGCGGGACCAGCAGTCGCGTCTGTGATTGGCTGAGAGGCAGCCAATCACGGACGCGGCTGCCGGTCATTCAGTGCAGCGGAGGAAAGAGGGGAGGTAAGTAATGTTCGGGGCACTTTCTAAAGATAAAAATGAAGCGGTTGGGGCTGGAGGAACAGGGGGAATACTATATTAAAAGGGATTTATGCTAGGGGGAGGGAATCCGGAGAGGGAGGGAGGGAGAGGGAGGGGGAGAAGGGCTGCAGTACGCATGCCAAACTTCTCCCGGAGGCCAGGTAGGAGGCAGAGTCCTATATGGACTCTGCTAGCCTCCTGGTGGGCAGTTTTTGGGACTTTGGGGGGGGACTACAGGAGAACCATATGGAGCTGGGATGTGAGGTAAGGATTAAACTACACTACATGATGGGGCCAGTAGTTGGGGGGATTATAGTTTTGGGGGTGGACATGCCCTTTAAGAGCCAATACCTTAGATCAGAACTCAGCTGAGTACCTGCATGGAAAAAGGAAAGTCTTTTGAAGACTGTAATAACATCTTAGACAAAGAAGAATGCTGGTATAAAAAGGGTATGGATGAAACCATTTATGTCAATAAAGAAAGCAAACCTTAAAACGGTAGATGTGAGTACATCTATTGTCTGCCACATACAATGCTGTTTGGACACCTTATCCTGGGCAGGTTAATATCACCTTGAGACACAATGCAATTAACACCTTGCATTCAGAAGGACCATTCTAAATTTTTGATTTTATATTCCGATTGGGATACTTTCCAGGGTATTTATTGCAAACAGATTCTTGTACAAGTCATTCTTAATTGAGAAAGCCAGTCGTATGACTAGCAAAACATCTTCAAGAACTAAACTTCAAGTCCAGTTGATCTAACAGAATACCACAGATTTGTTCAGAAATGTATAGCGTAGTCCTAGACTCCTAACAACACATAGAGATGAATATTAGCAGCTGACCAATAGCGCCCACATGTTAATTAAAGGGCATGTCCACCCCTTTTAAATTTTTTTGATATATAGTAGGTCTCCCTCCCCCAGCCCCAACCGCTATAATAGATTTGTCAGAATCTCCCCCGATCATTACTTACCTTCCCACTTTCCTACAGCGTACTGTCCCGGCCCTCTGCTTGCATGAAACTGTAAGCAGGGGGCCGGACCGGCAGCCACGTCTGTGATTGGCGGAGAGGCAGCCAATCACAGACGCGGCTGCCGGCAGGGGAGAACGCCGGGGGAGAGAGGTAAGGTAAGTAGAGTTCGGGGGACTTTCTGTAAAATCTATTATAGCGGTTAGTGCTGGGGGAGGAAGACCTACTTTATTACAATTTGTAATACATATTGTAGCTAGGGGGAGGGAGAGGGAGGGCTGCAGTGGGCATGGCAAAATTCTCCCGGAGGAGAGACAGGAGGCAGAGCTCTATATGGACTCTGCTAGACTCCTGGTGGCCAGTTTTTGGGACTTTGGAGGGACATTGCAGTGCAGCCATTTGGATTTTATTACACTACACAGTGGGGCCAGTAGTAGGTTAAATTATAGTTTTTGGGGTTGACATGCCCTTCAAATAAAACAACCAACAGCCACAGCAAAGGGAGAGGTGAGATACAGTTTTTAGATCAGTTTTTTGAAAGTGCTATATATTGGGAAAATGTTGTTTAGTGACTTTAGTTCCCCTTTAATCACAAAAAAGATTAAATTTATTTCCGGCCCCCGCGTTGTCCTTTTTGCTTTATTACAGTTTCCAGGCCCAAATGATGGGTTGATGTCAAACCATCACTTTGCTCCCAATGAATTAGTGTGATTGTATCTAATTCTATCTCAATGATTCTCCCCCAAAAAAACACACATAATGAATAATCATTATCATAAAGTGTCTTACAGAGTAGAAAGTAGCAGACGGTTAAAACCAGAACCACAAAGAGATTTACACCCAGCATCTCTAAGCATGTTGGTGGAAATTCTCTATAGATTTTTTTCACCGTGTCAGATTTGTTTAACCAGCACATTAGTCATAAATAGTTGGTAAACACCCTAAACTACTCCAGTCTGCTCAGAGACCAACATTCACTGAATAATGATGGCAGGAAGAAAGCCAACCATGCAAGAGTTAAAACACAGTTGCAGGCCTTGCACATCAGTTTAAACATGATCAGCGAAATCTAGTAGCAGCTGTAGCAACAAATGTGATGGGAGTCACTTAATTGCCCATAATCCTGTATAAATACAATATAACACAATTTTATGACATTAATAAAAAAGAATCACAGCGCTAGATACCCACAATACTGTACTTTCCTTACCTTTTATTCTTTTGCTGCGCTGACGTCTATGCTGTTCATCCTCTTCATTAATTGTAAATAAAACTGTGGGTGCTGGCCGTGTCCCAATTTTTTTGAACCCATCCTTTCTAATAGTCCCTGGTATGTTGCTTCCAGCAACTGCTTTTCTCCCCATTAGTTTCAGAAACAAATAGCATGTATCTGGATTTGATACCAGATCTTTCCAAAGTAACCTGTCACTAGAGCAGATTGCTCATCTTTGTGCCTCTCAGATATCTCCCATAGGCAGAAAGTAAGAAAAAGACAGAGATGATTAAGGCTGCATCTGCAGTCTACTGCATTTCCCTTTCTGCAGGATAGAGTACCAGAAAAGCTGCAAGATGCCTACCCACTTCTCAGCAAACCAGATCCAGTATGCAGCTTTCCTAAATTGCAACAACACCTTTTTCTAACCTTCTGCCAGCAGCACAGCACACTAAAATATTCACCACACAGTATATGTCGAAAATAACATGATACGTTGCTGGTCACGGTTTCCCTGACAACAGTGATTTGTCTAATCAAAAGCAGAACTGCGTAAGGCTGCCTCTCTTCAGCTGTAGCCTACTGGAATGCATTCTATTTCTCAATGCTCAGTAACATTACTGAGCATACAGAGAGATGCTAGTCATACATTGGTTGGGCTGTCCCTTTGCATCACTGTGGAGCAGTAGGGGTTGTGCTTGCATAAATAAGCTATGCACACAGAAACTAAACTGCTTTGCATGAAGGACAACTCAGCTCAAAAGATTTTTAGTACTAAAACAACACAGTGATACTCTGACAGTAAATAATCACACATCACATAAATACAGAATTAGGGCCACAAATGCACAGAATAAAATAAATGTATTTGCATGATGCATTTGTGCACTTTGTGTTTCTATTCCTATGTAAAGGATTAAGAAGCATGTAATCTGGAATAAATGCAAGGTACAGATGGATTATTTTCTAGCAACAGTCTTGTTTCTGCTCTTAATGGTTTTGATGGATTCCCGAGATTGACAGTTTAATCCCCTAAGGATCGTGAACAGAAAGTCTGAAAAAAACACTGCACTGCAGTCCAAAGCTGGCAATGCACATATCAGACATTAAACAGATTCAATGTTCGAAAGCATGTTTTATGTCTAAAATGGACAATCGGCTTTACCTCCCAATGATCCCTGTCCTAACAAATTTATTTTGTGAGGAAATGTCAAATTCAAATTATTTGAGCCAGACAGTTGTGCAAAAATTTGAGAACTTTAGCAAGTTTTGCATTGTATGGCTAGCATAGACCTGTTTTTTTTTTCTATTTTACTCAATTTCCATTAATTTCAAACAGAAACTTCTGAATTGCAGAGAAGACATGTATTAAAAGGCAAGATAAACATGGGCAAAGCATGTTTGGCCGCTCCCACACTGATTACTTTTATGGGGCATAATGAAATATTGTAAAACTAGCATCCTCCGTTGACAATGTGAAAGAAAATGAAAGAATGCCTAGCTTAACATCACCAATTATGGTCCAATTACAAATGGTAATGGTTCTATCCATTTGCAATGTTAACATATGTCAATAATAAATTAAATAAGATAGGGAGAGTATAAGGCTCTCATTTAGTGCTCCTCATTTACAAATAAGGAACAGACTTCTGGGTAATTTCCATGGTAGCCCTTTAGGAAATGCCATACCTTCTAAGAGGTTTTACAGTATTCAACAAGCTAAATGCAAAACCAAATAGAAAAGCAACAGACTGGTTTTAGCCTTATTGTGCCATCTTCAGTGTAGCATAGGCTTTTCCTAAATGGGTACCATGGAAACATGACAATTACCCCGAAGTATTGTTTCTTATTTGCATATGACTGAAGGGGAGCACTAAAACCTTATATTCTCCCACTCGTGTTCAATTTCTTAGCGACCTCTGTCCATAAGCGCTTTACATTGCAAAACCAGAGGTCTACATTACACTGAAGATGGCTTGATAAAGCCCAAACCGGTCTCTGGCTGTCTTTCTGGTTTAGCATTTAGCTTGTGGAATGCTGTTATTATTATTATTGAGGATTTATAGAGCCAGCATCTGCTATGGCGCTTTACAATTACATGTATACATTCACATCAGGCCCTACCCCAAAGAGCTTACAATCTAAGCATATTTGACACATACAACCTATCAGTATGTTTTTATGATTGTGGGGGAAAGGCATGCCAGGATGAAACCCACGCAAGCACATGGGGAACATACAAACTCCTTACAGATGTGTCCAGGACCTTAGTGCTAACTATTGAGCCATTGTGCTGATAAAACCTCTTAATAGGTATGGCTTTTCCTAAAGAGCTACCATGGATTTGTCCCAGTCAAATTACTGTCGGTCACAGAAAAAGTTGATGCAGCTGATTGTGTGGTCCCATAGGGATCTACACAAGTGTCCCTGATTTACCAGCATAGATCAGTTTGGCAGGTGTTGGCACCTTCACCATACAAAATCTTCATACGATCGACCGATACACAAATATATATGGTGTACCAGAGTTGGTCATTTATTAAGCATACACTAGTAAATAGTGTACCCTGAAAAATTCATCTGATTTTATAAGGATCTGTCTTGCTTGAGAATGGTCAAAAAAACTACACCTTATTCCTCAAGGAAATCCATTGACTAGTCTGTATGGTATCAAGGGATTTGACAAGAAAAGCTCTGTCAGAGAACATGATTATACAGATTTCAGTTGCACGTCACACAATCTGCTAAAACCGACTGATCCGAGAAAGAAGGAATATGCAGGCAGTTTCAATTTAGTTTAAAGAAAATAATTAGCAATGGCAAAGTCTCTAATGCCACTTTATACCTTTTGGAAATTTAACCAACCTGAAACCAACAGTTTGTCCATGCAACTCACTCAGTAATTAGGACATTATACATAAAGCTTTGTGATTATCATCATGCTATAAAATATTAACCACGAACAGAAAGGGCACTTGTAAATAAGCCTTATAATAGGGAAGGTGCATATATGGGGCAAATTAACAAACAAAACAAAAAAACATATTGCAACACTCAGTATTAGATAATGTATAAAAATCCTTTATTACACACTTTTACTGGGATATCAACATTTTTAAAACCACTTCAAAACATATACAGCTACCCTCTCTTATAGTATATATAATAGTAGTCATAGTCTAATATAGTAAAGAGTCATATAGTAAAGAGTCATAGGTAGTAAAAAGATAGCATCATATAGAAAGTGTACCTAGCACCATGTCATCTGTCCAGTCATTAGTATATACCGGTAGTCCTTATAGTGGTCCAACATTTGCTTTGGGATCAGGCTAGGCGTCCGAAGGAGCAATCATGAAGAGAGGGGAGCAGCTTTAACCAGCTGCCTTTTAAAGCTGCTCCTCTCTCTGCATGATAGCCCCTTCAGACAATGTAATAAAGGATTTTTATTCATTACCCAATAGAGTGTTGCAATATGGTTTTTATTTTGGCTATAAAATATTAAGCAGTACTGCCTGACCTAAAACGTATCTCTCAAAAGCTTGTCTATAAAAAAAAACAGTCCATAATAAAAAAATACTACCATATCCTACAGTACTCATCTGTTTAGTATATGCTACTGTACTAACATGGCTACAACAATCTTATCTATAAAATATTAACACAATATATAAGTAGTTAATTTTACAGCACTGACCCAGCCGAATTTTCTGATTTTCTAAATGGTGTTTAAACTATAGTTAGAGACTGAGAGGAAAAACAGCTACGTTAACACTACAAAATGGGAAATGGTAAAAGGGATACAAACACATTGTGTTCACACACATTTTGTACGTGTCTGCATTGTCTACATACATCAACGTTCACAGAGTGTCTTTTCACACATAAATTAACGCAGCATCATGTTTTTAAAAATGCATTGAATTGCCACAGACTGGAATGTTAGCGTGAATGTTAAAACAGATGTCTATAGAAAAATGGCATTACTTTTTTAAAAAACGTGTGCGTTCTGACAACACACAGGAATGCGTCTAGTGTAAAAGAAGCCTTATAATCCACGTCCGCATTGCCAAATTTAATGGAAGATAATTTATGACTAACAAAAATGGTTACCAACTAATTTAAACTAGTTATAACGAATTTACCACATTATGTGTAGTTCTGCTTTTATAGAAATATGGAATATTGGCATACATTCATCTAATTTAACACTTATAGCCTCTTCATGATGCCTGTCTGTCTAACAAGGTATCCAGAGGGAGGGATATACAATTTATACAATGGTAAAAAACCTCTACAAAAAGCAAATCAGAATTGTAGGATCTAATTGGAATAAATGCTAAAAGTTGATTCTAAAAAGCCATAAACTCTCTCTTAAAACTATCCAGTAAATCTGCCAGCAAATTTTTCATCATTCTAAGGGCTAGGCCACACTAGCGTGTTTTACGCGTGTTTGCGCACATGTTTTGCACCTGCGATTTATTCTAAATTGCAAATTCCATAACGGAAAATGGCAAAATCACACGTGCAAAACGCACAAAAATTACGCACACAATCACATGTGATAACGCTTGTCATTGTGTGCGCGACTTGGTGCGTTGCAGTGTGGCCTTGGACTTACTGAAAAGAAATGTATTGTACTTATCATCGTAAACATTCAGGGCAATTTACTGAGGAGCGCTGCGTGTACGCAGCCTTCCTTTCAGCCTTTAACGTTGCACTAGATGATTTACGTTTGATTAGTGCTAAAGACGTTAAGTCTACCTTTGCGGCAGCTGTGCGAGTACCGGAAGAGGCACTTGCGCAACCGTCGCAAACCAATTTACCAGAGGCTGCAGCGGGTTTGGCGCGTAAGTATTTAATGCCAGCTAATAGCTGGCGTTAAATATTTACATGCGGGTGAGATTCACCCAGAGCCGCGCAAAGTCTGTTAAATGTAAATCCGAAACTGGAGATTTGCCCAGAGAGCTTACGGCTCTGTGTGAATCTCCATGATAACATTTTATGTTTTATGTTTAAATATTCACCTTCTTTCTTATCCAGATTAGCTAGTGGAAATGGGAGGACCAGGAACACAACACAGTTGTTAGGCGGCTAATAAACTTTTTTTTTTTTTTCAAATGAATGATTCACGGACTAAATTGCTCCTTTGTGCAGGAAAATTCTTATAAATGGTATAGTAATTAATTTTTTGTCCTTAGGTCATTTTATCAAGAGCACTAAACTTAAATTTGACTACAACTAGAAGAATGAAACCACTACTCTTTTGATCCAATGAAAGAGGTAACTGAGGCTTATATAGACTGCAAAATATTTTTTTTTCATTAAAGGGGAACTGTGGTCTCCAAACAAGTTTATTTTAAAGGAACACTAAATACTGTTTTTTAAGTATGTGCCATCTGTTTCTATTATTCACAGGGAGGTGAGAACCCTTATTCCCACCTCCCTGTGAATAATAGTACGCCCGGGGGACCTGGAATTTACCTTACTGCCACTCCACTTGCAAGCCGCTCCTGCAGTAACAGCTGTTCTGTCCCGATCGCGCGCCCTATCTTTTGTATTGGCGCACATGCACCTAAGATAGGGGGCTTGGTTGGGACAGAGCGGCTGTCAGTGCAGGAGTGGTGGTAAGGTAAGTTCCAGGTTCCGTCAGGCATACTATTATTCACAGGGAGGTGGGAATAAGCGTTTTCACCTCCCTGTGAATAATAGAAACAGATGGCATATACTTAAAGATGCCCTTTAAATAAAAGGCCAGGTTTCTACCTTTAAAATGAGTCATTAACCACCTCCTTTGTGCTGCACAGCCCAAGATATGAAGAAATCACTAATAAGAAAGTTAGGGAGT